>OY288246.1:62834324-63434324 GCA_958450325.1 Agrostemma githago
GAAACGAGAGGATGAATGATTGAATGTGTGTGAATGTTACGTTACTATAATATTCTCCTTCCTATTTTGTTGGAGCAGTATCTTCCTTTTTTTTTTTTTTTTATTAATCTAGTGATTTATCTCGTCCCTTGATTCATCTCCCATCCGACGGATGGGAATGGACTTAGGGACTCAATATATATAATGGACTCATAGGAACCCACCTCTACAAGAGGTTAGTATACAGATTGTAGTTTCTAAATTTCCAGTTTCTGTTTAAAATGATAGCAAATTGTCAGATTCTGTTTAAAATGATCTGCGTATTGATGAGAAGACATCTGCACGCACTTTTTCTTTTGTTATTTTAGTTCACATGCGATGTTACTTTGGTGTAGAGTGCCCGTTACTTTAATTCATCCAAGTTGTTACTTTAATTATTCACGCCTAAAATTGTAATACATTAAAGAGTCATTGCGATATACGAAATCGCCGTATTAAAATAATAAACAAAAAAGATATTGTTTCCTAAATTGGAGGGAGTCATTAAGATGATACTGAATTTTTAGTTTCTACTTTTCTACGTTATACATATGTTGGGTTATTTTAGTTCACATACTATGTTACTTTGGTTCAGAGAGTCTGTTATTTTAATATGAAAATTATATTACTTTTATGGTCCGTTACTTTAATTTACACTGGTTGTTACTTTAGTTCTCACAATCTGTTATTGTAGAGAATTAGAGAATAATTGGGATATATGAAACCGCCGTATTAAAATAATGATTTAAAAAGATATTGTTTCCTATAATGGTGGGACGTGATTCCCAACAAAAATAGGAAACAAAATAAAAAAATTAACTGCCCATTCAGAGAAACATACTGCGTTACTATAGTCAACAACATCCAATAAGAACAACCTACAATCCAAATACACAAGCTCAGTAAACGAATTATAAAAGACGCCAAGTCATTCATCTTCCAACTTTTGCCGCTGAAGAAATCTCCCTCTATGGCTGATAATCAACCGGTGAAACAAATAAGCCGTAATTTTTTTTGTCCTTGATTTATACTGTAGACACCATGGAGGCAATACTCCTTATTATCAGATTCTACGCTCATTGTAGACACCATGAAGGCAATACTCCAAAGAATTTTTAAAAAATGTGAATGAAATCTGAATAGCATTACTTTAGTTTACAATAGCCATTACTTTAATGCACACCACCCGTTACTTCAGCGACCTTCATCAGTTACTCTGTGTCTATTTTATACGCATCTACTGGTAATTTGATTAACTCAATACAGTGGTTTGCTTTTCAGATGACGCAGCGGCACACGAATGGTGCAGGGATGTAGGTGAGAGTTTCACGCCATACGTAGGGCAGATATTCAAAGACCAGGAAGAGGCGGTAAACTTTTATAAAATCTACGCATTGGCCTGCGGGTTCGATGTCAGGAGGTACACAACAAAAAGATGGCGGGGTGGTGAGATTAAATCAAAGCTGCTGGTATGTAACAGGCAGGGTTTTAACAAGAAAAAGAAAGTCAGCGAAGATGCGGCGACCAAGGAGGCGACGTCGAAGGGGGAAGAGGTCAAGGAGACGGCAGAGGAAGTCACTGTGAAGGAACCAAAAAGGAAAACTAAGGTCCGTCGTATTGGCTGTATGGCAAGAATTAAGTTGTTCAGCAATGGCGGACCTATGAAAATTGTTGTTTTTCACAGTGGGCACAACCACGAGCTCATTTCAACAAAAGACAGGGAATTTCATAAGTTATCAAGAAACCTCACGAAGTACCACAAGCAAATGATTCTGAACAATTCACGGGTACGTATTGAGTAGCTTCTTGCGGGTTTAAATATATAAGTTCAGGTCACTATGTGTTTAGTACACCGCGCCATGGATAATATTTTGTTACTGTAATGCATATGCTGTCTCACCGTGGTTCATGGCATCCGTTACATTAATGAATGCCGTCTGTAAATTAAAAAAAATGTCTAGCTCAGTTAATCAACGGGTCACTTTAATGCCGTCTTACTGTTACTTCAACTCCTGTCACACGTTACTTTAATAAAAGAATTGTTTCAGCTGAAGATCGGTGCCACGCAGACATACAAGATGTGTAAGGAGCAGGTTGAAGGGTTCGCAAACGTAGGTGCCAGCTTGGTCGACTTCAAAAACTTTGGCAGAGATATAAAGTGCTTCATCCATGAGAGGGATGGTCAGCTATTCATTGATCGCTTCAGATGTATGGCGGACAATCGGGAGGGTTTTTTTTTCGATTACGACCTGGATGACGACGGTAGTCTGAGCAGGGTATTTTGGGCTGATGGCGTTGCTAGGAGGAACTACAGGTTGTTTGGTGACGCAGTTTCATTCGACCCAACATACGGGACGAACAAATATAAGATGATATTCACCCCGTTCACTGGTGTCGATCACCACAAGCGTTCCGTGACTTTTGGTGGCGCTCTCATTGCGCACGAGGACTATGAATCGTTCAACTGGGTGTTCGAAAGGTTCTTGAAGGCCATGGGTGGCAAGGAACCTTCATACATCATCACTGACCAGGATCCCGGGATCATAGCATCGTTTGCGAAGATGTTCAAATCAGCATGGCAACGGTTTAGTATGTGGCATATAATGAATAAGGTACCCACTAAATATGGTGCCTCGAGGGCTGACTACCAGGAATTCCTGAAGAAGCTGAATGCAATTGTGTGGGATGAGGACATCGATGCTGCAGCATTTGACGAGCGGTGGATGGAAATAATGGAGGAGCACAACGTGGGCGATGTTCAATGGTTCACAACTACGTTCTCGATCAGGAAGCAGTGGGTCATGGCACACTGTAGGGATCTGAAGATGGGTGGCTTAATGCGAACGACCCAGAGATCAGAGAGCGAAAACAGTTTTTTCAAACGGTTTGAGAACCAGCATGGAACGCTGGTTGAATTCTGGATGCGGTTCGAGAGCGCAATGGAACAGCAGAGGTATAACCAGAAGAAGCTTGACAGCGAGAATCTACAATCTCTGCCGAAGACAATGACCCACCTCCTGATAGAACAGCACGCAACAAGGGTGTACACCCACGCGATCTTTGATGAATTCCAAGAGGAGGTGGCCGGTTCAGTGGGGACGTGCAGTGTGCGAGGATTTGCTGAACGGGATGGGATTGAACTAACTACAGTGAGGGATGCCACCAGAGGTAAAGAATTCCTGGTCAACTACAAACAAGGTACGCAAATGGCCTGATCGTTGACATCATTTACACGGGATTTATGAGTTAAAGTAACAGAATGAATAAATCAGAGTAACACGCAACATTAATTAAAGTAACCGATTTGTATTAAAGTAACAAAAGGTGTGAATTACAGTAACACAAGATATGAGTTAAAGTAACACAACAGAATGCTTTTGTTCTGCGTGATTTTGTGTATTAAAGTAACAAAAGGTGTGAATTACAGTAACGCTAGATATGAGTTAAAGTAACGCGGTTTGAGGGTGTTGGTTCTCATAGTCCTAATGTTTTAATAACATCCTGCAGAGACGTCGGACATCAACTGCACATGTAAATTGTTTGAGACAAGGGGAATACTGTGTCGACACATAATTTGGATATATTCATCTAAGGGACTGACAAGTATACCCGACAACTACGTTGCGAGAAGGTGGTCAAGGGATGCACTGCGCAATTCGCGTGTCGGTGACGACGGTCTGGAAGGCGATGATATTGACATTATAGACGGAAAGCAGATAGAGATGTCTAAACTGTGGTCAGAGGTTCATGAGACGATGGGTATCCTACGGTCTGCTAGTAAAGAAGATGTGGAGAGCATGTGCGCTTTGATCAGCGAATTCAGGATGAAGCTTAAGCCGATTGGGGGTAGCAAGACACTGAATAAAACCCAGGAATTGGAAGAGATGCTGGGATGTACGTCAACAGCAGAGATAACGATACTCCCGCCGAAGATTTCCAAGACAAAAGGTAGCGGCAAAAGGTTGTTATCAAGCAAAGCAAAATCCGTTGCACTTGCAAAGAAGCCCAAGCGCATGTGCAACAATTGTAAGCAGATGGCGCATCACGACAAGAGGAATTGCCCCAATCCCTTTGCAAAACGACCGCCGGCGACAGTCGAACCATCCGACGATGAATCAGAATCAGAATCAGAATCAGAGGATGAGGACGAGGAGGATGCAGAAGATGAACCAGTATTCTAATTAGAGATCTGTGGTTCTTAGACCGACGTAGCCTAAATATTACAGTAGCTAATTGAATAAATTACAGTAACACTTTTTAAAGATTTTATTTATATGCAGATATTATTTCTTTGGTGAATATCATGACTAGAGTAAGTTTCGGTTAAAGTAACACACATAATTCATTAAAGTAACGTGCTGGATGAATTAAAGTAACACGGAAAACCTAACTCATTTTTAAAGAATTGACTGTATTACAGATATTCATTCCTTGGATTAATATTTTACTAGAGTAAGATTCAGTTGAAATAACATACAATATTCATTAGAGTAACATGCTAAATGAGTTAGAGTAACGAGGAATAATGTTGGTCGAATTACAGATATTACAGAAGTTATTCATTTTCTATTTGTTTGTGGAGTACTCAATGAAGAAGGCATTACAATTTTGTTTGAGTATGATGCTGTGTTGATCCCGCGTTGAATTAATCGACCATGATGCATGGTGCAATATATTAGAGTTGAAGTAACAAATGTCATTAATTGAAGTAACAAACAACACAAGTTAGGGTAACAAGGTTTAAAGTATATAATAACATAGAAATGTGACAGAATGAAAGCAACTGTTTTTCTGACAACACAATTTGTCAAAACCTTGTACTAAACGACGGTTATGTTTTTCGTTGAACGAAAGTACTAGTTAATCCAACCATTTACGGTCTACTGTCTACGGCCCTTTCCTCGCTTATAGGTGTTGAGAGCCTTAGCCTTCGATTCTTCAATTAATTTAGGCCTGGCTGCCACAAACTTTTTCACATCAGCAATCAGCCGCTTCCGGGCGCTATTCAGGTCTGCTAGGAGAAGTGTGGCTGCAAGCTGAACCACCAGGTACCTTCTGTTTACCTTCCTGCCGAGGTCCTCATGTAAGAAATCACGTCCCTCGTACAATAGCATATGCATCAGAAGAAATGTCCCTGACTCATCCTTGTTCTTGACTTTGTCTTGCCAACCAAGCTTAACCGTGCGGAACTTGTACGCCACAATTTCCTCCGCACCAGGTACTTTATAGAAGTCAAGGAAGTCACTCATATTCCCCACCTGAATGTCATTGGTGATAAAAGTCATGGAAATCGCTCGTTGGCGCGCAAAGATTGTGACTAAAAACTGACTAAATGAATAAAAGAGAGGCTCACGATTGTCTTAATGCATGCAAAGAGGTCTGTATCTCTGACTGCCGTATAACGACAGTGGTCGAGGAGATCAACTGTCTTTTTAATTCGGTTGATTACAACGCAGGAGAAGTACCCGTCGACGTTGATGGGCACAAAGAACAATTCAGCGTCCAGTTGCAACGTACCACCACAATTACTCCTGAATATATGCCATTGCTCCATCAAGTCATCTGCATTCTGAGTGGACGGACTGTCCGGATCTTCGGCAACAATCCTCATTACCGCATCCTGTAAAGAAATGTAATCAAATACAAAAGTAATTGTGGTGAAAATTAACACAATGCAGTGGTTGGTGTCATTGTGGTTCATTGATCCCTCTGCTACTTTGCAACTGACATTACTTTAACTCAAAAAGTGTGTTACTTCAATTCATGAGATCCGTTACTTTAACCTGTATCATCTACATTATTGCTCTTGTGACATATATGATGTTACTTTAATAGAAAGAATTCGTTACTTTAGTCAATATTATCTGTTACTTTAGTCAATATTATCTGTTACTTTAGTCAATATTATCTGTTACTTTAGTCAATATTATCTGTTACATTCCGCTGACTGATTACACATTCCATGCGCAGTCAATTCAATACATACCGTTTGTCGCAGACCAAAATACGCCATCTTCGGGGAATTACTCGACCCACTGCCGTTTGAAGCGAGGCTGTTCATAAGCATTGACCAGCACTCAACAACAGATGACGACATGTCCTCACCCGGAAGCATGGACATCACATCACCCCGAGTCATCACGGCCAACGGTGAGTACTCCGCAACCATTTTGCTGTTTTCAGAACGGATCGTTAGGCATCGCGAAAACAACATATATATGACAAAAATTTAGACAACAATATGTTGACGATATGTGTAGCGTTCGTGCTATTACCTGCTGTTGTAATTGTTGTGCTGAATTAAGCAGTAGTCCACGACATTTTTCCGCATGACGGGTAGATTTCCAAGCAGGGTCCTGTTGTTTGAGAGGAACAGACATGCCATCGGTACACTGGGATCCGCAACACCACAGTCAATGGAGCACCCTAAGCCGTCCCCGTCACCCCTAGCACGACTACCAAGAACAGATAATGACCCGGTGGTGTCCGGTGATTGATGGGCGGGTTCTGCAGCGGGTGTCCTTGGAGTGGATGGTGGCCCGCGGCTCTTTTTAGGGGTCCTACCGCCAGGGATCGCCTCTCCTGACCTCTTTCCAGACTCACTGACGGACGTGGCAACATCTGACACAGTCCTACTGATGGCATGGTTGGCTTTATCAGTTACAAAGGAGGACACCCGCGATATCAACACGTCCCTCTCCTTATTAAAGTCACAGAGACACAGCGTCGCGGCAATTTCTGCCCTATAGAGATTGTTCGCCTCACAGGTCCCCAAAGGACAGTCGAACTCCACACCGGCGTACAACCATGGACCTTTGAGAGAGGGATCGCATCACCGTCATTTGCGACATTAAAATCAGCCCTCCACTTCCTCTTCAGCTCCACGACGGACTCAGATTCAGCTGCCTTCGATCGACCCATCGGCAGCAGCTCAACAGGGTCCGGTCCGACTGGAAGGAGGAAGCAGTCATGTACATCGTTCTTGGTTACCAGGAACTGATTCCTCCCGCACCGAAAAATCAGCGAGTCGTCACTAAATAAAGACATAAAGTCAGTGGCAAACTTTACAGGGAAACTACTAAGGTGCATTTCAAGTACACCGCCAAAACCGATTGTTTTAAGCGCCTCACGCTGCCTCTGATTTAAATTAGATATCAGATCAACGAGGAGCTTCGGGCTGCATCTGACCGACGGCAAACGGTCAACGTTGGATTCACCAGACTCTTCGGTAGCTATCTTCTTCGACTTCGAAGGCTTGACAGCCGATTTCATCGCCCGTCGAGCTCGTTTCTTGACCTGACCATCCTTCACACCATCAGCGAGAATCTTACCTCCTTTCGCCATCTGGAAACGAATTACAGTAACAAAATATAAGCATTACAGTAACAGCATACATGAATTAAAGTAACAAGAAACACATACATTACAAAAAGCTGCAGGTATATAGCTTATTCTTTAAAATAACGAGTTATACCAGCTAAAGTAACAAACAATGTTCACTAAAGTAACGAAAATAACATGCAGGGGAGCCATGGAAAACAAATAGGACATAAAGAACTAATCAACCATGCATTCTATGTACAAAATGAGAGAAATAAAACAAAAACAACTAAATGTAACCAGCATACCGAACGAACCCAAAAATTACCCTAAAAGTAATTAAAACCCACAGAAAAATCCCCAATTTACTTTAGGTTTAGAATTTAAATAATAGAAGGGTAAGGTTAGTCATATATGTTATTCCTTAAAATAACATATGACAATAATTAAAGTAACAAACATCGTTCATTAAAGTAACAAAAATAACATGCAGGGGAGCCACGAAAAACAGAAGACGCATATAATCAAAAACGAAAACAAACAACTAATCAACCGTGCATTCTAGGTAGAAAATGAGAGAAATAAAGAAAAACCAACTGAAGGTAATCAGCACAACGAAAATATCCAAAAATTACTCTAAAAGTAAGTAAAAAGCACAGGAAAAAACCTAATTTACCTTAGGTTAAGAGTTCAAAAATAGTGCAGCTCAGTTCAATGTAGACGATTTGAGCGAAGATGAACGAGGATGAGAAGATTATGAAGACAGTAAAGAAGGCGGGAGTATTCCAGAAATCAATAAGTTCGCTTGTTGTGAAATTTAGTAAGAAAATTTAGAGAGAGTAAATCGAAAATAGGGGAAGCGGTGAAAAATGAATGAGCCTGACAGAGAAGAGAGATAGGCGGTGAAAGTGTGAAGTTGAAACGTTTATCAAAAAAAAAAATATAAATTGAGAGATAGGCGGGAGATATTAAGGGAGGAGAGAGAAAAAAAATATAATTTGAAAGATATTATTGTTATTACCTTAATTATGTGAATAAATCTACACCATTGATCTAACAATGAATCAATGGCTGATATTGGGACTCAAGGACTCAAAACATAATAAGGGACTCACCTGATCCCACTTCTATATATATATATATATATATATAGAGGTAGGTTCAAATAAGGTCAATAACTTTTTTAAGTTCCTAAGTTCCAGTGTTAAAGTTACACAAAAGGTGCTTAAAGTTACACGAGATGAATGATAAAGTTTCACTTTATCACCTGAAGTGATAAAATTGATATGTAACTATAACATTCAGCACTTTTATCACTTCAGGTGATAAAGTGCAACTTTATCACTCATCTCGTGTAACTTTAAGCACTTTTTGTGTAACTTTAACACTTGACCTTAGGACCTTAAAATAGTTGTTGACCTTATTTGAACCTACCTCTATATATATATATATATATATATATATATATATATATATATATATATATATATATATATATATATATATATATATATATATATATATATATATATATATATGTATTATTCAAGTCCACACTAGAAGATATTACTTTAATTTTACCTATTGTTATGACATATCATAATATTACGATATGTATAATCTTATTCCATGATCTATTCAATATAGGATATTTGTAGATATTATATAGTAACAATATAATCACAAGTATTGATTATATATAACATATATATAGTAATATAGTTATATCTAATAATATAATAATATATAATTTAAATCAGATTGAATTGATGGACGGTTCATACTAACTAATTGATTGTTGATTGATCAACAAATCAATCAACACTCTTATATGATATTATTCTATAAATAACTAATCTCTTTATAGTATTGACATAAATGATTAGTAACATACGATACTACTATTTATTATAGGATACTACTGTATATGATATGTCAATGAAATATATTATATATCAAGCAGGGTCTATATATGGTATTATTCTATAAATAACTAATCTATAAATTATTATAGGATACTACTGTTTCACATATGCACGGTTGATTCTACTCTATAAATTGTTCTACTTTTTCACCCACCTCATTCTTATAATTATTCTATAAATAACATCATTCTAGTTCACTTCCATACTATACGTAATTAGTCTTTTAATTTTCTAATCTTTCAAATTTATTCACACCATACCCAAAAAATGTCTGCGTCTCAATCCCGACGTTTCAATATGGTCGGTGACATTAATGACACCAAGGAGACGTGGAGGAATTAATTTAATTGTCACTTTTGTCACTTTAACCACTCAAATAATGACAGAACGGTGAGGATGACCTATTCCCAGTGGAGTTTGACGATCTCCTGCAGAAGCAATTCTTTTTCAAGATCAACATTACTGACTACAACTTATCAAATAACTATAATGTTTACACTGTCACGCGGGTTACTGACGATTCAGAATTGTTAAGTATGCATTACGCTCTACTGAAGATTGAAGAGGTCAGTCAGTTCAGTAGTAGAGTACTGATCAACTATTAGATTCTTACATATAATATATAATTGACATGTATTCCAACTTCCTATTGACACGTTTAGATTCTTACAATGACAATGTTATAGGGAACACTACCGATAATGTAGTGTACAAGGAAGTCTTCCAAAACCTCAGATGAGCTAATATTATAAAAGTATAGCCTTATACTTACACACTACTTTTTATCTTCTTGCCGCACATTATATGCGAGGATTGTATATATTGTATGCATAAGTACCTGAACATCACTCTGTCATTTCAAATGTGCTACGGCTTCATATATTTCTCATTACCTTATGGTATCGTTTATTAAATAACACAGTTAGACAAATTAAATGACAAGTATTACATAAACTCTTCTTTATTTCATGATTGTGCTATGCTGTCCCCAGCATATTTAATACTACAGACCCGGAGCTTCATAATGGATTTTATCAAATTGCCCAACAAAGTGTTATGATTGTTGTAAAATATTATCTTCTTCGCACAGTCAAACTACTATACGATCAACCTATTAATACGAAACCTACCAAATACCGTGCAATCGCACGGGACCTACACTAGTTTAATTTATCAATCTTTTTCAAACATCTTTTTTAGACGCACTCTAAAAATTCGAAATCGGTTCCATAATCGAACATCGAATATTACGAGTATCACAAATTTAAGTCGAGTATAAGTCACGTCATATTTATACGCGATTTAATATAACTATCGATTTTTCTAAAAAAATCAATTTCGAAAACAACCCGGGACGGGAGTCGCGCGCATCCCGGGCGAGTCGCGCCGTCCCCTGAAAACGCGACATAAAAAAAAAGTAGTTTTCTATTTTTTTCGAACATCGTTTTCTTTAACAAAACAGCGGGTTTTTCAACATATTCTAAATCTCGATAAATATTTTCTTGACCTCGGTCAACACGTGTCAAGTCTATCACGTGACCTACTTTTTTTCAAAACCATGCATCATGTTTATATTATTCTATAGCATCCTATATTTTTGCAAACCGTTATTATCGTTATACCGTTACTAACCGTTTGTTCTTTTGTCGATTTATCTTTTCGTTGTTTATTTTACTGTACTAAAATGAACCCGCATGCTAAATTTAACTTCGACGTTAGAATTAGTTGCATTAAATCGACATAGAAACCCATTCATTTTTTTTTTCCGCATAACTAGGGAAAATAATGTTTGCATATCATTTTCACCGAACTACTAACACGCGTATTAGAAAGTCATTCGATATCTTAGTAGAGGCCCCTAACGTGCGGGCGGGGTTGGGTGTCCTTAGTGGGCTTCCCAACACGTACCCTCACCCCTTAATCAGAACCTCGGTTTCCGGATGCCCGAAACCGTTGGCGCCCGAGAGTCATTCAATACACGATAACCGGTAGTGACGGTATCGGTATCGCAATGCAAAGAGACGAGCCCAATAAACTCTGACATCGAAAATGGGCCATACTTTGTGCATGGCCCACTACGACATAGAGTGGGTTCGAACGGGCCCGAACTCCCACAAAGTTTCGGTGGCGACTCCACTTCGATTTAAATTTCAATTCGATCCATTCTCATATGAAGATTCATTCGCCTCCCCAAACCCGCGCATGGCCGCGTCGGGGTGGACCTATGTCATGTCCACACTAATAAATGTAGATGAATGTTAGGTGAATATTATGCAAATACTCCCTCCGAGCTCCTATTTTTGTCACACTTTCCTTTTTTAGTTGAGTTTGATATGTGTCTCATTTTCCTTTTTAGGCCATTAATCTGTGGTTTACATTTACTCTCCTATTTCTCTCTCTTTCTTCTTTTTTGAACCACTCATTTCTCTTTCCTTAATTTTTATCCAAAAATCAAATGTGACAATAATAGGAACTCGGAGGGAGTATCATTTATGAGAATTTAAAAAATACTATATTAATAAAAATCATACCTTCAACGTCCGACGGAATGAGACTGAGAACCCCGATGATGTGTAGGGTTTGCCTTTCCCTCTATTTCCGCGTTCTTCATCTCGTTTTTCTTTCCGCGTTCTGATCTTACCTTGAAGTCTGGGTGAGAATGATATCTGTTCCACCTCTCCAATGCTTCACCTAAAATTTGAATTATTAACATATTAATTATGAAAAACTTGAAGTTAGATTATTTGTTTAAACTGAGTATTATTAAAAACTACACCTTTAAGATCTTTTAGCGCAGTCCGTCGCTCATATCGTTTGTACATGACATCCGCAAAACGTCATGTACAAGTCTCGTTATACCGATCTCAAGTCCTACCTTCGAGCTCAGGCTTCAAAACGAACTTCAACTACAAAATTGTTCCGGAGTATTAGTAGTGAAAATATTTACAAAGCCTATATTCACATCTTCACCCAATTCATCACAATATCAATCCCACAAACCCTAAGATTATACCAATAATCTACCAAATCAAAATTGGGCAAACAAACAATGTTCAATTCTCTTCATTTTCTATGTAAAAAAAAATATATAACAACAAATTAAAGTTGAATTTCCCTAACTTAATTGAGTATTAACTAAAACAAATATATTTACTAAGAATAAACAACTAACCTAAACTTAATATTATTAATTTATAATTCACCTTAACATATTTATACTAACAATTTAGTCATACTGAACCCAATTTATTCACATCCTCACCCAATTCATCACAATATCAATACCACAAACTCTAAGATCATAGCAACAATCTACTTAATCAAAATTTGGTAAAACTAATGGGCAAACAAACAATGTAACTTAATTGAGACCTTAACAACATTAAATATCAAATTGACAATAATAACTGAAAAATTGAAATAAATTAAAAATAAAAAATATTAAACTGTATCAGTAGTAATTATAGTAAAAAAAAACATACCTTAGAAGTAGGAAAAAAAGGGACAAATGGAGAGAAATGACGCGTGGTCGAGTTAGAGAGAAGGTAGAGAGTGATTTTTTAAATAACGAAGGCGAAGAGGGTGGGCATGTATTTATGGTGAATTCAGTGGAGCGGGCGTCCGACAGTGGACGCCCGTTTCGTCATATGGCGTCCACTGTCGCACGTCAGGTGGCGTGCGATAGTGGACTCCCGCTTTTTAATATTATTTCCCCAAGTTTTTTCAGATATTCGTTGGACGTCATATTTAGCGTGCGATAGTGGACACCCTTTATTTTGAATAGATGCCATATGAGCGTCCGTATGCCCAGGACGCCCATAAGATGGACGCCTGGGCCCATATGATGGATGCCCAGGCCCATAATTCTTGTAGTGGATAATGACTGATTTACCTAAGGGTAAGAAAGCTATAGGGTGTAAATGAGTGTTTAAAATAAAACATAAACCTGATGGTACTGTAGAAAGATTCAAGGCACGTTTGGTTGCAAATGGTTATGAACAGGTAAAATACAAGGATTATAAGCACACCTTTTCACCAGTTGCTAAACTAACCACTGTAAGGGCTCTAATTGCATTGCTTGCAGCAAAGAACGGGTTGTTATTCCAGTTAGACATCAATAATGCATTCTTGCATGGGTTCTTAGATTACGAAGTATACATGGTACCACCTCCAGGTTATCAGAGCTACACACATGGTCAAGTCTGCTAGCTCCAAAGGTCACTATATGGCTTGAAACAAGCCTCAAGACAATGGAAAATAGAGCTCACCAAACATCTACTAAGTCTAGACTTTACTCAATCTAAAAATGAATTCCTTGTTCACTAAACAGAATACTGATGAACAATCCTTCTTGGTTGCATTAGTCTAGATTGATGATATCTTACTCACTGGTAATAGTCTAAGTGAGATCCAGAAGGTTAAAGATAGTCTGGACAAGACTTTTACCATCAAAGATCTTGACATGATTAGATATTTTCTAGGCCGGGAAGTGGCTAGAAATGAATCAGGGATACCAATCAATCAAAGAAAGTACTGTTTAGACATCATTAAAGATCTGAACATGGAAGACTGCACACCAACTAGTGTTCCTTTAATTTAACCAAAGGATTGAAATTGAGCACAGATGAGGGAGATCTCTTACCAGATCAAGAGATCTACAGAAGACTGGTTGGAAGGTTATTATACCTCAACCTTAGCAGGCTCGATATTTCCCATTCTCTGCAGTATTTAAGTGAATTCATGTCTGAGCCTAGACAACCTCATTTGCAGTCTACTATGCATATGGTGAGATACCTCAGACAGACCATCAATGCTGGTTTGTTTTATTCTGCAGACAACACTTTAATCTTGAAAAGGTATAGTGACGCAGATTGGGGACGCTGTGTCTATAGTTGCAGGTCCTTAAGTGGTTACTGTGTCTTCTTAGGGAATTCTCTAATTAGTTGGAAGACAAAGAAGAAGATGATATTAAGCAAAAGTTCTACTGAATCAGAGTATAGGAGCATGTCCTATACCACCAGTGAACTTGTTTGGACAAGAAGACTGTTACATGACTTAGGAGTCCAATTACAAGTTGAGCTCATTTCTTACAACAAACCCGCCCAACATATTGCTCAAAACCCTGTCTTCCATGAGAGAACGAAGGATCTAGATTTGGACTGTCACTATGTCAGAGATAAGGTACAAGAAGAATTCTTGTTTACTTGCACATTAGCTCTAAAAGGCACTTAACAGACACAATGACCAAATAATTAGGTCCACAACAACACTGTTACATCTCAGATATGCTTGGGATGAAATTTCTCAATACAAACCAGATGTCTGAAGTTATAAGCTGCAATTCCAGCTTGAGAGGGGTGTATTACAATATATCAAGCTGTTAGTAGATGGTTAGAGTTATAACAAATTCATGTATAAATATAGATCATGTGATCATTACACAATGTAACAAACACAATATCAAATACAAGAAGGTTATTTAACGATAATAATACCAACTATATGGCGTCTTCCCAAAATAATATCAATTTTAATAAATATGAGAATAATACGTATTATTGGAGTAGTTAAACCAGAGTAGTATAGGGTGACCGGTTGCTGATAGAACCCGTACCGTCCACCTTCATTTTTCTACTTTAATTTATTTCATATTATTTCACTCTCTTTCACTTACTCAGTGTACGGAGCACTAGACGTCATTAATATCCTCTGCCTTCCTCTTCCTTCAACCACACGAAGTCTAGCTAACAACACAATCCTACACCAAAATCAACACGTTAATCTAAACAAAACCTATAGAAAAAAACTAAATAAATTAGAATACCTTAAGAGAATCGAAAGCTTTCTTGAGCTCAATCTCAAGCTCTATCATAGTAGTAGCCTAACTAAACCTAATACTCTCTCTGATTCATTTGATTCTTTACGTTTGCTTTATCACACTTGCTGATGCACGTTTTGTTTTGTTTATATCGTTATTTACACATTATTAAAAATCGTAAAAGTTTGATATTCTTAATGTACTGATCATTAAGACGATTAAAACAAGATCCCCCATGACTATGTTTTAAGTTATACAGTTGAAGTTATAAGAGAGATTCTCTCCACCCATGAATATTGCCAAAAAGTAAACGTAAAGAAACAAATGAATCGGAGGGAGTAAGAAATAACGGATGTCAAAGCTCGTATAACAGCCACTGCCCATTGCCTCCGCCAAATCCGGTTATTTCCTCCAACTATTGGACTCATCGACAACACTCTCCCTCTCCCTCCCCCCTCATCGACAACACCGAGGAGAAGATGCAGATTGAAGTGCATTTTTGAAGCAAAGAAATTTTTAGATTTTTTTTGGAGATGCACATCTAAATTAATGAAGAGAATGAGAAGGGTGATAGAGAGCGGATGAAGGAGAACTAAAGAGGAGTAGACCTGACAAAATTGATCCGACTTGAATGACCCGATCCGAATAAGCCAACCCGACCGACTTAATACCTGATCTGAAGATCCTATTTTGACTTGTAACTCGAATTGACCCGAGCTAACTCGAAATCGACCCGACTATTATTATAAAAAAGAGTCGATATCCCTAAAAAAGTTGAAGATAGCAAACCCGAAAATGACCCGAACCCGAAATGATCTGACCCTAAGTCAACCCAATTAGTATAACCCGAAAGTGGCCGATCCCAAAATGATCGGACCCGAACCCGACCCAGTTGACCCGTTATCCAGGTCTAACGTGGAGGATGAAGTATAAGTAGTCGGTTACATATTAATTAGGTTACCTGATGTAGTAGGTTATAAAGTATTCTGGTTTAACTACTTCAGTAATATGTATTATTCTCAGATTTATTGAAATTGATATTATTTTGGGAAGACGCCCTATAGTAGGTATGATTGTCGTTAAATAACTTTATTTTTAAAGTATAAGTATATAATGATTTTTAAAATTCTTATTTATTTAAACTCATATGTTATATATTAGAGAGACTAAACAATTTTATGGAGTATAATATTATGCTCTTATATAAGTAATTTATTCGTTTTATGCCTACATAATAACAACAATGACTAAATCTATATAATAATCGTTATTATTGTAACATTTGTTAAGATTATATCACGTAAACATATTTGATCTTAAGATTTTAAGTTCACGCTTATTATTAATTAGAATGAGTTTCAAATATAGTAGTTTATCTTGATCCAACGGACTGCTATTATGAATCTGGTTTTATCTCACTTGTACGTTTATCGATCATTTCAAATCTCGGTGTCTTCCAAGTTAAGGTAAAAAACAATGGGTTATTTTGGAATATTTTTAGGTTGATTGGTTACGAGTCAATTTTTAGAAAGGGTAAAGATTTTCAAATGTATTTTTACTGTTGATAAAAATTTTAAACCACCCGCACTCGCGTGTAGCACACGGGTAAAAAGGCTAGTGGAATTTAACCAAATTAAGATTATCAAGGGATTATTAGTTATATTCTCCGTATGAAAATTCCATCATACACTCCATACATTCATGCGTGTCGTAAATGGTAATACAGAGGAGTTAGTCATCGTCATTGATGCATGCTATCCAAAGCTTAGGTCTTGAATACTACTCTGGAGACGAGATCCATGCATGAAGCACGTACTAAGAAAGCATTATGGAGGCCGATTTAGCACAATGGACCGAGGTTCTGATCTTCATGACACTACATGCGATTTACTTTCGCTTGTTAAGACAACATGATATGGCCAGATACAATGTGTATGTCACCAGGCTTAATTTGTTGCTATGTTACTTAGACGTTTCATTTTGTAGTTACAAAAATGTTATTATGGAAACGTATGTACGTAGGTTATTTATCCTAAAACCAAACGTCCAAACCCTATAAATGCAATTACAAAGTACTAAATGTATCTTTACAAACTTGTACGAGTATTTTAGCACTTACAAAGCGGTTTACCATAAACTTTTTTAGAGAAACTAAGGTTATTTCTCCGAAAATCGTAGCCTATAAATGAAGGTTAAAAAGTAGTCGTACTAAATACTTAAATAGTACTCAGTATATATCTTTATAAACATGTAAATATTACGGAGTATTACAGAAGCGCATGTCTCGCACTTGACACCATGTCACTCCGAGTACAGATGAATAAACTCGAGAAGGCAGTGTAACTTTATTACTGGTCGTAATCAAAAGTAACAATATCTTGTTTGACATCAATGAATTCCTCGTATTCAAGTTCTTTGGCTTCGTATTCATCACTGACTTCACTGCCTCTCAATCTCTCTCGTTCCTCTTCACCGCATCTTTCCATCTTTATACACTAGCTTTATGACACCATCATGCAATGCAATGGTAATAGGTCTGGACAACTGATAGACATTAGTTAACAAATGTTCATAGGGGGTAATGTGATCAAAGGCTCATGTATCTACTACCCATGTATGATAATGATAAGCAGATGCTACTGCACAGGTAAGGGAAGCAGGCTGTATACCTACAAACTTCACAAAAGATGTAGTGGGAGCTTCAGTGATTGACTTCATAACTTTTTGGTAGACTGAATTAGTAATAGTGTCAATGAGGCGAGAATCCGGTGCATTCTGTTGAAAGTGGGCAGTAGCAAGGTCAAAATCAAGTGGAGAATCATCTGCAATAACCTGATGAGGAATAGCTTCTACATTATGAGCAGAATGCCTGTAGACATTCTTCCCCCTTTGAAAAAGAACATCAGGTGATTTGTATGGGTTTTTCCCTTTCTTGACAATATAACAGTAGTCAATTGTGTGTCCTCTCTTCCTACAATGTGTACAGTTTTTGGTCTTACACAAGTATTCACAGTATGACCTTCAGCCTTGCATATACACATCTCTTGATGTTTGAATCTTCAGCGGAATCTCCAGTTCCCACTTTCTTATACTTTTGCCAGAAGTTGTATTAGCTCTAAAGCTTGCAGAAGCATTTGCCTCATCCAATACGTCTACTGCATCAGAAATCTACTTCTAGCGCTCAATTTTGTTCAAGAGATGAAAAGCCTTATTGAGTGGAGGGAGTGGTTCTAGAGACAGAAATTGTGTCTTAACTCTCTCATAGCCACTGTTGAGGCCCATAAGAGATTGTATGAGCTTATACTGAGATTCCCTACAAGAAGGCGCTTAAGAAGCCTGCAAGTGCACGCATCCATTGCAGCACATGTGCATAAAGGTAGATGATTAATGGAATCAAGATTCTCCCATGACCTCTTGAGGTTGCTGTAATACTCAATCAAAGAGTGATTGTCTTGTGTCATAACATTCCTTTCTTTCTTGAGCTGATAGATCTCAAGGCTGTTAGTTTGGCCATATCTTTCATTCAATTCTGGCCACAAATCTTTTGTCAAGGAGTTCAAAATCCATCGCATTAACAGAACATCGCACCTAATCCACCGATGATGTTTAGCATCTTTATCACCAGGCATCTTACACGTACCGTTAACAAAACCACCCCTTTCTTAGAAATAAGAACCAGATACGCATCACGTTTCCAAGAAACAAAAATAAGGCCATCAAATTCAACTTTAGTAAGTTGAAGGCCAGATTGATCGGACAATGTAAGATGCAGAGGATCATAAAACATCACATAAGAAGTATTGACATTATCACCAGTCATTATGAAGAAATTGATACTAATTGATCGTAATAACAGAGGGCTAATGATCAGAATGACACTTTTAAGTGAAATGCGGAAGCAATTGCAAAAATTTCAAGAGAATTATCACAAATTTCGAAGGAATTTCGTCAGAAATATGATGCGAAAAAAGAGATATGCGAAGATAAGATCGCATAAAAGCTTTACATCAATGGCGGAGAGACGGAGAAGTTCAACCTGCTTTGATACCATATGAAACCAAGTAGTTCTCCATTGACGATGAGCTTGAAGGTTGTTATGAGTCGGCTATAGAGTTTTTTTATAGAGAGAGAAATGTAAATAAAAGGTGAATGTATTATTGTGAATTTTATTCCATACATTACGTATATACGGTTGAAAATATAGGCTCACTATAGGACAATATATAACTAGTAAATACACGTTGTTGTGTCGTGGTAAGAAAGTCACTGAATGAGAAACGAAATCGTCCCGACTACGGTACAAATCGGAATGAGCGTCGTCCCCAAGGTCACACAACACTCCAAAAAGATTGTATACTCAACCATTAGGGGTTGGAACTCGATGATATACTCAGAATTTATCAAGAGATTTGGATGATGAAGTCTTTGATGAATGTCTCTCATACTCATTCTCATTCTCATTTTCTTATATCACCTTATATAAGACTACATGAGACTAAAATCAAAGGGTATCCAAGGCAATATATGATTGGTAATGAATTGTCATTACTATGAACATAATGATATTCATAACCATCATGAAAATTGGTGTCAATGTGCTACTTAATGGAAGATACCCTTACAATGCAATAATGATCAACCTATTGTCTTTGCATCATTTCTAACAATCCCCCACTAATGCAAATGACAACCAATAACAAAAATTCTGAGCATATGAAAAGGTTGACACTTAGACGTTAATATCTTTCGATTTGAATTAACGTATTAGTGAAATGAGTCTACAACTTACTTACAACAAGAGAATATCTTTCGATTTAAATTCCTTATTGAACTTCGGTTGAATTATCCTCACAACACATATCATACCTTAAGTTCCACACGAGTTCCGCAATACGATTCAACAAATTTATGGCCAAGTGAACCTTGAGATTTTGATGAGTGCTCTAGAAAAATAACTCAATCTCTCATAGAAGGAGGCCAACCCTTCACACTCACTTAGGTGATTCTATCAAGGATATACCCACATAACTCACTCACGTATGAGCTATAGAATCATTAAGAGCTCTAAAGCTCAACCTCTCAATACTACGTACGGTGAATCCATCAAGTCCTTCACAACAGAACCACCCAAACATAGGATATAGATTCATTAAGAGAAATATCTCAACCTCTATCATTACGGTGATCTCATCAAGTCCGTCTCACAAGGACCACCCAAATTTGGGTTATAAGACCATTAAGAGCTATATGCTCAACCTCTATCATTACGGTGATCTCATCAAGTCCATCTCACAAGGACCACCCAAATTTGGGCTATAAGACCATTAAGAGCTATACGTTCAACCTCTATCAAATACACCAAATTATATTTGATGATTTCAACTCCCTCAAATCTGCATAATACATGTGTACTGTAATACACTACACATCATTTTTAGCAATATGAAGCTGAAATTAGCATCAAACATTACATAGCAATTGATGCCCCCACAATAATGCAATAAATATTAAGCTCCCAATCACCATGCATTACCCCGGTAAGGTTAAAAGAGCAAAATAATACGCATACATAATACATAAAATTATAACAGTCTTCTCAATAGACTTATAATAAAATTATTATAAAAATGAAAGTTTACTCATGATCATTGTGCATCTCACATTCTCACCTTATGATCCAACATCTTTATAAATATCCAACATGTTGCAATTCTCAATATTGCACCATATATACATCATCATTCTTATATTAGAGAACAACGATCTCGATGATTGTTTCACTTATATCCTTTACTCACATAAAATCAATCATCATAATCTCATATAGTGTGATGTAAGCCAAACGTACAACATAAATAAATGGGCCTTACGCAACCATTTTTTATTGACTTAGTCAACAAATTAAAACTCTTACATTTGGTTCAATTATTCATGTATAAAACATGCTATCGATCATCACTTTCCCCCACAATTAGAGATATACATACTCTTCACAAATTATAAGATATCAACTCTAAAATTGATGCATGAATAATTTTATCAAATAAGTTGAATGACTCCCCCACATGTTGTCACACCACCAAATAGTGACAAACATAATCGTTCAAACAAAATATACAAATTATTCATTCATTAATCATCCCAACTTTTAGATATCAAATAATTGTGCCTGGCAATTTATCTATTCCATAATCTATTCTTAGAATAATTTATCAAATAATTCATCCAATTATTTAATACATACTTGATCAAGATTATGCATGTCATTAAAAATAAAATATTTAACCCCCACATATAGCTTATTTTACTCAAGTGAGCATAGATGTGTCTCTAGTGTGAAGTTAAATTCTTCTTCCAAATGTATCCAAAATAATTTACAAGACAAGTACACCCACGTGCCTTTTCAAAACATTAATAAGGATACGAAAAATCACACAAATATATAATCCCAACATATATTATACATATTCAATTTTGTCAAGCAAAACATACATGATGTTCTTAAATTGATTAATGAATAATATTCAATATCATATATATATTAATTGCAAGGAATAAATTTATAACGGCTATATAATAAATCCAAATATTGCACTCATTACTCATAAGAGCATATAATCTCCACATGGTCATCTTCAAAGACAACATAATTTGCACAAAAATCATTAATAATTAATTTTATACTCCACTAATAATCACATTATTAATTATTTTGATCTTAGGCATATACTATTCCCCATAAACACAGAAAAACATTCACCTTTTAGTTGTATACTAATACAAACATGTGTGCAAATTCATCATTCATCATGAAATATTGAGACTAACACATTCAACATATGTTCAGAAACAACATAACATCCTACTCTTATCAGATAATTTATCTTCCAATCAGTGACGATAAATGATACTCATCTACCAAACGTATTTATTTTATCATCATGAATCACAAGAAAAAAAGAACAAAACTCATTGATACCATACCTCATTCTCAAGGATGAAGATTGATAATAAAATAAGATAATACCATTCACTTATAAATCTTCAAAAACTTTCAGCATACTACCACAACATTGTGTCCCGTTTTTCGAAAGGTAAATGACATAATCAGCTCACGTCTTCAACTATAGAGTTGTAGCCCTTCTTTTTAGCTTTCCAACGCCATATTACACGTCCCAATCGGAGGTCTAGAGACAGAGTTATCGCCATAATACCGAACTGCTGTCTCACCCTCAACGAGATGAATCTTACCAATGAAACAAGATAGCCAATTGAAACAATTCCAATGACAAGTGATGAACACAACCACAATAATAGTGACATAATTTTGTTTCTCAATTGTTGGAAATATAGGGTCACTATAGGGGCGATATATAACTAGTAAATACACGTTGTTGTGTCGTGGTATGAAGGCCACTAAATGAGAAACGAAATCGTCCCGACTACGGTACAAATCGGAATGGGCGTTGTCCCCCAAGGTCACACAACACTCCTAAAAAATTGTGTACTCAACCATTAGGAGTTGGAACTCGATGGTATACTCACAATTTATCAAGAGATTTGGATGATGAAGTCTTTGATGTATGTGTCTCATACTCATTCTCATTCTCTTATATCACCTTATATAAGACTACATGAGACTAAAATCAAAGGGTATCCAAGGCAATTTATGATTGGTAATGAATTGTCATTACTATGAACATAATGATATTCATAACCATCATGAAAATTGGTGTCAATGTGCTACTTAATGGGAGATACCCTTACAATGCAACAATGATCAACCTATTGTCTTTGCATTATTTCTAACACATACATACATATATACACCCAATTATGTTAATCTAACTAATCATACTACTAATTGACAAAAACGAACGATCAAATACCTTCCAGTTGGATCCTATATATGAAATGCTCAGCCGTACCCACAGTTTCAAGCTCATCAAAATTAAAAAATTCCAGCTGGCCATTAAACCCCTTCAATCCAGATAATATTATATAACGACCACTAGGTGACCAATAAAGAGCATTTGCATTCTTGGCTTTGAGAGTCGTGAGCTTGGAGACTTTGCTCGTATTCATTGATCGAGTAGAAACTTATGTCAGACCTCAGGTTATCACCACGGGAATAACTGCAAATTGGTGGCCCTGGGGCTCCCAAGCAAAAGAAATGATTTTATCATTCTTATTTTCAAGTTCCAAGACTTCGATAGGTATATCACATTCCTTGATACGGAAAAGCGCAAATCTAGTGTATGTGCTTTTCTTTGTTTCGTGTATCTATCAACTGTAACAGCAAGCAAGATACTCTCCATTGTAAGCAGTAATCAAAATTATTAACTTGTACATAGAACGTAATGCTAACCATGGGTAAATGGCGATTACTCAATTAGAGTGTTATTTGAAAGGTGAAATAATGACTTATAATAAACGTTGCTATCTTAGAATATTATTGTGACTGAATTAATTTCAGTACGTAATTAAATACGGAACCAAAAAAAATCCTACGCGTGTCTTAACATCACTCACTCGAAGAAGTAACGCCTACACTCATCATCACTGTCATTTGCTTCATTTCTTCCCTCACCTTACAATCACCTCCCAAAGGTGTTCTCTTTTAGCATGTCTACAAGTGACTGTTTGTATCCTTGCTGTAAGTCCGACCCGACCAATACCGATCAACCTTCTTCCAGTTCCACCATCATGCTTTCTAAAACACAAGTGAGAAATGATTTTGAAGAGGTTTTCATGTTTTCCTCATTGTATAAACGAATGAATATATATACACTGTAAGAACACATAATATCAGAAAGGTAATCATAGAGAATATACACTTGTCCTAAATACATGATACATACGCCTCAATGGAATGGAGATGCAATCCTGGGATATGGAGATGAGATATGATATTGAGATACGGTATCGGATAATATCGTTCACCCCCCTCAAGTTGGAGCATGGAGGTCCGAAGTGCCCAACTTGGATAATCATGTCGTAAAGGGAGACCGTCCCAATGCTTTCGTTAAAATATCATCCAGCTGGTCCTTTGTGTGAATACAGCGAGGGGATATGAGGCCTTAAACGATTTCGTCACGAACAAAATGACAATCAATCTCGATATGTTTTGTACGCTCATGAAAAACATGGTTACGAGCAACATGAATCGCAGATTGATTATCGCAATATAGGACAATCGACGAGGAGGGAATACCGAGAGAAGATAAGAGGCCGTGTAACCACTTAATCTCACAAGTTGTGACGGCCATGGCCCGATATTCTGCCTCGGTAGAGGAACGCAAGACCGTAGATTGTTTCTTTGTTTTCTAAGAGATTGGCGAGTTACCCAAGAAAATGACATAAGCCGTAAGGGACTGACGACTTAGAGGACAACTAGCATGGTCTAAGTCACAATAAGCATGTAAACGTAAGTCACAATCGGCAGAGAGCATAATACCTTGACCTGGAGAAAGCTTCAAATATCGAACCACTTGAAGAGTTGCTTCCCAATGTTCGACCTGGGGAGCAGTCATAAATTGAGCAAGTGTGTGAACCGAATAGCTAAGCTCAGGTCGAGTAAGAGTAAGATAAACTAAGCGGCCCACGAGACGACGATAGCGTAATAGGTCATGGAGCGGGTCTCCATTAGCGAGGGCCAACTTGTGATGTGGCTCGATAGAAATGAAAGAAGGCTTTGCTCCTAATAAGCCGGTTTCGGTAAGAATATCAAGAGCGTACTTACGTTGAGAGAGGAAGAGACCTGTCTTATGACGAGCGACTTCAATACCAAGGAAATAGTTTAGGACCCAGAGATCCTTCATATGGAAGCAAGAACCAAGATACGACTTAAACCGTGACATGGCGGGAGGGTCGTTGCCCATGATTATAAGGTCGTTAATGTATATGAAAACGTGCACCTCGATATTAGGACGGTTAAGGTTGAATGATCAAACGGGCTTTGACGAAAACCATAAGATGTAAGTGCATTGGCAAGTTTGGCATACCAACATCGGGGGGCTTGTAGAAGCCCATATAACGATTTCTGTAGTTTAAAGACGAAACCTTGAACATGATTATCAAAACCCGGAGGAAGCTGCATATAAACATCTTCGTGAAGATCACCATGGAGAAACGCGTTATGAACACCCATCTGATGAATGGCCCAATTTTTAGCGGCTGCGACAACTAATAAAGTACGAATGGTGATGATTTTAATAGTTGGGGCAAATGTCTCATGATAATCAACCCCGTCAACTTGATTGTTACCCAGAATAACGAGACGAGCCTTGTAACGCTCGATGGACCCGTCTGAATTATATTTGATTTTAAAGACCCATTTGCAACCGATAGCTTGTTTGTTGGGAGGTAAAGTAGTAACGATCCAAGTTTTATTACTTTCAAGCGCAACAATCTTGACTTTCATAGCTTCTCGCCAATGAGAAAATTTCATAGCCTCCCGAAAAAAAGGTGGTTCGTGACCGTCAGTCACGGCTGCCAAAAAAACTTGGTGTCGGGGTGAGAATTTAGCACAATTAACAAACTTAGAGATAGGAAACCGTGTACATGAGGAAGGAGATGATTCAGATGAGTCGGGCTAGGGACAAAGCAGCGTGGTGTTACGGACGTAGCCTTGGAGACGAGAATTAGGAAGCTTTGTTCGATGGCCACGACCAAGAAGATCATCGTGTGACTGTTCAAATGGGGTGGGAGGATTAGTAGCATCCGTCTCAGTAGGCGGCATGGAGATGACCGTTGTCTCGGGATCTGAAGAAGGATTAATCGGGACTGCAGGGGGAGACACGAGCAGAGGCTCAACCGTAGTATTAATGGGCGTATCGTTAATAACAGGGGTAGCTTCAAGACGAGTCTCAACAACATGTAAAGAATGAAAAGGGAAGTCAGTTTCAATGAATACGACGTCACGAGAGTCAAAATAATCACCTGTGTCCAAATCGTAGACTCGCCAACCCTTTTTCCCAAATGGGTACCCCAAATAAACACATTTTCGACTCCGACTAGCAAATTTGTTGCGAGAACGATTGTTATTTTTGGCATAACATAGACACCCAAAGACTCGTAAATGAGTTAGGGAGGGTGGTCGATTAAAGAGCAAGTCGTAAAGGCATTTATTATCAAGAAGCAGAGTAGAAGTACGATTAATTAGATGGACCGCGGCCAGGACACTTTCTCTCCAAAAATAGCGAGGTATGTCGGCTTGAAATAAGAGAGCACGAGCAACATTCAAAATATGTTGATGTTTTCGTTCCACCCGACCATTTTGTTAAGGCGTATCAACCATGGACGTTTGGTGGATAATACCTTGTGTCTCGAAAAAAGATCTAAGACAAGTGAATTCCGTCCCGTTATCGCTCCGTATAATTTTAATGAGCTTACCAAATTGTCGCTCGATCATGGTAATAAAATTTTGGAGTTTTCGAGGTGCGTCGGCCTTGGTACGAAGTAAATGTACCCAAACTGAGCGGGAATAATCATCGACAAGGGTAAAAAAATACCGTGACCCACAAGCACCGTTGGCCGAGTATGGACCCCACAAATCACAATGAACGAGGTCAAATACGGCAATCTCTTTATTAGCACTTAAACGAAAAGGGAAACGTGATTGTTTAGCACGAAGGCACACATCACAATGTTTACTGTCAAAAGCTGACTTAGACTTAACAGAAGGTAAAAGACTCGTAATTTTCGTAGAAGGGTGACCCATCCTGCGATGCCATAATTCCTCTGTAACCGGCGAACCAACCGTTAGCGCTCGAGCTCCAGTAACACGAACACCACGCAAATAATAAAGTCCCTCGCTTTGCTCACCCACACCAATCACCATCCTCGAGGAACGGTCCTTTATTAAATAAAGTTTGTGAATGAATTGAATATGTAACGAGGCATCGATAAGTAGACTCGAAAACAAAATTAAGTTACAGTTCAAAAGTGGGTCATAAAGAACGTTCTGTAAAACAAGATGTGACCCAAGACAAACATCTCCACTTTTAATTGCCATTGCTACGTCACCATTTGGTAACCCGACAGGACTAGGTCGAATATCGATTTTGTGAAATAAGTCAGATTACCCGACATGTGATGAGAGGCTCCCGTATCAATTATCCAGGAAGTATTCGAGACATTACCATTGAGTTGTTCGTCAGGTTGAACAAGCCTATTACGGTTTTGCCACATGAGAGTAAGCTCGTCCCATTCCGACTTGCTACGATGATTTAAATTTGCACGGTGTCCTTCAGTAAGCACGACAGTACTGTTGGACGGCCCAACATCTGCAAAATTGATAGCGAATGCGCGAGCTGTAGTCCCTCCACGCGTCTGATGCCCACCGCGTCTAGACGGTTGCTGGAGACCGTTTGGTGGCCATGTGATACGATCGCGAGG
The DNA here is from genome assembly GCA_958450325.1 of Agrostemma githago. Taxonomy (NCBI): domain Eukaryota; kingdom Viridiplantae; phylum Streptophyta; class Magnoliopsida; order Caryophyllales; family Caryophyllaceae; genus Agrostemma; species Agrostemma githago. The sequence goes on from OY288246.1 coordinate 62,861,805, forward strand.
ACGATTTCCCCACCATTCAGAGAATTGTCCTGTGACCCTAAAGCATGTCTCGATAGTATGTCCTTCCCTGTTACAAGCAATACAGGACAATTTTTTGGGGTTTATTTTATTCGGGTCTCGACGCCCACCACCTGAACTACCTAACCCACGTTGATTCCCCCCTGAAATCGAGTTGCGAAGGCAAAAGGTTCAACATGAGTGTCAGTTTTAACAGTAAAGGCACGTATATTCTCTTCTTGAATTATCATGCTATAAATTCGACTAATAGAGGGAATGGGGTCGAGAGTAAGAATATTGGAAACACAGTAGCGTACACTGAGTCGAGTCCCATCAGAAATTCCCGGGCTCGTTCCGCTTCATGACTTTTGGTCAATTTGTTTGTTATATCACACTTACACCCGGTACAGACACATGTCGGCAACGGGTCGCAATCGAGAAAATCGTCCTACAATTTCTTAATGCGGTCGAAATAATTCATAACAGTTTCATTGGACGATTTCTTACAGTAAGTTAGAGAAGCCTATAGTTGGTAGAGTCGAGCGCCATCACCGGTCGAGAAACGTTGCTTAATGTCATCCCACAGTGGCTTGGCAAGATCCCGGAAGGAGATCGATTTTCGTAGTTCTGTTTCAATCGAGTTAAGAATCCATGCAACAATCATTTCGTTGATTGCCCACCACGCTTCATAGTTGTCGGAATCTGTGCCGGGTTCGGTTATTTTTCCAGTTACAAAATCAAGTTTATTTTTGGTACGAAGGGAAAGTTGAATCCCTCGTGACCATTCATCATAATTAGTGCCGGTAAGGATAATAGAAGTGATAGCACTTCCCGGATTGTCGTTGGATAAGATTGTGAAAGAGGTTAATTTTTTCGTTGGTTCGTTAGGAGTTTCATCTCCTACTGCCATTTTAGAGGATGGTTAATTTTTTAATTTTTATTTATTTATTTTATAAATAGCTCTGATTTCATAAAACTCAAGTGAGAAATGATTTTGAAGAGGTTTTCGTGTTTTCCTCATTGTATAAATGAATGAATATATATACATCGTAAGAACACATAATATCGAAAAGGTAATCATAGAAAATATATACTTGTCCTAAATACATGATATGTACGCCTAAATGGAATGGAGATGCAATCCTAGGATATGGAGACGAGATATGATATCGAGATACGGTATCGGGATAATATCGTTCAGTTTCCCCCAGTCTCAACCTTTCTCATTACGATGATCTCATCAGGTCCGTCTAACTAGGACCACCCAATTTTGGGCTATAAGACCATTAAGAGCTACTATATGTCCAACCTTCCAACATAGTGGACTTGTCATATGAATAGGTTATGTACACAAGTATGAGTCTATCTATGGTTTCATTAGACCACCCTCGCAGAAGCAAGTTCCAGTGTCCATCACAATTTTCTCAACCAATAGGCTTTCACCCCATTCCCCTCGACAGTTCTAGGACTTCTTTATTTCTTAATCCATTAGCTTTAGAAATAAATATGCTTCACACAAATTTCAGAAAAATAATTTTATCATTCTTAATCAAGTTTCTCAATCTGCATAAACTATGTAAATTAATAATTCATTATACACATTAGTTTTAGCATTATCAAGTTGATTAACATCATGCTAAAAATAATAAACTTTAGGCAGAACTCCATGCCCCAAAATTAAGTAGTAGATAATAATAGTTTCACAAGCGCCCTGCATCTTACGCTACAAGGTTAAGAGTGATCAATATAGTCTTAGTTACAATTAGTCAAAATTATAACAGTCTTCTCAGTAGACTTATAATAAGATCCACCACAAATGGTGAAAATTTAATCAACATAGATCTCATCTTGTCATCAATCAATAGTTCATAACTTATTTGATTCAATATCCTTCTAGATATTCAACAAAATGCAATTCTCAATATCAGCGCTCCTTAACTATGCAATTAGCCAAACATGAATGATAATTTTTTTTGCATTGAGTACACTGACACAATGTATTAACTACAATCAACTATATATAGTTATACATATATATTTGACTTATCACAATAGTCAAAATGCTCTCTTATAACCGCAAGTCATTAGCATCATTGTTCAAATTAAATATAGAGCTCCGCTCTCATGTCATTTAAATGAACAAATGATCTTCTTTATTATTTATTTTCTCTTTCCAATAAAATTGACATAGAGAAAAATATATACACGATGTCATGTTTGTGACATAGAGTATTATTATACATCACCATTCTTATACTCCCTCCGTATTTTTTTATATGACGTTTTTCTTTTTCAAGGTGAAACTTTGACTTTAATTTTTATGTAAATATATTAGTCCAAATTTTTTAAAAATTGCACCATAAAAGTCCTTACGAAAAGAGCTTTCAATTGAGGATACATTTAATGATATATTTTCTTATGCTGTGAGAGATATTAATTAGAGAAGAAGTTGTCTCGAAAAGTGAGAATGACTTATAAAAAAAACTGAGGGAATATATTTTTTGAAATCACCATTCTTATATTAGAGAATAACGAATCTCCATAATTGTTCCATTTATATTTTCTTTTTGCAAATCTACATCTTCCAAAAAAAATGTATATTCCTTATGTAAAACCAATCATCATAATCTCGTATAGTATATATGGTGTAAGCCAAGTATATAACATAAATAATTGAATCTTACGCAACCATTATTTATTGCCATAGCCAACAAATTAAAACTTTTGCAGTTGGTTCGGTTAATCATGTACGTAGTATAAAATATACGGTCATCATTTTCAATACATCCCTACAATTATAAGATATCAACTCTAAACTTGACACTACAAGAAAATCAGCCCCGGGCGTCCACTTGGCGGGCGTCCTGGGCATATGGACGCCTATAGGGCGTCTGAAAATACAAACGGACGTCCACCGTCGGACGCCAAACTTGGCATCCGATAGAAGTTGGGAAGGAAGAAATTCAGGCTGACGGGCGTCCCCTGGCGGACGCCATATTCGCCTTAATGGCGTCCACTGTCGGACGCCATTTAGTTGAATATGGCGTCTACAGTCGGACTCCCGTTTGGTTGAATCTGGCGTCCACTGTTGGACGCCCGTTGGCCAGACCCGCTTCAAATACACGCCGAGCCCCTTCGCCCCATTCATTCCAATTTTTTTATCTACTCTATAACTTCTCTCTGCTATACTCGTCGACCCAATTCGCCCATCCTCTCCTCCATTTTCCATATTCTTCCTAATTTTCCGTATGTTTTCTTACTTTACTTAGTTCTTATTCATTATAATTAGTTCTTATTTTTGATTTTTATCGTTTTTATTGGTAGTTTGATAGTTAATATTGTTTAGGTCTGAATTTCGATTAGGTAGATTAGTTTAGCCCAAATTCGATTAGGTAGATTAGTTTTGCCCATCATCTCAATTTTGATTAGGGTTTGATGAATTTGGTCGAATTGGGATTAAATTTATTAATTAGGATTTGAGTAATGTGTGATTAGTTCGAAATGCTAGGGTTAGATAATCGTGCTCCCGGATATTCCCGTACTTGTCTTGTGTATTCTTGCTCGATTAATGTTTGTGATGATGTGGGAGACTTCTTTGTCACTTTTTATGAGCTAGAATGACCTCTAGGGCCTTCCGTGAGGTTTTGTGTGACTTAGGATGGACCAAAAGGTGTCGTAATAATGCAGGATTTTCCCGAAACCACTTCCATCGTGATCGGGGTCGAAAATAGGTGTTAGCGATGCTTTTGGAGTTTTGATATCTCTATCCGAAAATTTGACCTTATTTGACCTGTTTAAGCTGTTTCTGTTTGATCTAAGCCATAGATTTTTGTGTTTTGTTCGGTTAAATTAGGATTAAATTGATGAATTACGGTTTTCATAAATTGCGATTAAATTGTGATTACATTTGTGATTAAATTCGGTGATTAATTTTCGTAAGGTCAATTCTACATTAATAAGACATTTGGGTTTACTTTGATGTATTTGTGATTAAATTGAGGAAATTCAGTTATGGAAATTAAGTTAGAGAAATTAAGTTTAAGTTAAATGGTGATTAAATTTTTGTTTAGTAAGTCCTAAATTAAGTTAGGGAAATTAAACTTTAATTTGTTATATATATTTTTTGAACATAGAAAAGAAGAGAATTGAACGGAAATGGATGTATGAGGGAAGACTTGATAAGAAGAGACGTCCCACCGTCGAATTTTTGAGGGGTGTTGAATCATTTGTCGAGGTTGCTAAAAAGTCACTAGACTATGCATCGAGGGGGGAAGGGGGAGGTTAGGTGTCCGTGTACTAAATGCAAGAACCTAAATTTTTTGAGGTCGTTGTGGTTAAGGAACATGTCATCTTTAATGGTTTTTCACCCGATTATTATCATTGGATTTGTCATGATGAGCCATCTCAATCTGAGGAACCCAAAAACCGACAAAATGAGGGGGGGGGGGGGGGGGGGGTTGAGAGGTATGATAGTTGACGTTGTGAAGTGCAACTTGTTCAATAACGATAACACATATAGGAATGACGACTCACCTAACCCACTAGACTCACCCAACCCACAAGACTCACCTAACCCACAAGAGCCTAACCCACGAGCAAAGGCGTTTTTCGACATGTTGAACGCTTCGGAGAAACCGTTATACGGAGGGTGCGATGTGACTTTGTTAGAAGTCGCATCTATGGTAGTTAGCCTTAAATGTGAGCTCAACCTACCATTTGCTTGTGTCGATGGTATTGCTGCCTTGCTTGAGAGAGTTATCCCAAAAGACAATATCATGACCCGAACTCTCTACACAACCAAAAAAGTTGTGAAGGGCCTTCAACTCCCGCATGAAAAGATTGATGCTTGTCCAGATGGATGCATGTTATTTTGGAAGGACGATGCGATGCTTGATGAATGTAGGAGATGTGGTAAGGGTAGGTATAAGACGGTTGAGGGGGATATTGTCTTGAGGGGTAGAAAAGGGAAAAGCGGTGTTAGGGGTAAGAAACCGATCCCAATTAGTCAGCTTACGTACTTCCCTATTGCACCTAGACTTCAAAAATTGTATGCCACAAAAACCATAGCGGAGCAAATGAGGTGGCACAAGGAGGACATTAGAGTACCGGGGAAGATGTGTCTTCCTAGTGATGGTGAGGAGTGGAAGCGTTTCGATAGACTACATCCCCACTTTGCGTTAGAACCCCGAAATGTAAGGCTTGGGTTGTGTACTGATGGATTTGCACCTTTCGGCCAATTTGGTAAGTCGCACTCTTGCTGGCCTGTGATGATCACACCCTATAACCTACCTCCTTGGTTGTGTTTGAAGCAACCTTTCATCTTCCTATCTCTTATTGTGCCTGGACCCAAAAATCCGAAAAATCATTTGGATGTTTACTTGCAACCTGTTATTGAGGAATTGAAACAACTGTGGGAGGTAGGGGTGGCAACTTATGAAGTCTCTTTGAGACAAAACTTTCAGTGAAAGCAGCTCTGTTGTGGACTATAAACGACTTTCTCGCGTACGGTATGCTCTCGGGGTAGTCTACTGCGGGTCAGAAAGCATGTCCGTGTTGTATGGATGAGAGCAAAGCTTTTTATCTTCCAAACTCTAGTAAAATAAGTTGGTTTGACTGTCATAGGCAGTTCCTACCAGAAGGTCACCCATATAGAAAGAATAAGAAGGCATTCAAGAAGGGTGAGGTTGTGCTTGACGACGCACCTGATCAACTCCCAGGAGATGAAATATGGGAGTTGATTTCAGATTACCCGTCCACTGTTAACGGTACCGAGCATGAGTTCAAAGACCTCAAAGAGTTGAAAAATGGTTGGTTTAAACGTAGCATATTTTTTGACTTACCATATTGGAGGACTTTGTTACTTCGTCACAATTTAGATGTGATGCTCATAGAGAAAAACTTCTTTGAGTAGTTGATTCACACTGTGATGGATGTGGAGGGGAAGAGTTGTGACACTACAGGCTCCCGGCGAGACGTAAAGAATTTTTGTGACCGTCCTCAATTGCACATAAAACGGGGTGGATCCAAACCGAGAGCCTTGTTTACCCTTGCAAAGCTCGGAGAAAGGTGTTGTTGGAGTGGGTAGAGAAGTTGAAGTTCCCTGATGGGTACACCTCCCACTTCAAACGCTATGTTGATCTTAAGAACCTAAAGCTGCAAGGGTTAAAGAGTCATGACTGCCACGTCTTCATAGAGAGGTTACTTCCGGTGTCACTGAAGCAACTTTTGCCACCGACGGTGTGGAATTCTATAACTGAGATATCTCAGCTTTTCCGAGATTTGTATTCTTCTACAGTATCAATTGAGGACATGACTCGGCTGGAGGATCAAAATCCACAGATACTATGCAAACTTGAGATGATCTTCCCACCGTCGTTCTTTAATTCCATGGAGCATCTACCTGTCCACTTGCCCTACGAGGCTAAGGTTGGAGGACCTGTCCAGTATAGATGGATGTACCCATTTGAAAGGTACATAAATTTTAGTAACTTCATTTATAAATTTAATTTAAACATAGCGAATTTTTATTAATTGAAATACGTAACTTGTGTATTTATGTTCCTCAATCATTTGAAGAAGAAAATTGGTAACAAGGCTAGGGTAGAGGGTTCTATTTGTAATGCATATTTGACAGAAGAGATTGCAAACTTCTGCTCCCTCTACTTCGAGAAAGATGTTCAAACAAAAACCAAGAACCTGAACCTAGAACATTCGGTGTCCATTGATCCTACTATACCCGAGTTTTTTCAAAAGAAGGACGATGAAGGAAGTTCATCCGTTGAGGGTTCTAGGACGCTAGATGAGAAAGAGTACAACCGAGCACACCTTTACCTACTCTCTAATTGTGAAATCTTAGAGCCTTATGAGAAGCAATTTGTGACTAAATATGTCGCTGCAAACCCTGACGTGAACCCTGATGACGTTTGGAGTAAGCATGACAAACATTTTCCTAAGTGGCTCAAGGATCATGTAGTTCCCTTCGACATACATGATGATTTGGTTAGAAGTTTGGCATACGGTCTAGTGTGAGCGGTTAAAACCTGGAACCGGTACTCGGTGAATGGGTTCAACTTTCACACATTCAACTACGGGAAGAACAAGGCTAGATGCAATTTTGGTGTGAGTGTGTCATCTCTTGATGGTGATGAGTACTATGGTATCTTAGAGGATATTTTCGAGTTGTGTTATACTGGTAAAGAACGGGGGTATAGAGCTATGATATTCAAATGTGAGTGGAAAGACAGCTCCATGAATGGGACCCGAGTACATGAACGTTACAAGATTGTGAAAGTTAATCACAAAATATCTTACGTACGATCTGTTCATACTCGCACATCAGGCAAAACAAGTCTACTTTGCTCCTTATCCTTACACGAAAAATGACAGAAATCAAAGTCAATGGTGGGCAGTCTTTACGACTAAACAACAGGGGCAAATAGACAGTTCTCTGTTCCAGGAAGATGCGGCTTCAAGTGGTACACGCTTATCTCCAAGTGAAGAGACCATATTCTTCAGTGAAGATCAAAATGAAGGGGCAGAAGAAGATTTAGAGGATGATGACGATATCGACGGACTACGAGATTACATGGTTACGGATATTCGGGAGATCCTTGAGGAGGATGATGGACACGATGAAGAGAATTTGGAGGACGATCAAGTGGAGGGCGAGGAGACGGAGGAAGAAGATGAGACTGAGGAGGATGAGGCTGACGACAATAACGATAACAAAGATGACTACTAGAGTTGTTGTAGTAGGTTATATTGATCATTGTGTTAATTATTTGGTACATTATTTTAATCTAGTTAGATTGTAATTGCTAATTGTTGTTGTCATTGTTTAAATTGTTGCAAGGTTAAGATGGCAGGCAGTAGATTGACCAGGAGACATGGTAGGGGAAGTAGGTCTGTTCAGACATCCACCACGCAGTAGGAGGAGGAACGGGTCCCTGAAACGGGACCGGAGCAGAATGAGCCGCAGGAGCTGGAAAAAGACGAGAACGACCGGGTGAACCTTGACCCTGGTCGCGTTTGGTAATATTATCTAACATGTCGATTCTTTTGTAACATATGAATTCTTCGACTATATATTTTAAGATTTCATACATATATGTGCCTCTCGACTCGGTGCAAGTTTCTGCATGAGGAGGTCACCGGAGGCTGTACTACCAGCTACATGGTCGACAAAGGGCAGGGGTATGCTTGTTGGAGTATGGTGCCGATGGACGTACGACAGTGGTGGTTCAACAACTTCCGGGTACGTGGATTGTTTTTGTTACCGAGTTTTTATTTTACAATGTAGACTTTGTAAATATTTTCGCTACTAATTAATATTCCGCCTTGATTGTGTAGTTGAAGTTCACTTGGGATAAGTAGTTAGAAGGAAGGGTGTGAGACCGATACAACGAGACCTGCACACGACGTTTCACTTGCGTCATGAACAAACGCCACAAGCGGGGGACTGCGCTCAATGACCTTAAAGGTGTAGTTTTTAATAGTACTCAGTTTTAAAAATCAATCTAACTTCAATCTTTTAATGTATTAACTAATATATTAGTATCTTCATATTTCAGGGGAAGCGTTGGATAGGTGGGTTGCGTACCACGACAGCGCAGAATTCAATGTTAGGTCGGAGAGGGCACAGAAAAACAAAATAAAGAACTTCGAGAAGGAGGGGAAGGCAAACCCGACACATCATCGGGGTTCTCAGTCTTCGTACTGTCGGGCCAAGAGGGTATGATTTCTATTAATATCGTACTATTACTTTAATAATCATAAACTACGTTCGCATAATATATATTCGCCTAACGTTCATACTCATTTAATAGCTAGAAGCTGAACTTGGGAGGATGCCAACCGCGCCCGAGCTATTCCTCGACATGCACGCGAAGAGCGATGATGAAGGGACGACTAGTTTTGTCACGAGGAAAGATCATGCAATCTGGGTGAGTACTAACTATTTCAAATAAATCAACTTTGTATATACTTTAGGTGGTAGATAACTATCTTTAATGATTTCATCTAATAATAACTTGAATTGAAATCACTGTTGTGTATGCAGGATGCCAACAAAAATGAGCAAGCGAACCTCGAGACTGCTCTTGATGCTACCGAAGTCAACCCGAATCAAACTTTCTTCAAAGCCGTCTCGGGGTACAAAAAAGGAAGTGTGTACGGTGTCGAAAATGCACACGGGATGTACTTCACACCTCCCTCACCGCGTCTCGGCACCTCTACACAGATGGAGTATACGCCGGCAGGATCTCAGCAGCCAGACCCGGAGAAAGAGCAAATGAAGGAACAGCTGACACAACAGTAGGAGCAAATGAAGGAACAGTAAGAGCAAATAAAGAAAATTCAGGAACAGATGGCCATGCTTCAGGCCATGTTTGAGAGATGCAACCAAGGTCGTCCCCCATCCCCTCTAGACGACAGAGACCCCTTTAACGAGGATGGTGGTAACTCTGGTGCTTCAGCTAGCTGATTGTTTTTTGTTGTTGTTGTTGTAACTGGATTTATGGATTATGTATCTTTGAACTAGTTTAGATTTATGTACCTTCAAACCGTATGTTAATTTTTTTTTATATGAACGTTTTTTCAGCATAAATGTTTCGAGAGATGAAGTGTTTTGGTTGATTGAGAGTGAATGAGGTTGAGCTATTGTGGATGGTCGACAGTTGTGGTTGAATGAGAGTGTTGTGGATGTGGTTTATTTTGCAGGTTTTGGCTAGACATCGAACGCATGTTTACGGCCATGCAACAACATACATGGCGTTCAATAACGGACGCCATGCCAGACGCCAGAGGAAGCTAAAATCAAAGAAAAGTGGCAGGTATTCAAGGGATATGGTGTCTGACTGTGGACGCCAGTTAACCCTGGATGGCGTCCACAGTCGGACGCCAACCTAAAGCAGATGGCGTCTGACTGTGGACGCCATCTAGAGGTAACTGGCGTCCACGGTCAGACGCCACACCTTGCGTCCGCAGTCAGACGCCCGTTTTTTTGGCGTTCAACAGTGGATGCCCGGTTTAAAAATGGGCGACCGGTCGTGGCTTCCACTTTCTGACGTCTGTTTGCGGACGCCCATACCCGTATAACGTCCACTGACGGAAGCCACTAGGTGGACGCCCGGGGCTGGTTTGTTTGTAGTGTTGACGCATGAATAATTTTATCAAATACGTTGAATGACTTCCCCCACATGTATGTTGTCACGCCATAAACTAGTAACAAACATAATCGTTCAAACAAAATATAAACATGATTAATTCATTAATTAACTCAACTTTTAGATATCATATAATGGTACATGACAATTTGTCTTTTTCATAATCTACTTTTTTGACAAATAATCATTTCCAATTGTTTATCTCACACACAAACATATTTAAGATAGTATATCAATTAAACACAAAATATTTAAGGGTTATTTCATGGGAATAATCTCAACTATGCGTGTGCTTCTTATATTAATCTAAACTATACGTAATCTCATTTTAATACGAACTACGCCTTTTGAGGACGTCCGTCCGCACCGCCCGGCGCCCCGCGAGCGCCCGCGCGGGACTGACCCGGTTTTGATCGCGGCGGCCACCCCACGCGGCCCCCTCTCGGTCGGGGGTCGGTCCGATCTCGCATTTGGGGCGATGTGTCGGACCTCGATTCGGATGACGATTCAGACTTGTACTAGACGAGCGCACGCGCCCGTGTTTCCGTTGGAATCGATCAAATCGTGGTTGTAAATGTTTAAAGGCCGATATGTTTGGTAAGGCGACCGTTTTAGTGAGCCGAATTTGTTGCCGATTTGTAGAGTCGCCACCGAGTCAATTATGGGGACTCGGAAATCGTTCAAGTGAACTTTGATCTTTAGCCGGCTCAAAGCTGAGTGGCACGGGACCTAAAGATAAAGACTTGTACCCTTAAGCACTCCATACCTGGAATGACTCTCATTGCCAATGGTTTCGGACATTCGGAAACCATCGATTTTGCGTAAGGGGTGAGGTTACATATTGGGAAGCCAACGTCCGTTTGACATCGACACTCAATCCCGCCCGCACGTAGCGGCCTCTACTAATCAATCGGTGGGCTGATAACTTTGTTACTTTGTTGTGGCGAAAGTACTGTGACATCCATTGTTTTAACCCTATGCGTTTTGCTATGTCGGTTGTTTTAGGATAAGTAAGTTTTGTCGTCGAAGTAGTGTTGTTTACATTCTTTGCATGCGATTTCACGTGACAAGTAGGCCATGAAAAGATGCTCATAGGAGAGTAGAGAGTACCAGTATAATACGTATTAGCAAATCAGTTTTAACGTGATAATACGGATATTAGTCATTCTCGTGGTATACCTTACCCAGTATTCTGCTTAAGATGTGTTGGCTCGTTATTAATAGGGATGCGTCGAACCATGTAAGGTGAGCACCAGGACTAATACGGAACCCGTCCATCACATTGTTCAGTTTTAGCTTGTTTATGGTTTGATTTACATGTTAGGTGATTTAGCATGCGATTATAAGGTCATAAAAGCAATAAATTATATGAAAAATGTAAATGCAAAATGTAAGTAAATCAAATAGTGAGGAGTTGCACCCTCGGAGTATACGCTAAACGATACACGACGCATAGATAGTTGAGAACGGATCTCGGGACTACTCGGGTCTATTTAGGGTGTTTTAGTATTTGTAGTTGAAGTTGGGACGTTACGTGTTTTAGTATGTGTTATGGACCTAGTGTCCACGTTTTACATTATTGTAGTGCATAATAAAAGTACGAAAATGTAAAGTTTTGTTCAGATGACGACCTAGTGAGGCGGATCCTCCTAGCTTGCCTGGTGATTTCGGCAGCGTTCCGTTACCGTTGGCCCTTTCTGCGGCTAATCCGGTAGAGCTCCGCTACTATTTGCTGGTTCTGCGGCTAATCCGGCAGAACTTCGTTACTAGACTTGGAGTAGCTAGTCGAACACAGGCACCTCGGGATCGAGTGGAGTGCTCGAAGGTGAGGAGTAGCGTCGATTTTGCTTATCGGAACTACGATCAAGTGGATCGTTTGCCTCGGGTGTCGGAGTGCGAGCCCTTAGCGAGAAACTTTTAACGAGTGAAGAGGGAAGAGAGAATGTGTGTTCTGTCGAATGAAGGGGGTAGAGGGGGGGTATTTATAGTTGTTTTCGGCTCTCGTCACCCGGATGGACGCCTGAGTTTAGGCGCACCAGAACTCAGGCGCCTGGGTTTAGGCATGTGAAGACTCAGGCGCGCAAGGTGAGGCGCTCGGAATTTTGAAGATATGATTTTGATACATTCCAAAACCGAGAGTGGTACGTATTATACGTGACCTGGGGATTAAGCTTCCCTCCTCTTGACCTAGCGCCGTTGTGCCGAGTGGGCCTCGGGTGCGCATCCCGAGGTTTGCTTGGCGCGGTGCTGACTCGGTTCGTGTTTCGGGACCGACTCGGGGTCCCGGTGTCAGAATTGACTCTAATTAGTGTCTATGCGACCGTAATGACACGACTAAGGCTGCCTTGAAGTTAATTTAATTTTTCCGAGTAATTATTTGATTCGTTCTATAGAAAAACTATCTAAAACGTCGCAATCTCGCGCCGCGTTGCAGTCCGATAGTCATCGGGTGTTTGTTGGGCACTACTGCAGCCACCATGTCCAAATCTGGGTGTCTACACCTTTATTAATCTTGCTTTGCTATGGGTGACCGGCTACGTGTTGAACCTCCCTTATTCAACTCTCCCTCTAACTCTTCTTCTTCTTCTTCTGATTCACATTTCGAGTTCATTTTTGGTCATTGATAAAAAATATTAAAATTTCCGAAAATTCATCTTCCATTTCTTTTTCAATTAGTCTTATAGAATTTGTGAAAAAATATTTTTATTGTAATTTTGGCTTTCACGATGATCGCAACAGACCTAATAAAACCCTAGAAAGTTACAACAAGTCACTATGACCGGTAATATCATGTTATAGTTTCATACATAGCAAAGCGAGATTAATGAATGCGTAGTTCATATTAAAATGAGATTACAGGAGCAGAGTTTTCATATATGAAAAAGAGATGAGGGTGATCTTCAACAACTTTCTTACATAGGCAACACGATTAACAGAGATTAGACGTCCTAGCATTGAGGTGCCTAAAAAAACCCAACTGGGGTGATTTTGAGGCGATCTGCGGTGCGTGTTGCTTGCATGAATGACAAGGAATTCTGCATCAAAATCTGCCCAACATCGCAATATTACGAAGAGGAAGGCTATGATTGTGAAGGAGAAGAAGCAATAATCCCAACAGAAGGATGAGGTGGTTGAGAATGAACGTACTACTGCGCAGGAAAAGCAAAGGGTGCAGACAGAACCTAATGTAGAGGAGGCTTCAAAACAAGTAAGTCTTAATGATATCATGGGCATCCCTGCTTATAACCTTGATGATGATAAGGTGATGGTTGAGAATGTTGCGCCTGAGGATGATGAGACGGGAGAATGGTTTAGGGTGCGTGGAAGGAGCATTGAGAAAATTTTAGAGGAGGAACCAAAAACCCTACTCCAAATATTGGATGAGGATGTTCATGATGAACTCAAATACTGGAAGCAGGTAGTTTATGGGTTTGTTACTGATGCAAATCCTCCCGTGACTGTTTTGAGGGGTTTTTACTTCGAATATGGTGATAATTATTTTGACCCACATTAATATTCTTGTTCGGTTTAATTTTGTGTGCTTAAATTCTTTGATAGCTCGATTTTAGTTATTATTCATTAATTAATTTAATTAGCTTAGTTATTAGCTATTTTCATTATTTCTCTAGTTTTTGGTACTGCTTTTGTCGTTTTCTATTTCTAGTACCGCTAAGGAAAAAGGAAAAAGTTGAGAAATGAAGCGGGTGAAACCCTAGTGAAGGAGAGCCTAAGACAAAAGAGACCTTAGCCCAACCCTGTCCTCACTCCTCCTACAATTCCTACCAAGCCAAATTTCACTTACTTAATCCACCATACTTCCTTCACTAGCCCAAAGCAACCCCTCCATTAACCCAATTCTTTACCCTTTATCAAATTCTAACAAATCAACCCATTTCCCTTTACCCAACTTACTCCATCTTCATCCTATCAATTCACCATTCCAGTACAACCTCCATAAACCCGACTACCACATACTCCAACCTCCGTCATTGTGCCCATTTTCACCGAGCCAGCTTAGCTCGAGCTCCTCAAACCACCATAGTGCCATTTATCACGGAGAGGGAAGAGATGGGTTAAAATGTTAAGAGGAGAGAGGGAGATGGAAGAAGTGTTGAAGATGTGATAAGTGTGTTTTGTAGTGCTTATTCCTTGTGTTTTGGTCCCGGTTTCTCTTGTGAAATCGCTCTTTGGAGCGATTTTGAGGCTACTTATGCTTCTTCTAGTTTGTTTTAGGTTCCTAAGATCAATCTTGGAGAGGTGGAACGATTCCGACTCGTTTCCGACACATTTGGAGCCAACGAAGAGAAGCAACGATCACTCGGTGACTTAGAATCGATCCCAAGACCTTGGGGTCCATTCCCGAGCCCCTTAGACTCGATCCCGAGCACTGAGAATCGATGAGAAGCCCATGAGAAGCAAGTAGGGACCCTTGAGATCATATATATTTGAGGCCAACAAGACCCATCCCGGTCGAGATGAAGGCCATCTCGGTCGGGATGAAGAGTACAAGCGAAGACAGGCCACTGACCAGTGATCTCGACCGAGATCATCTCGGTCGAGATGATATGAGTCTCATCTCGCCCGAGATTGGCCACCGGAAGCCCCGCGTCACTTCTTTTCTTCTCCTTTGCTCGTGAACCCTTATAAATACCCTCCCTTTGTATTGTTTAAGCACCATACACCATGTTATGAAACCCTAGACATTCTTTAGCCTAGATTAGCTTAGGTTAGTGTAGATTAGTCTTTAATTAGTCCTTAATCTTAGTTTAACTCTTGTATTATGGGAATTCTTGAAGATCTCCACCAAGATTGACAACCTTGGTTGATGTATTTGGGTTTTCTTATTATTACAAGTTCCAATCTTTCCTCTTTACTAGTTTGGTACAATCTCTCTTTTCCCTTCTTTTAATCTTTGCTTTATCATTCAAGTTTCATTATTTATATCTTGTTCATTGTTCATCCTTGTTTTCCATTATGTATGTTCTTGTTCTTGTGTTGATTTCTCTTGTTTATGTTTGTTTTAGTTTAGTTATGTGTGAGTAGTACTCTTGCTAGGATTAGTAGGGGAATTTGGTGGTTTAATGGGTGATTAAGGTTTTGTTTAAGATGTTGGTGGAAGTTTTGGTTGCTTCCTAGTTATATGCATAGAACATGTTTGATGAATTGCTTGAATGACTTGTAGTTGCAAATGCATGTTTTCTTGCCTTCTCCTTGTGGTCTTGTATGTCGCTAGGATGGGTTCTTGCGCAAGAGCGAGGAGCCTCTAGGTCGGTTTAAGTAGCGAGAGCCCGGACTATGCCTAGATAGCTGGACTACCCCTTCATCCTTGCTTTCCATTGATCATCCCATCACCCTTGAATCCGACCTAATCCTAGTTCTTTTCCTATTTGTTTTCCTCTTCTTCTTAGCTATTATTCCTTTAGTTAGTTGAATCCTTTAGCCTTAATTGTCGTACCTAGTTCGTCCCTAGTCATAGTTTATTCCCTTCTTATCGTTCTAGCTTAGTTTAGC
This sequence comes from Agrostemma githago, assembly GCA_958450325.1. Taxonomy (NCBI): domain Eukaryota; kingdom Viridiplantae; phylum Streptophyta; class Magnoliopsida; order Caryophyllales; family Caryophyllaceae; genus Agrostemma; species Agrostemma githago. The sequence goes on from OY288246.1 coordinate 62,877,476, forward strand.
CTTGAGACCTAGCCAAGTCTTTAGGTGGAACCTAGCCTAAACCCTCTTTACCGTCCCCGTGGACTCGACCCGACTTACCCTATCTACCCAGTTAGGATTAGTTGGTTATTACTTGTTGGTAGAGATCCACGGTAAATCCCTCCCATCAATTTGGCGTCGTTGCCGGGGACGGTGCTAGTTTAGACTTTGTTTGCCTTTTTACTTGACTTTGTCTTTGTTTTTGTAGTTTTTTTGTTTTGTTTTGCTTCTTTTTTGTGTGAAGTTTATTTCCTTCTTGTCTAGTGCCCAAAAATCACTAGAATTCTCACGTTTGCTCCTAGTCTACAGTTTTTGCCTAGAGGTGGTGACCATCATCTTCTTTACAACTCAGAGCCGCATTAACAGACAGTTGCTAGTTTGAGAGGGTCCTCAACCGGGTACGAGCCACGATTTTCGAGCAAAACATGAGGTTTGATCTAAACTCCCTACACTTAGAAGCCACCATAAGCTACTTCTCTCCCTCTATGGATCAAAGCTATGTCATGATGACTCCTACCTACTATCAAGCTTCAAGGGGTATTCAAGAAACCCGTGGGTATGAGCTTCAAGGACATGAAAACGGCTATCAACAAGTGAATGCTTATCAATCTTATAATCATGGTGGCTACTACTCAAGCTATCATTGTGAACCCACCATGTTTCATCATGATTCACCATATGGAAGCCAATCTCCCCAAAACCCACCATATTACTCTTCACCCCAACCACAATATGAGCCCCAAAACCCACAATACTACCAATCATCTCAACCTCACTACCAACAATATGATGCCCCACCCCTTGGGCATCATCAAGATTTTCAAGGAGCTTTACAAGACCCCAATGACCACCAAATGCCCAACTTGGAGTTATATCAATCGATTCTTTAATTGCAAAAGAGCCAACAAGAAATGGCCATCCAAATGCAAAAGGACCAAGATGAATTCATGGCCCAATATCGAAGAGAAGGGGAGGCGATTGATGCACGATTAAATCTTATATCGGCTAAAACCGTGATGTTTTTAACTCGAACGTCACAACTTGACGAAGGGTGCTCACTTGAGCAAGGGGAGCAACCCAATCGTGAAGCCGCCGATGAAGTCCCCTTGAGAAGCGAGACTTGCTTTGAAGAACCTCAATCGTTTACCCAAGAAGAGACGAATGAGGAAATGACCCTTGGTGAAGGCATTGTTGGTGAAGAATTGGAGGAGGTTAGTGAGTTGTATGAGGAGGTAGGAGTTGTGAAGTTTTTGGGTGAAAATGACAAGTCCAAGTTGCCCTTGTGCGAGAATATGGAAAAACATCAAGAGCTCCTTGCAAGTAAGCGAAGCAATGATATGGAAGAGATTGAAACCGCCGGTAGAAGTTTCAATTCTCTCCTTCAAGATGATGTGGGGACAAGTGATGTTTTGGGACTTGAAGATGGGGAACCACAACTTGATGAAGATATGAGGATGTGCAATAAGGAAGCGGGGCCAAAACCGCTTTTTGTGCCTTATGTTAAGTATATGAAGCTTGCTTGTGTTTGGAGGCGATGCTTAGGGAGGAAGAGGTCGATAAAGCTCGTTGGATGGAAAGACCCCGGAGACCACGTGGAAGATGACATTGGGTCTTTAGGTGACTACTTCTTGCTTCCGACTTGGAGGCTTTGGAGGATAGCTTGGCTCGGGTACTCCATGAGCCCTCTTTACGATGTGGCTCGAGCATTTGACTTGCTCCTCCGAGCCCTTGATGGCTATGGCTAGGAATGAAGAGTCCACCATCCTAGGTTTGACGGAGTTCCTTAAGAACCGTCATGTTGTATATTCCCTTTTCTCTCTTCTTTTTAGTTTTTGTGTTTGTAATGGTGTTTATTGTGATTTGTTTCTAGGATTTGTTTGTTTTGTGGGATTCTTGTAATTTGGGATTTTTGATGAACGATGTGAGGGAGGGATTTTGATGGTGCTTTGATAGTTAAGATGAAGTTTTGAGAGGAGTGGTTGTTGATAGAAGCTTGGATCTTGAGCAAGGAAGTCGGGTTTTTGAGCTTTTCTTAAGCTTTTGGGGATGAGATTCCAAATCCCGATGTATTTGTTGCCTTGTGGGTGGAGCTATTAGAGGACTGAAGGACTAGAAGAGTCATCCCGACTGGAAGGGTTTCATCCCGACCGGGATGATATGTGCACGAAAGTTGGAGCTACTGCCTGTCCATCCCGATCGGGATCATGGTCATCCCGACCGGGAAGGAACCATCCCGACCGACATGAGTTCTGTCACGATAGGGATGGTCCCTTGCAGCCCCATTCGACTTTTTTCCTTCATTTAAACCCCACCCCACCGCTTTGTACCCTCTCCCAACCTCCCTACCTACCCTTGCAACTATCATATGACCCTTACACTTCATATATATACCTTCATCTCATCTTCTCTTCACTACACACCGAGTTTCACCTCGAAACCCACCTCATTGACACCAATGCAAGCCTAGAACTTCAACCGTGCGACTACATTAAGCTTGAAGAGGAATATCGATGATGAAGACGAGCTACGTGCATATTATGATCATTGAGGCGATGGAGTTAGTGAGTTGCTAACCGTTTGGTAGGCGACTCTCATTTCTTTTCCGTCTTTCATTGCTTGTCTCCCTTTGTATGTTCCCCTTCCCCTTATCATATTTGTGTCATGGTGGCCCTCGGGGCCTTGGTAGTCATTGCTCCCGACTCTCGACGACGTGACTACATCGAGAGGCATTTCAGAATCCAAATTGACAAGTAATTTCACCTTTTCTTTATTTTATTTCCTTTTGGTAGGATTTAGTCGGATTTAGGCGGAATCCAGGCTAGGTTACTTGATTACACCTAGCCCTCCCCTCCCATTTCCTTTAATTTTTTTTTATTTCTTCCCCCATCCATATCTTTTCTTGTCTCGGCCCTTGGTGACTTGATTACACCCCGGCCGGACACATTCTACCCTTTCTTCACTTTCATTTTTGATTTTTACTTTTATTTTCCTTTTTTCTTTTCTTTTTTTGTGTCTTCCACACACTACCGATCGAGCATGAGGACATTGCTTGGTTTAAGTGTGGGGGAGCGATATTAGTCTAGTCTAGCTTTATTTTTGTAGTTTTTTTGAAAAAATCTTAAAAATCCTTAAAAATTTGAAAAATTTCATAAAAACCAAAAAGATTTTCTTTTGTGTCTTTTTCTTTTTTGTCCTTGTGTCGTATATATGTTGTGTTGTGTGTTTTGCTCCCCTGAATTCCTTGTAGGTTGTGTGATCTTCGATAAGTTTCGGAAGGCTCTCGACATTCGGTATTATCCTTCTATCTATTTCTCCTCTTTGTCTCTTGTGGAGTTTGGAGGAGTTTTGGTGTTGATGTGTGCTCAGGTGGAGCTTTTTGAAGTTTGTGGTTGATGTGGTGGCTTGTTTGGATATTTCGGGGTGGTGATTGTTAATTTTGTGTGTTTGCTTGTTTGTTTGTTTTGTTTTGTTTTGTTTTGTTGTGTTCGTCTCTTTTCCTTTTGTTTTTGTTGTGTCTTTGTTTTGTCTTGTTTAGTTGTGTCTAGTGTGTAATAAAAGGTTTTCGAAAACCCGGTTTTGAGGCTAGTGCGCAAGTGTTTACTTTCCTTTCTAGTGATGTGAATCGAGTCTTGGACTTTAGTCTAGTAGAATGACTTTAAATCAATGATTTCGTTGGTTTCTTATCTTGAGTCCACCTAGTCTACTAGGGATTTACTATGGAATTTGCATTTTGACCATTATGACCACCCATGGAGTGAAAAGGCCTTGGTTGTCGAGTCTCGTCCCTTAGGTGACCATGTTCGAAATTTTGTGATTAGTCCAAGTTCTCCACCTTTTTGTGGGTTTGAAGGGAAATCGCGACCCCCGACTCACCCATTTCCCTACCTCCTACGCATTTCTACAAATAAGTTGCAAATTGTCTAAGTTCTTACTTGGTTGCAAGAAATGCTTACAAAACAAAATTTGGCCATAAGGGCAAACCAAAAAAGAAAGAAAAAGAAAGAAGAAAAAGAAAAGGCACAACAAAAGAAAAACAAAATACAAAAGAAGAAAAAAAAGTGGCATAGCAACTCCAAAGCCAAATGCAAAAGAAAAGAATGCCAAAGAAAACAATCTCACAAACAGATTCTCACCCTCTCAAAAATAAGCCTTTTTCCGACTATTACCGTGAAGAGCCTACCAAAGGAGCGAGTCCCTAGGAAGGATGATAGCGGTAAATAGTTGGTCTTCGCCCACTTTGCAACCTTATCCACCTTTTTACTTTGACTAGTTAGGCGATTTTGGATATGGGACGACCCTCTTGGCTTATCACTAAAGGGGCGGGGTCTCACTTACCTACAGTGTCGACTAACTCCGTGGTTCATCCTTTTTCCATCCCGCCTATCGTCTCGCGGTACGTTCTTAGAAGGTTAGGAGGAACCTAGGTAAGTTACCAACGTTTTTGTTGCTTTGTCGTCATACTATTGGGGTTTTGTCTATTTCGGTTTTTGTTATTAGCTTGGGAACGTTGTCACTTGCCTTGAGTCCTTAACCGGTGTTTCTTCACCGCTTTGTTGAGGCCAGGGAAGCGGTATTTGTTTCATCTTGGATGCAACCGATTGCTTGTTTGTTTGTGTGTTTTCGTGTCCGGTTGCATCCACAGTTTTGTCGCAAGACCTCACTTGCCCTGCGGAGTGCACTTTTCCTCTAAATGTACTCGCGTGAGTTGAAAGGGTGTAGGGTGCGCTAATACCCGCTCGGTTAGTAGTTTAGTTTCTTTTAGCTTTTAGTTAGTTTGTGCTTACTCGAGGGCGAGTAAGGGTTAAGTGTGGGGGAGTTGATAAGTGTGTTTTGTAGTGCTTATTCCTTGTGTTTTGGTCCCGATTTCTCTTGTGAAATCGCTCTTTGGAGCGGTTTTGAGGCTAATTATGCTTCTTCTAGTTTGTTTTAGGTTCCTAAGATCAATCCTGGAGAGGTGGAACGATTCCGACTCGTTTCCGACACATTTGGAGCCTACGAAGAGAAGCAACGATCACTCGGTGTCTTATAATCGATCCCGAGACCTTGGGGCCCATTCTCGATCCCCTTAGACTCGATCCCGAGCACCAAGAATCGATGAGAAGCCCATGAGAAGCAAGTAGGGACCCTTGAGATCATATTTGAGGCCTACAAGACCCATCCCGGTCGAGATGAGGGCCATTTCGATCGGGATGAAGAGTACAAGCAAAGACAGGCCACTGACCAGTGATCTCGACCGAGATCATCTCATCTCGGCCGAGATGAGTCTCATCTCGCCCAAGATTGGCCACCTGAAGCCCCGCGTCACTTCTTTTCTTCTCCTTTTCTCTTGAACCCTTATAAATACCCTCCCTTTGTATTGTTTAAGCACCATACACTATCTTATGAAACCCTAGACATTCTTTAGCCTAGATTAGCTTAGATTTGTGTAGATTAGTCTTTAATTAGTCCTTAATCTTAGTTTAACTCTTGTATTATGGGAATTCTTGAAGATTTCCACCAAGATTGACAACCTTGGTTAGTGTATTTGGGTTTTCTTATTATAACAAGTTTTAATCTTTCCTCTTCACTAGTTTGGTACAATCTCTCTTTTCCCTTCTCTTAATCTTTGATTTATCATTAAAGTTTCATTCTTTATATCTTGTTCGTTGTTCATCCTTGTTTTCCATTATGTATGTTCTTGTTCTTGTGTTGATTTCTCTTGTTTATGTTTGTTTTAGTTTAGTTATGTGTGAGTAGTACTCTTGCTAGGATTAGTAGGGGGATTTGGTGGTTTAATGGGTGATTAAGGGTTTGTTTAAGATGTTGGTGGAAGTTTTGGTTGCTTCCTAGTTATATGCATAGAACATGTTTGATGAATTGCTTGAATGACTTGTAGTTGCAAATACATGTTTTCTTGCCTTCTCCTTGTGGTCTTGTATGTCACTAGGACGGGTTCTTGCGTGAGAGCGAGGAGCCTCTACGTCGGTTTAAGTAGCGAGAGCCCAGACTATGCCTAGATAGCTCGACTACCCCTTCATCCTTGTTTTCCATTGATCATCCCATCCCCCTTGAACCCGACCTAATCCTAGTTCTTTTCCTATTTGTTTTCCTCTTCTTCTTAGCTATTATTCCTTTAGTTAGTTGAATCCTTTAGCCTTAGTTGTCGTACCTAGTTCGTCCCTAGTCATAGTTTATTCCCTTCTTATCGTTCTAGCTTAGTTTAGCCTTGAGACCTAGCCAAGTCTTTAGGTGGAACCTAGCCTAAACCTTCTTTACCGTCCCCGTGGACTCGACCCGACTTACCCTAACTACCCATATAGGATTAGTTGGTTATTACTTGTTGGTAGGGATCCACGGAAAATCCCTTCCCATTAAGATGAGAAATGAAGAAAAGTTATGGAGATAGAGGAAAATGATTAAACAATGGAACAAAGAAGTGGAGGAAAAATGATGGAGGGTATGAAGAGGTTGAAAAAGCTGCAGAAAGAAAATGGAAGAAGAAGAAGAAGAAGGTAAAGAGAAGGATGAAAGAACAAGAAAAGAAGATGTGAAAAAGAATTGAAGAGGAAAAAGACGACAAAGAAAAGTAAAAGTGAAATGAAATAAGGAGGCATACAGAGTACTAGTGCTCGGTCATTTCCTCTTCACAATTTGTAGCCGACCTGCCATATTCCCAGCTGAACCGCCAATTTCAATTTGGCCGGCCGACCGTCGAGCCTTTACTGTAACACCCGCTATTTTCCTAAGCATTTTATTCTTTCCGTTAGGACTCCGTCTTAACTCTGTCACTTTTCGACCTCATATTTCATTATTTTACTAAGCTCTATTTTAATTTTTGAGTTTAATAATTTTTATTTTTAATTTTAAAGATTTAAATTCTTTTTAAATCCATTTATTTGGTTTCTTCGTAAATTAATTAATTTTTCCGCAAGGAATTCTATCTCTCTTTGAATTGACATTTTTAAACTTGGATTTAAGTTATTCCTTTTCCTAAAAATGTTTGAATACGTTTCTATAATATTTTCAACTAGTAAATATTTTTATTTACAAAAAATTAGTTGATAATGATTTTTATTATGAAGCTTCGCGAATAATTATTTTCTTACGCGAGGTTTACTCGAATTACTTTGAAATGCCTTTAACTATTTTACGATTATACTTTTTATCAACTTATAAATTATTTGAGACCATTTCCTCACATTTTGGACCGACTAAGCTCTTGGTCACAAGTTTTATTACGTTTTATTTAAACGTTTCATTTTATCACGTTAAAACGTAAACATAAGATAATTTCTTTTCATTCAATTGATGCATTATTATCAAAACTTTTCATGCTCCTCATCATTTCATTTGGCCGGCTATTTCATCTTAGTTGTGCATAATTTTCATCAAACTTTAATATCATTTACACTTTGGAAACCATCCATTTCCATACTTCATTTTTATTCATTCATCAAAGTTAAAAAAATTCTACCATCATCCTCATTTGGCCGTGACACCTTCCACTATTCTAGGATTATTTTTGCTTCAATTCTAGTCTTAATCGACTCAAATTCATCGTCAAATAATCCTCTTTCCGTTCTCTTCGTTAAGGATTTTTGGATGATCCCGAAGCCAACGAATATATTATTGACTCAGACTTGGAGTAGAGGTAACGTCGATGTTACTCGGCATTTCATGATTTTAATTGAGTATTTGCATGCATATATTTTTATGTTTTATTTTCGCAATATATGTATGTCAGGGATTCTGGAAAAATTTTTAAAGTTGAAAATTTGCATGTTTCGGTATTTTTATCGCTTTTACGAGATTAACGATTAAATTGTTATATTAATTTGTAAAATCGTAATAATCGGCCTAAACATGTAATATATGTTTATATTCTGGAAAAATGTTTTTTATGATGATTTTTAATAATTTAGTATTTTTCTGATATTTTTGATATCGATTATTGAATTATTACCGTTTTCGGACAAAAACGATTAAAAGCCGATTTTTAGTTCTAGTACTTAAACATTTTATTTTAATCTGATTTTTGACGTGGTGAAACTTTCTCGTGAAATAGAATTTTCTGAACGTTTTCATAATTTTTCGGAATTGTTAAGTGGATGAATTAATTAATCACTTTAAATCATCGTTTATCGTTAAAACCGTGTTTGTTGTTTAAATTCTCGATTTCTGGTCTTTGGTTTAAATCTGGAAAAAATTATGATTCTGATGATTTCATATTAAAATGTAATTTTATGATTTTTAGTGCCTTAATAAAATGTTAGGAACGATAAGTTTTATTAATGGAATCGTTAATTTTGAAAACGGGTTTTAAAAACGGTTTTGACGGGATTTATTAAATCTGGAATTTTTGGAAATCTGGAAAAATGGTAGATTCTGGAAAATCATGATTTTTAGGTTTAATAATAATTTTTGGATATTAATACTTAAATCGTTTTGTAATTACTATTTTTATTAATCGTTATTGTCGTGATTGGACGATTAACGAGAAAACGCTTTAAAAACCTTGTTTTGGAATTCTGGAAAATTTTCTTTTCTGGACAGAATGTCCATAAATATATTTTAACTGTTTTACGTAATTTTTGAACTATTTATTAAAGACTTTAATTAATAAGTATTGATTTTCGGACAAATTGTGATTTATCGTTAAAATGCTTCGTCTTACCTAAAAGAATTATTTTTCCAGCAATTTATAAAGTACTTAGATCTGAAACTTTAAGAGTTAAATCATCCCTTAACATATTCAAAATATATTCAATGGTTTAATTAAATAAAAGACGTTAAAAGATTTAATTTGACATTTGCCGTAAAATCCTATTTGTAATCGTATTGTCGTAACTAATATTAATTAGGGAATTTTAGCTTTTTAACTTTTGAAAATACCCTAATTAGTAGTATTAAAATATTTAAGACATTTTTAATCATTTTATAACGCTTGTACGATATTTTAATAATGTCATAAATTAAATGTTCACTTTGATAATTAATATCGTTAAGGCCGAAAGTATTAGTTTTATAAATCTATATCGTTTACTAAAAATGTGGTATTAGTATGAACTAATATCTTCACTATTTTGATATAATGCTATTTTTAGTAAAGTTTCTAAAAATAGAAGTTTCCTAAAATAGAAAGTTTCCTCTTTTGGAAAGTGATTCTTTTCTTTTTGTTCTCTTATTATTTATAATGATTATATCGTTTATATATCGATAATGGTTTGTTTTGGAGTTATGGAATAAGGACAAGTGTGAGTTTAGAGTAATATAGTCTGGGATGTACGTTTTGCCATCAACTATAAAGCTGGTGTGTCTATGTTGAGACACATTGGTCGTTGAACTGAGCATGATTTGTGTTCAGGAGTGTGTATATTTTGACCATAAACTTAGATATCGCATCGTGTAAGTCGCCGTCGGGTTGAACTGGATTACGGTTGGTGTCCAGGAGGGGTGTACATTACTTAAGCCAGGACCTCGCTGCACGCAGTCCTGTTATGGTTGAGTTGCCTAGTTAGAGACCGAAGTCTGATTTGTTTTGACTAAGTTCTCGAAGCTCGTTTAGTATTGTTCTAGTGAAAGTCTAGATTCTACATTAATCCTATCCATAACGCCATTTTGATTATTTTATTTATTATCGATATAAATTGGTTTGCAGGTTGGCAAATATTTTTATGTTTCTTCGGAAACCCTTTTGATTAATTTGTTTTACGCTAAAGCTTATTTTAATATGCTATTTTACTGTTTTCCATTTTTACTATTTTTCCTATATTAGTAGTTACTGTTTTAAAATCCCGTTATACGGCTGGGAGAACGTTGACGTTGCTCCCCACTGATTGTGGCTGTTATGTTTTAACATGGCAGGTATACGTGTTTGTTTCCGGTGGGTGTGGGCTAACGATCAGTCTTGGATCCTGCTTGATCTTTTTAATAATTGTGTCTTAAGGATTGTTTAACCTCTTTGTGGATTGTTTTAATTTTTAGCCATTTTTATGTATGGCATACGTTTGACTTTACCAATTTAATTTAATAAGACATAGTTACAGTGTGTTTTAATCCCGACTCTACAGTGTTTCCGCCACTGTATCGCGTTAGAATTTCTAGGGGATTACATTTACAATTTTGGCCGGCCGGCCAGGACCCAGATCCGACTTTTTCTCATTTTTCTCGACTCATTTCTTTTGGGCTTTATTTAATTTTAACCGAACACTATATATACCCATTGTTAAGATATTATTAAGTATAAAACCCTAGATCTAGCTTAGCACTAACTAGAAAACTCTTTAATCATCTCTTTATCACCCTTTAATCTTAGTTTAATTTGTATTGTTCTTTATCTATTTAGGTTGTAATTGAATATTTGGCTTCTCTACGTCTTCCATTTCAACTCTAGTTCTTATTTTCCATAATTGGTTGGTAATTTTCTCTTCTTCCCTACCTTCTCTAGTTTCAATCTTGTTTTAATTATGTTAATCTTTTTTATGCACAATTTCTATTGTTCTTCCATTATAAATGTTTTTATTTTGTCTTTGTTCCATAGTGTAGATGTTGATGAGTCTTTAGGAATGTTTGAGTATATCTTTACTACAGTTAGTAGGGGGATTAGGTGTCATTAATGGGTGATTAGGGTGGATTGAGTGTTATTTGATGTTGTTTGTTTTGCCTTAAACTTTATGCACATAACATGTTTGATGAATTGTTTGTTAGGTGTGTAGTGACGATTACATGTTCGATTGCTATCTCATTTGATCATGATATGTCATGTTGTTTATTGGGGTCTCTTAACGGAGACCTTGAAGCCATTTAAGTGTGAGAGCCCGGACGTTGTCTAGGTAATTGAACCCGTCATCACCCTCTTTCCTTTTTAATCGCTTAGACACCTATGAACCCGACCTAGCCCAAGCTTTTATTTACTATCGTTCACCTCGTAGTTTCATTGCTTGTTTTTGTCCTTTCTTGTTATCTTAGTTCACATAGTAGACTCTAGCGTAGTTCCTACTCAATCACGATAATTCTTCTTCTTTGTTCTCTTTGAATATAGTCTAGAATCGTGGCACACCTTAGTTTGGAATTACCGTCCCTATGGAAATCGACCTTACTTACCCTTGCTACCATAGTATAGGATTTGTGAGTTTACTTGGTGGTGGGATTCACGATAAATCCAACTATCAATTTGGCGCCGTTGCCGGGGACTGTGTTATTCTAGACTTTAGATTGCTTATTTTAGACTTTGTTCTCATTTTGTTTGTTTTTCTTTTCTTGTCTTTCTTATCTTGTGTGTGTGTGAGATTTATTCTTGTTTGCGTAGTGCTCACAAGGCATTAGGCTTCTCACGTTTGTTCCAGGCTTGTAGTGTATGCCTAGGGGAGGAGAAAACCCTTTTCTCTACAATTCAGAGTCGGAGAGACTTTTCAGAGCCTTTCGACAACGGACGGTTGCTAGAGTGAGGACTTCTCAACTGGGTATCAATAACGGCGGAGAACTAAACCTTGAGATCGACCTAAACACCACACCACTGGAAACTACCGAGGGGAACTTCCTAAATCCCTTTGGCACCTCAATTGCTTATTCACCACCTTCTTCCCTACCTTCTTCACCACCTTCAGCACATTCTTCAATACCTTACTCTCCAATATTATCACCTCCTTCAACACCACATTCACCACCTCCTATACTACCAATCATGCCGAAATTCTCATCCCATTCCACCTTCACCGCTCTAGCACCTGCTTATGGCAACAACTTTTTGGCAAAGACTCAATTTATCCAACTCGTGGATCGTAATCAATTTAGTGGGTTGCCCACCGAAGATCCATATCAACACATGGAGACTTTCTTGGACTATTGCGATGCCATAACTCAAATGGAGGTCACTTAAGACCAAACTAGATGGGTTCTCTTCCCATTCTCGCTTATTGGTAAGGCTAAGCAATGGTTCAAGGGTCTAGAAAAGGTAGTCTTGGGGATTGACACGTGTAAGAAACTCGGTTTGGCATTCTACCAAAAGTTTTACCCTCCCGAGAAGACAAACATGCTAAGAGCCTCCATTACCGGGTTCAATCAAAGGGATGAAGAGAGCCTATATGAAGCATGAGAACGTTTTTAGGCCCTTGTTTGATCTTGCCCACACCATGGACTATCACAATGGTTCTTGGTTCAACAATTTTGGAATGGCCTTTATGAAGATTCCCAGGTTATCTTAAATATGGGTTCCAATGGTCGGTTCACCGAAGTAGGTGACAATGAAACATGGGGACAAATTGAGGAGATGGTTGTGCACAATTCTCAATATAGCCGGCCACGCAAGTCATCTAGAGGAGGTATGCATGATGTTAATGCTATAAACCAATTGAGTGTCACTCTTAGTGCTCAATTGAAATCACACATGGAGGTAATTGATCGTAAACTTGAGAGTCATGTTGCTCAAGTTCAACAAAGCTCTTGTTATTCTAATCATCAACGTCTGTGGTGCCAAGTCAATGCCATGGGGATATCTTCTTCACCTCCTTCAAATCATGAGATATGTGAGAATTGCGGTATTTATGGGCATAAATCTTATTAGTGTCGAAGCAATTGGGAGCAAGTGAATGTGTTTCTATCGTACAAAAAAGGTAGTTCATTTTCCAACCATTATAATGCCAACACTCACAAGCACCCATACCTCTCCTATCAAAGCCAAAATGTTCAAAACCCCACTCCACATCAAACATCCCAAACTCACCAACAAGCCTATGTGCCTCCACCATTTAGAGGCAACCAAGACCATCAAAGACCCTTTTTCACCCACAATAAAAAAATCCACCATTTTCTAATCAATCTACCTACCAACCACAAAATTTTCATCAAACCCAACAACAATTCCAAAACCAAAGCAACTAATCTTCACGACAAAATTTTCAAGGCTAAAATCCCCAACAAAGAAGTAATTCCTCACATCATGACTATGATTTTCCTCTAGCATTGGCTAATGCCCCCCTCATTTACCCAAATCATTGGAGGGAGATACTAAAAAAGCTATCCTTGAAATGCTTAGCCAAGTGCAACAAGATCTCAAGATAAAGGATGTCCAATTTGCTCAACAAAGTGCACAAATCTCTAACATCCTTGCCCATAGCAAGATGCTAGAGAACCAAGTCTCTCAAATCGCTTCAAGTAGCTATACAAGGCAAAAGGGACAATTAACTCCTCAAGGGGTTCCACCCAAGTTTGAGACTGCTAATGCCATTACCTTGAGAAGTGGTGTTTGCTATGAGCCTCTCTCATTGCCTAGTGATGAGTAGCCTATGAAGGAAGTTGAATCCACCAACGCCGATCACGAAGATTCGGGAATGTTCACGGAGGAACCAATCCTCATGGAAATTGAGGAGCCCGTTGCAAAACCAGTTGAAGTTAAATTGCCTTTCCCTCCATGACAATATAAGCAACAACTTCTCCATGAGGCTTCAAAGCCGGTAAAAGATGATATGGTAATCCATGAAGACATTGGTGAGAACGAAAATGTCTTGTCATCAAGAATGGAATTCACCACATTCATATCAAACAACCCTATTGAATCTAATAAGGCTTCCCCGAAGAACAAGAATATTTTAGTTGAAAAACCAAACCGAAAGAAGTTGACAAAGCCATCAAGATTAAATTGCCTTTTCCATCTAGACAATTGAAGACAAAGACAGATAATGAATTTGAGAAATTTTTTGATATTGTCAAGAATTTGGAAGTTAACATCCCCTTCTCCGAACTAATCACTCAAATCCCGGCTTATGGGAAGTTTATGAATAAAATATTATCAAGAAAGCAATCCTTGGACAGAATTGAAACAATAACATTCACTGGCGAGGGGAGTGCTCTTCTTCAAAGTCCTAGACCTCTTAAGATTAAGGATCCAGGTTGCTTCTCGATCCCGTGCACCATAGGGAATTTGAAGATCGAGAGAGCCTTGTGTGATTTGGGTGCTAGTGTAAGCATTCTCTCTTATGCTATTTGTAAAAAACTCGGTATGGGAGAGCTCAAGTGTACCACGATCACCCTCCGAATGGAGGATCGGTTGATGTGTGCTAAATTTAGACCATTTTTCCTCCCATTTAGACTCGTTTTTCCACCGTTTTGCGAGATTAGAGTTCGATTATCGCCCTATTTTTAGTCTTTCTTGCATTAGCGTCTCTCTTGTGCATTTCACGTGTTTTTGGTAGTTTTTCTATCTATTTTGATAGGATTCGACGTCGAGAGCATGTTCGAGCTTCCACGAGCACAAGAGAGGGGAATACAATCCAAAAAGCAACATACGAAACTTAAAGTTCAAGCCATCCAATCAAACGACAAAGACCGAGACCAGAAAAGAGGTCAAGGTTTCACTTGATGAGATACCACCTGGCGAAGTTTCGCCCGATGACATTTCGACCTCTCCCCGAAGATCTTCAGAAAACTTTCTCCACCGGGCGAAACTTTCACCCATCGGGTGAAGTTTTGCCTGACGGTAAAGAGGCCCCCCAAATGCTAAATCTAGAAGGAAGTCCACCGGGTGAAGTTTCACTCGACGGTATTGGTTCGTGTGTGGCTGAAATTCGCAGGGTGAAGTTTCACCATATGAAGACTCATTGGACAAAAGTCTCACTAATGGAGCCATTAAGCTATTATAATATATATAACTAACCTAGTTAGATGCACATTACCACTCCATTATCACATCACAAGTCCATTAGATCATTTTGATTAGCATCTATCCTCATATTAGCTTAGATAGAAAGCCATTAGTATTCATAGTTTTTATCAATCTTCATCATCCTTTAGATTTATATTCAAGCTTTGTAAGGAATTTTAATTTTATTATTGTGTTCTTTGAAGATTATCAAGGGATTAGTGACAAATCCCTTGTCCTCTTCATCAAGGCTTCATCTTATTTTATGCAACCTTGATCTTCTTTATTGTTATTTTCCTCCATTGTTGGTTTATTACTCTTCCTCTCCCTCATCTCTAGACTAGATTTAATATTGCTCTTTTGTTATTGCACCGTTTTCATGCATTGATTTCACTTGCATTGTTTTTATATCACCTTATATTTTCTTTTGTTGATCGTAATTTCCTTCATTGTCTTGGTTTTATTTTCTCTAGTTTTCATCGTTATGCATGCTTTCGTTATTTTCTCCATTGTTATTGCTTTTGTAGTTTCCTTCATGAATTGTGAGTAGTTTTCTTGTTAGTGGGTTAAGGGAGGAAGATCTTGGGTGATATGAATTAAGGGATTGTGGTTTGGTTGCATGTTTGTTGATTTATCATGTTTGAGGTTTTTGCGTCGTCGTTGACTTAGGCCAACTAGATCGACCTTGACTGATTTCTAACATTTGGAGAAACCCCGGGTAAGAGATCCCTCATTTTGAGACTTACCATTGGTCGGGAAATCCGGGGTAGAAATTACCTTGACTTGAGACTTACCCCTTTTCACCGCGAAAGCGGGATCTAGATAAGTTGGGTGAAGAAATTGAAAGGTGACATTCTCCCTTTATCGACTTTGTGACCGACCCATAATTCCGAGACTCATAGACCCGAATTTCCGATTCCCGACTCCCCCTAACACCTTTTCCCTATTTGATTATCTCTTGTTATTCATCGCATTTTAGCCTAGATTTGACTTTAAAAAACCCCCATTAGATCCCATACACATAACTTTCACTCGATTAACACCGCTTTCCCTGTGGACCGACCTCGACTTACCACGACTACATTTAATTGTTTTTGTGTTAATTGCGAGTCTTATAAGTATTGTTTGATCCTCTATCCTTCGTTAACGACCGCTCTAGATTTGGGCGAGATCATCAGTTCACTAAGCGACCATTGGGAGTTTTTGAGGATGTGCCACTAAGGATCGAGAAATTCTTCATTCCGGTCGACTTCCTTGTGCTCGATATGCCCAAAGATGCTATGACCCCCATTATCCTTGGTCGACTGTTCTTACACACCGGCGGTGCCCTTATTGATGTTAAGAGAGGTAGGGTCACTTTTGAAATTGATGATGACAAGATTTCCTTTCATTTTCAAAGTACTACATCACTGAATCGTAAAGAATCTTGGTACATGGTCAATACCATTGAAGAAATGCGGCTATGGATGAATTGGATGAGGTGATCAATGTGGTCAAAACATGGGATGATAATGATAAAGGGAAACTACCCTTATGTGAAAACTTGGAGAAATATGATATGTCTATTCCTAGTGAGCCTAATCATGGATTTGAAGAACTTGGAACCATTAATAAGGATTTTATATCTGTTCTAGGTGAAGATTTTGATTTAGATGATGATTTGAGATGCTATGAAGCTTCTAGAGAAGTGGATCTTTGGGGTGAGTTAAATGAAGTTGTCAACATGGTCAAGTCTTTGGATAATATTGAAATCAATATGCCCATGTGTGAAAATCTAAAAAAAATATTGTGAACCCCTTACACATGAAATACACTTTGGTTTGGGAGAGATTGAAACCGCTTGTGTGAGTTTTAAATCTCTTTTTCTTGATAATGTGGGGGAAAAATGATGTTTTAGGATTTGGGGATATTGGCCCGGAACTTGTTGATGACTTGGGAATGATTGATGAAAAGAAGAGGGCTAATCTGCCTTTTAAGTATTGTGCTAGAAACTTGAACTTTGGTTACGCTAGGATAAGGTGCTTAGGGGATAAGTAGTCTTGCAACCGTGTTGGATGGAAAGATCCGGGTGACTCACAATATGATGAGTCTTTAGATGATTGTTCCTTGCTTCCGACTTGGAAGCTATTGATTATAGCTTGGCTCGACTACATAAGCCTTCATGAGGATGTCGCTTGAGCCTTTGACTTCCTTCTTCGAGCTCTTGAGGGGTATGGTGTCTTTGGTTACAAAATTTACAAGAAAAACAAACTCTAAGGTTTTGCGGTCCTAGTCAAAATCACGCTTCTTGGGAGGGAACCAAAGTTTTTTGTGCATATTTATGTTTTTTGTGTGTTTTGCTTTTATTTGTAGGTATCTGCAACTAGAAACCGGCATGGATAAAAGATGAAGTACATGGAAGCAATCAAGTGTGGGGGAAGACATATATCATATTAAAGGTATTTTCTTACCCTCCCTTCTCTTCCTTGTTTTGAACATTGAGGCTAATGTTCGGTCTAAGTGTGGGGGAGTTTTTCCTTGGTTATTCCATTGTGGTTTGTGGATTGAGGATGTTGGTTGAATCTTCCTGGAGGATTGGTGGTGTATTTATGTTATTTTTGAATTTGTAGTTATTGTGGGAGTGTGATTGTTGCTTCGTCCCTTGTCTGCTTACTTGTTGTCTTTGTGTTTTTATTTAATTAATTTTGAAAATTCATAAAAATTTAATTTTTTTTAAAAATCCTTAAATTTCTTGTCTAGTTGGGAAATTTAGCTATGAATGTCCTTGTTCCCTTGTGAGTCTTTTTGCCTTGTTTTGGACTTTGATCTAGCTAAATGGTATTAGTTCACTTGGCTTGTTAACATTTTAGCATGATTCACTCTTTTTTCTTGGTTACCGTGTCCTTAGGTGACCATATTTCGGGGTGACCACCTCATTCTCATTCCCACTTTGATCCATTCACCTTTTCTCCAATCATTCCTCAAATTTTACACCAAAATCATTGTGGACATGGCAAAATCCACCCCGACGCGGCCACGCGTGGGTTTAGGTAAGTGGATGTTCTTGTGTGAGATTGACGCCAGCAAACTTTATGGGAGTTCGGACCCGTTCGAACTCACTCTATACTTAGGCGTATCACGCACGAAGCATGGCTTGCCTTATAGTACTAGAGGTTGTGGGATTCGTCCCTTTGCATAACGATACCGATGTCGAATTATCGAATATCGTATATCGAATGACTCTCGTTGCCAATTGTTTCGGGCGTCCGGAAACTGAAGGTTCTGAGTAAGGGATGAAGATAGGTATTGGGAAGCCCACGATGGACTCCCTACCCCGCCCTCACATAGCGACCTCTACTAAGATATCGATTGGTGTTTAAGTGTGCGCGATAGTAAGATGGTGAAAATTTATAACAACCATTATTTTAGGCTATACATGCGAATTACGTGTTCACTACGTCGTTTAATGCACCTTTAGAATTTGTCGGAGTTGAATTTAGCATGCGATGTTCGTTTGAAAACCATAAATGCCAAACAATGAATTAAATAACTTGAAAATAGATTACAAGTTACACGGGCGGAATACAACCCGGAATTCACAATACAACAAGCAATTATAATATCAAGTTAGAAATGGTAAACGTAAACTATATACGGACTCCTAAATAGAAACACAAACTGAAACCGTAAACCAAACGATTGGACAGACTCCGATCAGTTACGCATTATGTTGCATAATGATCAGAGGACAAAGGTTCAGGCGCGCAAGCCAGGGCGCCTGAGTTTAGGCGCCTGATGTGGGGCGACCAAGCTTTCAGGTGCATATGCTGAACGCCTGAATCGATGGTGTTCGGAACAAAGCGTGAAGCTAGCTTGATCCCAAGGCCTCGAAGTTTCGTCCCGATTTATCCTAGTGAAATATGATTGCCTTGATTGATCGAATATAGAGTCCGAGTAGGGAGTCGTCGATATAGGATTAACATCGTGAGGCGTTCACTCAAAGTCGTAAAAGGAAGATAATGATAGAGTGAAAATAGACACGAAATGTGGGTTTTGAAAGAAAGCACGTGATAGATTGACACGTGCCGACTAGCGTCGCAAATATAATTTCCTAGGCGAAACTTATATCGTTGTTTGACTATTTTGGAAGTCTACGATGCATCGTTTTGACCATTGGGTATTTGTTCCTAATCATCCCGATTTATGATTTCGATCGAATATATCGACTTAATATGAATATCGCCTTCCGTATCGCGACATCGTTGTCGGGTCTTGGGGATCATACGACGCTCGGATTAATGTCATTAGGTTTCGTATTAGTTCGATTCTCATTGGCTCTTTATGCGTGACTTTCGATTACAAAATTGACATCCAACATTATAAATGACATCGAAAACACGCGACGAAGAATTCTACGATCACGTCATAATCTGTAGGTCAGGCGGTTGACCGACGGTGCCTCGACCTTTAGGCGCCTGGGGTGGCGCACCTCAAGCGTGAGGTGCCACCCTCTGTGCGTCTTGTCTGGTGGTTATGCGGACTTTTGGCAGAAACTTCAATCGAGTGCGTTTGTTTTAAAAGAAAATTGATTCGGATTAAACTATTTGCACTATTCGACATTGACACTGACCATGGGTCCACGATGTGCGAACTTGACATCTTATGGAGTTTATTCCGAATTGATAATGAATTGTCCTCGTAGACATTAGGTCTTACGTTTCTCGACATCGTAATTTGATCGTTGAGACCTACGATGTCGATACCGTCATTGGACGCCTACTCGATTCGTGTTAAAATAGTTTTTGATTATATATACACGGTAGTAATATAGCGAAATCATAAAAGCGTTTTAGGGGGTTGACTCGCCTTGAACAACCAAATACGCGGGGTGCGAGATAAGCGACCGGTGACTTGAGTGCGATACTCTTGCATTCGTGTTTCCTTATTTCGTCACCCTTAGTACTCGATACGTAAAAGAACGAATAATTTATAGTCGAAGAGTTAATAGTTAGATGTTAGGAATGATAAATAAATGTTAGATGCGAGAAATTAAATGTTAATATGGTTAGTATATGATAAATAAACGAGTTTAGAGATTAGAAAGGGGATTTGGCCACCCTCAACCTACATGTCAATTGCTTCGAAATATGAGCTCGCGGAGTATCCTCGTAGAAACGTGGAGCGATTTGAGGTATGTAGGAAGATTTAGGGTGTTTTTGTATTTTGGGATTACCAAACCATTGTCGAATGAAGAGATTAGTCCTTTGAAATGGTCGAACGAAATGATTAATATCCGTGTTATTCGAGGTAAATACGGATTCCATTTTGACTTTAATTTGATTATGTATTTGGACATGATGTCGTACAGTAGTTTGTTTCGGGTTTTCCGCTTTGACCGGGTTTAAATCGGTCGATGAAGACGGTTTTGCCCCCGGTTGCGGTTTTGGCTCAAAGTAGCTTTATTTATTTGAAATGACCCACAGAGTCTAGATTTGAGTTTGGTTTTGAGAGATTTGTACTCCGCTAAGTCCCCATATTGGATACTATGATTCCGAGCCCGTATTCGAGCATATTGATGCATGTTAACGTCCCTTCATCATCGGATGATTTGTTGGAGATTGCTACAGACACGAGCAGGCAAAATGCGGGTGTCTACAGATCCCCCACTCTCACTGAGGCTTGGAGAAGGCAAAAGTCAGAGTAGCCACCAGGTCAATTAAGGATTACAACCTGACAGCCTTTTAGATGGGTCGTTTATAGTCCGTTAGCCTCGCCATAAGTAGAGGATCATATCTGTCTTGACGATGATAGCTCTGTGGGGATTTGAACTTACTTTTGAAGTGCTGGGTGTATCTATATGCAGAGACATCATATTTTGGATGTCGCATTTTTAGGAGAGACACCGACTCGGACTTTCTGCTGGGGAGTAAAGGCTGGTCCCTGAAATTTTAGATACGCAAGCAGAAATAGTGGATATAGCAGATAGCAAAATGACTTATGGAAAATGCAGTTAACATCTATAGATCGACTTGCGTTGGGGAAAAGATTTTTGCTTCTTTTTTAATCAAAGTCCTGAAAGCAGCTAACGTGCTAGGGGATAGGTTTTCAAAATTAAAGGTTTAGAAAAATATTTGCAGTTTAATAGACCAAAGTTTTACCTTGTCGAAAAGGATATTTTTTTTTCAAATGGCCAAGTTCTGCAAATTTCAAAGTAGTAATTTGAAGAGAGAGGCGTACCGACAGACTCGACTCTAGACACGACAGGACGAGTTGACAGACACGACTTGGACTCTCGAAGGGTCGGACTGTGACTCGGTAGGGGATGAGCCACCTAAGATGACAAGACTCTTAAGTTGCGCTATTCCATAGCCCAGGCGAGTGGCAACACAGTCAAGCCTCGAAATGGGAAAGATCTGTTATAGGGGGATTGCAGTAGTTTGCAACGAGACTGTTTCTGCATGACATGACTTAACAGTAGCAATGCTGTAGTCTAGTGCTCTTTTGAATTTTTGGTTTTAGGGTACCTTCCCAAAGTAGGTGTTGCTTCGAGTCCCTGACAGATTTTTGTTTTCGATTGAGCCGAGTACTAAGACACACTATAGAAAAGAGGCTAGTTTTTGAATGTCTTTTGGATTTTGTGAGTGGATGGAGAACTTATGCCTAAAAAAAGCCCCTGGACGACAAAGCAAATTGTTGAGAACATGACAATGTCATGACTGGAATGAGGTGGTTTTTGAATTTGTGTTAATGTGGGTGGTTGTGCCCTTGTCGGAAGGCTGCCCACGTCTTCATGTGTAGTGAAATCAAACCAAGTCGTAGTTCAGAAGATTGAAAGATATGTTATGGTGCTTAATTTATTTGGGCTTTGTGTGTAACCAGCCATATTGACGGTGTAAGCTAGGTGCATTCCCAGTGATGCCTCGATCAAAGGGTTAGAAGAATTAGAATATTGATCCTGTGACTGTGAGCGTTCTCCGGGGTAGCCTCAGAGGTGGTGTGAACTATTTGGGCATGTTCTATGTTGACCGCAAGTTGAGTTCCCGTGTTTGGAGCTGGTAACTGGTTTGGATGTTTTTGGAAATGTGGGGCCAGACACTAAGTGGCTTTGATGATTTGAAATTTGGAGCACGGTTTTTGTGGAGCTAAAGCTTGGAGGGTAAGGTATTGTAATGTGGTAGGAAATGGGTAAGTTGAGTAAAAATGACTCGAACTTCGATTGGCTAGGTCTGACAATGCGGAATCTGATTTCCATGTCTGGTCCTAAAGGTTAGGGGGTATCCTATGGAGCTTGAATCCTCAAATTTCTGGGCTTTCTCTTAGCCTAGGTCTCGAGAAGGTCTTGAGGGTTGTAATGTGGGAAGGATAGATGTGGTGTTAGCTGACCAGCCTGATTATCGCCCTTCTATTTGATGGTATGGGTACTGATTATTCTGGAGTTGACCGTACCCCTGTCAAGGGCTTTTCATTTCGGTTGACCGTTTAACCTCGGTCATGGGTGCTTTTTTTTAGAATTTCTTTTGATTATGGCCTGCTTTTTCTATTTTGGCCTTTTGCTTTTTCTTTGGTCTTTTGATTTTTTCCCGGCCTCTTGCTTTTGGGCTTTCAGGCTCATTTTTGTTTTCACAACTATCCCCCTTATAGTGTTGTGGGCGGATCTGGGGGTTGGGCCTATCGGCGGTTGGATTGGACCTTTGAAGCTACACCTTTGTAAGTAGTAAACATAGTTGGTATTTATGTGAGTGAACACTCACGGTGGAGTACTCTACAATAAACATGGTAGTTTGGATCTCGGTGTTGTCAGCATAATTCCGAGCAAGCTTGGTGGAAACATCGTCCCAAGTTGGGTATTTCTTGGCATCAAGTCTATAGAGCCACGATGTTTGTTTTTTCTTTTGGCTAGACTAACGCCTAAGGTAGGGATTGGTCAGTCTTATTGGAGGGGTGTTTATTGTAGGAGATGGGCTTGCCTCCCGTCTTGTACCCAAACTAAAAGACTTCTTAGGTTTATCATAGGATTTGATACAGCTCATGCTAAGTGTAGTTATGTGGCTTTCTATACCAGACATCAAATAGGTAAAAGGGAAACACGAGTCTCGGTCCCCTGAAGTTATTGTAGATGTGCCTATAACAGTCACGTGCATGTACTCACAGTGTATGATGGTGTTCATCATGTTCTCGGAAACTCATAAGGAAGCATATAGTAGAGAGATAGAATATTTAAAGCTGATTTTATTGAATTTTGAAAAGAGGAGAGAATACAAATGAGTCTGACTCCGACTTAGAGATGAGAATATAGTAAATACTAGACTTGGACTCAAACTTAAACTTTGACTTATAGATGACTCGAACTCACACTTAGACTTAAATCGAATCTGGACTCTCGGACGCCTGGTTGGTGTTGGTCGATCTTACGATGTTGTCAATAGTCTTCGGCTTCTAAGGACTCAAATTGATGTCCATTTTAATCTTCAGTAGAAGCTTCACCCCGATCTTCATTATGTCGAAGATCGTCTTCAATTCTAGTGCCCATTTCGGTAAGCACCGCAAAGCTTGAAATACCGGCATACCTGAGATGGACGTGGTAGAAGGGTAGGAGGTTGTTAATGAACGCCTCCACTAGTGCCTTCTCGTTGTGCTTGTCCACTAGCTTAGCACTCTCAGCCCGCCAAAGTTGAAGGTATTTGGTGAAACCCTCTGTTCGATCTTGGGCCATGACTTCTAGAGTCCGCATGGTAGTCTGAAGTTCAGTATTATCAGAATATTTTTGAGCGGACTCGGTAGCCACATCTTCCCAAATAAGGAATCTTTTTGTATTTAACCTATAGAACCAGGCTTTTGGGTATTTTCCGAGGGATGGGCCGAACATTTTGATGAACATGTCAGGTTTGACCCCCTTGATTGCCATAAACGCCTTGAAGGCTCGAAGGTGTAGTAATGGAGATCCTCCGTCCCTTCGAATATGGGTAACCCTTCTAAGTTGAGATAAGTGGGTAGTTTATCACTGATGGGTGTATAGTTTCGAGAGTTTTCAACTTGAATGTTGTTCCCATGGAGGGCATGGAATTGTTCTTTGAGCTTAAGCATCGTGCTGATCACTTTGGCTAATGGCCAAACATTCACCAACCTAAAATCGAGGTCTCTCTGTTCAACGACAATTAAGCGAGCATTCATGACCTCTTGGTCGGCTCTTATGGCCTTTATTTGGGTCTCAGCTATGGCTTGCTTGCTAACCATTGTGTCTAGCAAAGCCTTCATTTCATTGATGGCGTTTTCCATGTCCCTATGTCCGGTTGTGGGTGCTATACTCTGCGAGAATACCCACGTAATCATAAATCTTGCTTTGGAACCCGAACATGCCAAGGCATAGAAAATAGCGCGGGAGGAAAGACGACTCTGGTTTGACTCTCCTAAGACAAGTGCGTAGGGTACGATTCTCAGAGTGGCTGTTATTAATCACCCATCGGAGAATAGTCCCCAAGCGGGATTGAAGGTTTTTTTAAGACTCGAGTGTCGGACGAGTATCCCTTAGGCGTAAGGATCACAAACCTTTGGCTACAGGGCTATGTCTTGTAAAAGGTTGACCCGGCCTCGAGGAAAGGTACACAAGGTGAGGAAAGAAACTTTCGATGTAATATCGGCAATGTTATGATGCTACAGACCTTCGACTTGACTCGAATAAAGACAGACCTCGGGATCAAGGTAGATCCTTAAGTGGGAGGACGCTCGAATCGGGTAGACTTGACTAACGAATGACGAAAGATGGGCAAGATTCTCTCATGAGTGGTCATGGGGACCGTTCTATTAGAGGGAAATATCGCGTGAGACTTTCTAGTTAGGACTCGAGTGTTTAGACGAAACTTTCATTTACGAGTGTACGACTCGTGTTGGTTGGTTATGTTTTTAGGATAAGATGGACTAGGATGGGGAAGAAACCTGCGATGTAGGATCGACGGAGTTTCGATGCTATAGACCTTCGACGAACTAGGTTAGACCTGACACACGAATTACGGTAGGCCCTAGAATCGGAAAGGTTTTGGAAAAGGATTGAATTTTGAAAATTGAGAGGACGGTCCTATCCTTTGAAATTGACAGCGTGCCGACAAGTCCGATTTTTTGCAAAGTTGAATATTTGGAATTTCGAAAATTTGAATATCGAAAATGAATTTCCGAAAATTTCAAAATCGAAAATGGGATCCCGAAGATTTGAAAATCAAAAACGACATCTCAAAGATTTGAAAATCGAAATGGAATTTTGAAATTCGAAAATCGACAGGAGATAAAAAATTTGAATATTGAAATAGACCGCATGACGGCTAGAAAATTGGTTGTTTTGAGTCAAAACCTAAGTCTAAATTTCGGCAACATTCCGGGTTTTCGATATTCGATATTTTTTTAAAAGTTGCGTTTTTGAAATGATGGTTTTTTGAAAATGACACGGAAACCAAGTAGCAAGTAGTTAAACAAGCATTATGACGACAATATGTATGCTTTATATTAAGTCTCGGTCGGTCAAATAGGGTCTATACCAACACCGATGGCTCTTTTTTAAATCAGAACGGACTCCCTAAGCCGAATTGGACTTAACATGCCGTGAAACCCATACGAATTCGGCCATAGATGTCTTTAGCGCACCCATGTAGGAATGAACCGTGGTATAGTGGGACGTCGGTCACAAGTAACCGGCCCGGGAAAGATTGGGGTTATGCATGTACCATCAAACGAAAACGCGTACTTTAGTAACTAATCGATTTCTTTTCGAGTCTCACCCTGAGAATCCCGATGACAAGTGGTACATCGGGTGTCCCGAGCGGAGTCGCAAAATTGTGGACATGGCAAAGTCCACCCCGACGCGGCCACGCACGGGTTTTGGGAGGCGGATGTTCTCGTGTGAGATTGATCTTGAATTGAAATTTAAATGATAATGGAGTCATCACCGAACTTTATGGGAGTTCGGACCCGTTCGAACCCACTCTATACTTAGGCGTATCGCGCACGAAGCACGACTTACCTTATAGTACTAGAGCTTTTGGGATTCGTCCCTTTGCATAACGATACCGATGTCGAATTATCGAATATCGTATATCGAATGACTCTCGTTGCCAATTGTTTCGGGTGTCAAGAAACTGAAGCTTCTGAGTAAAAGGTGAAGGTACGTGTTGGAAAGCCCACGAAGGACACCCAACCCCACCCGCACATAGCGGCCTCTACTAAGATATCGATTAGTTTTTAAATGCGCGCGATAGTAAGATGGGGAAAAATGTACGACAACCACTATTTTAGGATGTACATTCGAATTACGTGTTCACTACGTCGTTTAATGCACCTTTAGAATTTTTCGGAGTTGAATTTAGCATGCGATGTTCGTTTGAAAACAATAAATGCCAAACAATGAATTAAATAACTTGAAAATAGATTACAAGGGCGGAATAGAACTCGGAATTCACAATACAGCAAGCAATTATAATATCGAGTTAGAAACGGTAAACGTAAATTATATACGGACTCTTAAATAGAAATGCAAACTGAAACCGTAAACCGAATGATTAGACAAACAACAATCAGTTACGCATTATGTTGCATACTGATTGGAGGACAGAGGTTCAGGCGTGTGATGCGTGGCGACCACGCTTTCAGATGCATATGCTGGGGCGCCTGAATCGATGGTGTTCGGGAACAAAGCGTGATGCTAGCTTGATCTCGAGGCCTTGAAGTCTCGCCTCGATTTATCCTAGTGAAATATGATTGCCTTGATTTATCGAATATAGAGTCCGAGTAGAAAGTCGTCGATATAGGTTTAACATCGCGAGGCGTCCACTCAAAGTCGTAAAGGGAAGATAATGATTGAGTGAAGATAGACACGAAATTTGGGTTTTAAAAGAAAAGACGTGATAGATTGACACGTGCCGATTAGCGTCGCAAATATAATTCCCTAGGCGAAACTTGTATCGTTGTTTGACTATTTTGGAGGTCTACGATTCCTCGTCTTGACCTTCATTGGGTATTTGTTCCTAAATATCCCGATATATGATTTGGATCAAATATATCGGCTTAATACGAATATCGGAGCCTTCCGTATCGCGACGTCGTTGTCGGGTCTTGGGGACCGTAGGACGCTCGGATTGACGTCATTAGGTTTCGTATTAGTTCAATTCTATATGGCTCTTCATGCGTCACTTTCGATTACAGAATCGACATCCAACATTTCAGAACGACGCTTATAAATGACATCGAAAACACGCGACAAAGAATTCTACGATCACGTCATAACCTGTAGGTCAGGCGCCTGACCGGCGGCGCTTAGGGTGGCGCGCCTCAAGCGTGAGGCAGCACCCCTGTGCGTCTTGTCTGGTGGTTATGTGGACTTTTGGCAGAAACTTTAATCGAGTGTGTTCATTTTGAAAGAAAATCGATTCGGATTAAACTATTTGCATTATTCGACATCGACACTGACCATGGGTCCACGATGTGCGAATTTGGCATCATATGACATTTATTCCGAATTGATAACGACTTGTCCTATGTATCTCAACATCGTAATTTGATCGTTGAGACCTATGATGTCAATACCGTCATTGGACGCCTACTAGAGTGGTGTTAAAATAGTTTTTTATTATATATACACGGTATTTATATATCGAAACCGTAAAAGCGTTTTAGGGGCTTGACTCGCCTTGAACAACCAAATATGTGGGGTGACGAGATAAGTGACCGGTGACTCAAGTGCGATACTCTTGTGTTCGTGTTTCTTTATTTCGTCACCCTTAGTACTCGATACGTAAAAGAGCGAGTATTTTTTCGTCAGAGAGTTAGTAGTTAGATGTTAGGAACGAAAAATAAATGTTAGTATGGTTAGTATACGATAAATAAACGAGTTTAGAGATTAGAAATGGGATTTGGACACCCTCAACCTACATGTCAATTGCTTCGAAATACGGGCTCGCGGAGTATCATTGTATACACGGGGAGCGATTTGAGGCATGTAGGAAGATTTTGGGTGTGTTTTTGTATTTTGGGATTACCGAACCCTTGTCAAATGAAGGGAATAGTCTTTTGAAATGGTTGAGGAGAGGTTTTCGATCTCGGAATTGCTCTCGCACTTTTGGTTTAGAGTTTCGGAAATGAGGAATGTCCACCATTGAAATGGTGTGCATAAGAGTGTATTTATAGAGTTTTGCAAAATGTTCTGATTTTGAAATTCAGGCGCCTGAAGGCTAGCGCCCTGATATTCATGTGCCTTACTCGAGGCGATTCAAGTCTGAAGCGCCTAGGTGCAAGCAGTTGAAATCGCGCTTATCGGAAGTTGCTCTAAATACGGATTGATATCCTTGTTATTTGAGGTAAATACGGATTCCGTTTTGAATTTTATTTGATTATGTATTTGGACGGGATGTCGTACTTTAGCTTGTTTTGGGTTTTCGGCTTTGACCGTGTTTGACTTGGTCGATAAAGGCGGTTTTGCCCTCGGTTGTGGTTTTGACTCAAAGTAGCTTTATTTTATTGGAAATGACCCACTGAGTCTGGATTTGAGGTCGGTTTTGAGAGACTGGTACTTCGCTAAGTGCTCACGTCGGACACTATTGATTCCAAGCCCGTATTCGAGCATTTTGATGCATGTTAACGTCCGATGATCATGGGTGTTTTGTTGGAGACTTCTACAAACACGAGAAGGCAAAAGCGGGTGTCTACAATCATGTTGTTGCAAAATATGTTTCTAGACTTCAAATAATGTCTTTTATGCATGGTATATATCATTTTGCCAAAGAAAGGGCCAAAATAATCAACTTTAGCCCTCCATTCTTTAAAGAATAAAAATAAAGAAGAAGAAGAAGAAGAAGTCTCATGAAAATCAAATACAAAATGAAAAAAATGCGACACGAAAAACACAAAAACAACCACACAATAAGCTTACTTATTTGGTTTACCGTCGTGAAGGGCCTAGCAAGGGACTGAGTTTTTCTTTTTGCAAGCAACTAGGTTCTCCATTCTTCTTATATCTTTCCTGTGGTCACCTCGGATTATGGGACGACCCTTTCTCTCATTTCGGTGAGGAATTCGGGACACACTTACCTACAGTGTTTCCTAGCACCGTGGGTAACTACCTTTCCATTCTATTTATCACCCTGTAGACACCCAGATTCGGACCTAGTGGCTGTAGGAGTACCCGACAAACACCCGATGATGATCGAATTGCAACACGACACAATTTTACGATATTTTAGATGGTATTTATATAGAACGGATCAAATAAATACTCGAAAAAATTAATTCAACATCAAGACGGTCTTAGTTGCATCATTACGGTCGTGTCAACACTTATTGTAACACCCTCTATTTTTCCTAAGCATTTTTATTCTTTCCGTTAGGACTCCGTCTTAACTCTGTCACTTTTCGGCCTCATATTTCATCATTTTACTAAGCTCTATTTTCATTGTCGAGTTTAACGATATTTATTTATATTTTAAAAAGATTTTTAATTCTTTTAAATCCATTTATTTGATTTTCCTCGTAAACTATCTATTTTCCGCGAGGAATTCTATTTCTCTACGAATTAACGTTTTTAAGCTCAGATTTAAGTTATTCCTCTTCCTAAAAATGTTTAAATACATTTGTATAATATTTTCAACTAAGAAATATTTTTGTTTACTAAAGAGTAGCCATTATGATTTTAATACGAAGTTTCGCGAATAATTGTTTTCTTACGCGAGGTTTACTCGAATTGCTTTGAAATACCTTTAACAATTTTACGATTTTCTTTTTATCAACTTACAAATTATTTTGGGACATTTTCCCACATTTTGGACCGTGACCCCCCCTTGGCTCACCCCTACTACATTTTTTTATACACTTCATTTTATTATGTTAAACATTAGATATTTATTTATTTCTTCATTCATTTTGGTGGATTAATACAAACTCTTCACACTTCTCTCACATTCACTCTTGGCTGAATTTTTTGAGGTGAATGTACCTAGTTTTCATCGACTTTTAAGTCACCATTCATTCCATATCTCTTCACATTTTCCTCTTTATTCATTCTTCCATTTTATTTTAGCAAAAACCTTTTCTTTCTCCCTCTTTTTGGCTGATGTTCCTGCCCATTTTCAGCAGCCATTTTCATCCATAATCAAGCTTTGATCGTCCTATTTTCGCCTTCTAAATTATCGTCTCTCTTTCCCCTTCGTTAAGGTAATAATCGAAGTTATTTTCGATTGTTATTTACCTTGATTCTTTTAGTTTTCTCATGGTATTTTTGTACCATGTATGTCATGTGATTTAGGATTCTTGGTCGACCCCGAAGCCGACGAATTTATCGTAGACTCAGATTTGGATTGAAGGTAACGTCGGTGTTACTCGATATTGCATGATTTTATTTGTGTAATTGCATGTATATTATTATAATTTTATTTTTGACAATATATGTGATGGGGGTCGGTTGCCTACCATTGGCCGCCTGCCAGCCAGGCCCCGGGGCGACAAATCCCAGAAAGAGGAAAGGCGTGCCCAGCAGACTTTCCATCAACACCATTGAAACCCCCAAGTGAGTGGCCTTAAGCCCTTGCCCGCCTGACCCAGCTTGGCCGCCTGCCAAGCAGGGCGAACCAAGTCTACCGCCTGCTTCCAGGACGCCCCCGTCTAAGCAGGACTAGAGGAGGACCGAGGACCCATCCGTCATTTTGCCTAAGGTAAGGGGAAATGAGTGGACTAAGTAAGTCCACGTGGCACACAAGCATCCACTCATTTCCCTCTTCTTCTTTCTCTTTTCCTCTCTCTTGTGGGAAGGTATAAATACTTTCCCATTTCCCACATGAGAGGGGTTGGATTTTCTCTCTCTAGACTCTTACTCCTAAAAACGCCACCTAGTTCCTCACGAGCTAGGTTCGTCAAGGCACTTCACGGACTGACTTAGGCATCGGAGAGGGTTTCCTCGGACAACCTCCGAGGCCCTGTGCGTTCATTGTGCAGGGAGCAGGCCAACTCCGCCGGGAAGGTCCGACCAAGGGAGTGAGAGAAAGGGGAGGCTGAAGGAAATCAAACGATCAATTGTTTACCTTTAGTCCGATCATACAGCCCGGATCCAAGACCGGGTGAATTGTTTCCGTGACCGGAACAATAATTTGGCGCCGTCTGTGGGGAACTTACGGTTGTGCTCACGAGTTACCCACTAAAATCAACCACTCATAATCACAAAACTGAAACAATCATGCCAGAAATCATTGATGCCAGTGCAGGAACGGGTCCGACGGTCCCACCGGTGACCCCCTGTACGGTATGCCGCAGTCAGAGAGGGTTCCTCCTACCACGATCTTAGGGGTAGGGGGAACCAGTCTCCTCGGCGGATCCAACACTGCTGTGACACCTGAGTTGGGGACACACCCAGGTCACGCTCTTAATCTGACCCCAGCTCAGATGGCGCAGACAGCCGCGTTCTTCTCTGCGATGCTGAACCAGGAGTTCACTCTTGAGGACTTGGTAGGCAGGGTCGCATCGGCTCCCAGGCAACCATCCCCAATCAGCAGGGATGAAGCTGGGGGCACGAGGCGGACCGCCACCAGAAATGCGCAAAGGAAAGCGAGGAGGGCGGCTCAAGCGTATGCGCATGTGCAAAGGCGCATTACTACTGGCAATCCAGAGCCACCTGTCCAGCAGGCGTTCTCCATTCACACAACAGAATCAGCGTCTGGAGGGCAGGGAGGCTTATCCCGAGGATTACAGGAGCGAATGAGGCCCAGGGAGCCCATGTCAAAACGCTTGGGAGAGAAACCAGGCGGGGTTTTCTCCAGGCTAACACCGGCAGCCAGAGAGCAGTCAGCCCCCGGTTTATCCCAAAGCCTGCAATCAAGGCTCAATCGAGGGCAACCGCTCGAGTCAAAGTACCACCAGGGTGAGAGCTTCTGTCACTCTCAAAGGAAGAGACCCAGACAAGTCTCCCCTGAGACAGAAGATGAAGCGGCGAGCAGGCCGCCCCCAAGGCACCGCTCCCCCAGCACGAGGAAACCAGCCCATAAACAATGGGATACTCATTGTAACCAGTCTGGGGAAAGCAGGTCACGATTGGTGGGCAGGCCCACAAAAACCCCACTTCATCCTGAGGTGCAAGAGTACCCCATTCCAAAAATTAAAATGCCGACCATCAAATTTGATGGGACAACAGACCCTGAAGACCACCTGGCAGCATTCGAGAGCCACATGGGCATGTATGACGTAGATGATGCCATCTGGTGCAAAGTTTTCCCCACCACCCTGGTAGAGCTCGCACAAGGATGGTTCAGGGACCTCCGCCAGGGGTCAGTCAGATTCTTCATAGAGTTGGCCGAGATCTTCCTCGAACAATATGCTGGGAATAAGAGAAGGCGCCTCACTCGTTTCGATCTTATGACCCTGAAGCAAAAAAAGGGCGAAAGTGTGAGGGAATATCTGAGAAGGTTTGATCTATCCTACCAGCAGGTCAGGGAGATCGATGATTCCACTGCCGCCTATGCCCTGACAATCTCCCTGCTTCCAGGGGAAATGAAAAACCAGATGATCAGGGCCCAGCCGGAAACCTTGGCCATGGCTAGGAAAATTGCGGAAGGGTTCATTCTGCAGGAGGAGTTCCACGGCCTGACGGATACCCCTGCAGGCCAAACAAGGCCTCAAGGGGGACCGCAGGGTGGACGGGGCAGAAGTGAGCCAGGCAAGCAAAGGGAAGAGGGAGACACTCCCAAGAAAGAGCGCACAGTCTACCAGCCCAGGTTCGACAGTTACACTGCCCTGAACAAATCCAGGGCGGAGATCTTCGAACTGGAAAAAGAAACTGCTAAATGGAACCGCCCTAACAAGCCTCGCAGCCCGAAAGGAGACCCCAAGAAATTCTGCACTTTCCACGACTGCATAGGCCATACCACCGAGGAATGCCGTCACCTGAAGGACGAAATCGAGAAGTTAATCAGGAACGGATGGTTAGCCAACTACGCAGCTAAGAATAAGTCTCAGAAGGAAGTATCTGAAAAACCCGAAGGGTCGGTGCAGAACCGCATGGTGATCCATGTAATTTCAGGGGGCACTGAGGGCCAGCTCAGTCGAAGAGGCCAAAAAAGACAAATGCGTGAACTAAAAAACCAGATCTGCTATGCTGAGAAAGCAGGCAGTCCCAGGGGAGTAACCTTAAGCATTACCCCTGATGATGCAGGGCGCGTAGTATACCCGCACAGTGATCCTTTGGTGCTGTCCCTCGAGATCAGCAACCACATTGTGCAGAGGTGTATGGTAGACACTGGCGCATACACAAATCTACTGTACAAAGATGCCTTCGAGAAGATGGGCCTGGAGAAAAGGCACCTACGACCTGCTCCCGGATCGCTGTACGGATTCAGTGGGGCAGGCGTGCTGCCTATGGGAGTCATAGACCTGCCTGTAACCTTTGGGGAGGGCTCTACTGCCAGAAACGTCAGGGCAACCTTTGTTGTTGTGGATGGAAGATCTGCTTACAACGCCCTGATTGGCAGAGCCACCCTAGACGAAATCGAGGCAGCCATCTCCATCAGGGCCCTCACCATAGCGTATGTCACTGATTTCGGACTAGAAGGAAAAGTGCGCGGGGACCAAGAGTCAGCCAGACAATGCTACTCTGTGGCCCTGCAAGAACACGAAAAAGAAAGAAAAGGAAAAAGAAAGGCTGACAGTTCCCCCAGCAGGGAAGGTGAAATACCAGCCGAGCACCCGGCGCCTGACCACCTGGAGCCAGGGGGCGAAAGCATGTTAGTAGACTTAGAACCAGGGAGGCAGGTCCTAATAGGAGCTGACCTGGAGGAATCCTACCAGGCTGAACTGGTCAAGCTGCTAAAAGAAAACAAAGACGTATTCGCCTACTCGGCAGCCGAGATGCCCGGCGTTGATCCGTCATGCATCGTTCACAAGCTGAACGTAAGCATAGACGCCCGCCCTGTAAAACTGAAGAAGCGAAATATGTCTGCAGAAAAAGACGCCGCAATCAAGGAAGAGATTGACAAACTCTTGAAAGCAGATTTTATTGAGGTCTGCGACTACCCAGAGTGGTTGGCAAATGTAGTCATGGTTAAAAAATCGTCAGGCGCATGGAGAGTGTGCGTGGATTTTACAAACCTCAACAAGGCCTGCCCGAAAGACTGTTATCCGCTCCCCAGAATCGACCAACTGGTGGACTCCACCAGTGTTTATTCCATGCTGAGCTTCCTAGATGCCTTTTCAGGGTATCATCAAGTATACTTGTGGCAGCCGGACAGGGTGAAGTGCGTGTTCATCACCAGTTCGGGCACCTACATGTACAAGATGATGCCATTCGGGCTTAAAAACGCAGGGGCTACATACCAGCGGTTAGTTGATAAAGTGTTTGAAAAACAGAAAGGCAGAAACATCGAGGCTTACGTTGATGACGCCATCGTAAAAAGCAGAGAAGACAAAGAGCACCTGATAGACCTGCAGGAGACCTTCTGCTCCCTGCGCGCCTACAAAATGAAACTCAATCCAAAAAAGTGTACATTCGGAGTCCGCTCCGGCAAATTCCTGGGGTTCTTGGTCAGCTCTCGGGGGATAGACGCCAACCCTGAAAAAATTCAGGCAGTTCTAGATCTTCCTGAGCCCAAGACCATTAGAGACATCCAGCGCCTGACGGGCCGCATGGCCGCCTTAGCACGGTTCGTCGCCCGGTCAGCAGACAAGGCCACTCCTTTATTCAAAATACTGAAAGGAAACAAACAGTTCAAATGGGAAAACGAGCAGAAAGAGGCCTTTGAGCAGTTAAAGGACCATCTTAAGAAGCTCCCCACTCTGGCAAGACCAGTAGCAGGAGAAAAGCTTTTCCTCTACATTGCAGTGACCAATATAACTGTCAGCGCGGTCATCTTACGGGAAGAGGCAGGCGCCCAGCAGCCTATATACTTTGTAAGTCATGCGCTAGGGGCAGCCGAGAAGAATTATCCGATGGTCGAAAAAGCCGCCTACGCAGTCATAATTGCTGCCTGGAAACTCAGACCTTACTTTGACGCGCATCCAGTCGTGGTCCTCACCGACCAACCGCTGGAGAAGGTGCTGGAAAAATTTGAAAAATCAGGGAGACTATTGAAGTGGGCGATTGAGCTGAGTGGGCTAGGTATATCTTACCAGCCGAGAACAGCCATCAAGGCCCAAGCCTTAGCAGATTTTCTGGCTGAGTGCTCCCATTCAGGGGAGGAAGAGACCCCTGCGGAGGAATGGATCGTGCATACTGACGGATCCTCAACAGCCAATGGCGCAGGCGCAGGCGTCGTACTAACCAGCCCAGGAGGGGCTGACTTTGAGCATGCCCTCAGATTTGTTTTCCCAGCATCAAACAACGAAGCAGAGTGCGAGGCAGTACTCGCAGGCGTCAGGCTAGCTAAAGCCGCAAGAGCAGAACGAATTGTCCTGGCGACAGACTCCCAGCTCATCGCCAACCAAATCAATGGAGAATACGAAGCAAGAGACCAAGCAATGGCCACATACCTGGAGATGGTGAAGGGAGAGTTATCCGGCCTAAAATCATATGAGGTCAAACAGATCCCCCGATCCCAGAACAACAGAGCAGACGCCCTGTCAAAACTGGCAAGCTCCAGTCTACAGGACATCCGGAGATCAGTATGGGTTGACGTTTTACACGAGAAGTCCACTAACCCCTGTCAGGTGGTTAATACAGTGGAGAAAGAACTAGAAAGCTGGATGACTCCCTTCATCCAGTACAAGAAGTATGGTATCTTACCATCAGACTCATTACAAAAAAGGAAGATACAGGCTAAAGCAGCCTGGTTCATACTCATTGATGAAGAGCTTTACAAGAAGTCTTTCACCTACCCCCTGCTCAAATGCCTGCGGGCGGATCAGGCCGCTGAGGTATTGGAGGACATCCACTCAGGGATTTGTGGACATCACATTGGTGGGAGATCACTGGCCACAAGGCCCTAAGAGCAGGCTACTACTGGCCTACCATGCTGGCAGACGCCAAGAGCCTGACTCAGAAGTGCAGGAAATGCCAACTTTTTGCCCCATCGATCCACGCTCCGGCCCAAGAACTCAGGCCAATCCTGTCCCCCATCCCCTTCGCTCAATGGGGGATGGACATTCTAGGACCCTTCACAGTGGCCACAGGGGACAGAAAATTCTTGATTGTCGCCATAGACTACTTCACCAAATGGGTGGAAGCCGAAGCAGTGCCCAACATCACTGAGCCGGCGGTCAGGAAAGTGGTCTGGCGAAATATCATCACTAGGTTCGGTCTACCAAAGATGTTGGTATTTGACCACGGCAGGCAATTTGATAATGATCCGCTGAGAATCTGGCTGGAAAGCCACAACATCTCAGTCGCCTATTCAGCCGTCTGTCACCCTCAAACCAACGGACAGGCAGAAGCAGCCAACAAACAAATCCTGAACGGCCTGAAGAAAATGGTGGATGACTGCAAGGGTAGGTGGGCTGACGAGCTTCCCAGTATACTCTGGTCAATTCGAACCACCAGGAAAGAGTCAACAGGCCAGACCCCGTTTGGTCTGGTATACGGAGCAGAGGCGTTATTACCAATCGAGGCCAGAATCCCTTCTCTACGCTCCCTGCAGTACGACCAGGCTGAAAACGAAGCTGCAATGGTCGAAGCCTTGGACCTGGTAAATGAGTTAAGGGAAGAAGCTAGCACCAACATCGTTGCCTACCAGCAACGAATGAGGAAAGCATTTAACACCAAAGTTCGACAGAGAAATTTTCAGATGGGAGAGCTAGTTCTGAGAAAGACGCAGGCGGTTGGAAAGTCAAGAGAACATGGAAAGCTGAGTGCCAACTGGGAGGGTCCATACCAAGTGACTCAAATCCTGGGACCAGGCACGTACAAAATCGCCAACCTTGAAGGGCAAGAGCTGCATGCTCACTGGAATGCAGACACCTTAAAGAAATATTACGTCTAAACAAAATTCGAGGATAGATTTTTATTTTTGCTAAAAACAAATGGCGGAGGACGGTCAAAAGAATGTCGACGGCTCCGACCACCCGAAAATGTTACAGTTTTACAAAGAAATGAAGAATATTCAGATTTATACTCGTTGCCTGTTCACACTCGCGTTCTTCACACACAAACGAGCAGGGGGCAATAGGGGGAGGCCCCCCTGTTGCCAAAATCGGGAAAAATGACCCCCCCAGCAAAAAATCCGAGCGCCACCCTGCTTACCTCTGGGCAGGCAGGGGACAGGCCAGACTAACAAGGACTGGGGGCAGGCCCCCCAACCTTGTATAAAAAAACGCAAAAGCCACCCTGCTTACCTCTGGGCAGGCAGGGGGCAGGCCCCCTGGACTTTGAACAAAAGCCAGGGACAGGCCGGATCAACAAGGACTGGGGGCAGGCCCCCCAACCTTGTATAAAAAACGTAAAAGCCATCCTGCTTACCTCTGGGCAGGCAGGGGGCAGGCCCCCTGGACTTTGAACAAAAGCCAGGGACAGGCCGGATCAACAAGGACTGGAGGCAGGCCCCCCAACCTTGTATAAAAAACGCAAAAGTCATCCTGCTTACCTCTGGGCAGGCAGGGGGCAGGCCCCCCGGACTTTGAACAAAAGCCAGGGACAGGCCGGATCAACAAGGACTGGAGGCAGGCCCCCCAACCTTGTATAAAAAATGCGAAAGCCACCCTGCTTACCTCTGGGCAGGCAAGGGGCAGGCCCCCTGGACTTTGAACAAAAGCCAGGGACAGGCCGGATCAACAAGGACTGGGGGCAGGCCCCCCAACCTTGTATAAAAAACGCAAAAGCCACCCTGCTTACCTCTGGGCAGGCAGGGGGCAGGCCCCCTGGACTTTGAACAAAAGCCAGGGACAGGCCGGATCAACAAGGACTGGGGGCAGGCCCCCCAACCTTGTATAAAAAACGATAAGGCACCCCCCCCCCCCCCCCCCCCCCCCCCCCCCCCCCGCTTACAGGAGGGCAGGGACAAGCTGCGCATCAAATCCGTGAAAAACCGAAACAGACAAAAGCAAACAGAAAATCTACATAAAAAGAAATAGTGTCAAAGGAACACAGGATAAGTAAGTTATTAAGACAAATGATTACAATCAAACACGGCAGTCGGCCATCAAAGGGCTCGGCGCGCAAAGAAGTAAGGAAGATTAAAACGTTGGCACAGGCGCAGCAGGAAACGAGCAAGAGCCCTCTGAGGAAGACTGCCCTCCATGTTAAACAGGGGGATCATCTGGGCCGGAAGTAGCGGCTCCTTCAGACACTCTACGCATTAAAGCTTCGTCCTTAGCAGTATAGAGGGATCGGAAAGCGTCTTCATCAAAACCAGGGAACATCTCTCTGACAGTTTCCATAACAACCCCAAGACAAGAGTTAGCACCATTAACGAAGCCTGCCGACACAGCCGTGTCCACCTCCTGGAGTATTTCGTCCCTCTCCTTCTCCCAATCCTTGGTCTTCGCCGCCAGATCGCCAAGAGCCGCCTGCAGATCAGAGTTCGCCTTGGAAAGGCGCTCCCCAAGGTCGACGACGCTCTTCTTGGCGTGATCCAGCTCAGCCAAAGCTTTCCTGGCGTGCTCCAACTCCGCAAAGGCCTGCTGAGCTCTCTTGGACTCCTCCCCCAGGCGGGACACCTCCCTGATAGCTTTCTCATTCTCGGACTTCCAGTGGATCGCCTGACCTTTGGCCTCCTCCAGCTCGGTCTCCTTTTTTGCCAACTGATCCTTCAGGCTGGCAATGAGAGCAACGTCCCTCTCAACTGCAGAAAGGCGGTCAGAGTGGGACAGTTCCTCATCACTCAGGCGGTTAAGGACCGCCAGCTCTGCAGAAGCTTGCATGATCCGGGCAGTGCGCTGGATGTACTGGGTCACTTGGTTTGTGGCAGATTTGACAGTTTTGAGGAGATGATCCGCTAGAACCGCCCCTGAGTCGGAAAGTAGGGCGGAAACATCTTGGATGTCCCCGGCGGTATAGTGGAATTCAGCGTTCTCCTCGGAAAAGAGGGTGGTAGGAATCCCCGGAGCAAAGCGCTTAGGCTCAGGCGTGGAAGTCTCCAGGTCCACCACCTGGTCAGCATTTGGAGCTTCCCTGCTCCTCTTTCTAAGCAGCGCCCGGGGAGTGCTCTCCCCAGTCTCTTCAGAGCCCGCAGCCCGCGGCCCCGGGGGAATCTGGACCCCTGCTGAAAGGCCCTCTTGCCTGCCAACAGGCGAAGGGGTAGCCTCGAAAGCGATCGCCTTCGCAACTGGAGAGGGGGTGGCCTCAGAAACCGCCGTCTTTGCAGGCGTTGCTCTAGGAGGGGGGGGGGAGCCTTGGCCTACTGAACGAAAGACCCTTCAAATGCTTCATCAGATTTTTCTCACCTCTCTTAAAATCAGGGGGAAGAGAAGGGCGACGTTGGACAACAACAAGATTCTCGTCCAAGCCCAGGCGTCTCACCTCCCCTTTCTTCCAAATAAGGGTAGCAAGATCTGCAAGGCAAACATACACGTTGTCAGGGCACTTTAAAAGGAAAGGAGTAAGAGGAAACCATCAACACTCCTGAACTACCTTTATCTAGACCCGGGTTCATGCCCAACCGGGTCAAGTATTTATCAGACGCAATAACCTCCGCATGGGGGAGCCAGAATGTAGGGTCGTACACCCCATACTTATCAGTGTGGCCAGCAAAAAAGGCCGTCAACTCCTTGTCTTTCTCGCCCAGCTTCACCTCCAAGGCTTTTCCACCCACGCCAGGGTGATACTCCTCAGGGGTCTCAAGCCTGGTGTGGACATGATTCCTGAAATGACAGGGAATCTTCCACCCATGGGTGCTGTGTACATAGAGGAAGTTGTTCTTCCAATCTCTCAAACTGTCCATGCCAGGCCACACCAAACAGTGTCCCTTCTGCCTCAAAAGGGACCAATAACCAGGGGAGCCCGCACTCCCAGAAGACACCATTTGCAAACCCACCATAAACCGCAGGGCGTCAATGGAAGGCTCAGTGTGGTGGAACAGACAAGTCCAGACATATGAAATCAACGCCCTGACAGCCGTGGCTGTCAGCTGGGCGATGGCAACGTTCATGCGCCTGAAGATCTCTTCCAAAGAATGATGGAGGGGAAAGCGAAGGCCGAACTCCAAACATTTATGGAAGACCGCTATGCACCCGTCGGGAGGGTTGCATACGGTATCCCTTTCGCCGGGGATAACGACTGTGTATCCCTCCCCGAAGTTGTAAAGCCGCTCAATCACACCAGCGGCGTTCTTTGCAAGGATCAGTCCCCGATTTTTCGGGTCAGGGAAGGTACTTAAAGGAATGCGGTATTTTACTTTATCTAAATAGTACACCCTACCCTTTTCCCGCCGAACAAGAGGACCAGAGGTTCTAGAAGGGTCAACTTCTAACGCCTCGTCGTCCGAGTCGATGGCATCAAACGAGGGGGGGTCAGGAGAGTTACCACCCCCGCTGTCCGCCGAGTGCTCTTCCTCAAAATCCACCTCCCTAGAGGAGGAAGCAAAATTCGTCCCTTCCCCCCTCTTTGAGGGGTCAGTAAAGGGTAGAATCCGCTCACGTGGTCTAGACATTTTACCCTAGCGGAAGTGGAAAACAGGAAATCAAAAAGGAAAAAGCAAGAAATGGAAGGCAAAGGTCTGACCTAAGATCGCCTGTCAGTGCGGTAAAAGCCCAAAGAAGGAGTCTCCCAGAGAAAGGGGGTTACAAAGTGGGGAACGATTCTTCAAACACCCAAGGGTTTTGCAGAAATGAAGGACAGGAAGATTTCAAGAAAAGAAAGATCGAAGAAGGGAAAAGAGGAAGAGCGTGCAACTGGTTGCTTTTATAGGAAGAAGGGCATGTGAAGAGTCGCCAAAATCTCAGGAGGCCACCCAAAGACCACTGCCCACGCGTCACTTCCTAAGAAGCCAACCCTGTGCGGCTTCCCAAGAATAACCTCGAAGGGACCAAAAGGTGTCAGGGGATTAATCATCCTATGACGCCCCCTATCCACTTCAAACAAAAAAGTAATAAACACATATTAAAAATACAATACACAAACACATCGCCTGAATTTCATTTCATTAAACCTTGAAAGGGAAAGTTACATTCAGTGCCCAACAAAGAAAGAAAATATACAAGGGCCCAGGAATTCCGGCCCAACAAGCAAACGCCCTGCCAAGCAGGCCTAATCATCATCTAAGTCAGGGGAAGGGTCCCCAGGGCTGCCTGGGCCTTCAAAATCTGAACCCCAGTCCCAGTCTGGGGAGTCTTGGAAAGGGTCATCGGGGATCCCATCCCCATCCCTGTCACTTAAACAACCAAGACCTCCACTATCGTCGGAATCTTGGCTGCTGTCCTCCCAGTCCCTGCCAAAGGGAACGGCCTGGGATTCGTCGCAGGTGCGACAGCCTGTCTTCTTCACAGGCGAAGAGGGACCTGACGCCAAGGAGGAATCACTGTCAGAAAGGTTGGGGTAAAATTGCTCGGGGTGCAGCCACGGAAAGCACTCGTGGCATCCCCTGTCAAAACAGCCCCCTCCCTGGGGGCAGCGCCTAAACCTAGGCGCAGCAGGAGGTGAGGACCTCTTGAGGCGTTTGCCCCTCCTAGCAGAAGCTTTTTGACCCGACCGGCGGGAACGAAGCCGTAAACGGCGGCTACGGCGGACAGCTAGATAAGCAGCACGAGCATATCGAAGCCTCCAAAACCCTCTGAAGATGAAAGTAACACGTCTAACTCCACGACAAGTTACGCTTTTTTTTATCCAAGCCATGATTGAGACAAAGGAAGGAAGGTTGGAAATGGATTGTGAAAATAGTGGAGGATACAATTTATACAAAAACCAGAAGCAGGGCATTAATGGCGCCCCAACCACTTCTGCAAGAAAGAGAGCCAATCATCAAACTGGCACACTGCTCGAAAATCCGCTATGCAAAGGAGAGTAATCATAACAGAAGACGCTTGAACTCTCTGCATACCCAGAGAATTTAAAGCATGTTCCCTCGGGAATACGCGGCACATTTAATGCAAGAGTGTCCAAGGAGTCAACCTCCCACCGTCCCAAAACAAGACGTCGTCTGCCGAGCAGGAGCCCCACTCCCACTCAGCAGGCGAGGGCCAATTGATGGGGGTCGGTTGCCTACCATTGGCCGCCTGCCAGCCAGGCCCGGGGCGACTAATTCCAGAAAGAGGAAAGGCCTGCCCAGCAGACTTTCCATCAACACCATTGAAACCCCCAAGTGAGTGGCCTTAAGCCCTTGCCCGCCTGACCCAGCTTGGCCGCCTGCCAAGCAGGGCGAACCAAGTCTACCGCCTGCTTCCAGGACGCCCCCGTCTAAGCAGGACTAGAGGAGGACTGAGGACCCATCCGTCATTTTGCCTAAGGTAAGGGGAAATGAGTGGACTAAGTAAGTCCACGTGGCGCACAAGCATCCACTCATTTCCCTCTTCTTCTTTCTCTTTTCCTCTCTCTTGTGGGAAGGTATAAATACTTTCCCATTTCCCACATGAGAGGGGTTGGATTTTCTCTCTCTAGACTCTTACTCCTAAAAACGCCACCTAGTTCCTCACGAGCTAGGTTCGTCAAGGCACTTCACGGACTGACTTAGGCATCGGAGAGGGTTTCCTCGGACAACCTCCGAGGCCCTGTGCGTTCATTGTGCAGGGAGCAGGCCAAATCCGCCGGGAAGGTCCGACCAAGGGAGTGAGAGAAAGGGGAGGCTGAAGGAAATCAAACGATCAATTGTTTACCTTTAGTCCGATCATACAGCCCGGATCCAAGACCGGGTGAATTGTTTCCGTGACCGGAACAATATGTATGTCATATAATCTGGAAAATTTTTAAAAGTTGAAAATTTGCATGTTTCGGTATTCTTATCGCTTTTACGAGATTAACGATTAAATCGTCATATTAATTTGTAAAATCGTAATATTCGGCCTAAACATGTAATATATGTTTATATTCTGTAAAAATGATGTTTTTGATGTTTTTTAATAATTTAGTATTTTTCTGATATTTTAGTTATCAATT
The DNA here is from genome assembly GCA_958450325.1 of Agrostemma githago. NCBI lineage: Eukaryota > Viridiplantae > Streptophyta > Magnoliopsida > Caryophyllales > Caryophyllaceae > Agrostemma > Agrostemma githago. Next base: position 62,920,051 of record OY288246.1, read on the forward strand.
ATTGAATTATTACCGTTTACGGACAAAACGATTAAAAGCTGATTTTTAGTTCTAGTATCTAAACATTTTATTTTAATCTGATTTTTGACATGGTGAAACTTTCTGTTGAAATAGAATTTTATGAATGTTTTCATAATTTTTCGGAATTGTTAAGTGGATGAATTAATTAATCACTTTAAATCATTATTTATCGTTAAAACCGTGTTTGTCGTTTAAATTCTCGATTTCTGGTCTTTGGTTTAAATCTGGAAAAAAATATGATTCTGATGATTTCATAATAAAATGTAATTCTATGATTTTTAGTGCTTTAATAAAATATTATGAACGATAAGTTTTATTAATGGAATCGTTAATTGTGAAAACGGGCTTAAAAGACGGTTTTACCTAATTTTGTGAAATCTGGAATTTTGACACCTTGGGAAAATTTTAATTTTTTGGAAAATCATAATTTTTAAGTTTAATTATAATTTTTGGATATTAATACGTAAATCGTTTTGTAATTACTATTTTTAATAATCGTTATTGTCGCGATTAGACGATTAACGAGAAAAGCCTTTAAAAACCGAGTCGAAGTATTCTGGAAAATTTTCTTTTCTGGACAAAATGTCCATAAATACATTTTAACTATTTTACGTAGTTTTTGTACTATTTATTAAAGTCTTTAATTAATAAGTATTGATTTTCGGACAAATTGTGATTTATCGTTAAAATGCTTCGTCTTACCTGAAAGATTTATTTTTCCAGCTATTGTGAAAGTATTAAAATCTGAAACTTTAAGAGTTAAATCATCCCTTAACATACTCTAAATATATTCAATGGTTTAATTAAATAAAGACGTTCAAGTATTTAATTTGATGTTTGCCGTAAAATCCTATTTATAATTTTATTGTCGAAACTAATAATAATTGGGAATTTTAGCTTTTTAACTTTTGAAAACACCCTAATTAGTAATATTAAAATGTTTAAGACATTTTTAATCATTTTATAACGCTTATACTATATTTTAATAATTTCATAAAATTAAATGTTCACTTTGATAATTAATATCGTTAAGGCCGTAAGTATTAGTTTTATAAATCTATATCGTTTACTAAAAATGTGGTATTAGTATGAACTAATATTTTCATTATTTTGATATGATGCTATTTTTAGTAAAGTTTCCTAAAATAGAATTTTCCTAAAATAGAAAGTTTCCTCTTTTGGAAAGTGGTCATTTTTCCTTTTGTTCTCTTATTATTTATAATGATTATATCTTTTGAATATCGATAATGACTTTGTTTTGGAGTTATGGAATAAGGATAAGTGTGGGGTTAGAGTAATACAGTCTGGGAAGTACGTTTTTGCCATCAACTATAAAGCCGGTGTGCCCATTTGGGGCACATTTGGTCGTTGAACTGGGCGTAGTTTCGCCCAGGAGAGTGTGCATTGTGCCCTTAAGCTAGATATCACATTGTGTTAATCGCCGTCAGTTGAATTGGATACATTTGGTATCCAGGAGGGGTGTATACTACTTAAACCAGGACCTCGCTGCACGCAGTCCTGTTATAGTTGAGTTGCCTAGTTAGAGACTGGATTCTGTTATGAGTTAAGTTTACAGTTCTCGAAGCTAGTTTCCAGTATTATTCCTAGTGAAAGTCTAGCCTTGTGCACACTAACCGAATATCCATAACACCATTTTGATTATTTTATTTATTATCGATATAAATTGGTTTGCAGGTTGGCAAATATTTTTATGTTTCTTCGGAAACCCTTTTGATTATTTAGTTTTACGCTAAAGCTTATTTTAATATGATGTTTTACTGTTTTCCTTTTTACTATTTTTCTATAATAGTAATCACAGTTTTAAAATCATGTTATACGGCTGGGAGAACGTTGGCGTTGCTCCCCACTGATTGTGGCTGTTATGTTTAACATGGCAAGTATACGTGTTCCGGGTGTGGGCTAGCGAGCAGTGTGGATCCTGCTTATTTATTTTTATAATTATGTCCTATGGATTGTTCAAACCCCTTTTGTGGATTGTTTTAAATTTTGGTCATTTTATTTAAGGCCCATTGTTTGACTTTACCATTTTAACTTTACTAAGACATAGTTACAGTGTGTTTTAATCCCGACTCTACAGTGTTTCCGCCCCTGTATCGCGTTAGATTTTCTAGGGGATTACAATTGGTATCAGAGCATCACTGCTCCCAACGCTTACACATGAAATTAGGGATAATACCAGTAAATTATTTAAACAGTAAATAAAAATATTATTAGAGATGGGTAGAAACAAATAAGGACTTAACTGTTAAGACTATATGTGTCTGAACTCAATGATTAGCATTGAATATTTGTTGCTTTTGTGGGAAGAAGACTAATGAACAAGATATATATCGATAGGATGCTGCTCCAGATCGGGACAAGACCTGCTTAGAACTCTCAACGCCTGCTGACTCGAGTGGACAACTTGGTGCTCCAAGAAAGATGTCGATGGTGATTTTTAGCTCCAGTTCAGTTTACTTAAGCTACAGGCCAGATGATCAAGAGTAGATTCCTGTTCCATGATGTCGCAGTAGATCGAGATGGAGCGACCGAAGACTTACGTGCTCGTTCCTCTACAAGAAGATGAAGTAAGCCATTTGGATCCCACGTGAACTCTGGAGGCCTGAAGATTCTCCTCTGGTTCAAGAACTTAGTAATATAGGATCATCGATTCTTTTCTTCCTTCCTCTATTTCTTCCAATTCTTCTCTTATATATTCTCATCTTCATTCTCTTTGTGAATCCTTGTTCTATTCTTCTGTTCTACCATCTTTCTCTTGAGATTCTTTGGTTAGACCGGATTCTGTCTTAGTGAACCCGTGTTATAGATGTTTGAGGTTTAGTAAACCCTTGTTACTTGGTTTGAGGATTTTGAGTCTGCCCTACTTTCTAAGCAAGTAAGAAATTCTTGAGGATTAATTTGAATAGCAAAATGTTGCTTGATGGAATTAGGATGATACTTTAGACACTTAACCTTGGGTTATAGGTTACCTTGATTATTTTGGCGTACTTAGAGTTGGATATATTTGGGAGTAGTAAGAGAGTATGTCATATTTGATGGATACCTAGTACCTAACCTAGAACCAAACTAAGGGTAACTGATAATATTACCTTGGATTCTTTACCTAATGCTTATTTAATGAATGCATCGCGAATATTTGGGATCATAGAGTATTGTTTAAGGTGTTAGACCGAGTGTTGTGGTACCATTGAAGATTTTCATTAATGTTGTTAGAAATTTTGGTTGACATAGATTACCTGTATTGCTTAAAGATTAGATCGTTGATCGTCGTTTAAGGTTGTAACCTATGAACTTTGGAGTTGAGTGATCTAACTTGGGATAAATTGTTGTTGTCCCTAGAGAAGAGAACTATCTTGCACAATCACAGTTTGGTTTTATTGTGCTGTTTTGAGGAATATTATAATACGGATCATCTTTGGGACTGTTATAACCTTAGACCAACGAGATTGTGGCTTCGTTGATTTAATAAATATTTTAGTGGTTTCGCTGTTACGATATGAAATTTGATGGAATTCTCAGAAACCTTAGTCGAATGACGTGTTTGAAGATGTGAGTATTTGTCGTTACATGTCAGGCTGAGTGTGTTTAAGGTTTGGCGTACTTTACTAACCTCTGTCTAGTGATGATGTTAAAAAAATATGTTGATGATCATTTTGAAGTTTTTGTGTCCGGACATTGTGAATTGGTGGATTTTATTTAGTGTTTCTTACTCAAGAAATTTGAAGTATACCTCGAGTTTAGACCTTATGAGCTTTGAATTTATGAGCCTTAGTGATTACAAGTTTGGGTATATTTTGATAACCGTCTAAATCATTTGTGGATTTTTACCGTACTAATTGAAATATTATATAAATATGTAAGGCTTAATTTTGGAGGCGATAGCAGTTGATGATTTTGGAGGTTGTAGATTGAGTAGGACCACCCTGTACTGATATTGGACTTGGCGTTATTTGATGGGAATTAGGAACCCGTGTTTGTGGAAGTCGTGCTAGGAATCTCGAGATGATTAATTTTTTCCATAATCCTTTAGAGCTCTTTTTGATTCTCAACTCCGTCTTCCTTTCTGCTTCTCTTGAATTCTGTTAAGGTAACTCCTGCCAATCCCTTCAACCTTTGTCGATTTTGAAAGCTCTTATTTTTAATTTATTTATCCTTGTTCTATTTACTCGTTAACTATTTTTCGAACTCACTATTTTATAAAAAGTTTGACTACTTTAAAAAAAAATGGATTATCGTAAAATTTTAACATTTTGAGTTATAATTTCTAATTGTGAATTTGCCCGTTTTGTAAAAAGCTTGACTAATTTAAAATTTTTGATTTTCATGAAATTTTAACATTTTGAAGCATTATTTCAAATTTTAAAACTCCCCATTTTGTAAAAACTTGGAGCAATTTAACATTTTGGGTTATCGTGAAATTTAACATTTATTTATTTATTTATAATTTAAGAACTATATACTTCACTTTGTTTTATCTTTGTTTGATATTTATATTTAGATCTATTTCAAAATGCCTTAATAATTTATTTAAAATTATTTCAAAATTATTTTTAATTTTTGATTTTCAAGCGATCAAAATTTTATGAAGACTTTTATATTTCCAAGTACTTCAATTTGTATAGGATTGTTATGTAAAACGTTTTAACATTGTCAAAATTATTTTGTATGTTCAAGTTTGATAACATTTTTGAAAACTTTCATAATTACTTTAATAACATTTTCGAAATTCTAACGTTTTGAAAATTGATTTTCAATTTATTGTTGGCGGACTTTTGAATATGTTATTTAAAATGTTTGACGGCTGGTGCGATTTTTTCTAACTACAAAATTTGATTTCTCCAAACTAAATTTTGTTTCATTAAAAAAAGGAATAATATCGAATTTCTTAATCAAAATATTTTACTTTTGTTTTCAAAATATTTTGGTTATCCTATTTCCTTCGAGTTTGTTTACAAATGTTATTTGACGTCATTATTTTACCAAATAACTTTACTTTACGATTTCACTAATTAAAAAAAAATTTAAACTCCGGGTAGCTTAGCCCAATTCCTCTCGGAATAAATATTTGCATTTGATTTCATATCACTTTAAAAGTTGTAAAATTTTCTTTTACAGCAAAATTTTTATGCGAGATTTGTATCCTCACCTTTTCGAGTGGGGTAATCTTGTTTCCTTTCTGCTTATTCTTAGTTTCGAGGACAAAACTTTGTTTTAGTGGGGAGGATTGTAACACCCTCTATTTTTCCTAAGCATTTTTATTCTTTCCGTTAGGACTCCGTCTTAACTCTGTCACTTTTCGGCCTCATATTTCATCATTTTACTAAGCTCTATTTTCATTGTTGAGTTTAATGATATTTATTTATATTTTAAAAAGATTTTTAATTCTTTTAAATCCATTTATTTGATTTTCCTCGTAAACTATCTATTTTCCGCGAGAAATTCTATTTCTTTACGAATTAACGTTTTTAAGCTCAGATTTAAGTTATTCCTCTTCCTAAAAATGTTTAAATACATTTGTATAATATTTTCAACTAAGAAATATTTTTGTTTACTAAAGAGTAGCCATTATGATTTTAATACGAAGTTTCGCGAATAATTGTTTTCTTACGCGAGGTTTACTCGAATTGCTTTGAAATACCTTTAACAATTTTACGATTTTCTTTTTATCAACTTACAAATTATTTTGGGACATTTTCCCACATTTTGGACCGTGACCCCCCCTTGGCTCACCCCTACTACATTTTTTTATACACTTCATTTTATTATGTTAAACATTAGATATTTATTTATTTCTTCATTCATTTTGGTGGATTAATACAAACTCTTCACACTTCTCTCACATTCACTCTTGGCTGAATTTTTTGAGGTGAATGTACCTAGTTTTCATCAACTTTTAAGTCACCATTCATTCCATATCTCTTCACATTTTCCTCTTTATTCATTCTTCCAATTTATTTTAGCAAAAACCTTTTCTTTCTCCCTCTTTTTGGCTGGTGTTCCTGCCCATTTTCAGCAGCCATTTTCGTCCATAATCAAGCTTTGATCATCCTATTTTTGCCTTCTAAATTATCGTCTCTCTTTCCCCTTCGTTAAGGTAATAATCGATGTTATTTCCGATTGTTATTTACCTTGATTCTTTTAGTTTTCTCATGGTATTTTTGTACCATGTATGTCATGTGATTTAGGATTCTTGGTCGACCCCGAAGCCGACAAATTTATCATAGACTCAGATTTGGATTGAAGGTAACGTCGGTGTTACTCGGTATTGCATGATTTTATTTGTGTAATTGCATGTATATTATTATAATTTTATTTTTGACAATATATGTATGTCATATAATCTGAAAAATTTTTAAAAGTTGAAAATTTGCATGTTTCGGTATTCTTATCGCTTTTACGAGATTAACGATTAAATCGTCATATTAATTTGTAAAATCGTAATATTCGGCCTAAACATGTAATATATGTTTATATTCTGTAAAAATGATGTTTTTGATGTTTTTTAATAATTTAGTATTTTTCTGATATTTTAGTTATCAATTATTGAATTATTACCGTTTACGGACAAAACGATTAAAAGCTGATTTTTAGTTCTAGTACCTAAACATTTTATTTTAATCTGATTTTTAACATGGTGAAACTTTATGTTGAAATAGAAATTTTATGAATGTTTTCATAATTTTTCGGAATTGTTAAGTGGATGAATTAATTAATCACTTTAAATCATTATTTATCGTTAAAACCGTGTTTGTCGTTTAAATTCTCGATTTCTGGTCTTTGGTTTAAATCTGGAAAAAAATATGATTCTGATGATTTCATAATAAAATGTAATTCTATGATTTTTAGTGCTTTAATAATAGGAACGATAAGTTTTATTAATGGAATCGTTAATTGTGAAAACGGGCTTAAAAGACGGTTTTACCTAATTTTGTGAAATCTGGAATTTTGACACCTTGGGAAAATTTTAAGTTTATGGAAAATCATAATTTTTAAGTTTAATTATAATTTTTGGATATTAATACGTAAATCGTTTTGTAATTACTATTTTTAATAATCGTTATTGTCGCGATCAGACGATTAACGAGAAAACCCTTTAAAAACCGAGTCGAAGTATTCTGGAAAATTTTTTTTTCTGAACAGAATGTCCATAAATACATTTTAACTATTTTACGTAGTTTTTGTACTATTTATTAAAGTCTTTAATTAATAAGTATTGATTTTCGGACAAATTGTGATTTATCGTTAAAATGCTTCGTCTTACCTGAAAGATTTGTTTTTCCAGCTATTTTGAAAGTATTTAAATCTGAAACTTTAAGAGTTAAATCATCCCTTAACATACTCTAAATATATTCAATGGTTTAATTAAATAAAGACGTTCAAGTTTTTAATTTGATGTTTGCCGTAAAATCCTATTTATAATTTTATTGTCGAAACTAATAATAATTGGGAATTTTAGCTTTTTAACTTTTGAAAACACCCTAATTAGTAATATTAAAATGTTTAAGACATTTTTAATCATTTTATAACGCTTATACTATATTTTAATAATTTCATAAAATTAAATGTTCACTTTGATAATTAATATCGTTAAGGCCGTATGTATTAGTTTTATAAATCTATATCGTTTACTAAAAATGTGGTATTAGTATGAACTAATATTTTCATTATTTTGATATGATGCTATTTTTAGTAAAGTTTCCTAAAATAGAATTTTCCTAAAATAGAAAGTTTCCTCTTTTGGAAAGTGATCATTTTTCCTTTTGTTCTCTTATTATTTATAATGATTATATCTTTTGAATATCGATAATGACTTTGTTTTGGAGTTATGGAATAAGGATAAGTGTGGGGTTAGAGTAATACAGTCTGGGAAGTACGTTTTTGCCATCAACTATAAAGCCGGTGTGCCCATTTGGGGCACATTTGGTCGTTGAACTGGGCGTAGTTTCGCCCAGGAGAGTGTGCATTGTGCCCTTAAGCTAGATATCACATCGTGTTAGTCGCCGTCAGTTGAATTGGATACATTTGGTATCCAGGAGGGGTGTATACTACTTAAACCAGGACCTCGCTGCACGCAGTCCTGTTATAGTTGACTTGCCTAGTTAGAGACTGGATTCTGTTATGAATTAAGTTTACAGTTCTCGAAGCTAGTTTCCAGTATTATTCCTAGTGAAAGTCTAGCCTTGTGGACACTAACCGAATATCCATAACGCCATTTTGATTATTTTATTTATTATCGATATAAATTGGTTTTCAGGTTGGCAAATATTTTTATGTTTCTTCGGAAACCCTTTTGATTATTTTATTTTACGCTAAAGCTTATTTTAATATGATGTTTTACTGTTTTCTTTTTTACTATTTTTCTATAATAGTAATTACAGTTTTAAAATCCTGTTATACGGCTGGGAGAACGTTGGCGTTGCTCCCCACTGATTGTGGTTGTTATGTTTTAACATGGCAGGTATACGTGTTCCGGGTGTGGGCTAGCGAGCAGTCTGGATCCTGCTTATTTATTTTTATAATTATGTCCTATGGATTGTTCAAACCCCTTTTGTGGATTGTTTTAAATTTTGGCCATTTTATTTTAGGCCCATTGTTTGACTTTACCATTTTAATTTTACTAAGACATAGTAACAGTGTGTTTTAATCCCGACTCTACAGTGTTTCCGCCACTGTATCGCGTTAGATTTTCTAGGGGATTACACTTATTAGAGTCAATTCCGACTCCGAGGCTCCGAATTAGTCTTACTTCTATTGGGCCCAGTCAAGACCAAATTGTATAACGTATGTAACGTCCAGAACTTCAACCTCAAGTACTAAAACACCTAAATCGAATCTGAGTAGTCGTTATAAAATTCATTCTTGATCGTCTATACATCGTACTTCGTTTAGTATATATTCTGAGGGTGCAACTCCTCATACAATGTGATTTACTTACAGTTCGCATTTTACCGCTTTCGTATGATTTTTCGCCTTTATGACCATAATCGCATGCTAAATCACTTAACACGAAATTCAAAACGTAAACAAACTAATCCTAAACAGAACAGGAAGTGGTCCAGTCCCGTATTATTCTTGATGCTCACACCTCACATGTGGCTTGACGCATCCTTATTAATACCGGGTAAGGTATATCATGAGAATGACTAATATCCGTATTATCATGTTAAAACTAATTTGCTAATACGAATATTATCTAGTACTTACTACTCTCCTACGTGCATCTTTTCATGGCCTGCTTGTCACGTGAAATCGCATGCAATGAATGTAAAAGCGTTTACTTCGACGACAAAACTTACTTGTCCCTAAAACAACCGACGTAGCAAAGGCATAGGGTTAAAACAACGGATGTTATCGCATGTACGCCACAATCAGAACGAAGTTATCAGCCTATCGACTGATTAGTAGAGGCAGCTACGTGCGGGTGAGATTGGGTGTTGACGTCTATCGGACGTTGGCTTCCCAATACGTACCCTCACCTCTTAGTCAGAAGTCAGAATTTACGATTTCCGGATGTTCGAAACCATTGGCAATGAGAGTCATTCTAGACATAGAATGCTTAAGGGTACAAGTCTCTATCTTTAGGTCCCCATGTCACTCAGCTTTGAGCCGACTAAGGATTAAAGTTGACTTGAACGGTTTTCGAGTATCCCAAAATTACTCGGTGGAGATTCCACAAATCGGCAACGAATTCGGTTCACTAAAAAGGTTGTCAAACCAAACTAATCGGCCTATAAACATTTAAAACCCCATCTCAATCGATTCAACGGAAACATAGATACCCCCCATACATCTATCTGGTACAATTCAAATCGTCAACCAAATCGAGGTCTGACACTTCGCCCTGAACACGAGATCGGACCGGCCCCCGGGCATCGACAGTCCGCACGGGTGGCAGCGTCCACACACCCTCGACGTAAGTAATTTAGGAGATTGGGAGAATTTTTTTAGTTCGTCAACATTATTTGAAGTGATTGTTCACCATCTTGTTAGATGTTAGTCCTTGATTTGGTGATTTACTTATTTGAGAACGGTTCTTTTCATGAAAAATATAACTTGTCTTGATGTGATTAGCCGCTTAGATGAGGAAAGCGGCGTTACTTGTCTTGATGTGACCATTTTGTGTGCCCATATGTGCTTATTTGTTTGGTTACAACCGGTTTTCTCACAAGACCTCTCTTGTCTTGCGGAGAGAGTTTTGCCTCATTCACACTTCAGCGTGAGTTGAAAGGGTTTAAAGTATGCTAATACCCGATCGGCTAGCAGTTAGTTTATTTTAGTTCGTTAGTTTAGTTTCGAGCTTACTCGAGGGCGAGTAAGATTTAAGTGTGGGGAAGTTGATAATTGGCATTTTTGTAGTATTTTAACCCACATTTATATTCTTATTTGGTTCAATTTTGTGTGCTTAAATGCTTTGATAGCTCAATTTAAGTTATTATTTAGTAATTAATTTAATTAGCTTAGTTATCAGCTATTTTCGTTATTTCTCTAGTTTTTGGTACTGCTTTTTTCATTTTATATTTGTAGGTACCGCTAAGGGAAAAGTCAAGAAATGAAGCGGGTCAAACCCGAGTGTAGGAGAGCCTAAGACAAAAGAGGCCTTAGCCCGACCTTCTCCTCACTCCTCCTACAATTTCTACCTAGCCAAATTCCACTTACTTAATCCACCATACTTCCTTCACTAGCCCAAAGCAACCCCTCCATTAACCCAATTCATTTCCCTTTCTCAAATTCCAACAAATCAGCCCATTTCCCTTTACCCAACTTACTCCATCTTCATCCTATCAATTCACCACCATTCCAGTACAATCTCCATAAACCCGACTACCACTTCCCGTACACTCATACTCCAACCCCCGTCATTGTGCCTGTTTTCACTGAGCCTACTCAGCTCAAGCTCCTCAAACCATCATAGTGCCACTTATCATGGAAAGATAAGAGCTGGGTTAAAATGTTAAAAGGAGCAATGGAGATGGAAGAAATAGTTGAAGATGAGAAATGAAGAAAAACTATAGAGATAGAGGAAAATGATTAAACAATGGAACAAAGAAGTGGAGGGAAAATGATGGAGGGTGAAGAGGTTGAAGAAGCTGGAGAAAGAAAATGGAAGAAGGTAAAGAGAAGGATGAAAGAATAGGAAAAGAAGATGTGAAAAAGAATTGAAGAGGAAAAGGACAACAAAGTAAAGTAAAAATGAAATGAAAGAAGGAGGAGGCATATGATCTACTAGTGCTCGATCATTACCTCTTCACAATTTGCAGCCGACCTGCCATATGCCCAGCTGAACTGCCAATTTTAATTTGGCTGACCGGCCGTCGAGCCTTCACAATTTTAGCCGGCCGGCCACGACCCAGTTTCGACTTTTTCTTATTTTTCTTGACTCATTTCTTTTGGACTTTAATTAATTTTGACCCAACACTATATATACTCATTGTTAAGATATTATTAAGTATAAAACCCTAGATCTACCTTAGTAATAATTAGAAACTAGAAAACTCTTTAATCCTTTCTTAATCGCCCTTTAATCTTAGTTTTTCTTCATCTATTTGGGTTGTAATTGAAGATTTGGCTTCTCAACTTCTTTCTTTTCAACTCTAATTCGTATTTTTCCATAATCGATTTGATAAATTTCTTTTCTTCCCTACCTTCTCTAGTTTCAATCTTGTTTTAGTTAGTTTAATCTTTTTTATGCACCATTTCTATTGTTCTTCCATTATGAATATTTTTATTTTTATTTTGTTCCTTAGTGTAGATGTTGATGAATCTTTAGGAATGTTTGAGAAGAACTTTAATGAGGATAGTTGGGGGATTAGATGTCATTAATGGATGATTAAGGTGGATTGAGTGTTGTTTCATGTTGTTTGTTTCGCCTTAAGCTTTATGCACATAAAATGTTTGATGAATTGTTTGTTAGGTGTGTAGTGACGATTACATGTTTGACTGCCTCTCATTTGATCATGATATGGTATGTTGTTTATCGGGGTCTCTTAGAGGAGACCTTGAGGCCGTTTAAGTGCGAGAGCCTGAACGTTGTCTTGGTAATTGAACCCGTCATCTCCCTCGTTTCTTTCTTTATCGCTTAGACACCTATGAACCCGACGTAGCCCTAGCTTTTATTTACTATCGTTCACCTCGTAGTTTCATTGCTTGCTTTTGTTCTTCCTTGCTATCTTAGTTCACATGGTAGACTCTATCGTAGTTCATACTCAATCACGATAATTCTCCTTCTTTGTTCTCTTTGAATTTAGTCTAGAATCGTGGCACATGTTAGTTTGGAATTACCGTCCTTGTGTAAAAAGACCTTACTTACCCTTGCTACCATAGTATAGGATTTGTTAGTTTACTTGGTGGTGGGATTCGCGATAAATCCAACTATCATATGGCATAAACACACAATATATATTATATCTTTTTTGTCGAATGGTGTGTTTTTGGTTAGATTTAAGACTAAGGAGATGCACGAGCAGCTTCTAAAGGTGGGACATTATTTGTTGATATCAAGCCATGGTCGAAGGATGTGGCCTTAGAAAAAGAAGAGGTGAAAGCAGTCTCATCTTGGATAAGATTCCACAAACTCCCTCTTAAAATTTTGGGGGCAGAGTCTGAAAAGGATAGAAGGTTTGGTTGGATCATATATAAAGAATGATGATGCAACTGATATGAAAACAAGGCTGGGATATACACGGGTGATGGTGGAATTACAGGTTGATCAAAAGTTTCCATCCCAGATGCAGTTTTTGGATGAAAAACAGCAACTAGTGGAGATAGATGTTGAGTATGAATGGAAACCTATCACTTGTAAGAGCTGTAAGAGGTTAGGGCATGATCAGACGAAGTGTAGAGGGGTAAGTAAACCTGCTCAGGTGAAACCTGTTCAGGTGAAAGCAAAAGAGGTAGCCCAAGTTTGGCGTAAGATTAAAAAAGTTCCAATTGTGGAACCTAATCCTATGATCCAACCGAGATTACCACCCCCAAGATGTGATGAAGAGCCAGTGCTGATTCCTACTAAAGAATTCATAAAGAAACTCCAACAGTCTGCTACAAAAGATAAGCAATCCTATGCTGCCATTCTCAGTCCAGTGGAGAAGGTAACAAGAGAAACTAGTCACCCACCTCCAATGCCTATTAGTTGATGAAGATGGGATTTGGGAATATTAGGGGTACGAATAGAAGGAATAAACAACAATTTATTAATAAATTCTTGTTAGATAATAATGTAGGATTGTTTAGCCTACTTGAAACCAAAATCAAGCCCAATAAGATGAATAATGCTAGGATGGTGTTTAATGATTGGAGCCTGTCTACTAATTCTCCTCACCACCCTAGGGGTAGGGTTTGGATTCTCTGGCACCCTGCTATGTGTGATGCTCATTTCATTGAGTATGATGCTCAGTATGTTCATATGCAAGTGAAGAATAAAAGTAATGATAGACTTTTCTATGTGACCTTTGTGTATGCGTTCAATGATATCAAATAAAGGGAACCTCTTTGGAACAGTTTGAGTAGAATTGCCAGATCTGTTCACGGGCCTTGGGCTATTGAAGGGGATTTCAATTGTGTGCTAGAGGCAAATGAAAGAATGAGGGGATCCTTCACTAGGGCAGAAGTTGATCCTTTCAGGGACTGTATTCTGCAATGTGAGGTGATGGATAGTCCCGCAATGGGAGCTCTTTAGACATGGAATAAGAAATAGTGCCCAGCTGATAGGGTTTATAGTAGGCTGGACATGTTTTTGGTAAATCATGATTGGATGAATGCTTTTCCTGAGCTGATTGCCCACTTTCTACCTGAAAGGTAACTTTGATAATACACCTTGCTTAGTCCAGAAATCTACTTAGGATGTTAGGAGGCATAGACCCTTTTAATATTTCAACATAAGGAGTCAGTCTATAAACTTCCTGGATATAGTAAAGCAGGATTGGCAAACTGTAGAAAATGGAACCAAGATGTATAATCTGGTGAAAAACTGAAAGCTTTAAAACCTTTGCTGAAGGAATCGAATAAGGCCTAGTTCTCTGACATTGACAAGAGTGCAGAAATTGCCCTCGCCAAGCTAACCAAAATTCAACAGGAACTAGGTTTTAACCCTCATAATCCCGATCTCATTGGTCAGGACTCAGGAATGTGAAGTCAGAGCTCAGTATACTCATTTGGTTGAGGCACATCAGGCAGTCCTCGAGCAGAAAGCCAAATTAAGATGGGATATAGAAGGGGATTCCAACTCCTCTTATTTTCATAGGGTTTTAAAAGCAAGGAGAAGTTATAATCAAGTTCTACAAATTGAAGATCAAATGGGGTTATTCAGACTGATTCTCAAGATATACAGAATGGATTTATCCAATTCTATACTCAGTAACTAGGTGTTAGCTCGCATACTACATCAGTAAATAAGAGAGTAATGCATCAGGGAGCAACTTTTGATCCATCCCATGTTTAGATTCTCATGGTACCAATTACAGATGATGAGATCAAAAGCACCATGTTTAGGATTCCTAATGAAAAAGCCCCAGGTCCAGATGGGCGATCCTTTAAATTCTTCAAGGATAGCTGGGAGATTGTAGGGCAGGATGTTTGTACAACTATCACTGAATTCTTCAATAGTGGTCAGCTATTGAAGCAGCTTAATGCTACAAATGTCACCTTGATCCCTAAGGTTGCTCACCCACAAATAGTTATGCAATTTAGGGATATTGCATGCTGTAATGTGGTGTACAAATGTATTTCAAAACTTCTTTGTTCTAGATTGGCACGGGTCCTTAGCTTCCTGATATCATCTCTGTTATACAAGGAGGATTCATCCATGGTAGAAGCATTGTGGACAATATACTCATATGCTAGGATCTAGTTAAATTTTATGGGAGGAAGTCTATGTCTGATCTCCAAGATGCCTGTTTAAACTTGATCTACAAAAGGCCTACGACTAAGTGGAATGAGATTTCCTGTTTCAAATGTTGTAGGAGCTAAGATTTCCTAGTCATTTTATTAAACTGATTAGGAAGTGTGTCACAACAGCTACTTATACACTCAATTTGAATGAGGATTATTTTGGATGGTTTCATGGGAAGAGGGCCTGGGGCTTAGACAAAGGGGATCCACTGTCACCCCTGTTGTTCACAATCTCTATGAAGTACTTGACAAGACTTCTAGCTTACACTACTACAACTACTGATTTCAAATTCCACCCCTTGTGTAAGGATATATATGAAGTTGAGCAATTTGATGTTTGCTGATGTTCTCCTTCTGTTCTGTAAGGGAGATGCGAAGTCCATCATGATTATACTCAGAACTTTCTCTACTTTCTCACATGCATCAGGATTAAGACTCGGCAAAGGAAAATTTAATGTGTACTTTCATGGTGTTTCGTTCTACTAAGATCGGGAAGGACATAGCACAGGTGTCAGGACGTACTGAAGGACAGCTACATTTCAGGTACTTGGGAGTGCATATCAAGCCTTCTAAGCTATATGTGAAGGACTGTCAACCCATTATTGTTAAAGTGTTGGAAAGAATAAGGGTGTTAGGGACCAAAAAGTTATCTTATGCAGGGTGATTGGTCCTGATTAAAGCGGTTTTCAAGACTCTTCGTTCATATTGGGCGTCCATATTTATCATACCAAATGTTGTAATCATGCAAATTGAAGCAATGTGCGGGAATTTTTTGTGGGATGGAGGAGCGGAATACACTAGAACCCCTACAGTTACTTGGGCTAAAATTTGCACCCCTAAGAAGGAAGGAGGATTGGGTCTGAAGAATGATTACAATTGGAGTAAGGCAGCAATTGGGAAGTTGGTCTGGTGGGTTTCAGCCTTCCAAATTATGAGTACAATGGATCCACTCTACTTACTTGGAAGATAAAGCTTGGGAGGATTATAATCCACTTGCTGAATCCAGTTGGACTTGGAAGAAGGTTTATTTGTAGGATCAGGAGCGATTTCAAATCAGCTTATGAACAAAATGAATGGAGCAATGTAACTGGCAAAGAATACACTATCTCTAAAGGTTACAAATGGCTCTTACCTGCATCAACTAACATTAACTGGCACCACCTGGTGTGGACTGTTCCTAAGTACAGTCTCATGGCATGGTTGTACCAACATCATGGTTTAAACACCAAGGATAAGCTACATAGGCTTGACATCAGTTCTGATGTCTATTGCTGCATCTGTGATCAGAATGAGGAATCCCTTCAGCGTCTCTTTTTCTCCTGTCAATACAGTAAGAAGATCTTGGATGCTCTACAGTCCTGGTTAAACATTACTATCCCTGTGAATAATGTGCAGCAGTAGAGGCTGTCTAGAAGGTGGTCGAGGTTGAAGAATTGAGTACTTAACAGCTGCATCAATGCAGCTAGGGGTGAGCAAAACCGGATATCCGATCCGGTTGTTAAATACTGAAATTTTACTATCCTGATCCGATCCAAATTAAACCGGATATTAGGTATCTGGTTTTGAGGTTTCTTTTATTTTTAATTTTTCTTTAAGGGCACATAATCCGATTTTTGATTTTAAGGTCGTAACGAATGTTGCGTTAATTGTTATACAAAAATAATACGTAAATAAACAAGGAAAATATCTAAAAATAATTTCATTATCATAATCATCCTGAATAGTTGAATACGACTAATAATTCTTCGATAATAGAGTCATAGGCAAACAGTCTGCTTTCTTCAAACAAGAAGCTTGAAGATCAAATCTTTTCTACACAAATCAACCCAAAACAACAATTGACAGACGAACAAAGTAGTGAACAATCAAACAAAGAGTCAACCTTAATGAGCATGAAACGTGAAACAACGGCCTGAAACATGAAGTAGTGAGAGACTGAGAGTGGCGTTGTGGTGGAATGAGAGAGAGTGGGAGTGTTGGGCTTTTTAGTTTTTAATCCATTAAGTCATTTAGTTTTAGTATTACAGTTTGTTTTATTTGTTTTATTTTTTGAAAACCGGATCGGAAATCGGATATACGGTTTTCAACTTTGCTGATACGTATCCGCTACGATTTTATGAAAAACCGTATCGGATATCCGGATTCGTATCGGATATACGGAAATCCGTATAATTGCAACTTTATACCGTATCGTATGCGGATAATAAAATCGTATCGGATTTTTCTGCTCACCCCTAAATGCAGCTATGTACCATATATGGAAACAAAGAAATAGCAGCAGACATGAACAAAGAATTCAGCACCCTATGGCTTGTTTCAAATTGATACAACATGACATCAGAACAAGGATACAGAACCAGGTCAAAGGCAATGTTAAAGACAAGGATATGAGGTGGCTAGATAGACTGATTGTCAATTAAGTGTATCTAACTGTAATGTTTAGTTGGTGGTGTATTATCTCCTAAATTGGTTGGATGGACAATTATTCGTTAATACTATTTACACTTAAACAAAAATAAAATAAAATGAGATTACATATAGTTTGAATTATATTAAGAAGCACACACATAGTTGAGATTAGTTTCATAAAATAACCCAACATTTAACCCACACATATCACACAAGAAGTATCTCACACACACACACACATACATACATTAGGTTTCCAGTAGAATTTATCCCTCGTATACAATTTAATTGCAGAAATACATTTTTAAAAATACTCTAATGGAAGAGCCGCTATCTTCTAGTCTTCTACAACAAATTAGTAGACTACCCTAGAAAAATGTCACATAAAAAAAAGGATAAAAAAGCGGTGCAGACAAAGCTGACCATCTCAATTAAAGGCATACACTAGAACACCAAAACTATCACAATACAACAAGTACCGTGCACATCACTCGCGGTCAAGCAACTAGTTTAAATAAACACACTATCATGTGTTTGAAGCTATAAGGTGTGTTAATGTCCTAGCTAGCCTAATCATTCGAGTGAGGGGGCGTAATAGAATATAAACGGGCCTCAATCATCGCCTTAAGGTTTTGGTTGAATTGGTTTGTTAATAGTTTGAAATTCCAATAATAATAAGTTTATCGTTACACTGGTCTAAATATTACTCCATCCGTCCCACTGAATTCTTTACGTTTGCTTTTTGACACTATTCATGAGATAAAATAGTCTCTAATATAATTTCTAATATATAACTTAAACAATAGTCATGTGAGATTATTTTTGAATTTTTTTAATATGTATATTAAGATTATCAAAGCTTTAGAATTTTTAATAATACGTAAATAAAGATATGAACGGAACAAAATGTGCGTTGCCAAGTGTGAAAAAATAAACGTAAAGAATTCATTAGGACGGAGGGAGTATTGATTTATACAATCACGGAATCATTTAGTTCAATAGGTTACTTAATCATTTAGTTTCATGCTAGATTTATCCTTGGTTTTGCTTCATTATTCTCAAAGTTCCAATTCTGCTTGCTTGGTAGGGATTATAGAAAAGCAATTAACACAATTACAGAAGAACATGATGATCACAAGAGAAGGATCGAAAAAGGGGAAGGTAAAGGTTGGAGAACCGGCAGTTTTTGTTTGGGAAGGAGATGAATAGAAGGCTGCAACCACTGGTGATATCGTGCTTGTCGGTAATATCTGGACGACTAAATCCATTAACGTCCGCGCCGCCCTGGAGACTATGACGAAAATTTTGAATGTAAAGAACAAGATAGTGGGTAACGTATTGGACAACAAAGACAGGGTATTTGTTTTTCGCTTCAAAAATGAGAAGGACAAGGCAAAGGTCGTTGATGGTCAGCCATGGCACTTTGACAAATACATTTGGTGCTTTAACGATCCTATAGGTGAAGGCATGATCTCGGAAACCCTATTGTATCACGTTCCATTCGGGGTCAAGGTCTATGATCTCCCTATTAGCGGTCGGACGAACGAAGCCAATCTGCGCAATATCGGGAATCAACTTGGTTCATGTTTACAGATGG
This sequence comes from Agrostemma githago, assembly GCA_958450325.1. NCBI lineage: Eukaryota > Viridiplantae > Streptophyta > Magnoliopsida > Caryophyllales > Caryophyllaceae > Agrostemma > Agrostemma githago. The sequence continues at coordinate 62,938,982 of OY288246.1, forward strand.
ACTACGCATTTATTTCTGCTGTCGAGCAACGGTCAGAATCAAAGTACTACACGACGTCCGTACTCCGCTTCGAAATACTGTACGAATTGATATGCGAAGCGGGAAACTAGTCGACTTTCAGGTAAGATACGAAAAACTTCATACTTTTTGTTACGGTTGTGGACTTCTTATGAGGAAGGAGAATTACGTTTCGGAGAGTCGTTACGAGCATCGCTGAGGAGGTTGAACAGAACTATTGTGGAATCCAGAGGGACCAAGAGTCGGGACCGGTCGGAGGCGTTTGATAAGGAGGTTAAGGAGAGGGAGGAGGCTGCTATTTTGAATTTAATTGATAAATTCACTAGAGTTCTTGTTAGGCAGAGAGATATGAAATTGGGGAAGACTATAGGCAGGAATGAGGAGAAGGAGGGGTTGGTTGTGCCTCGGGGTGCGGAGTGGGTCGAGGGTAAGGTGGGGAGTGTGCTGGGTTTGCCGATTACGAAGAAAAATAGTGAGGCTACTGATGCGCCCCAAATCGGATCAGTCGTTTAGCGAAGGATGGGAGATCAAACAATATTTATAGACTCGCAAAAACGCAAAAACACAAAAACAACTAAGTGTATTCGTGGTAAGTCGAGGTCGGTCCATAGGAAACGGAACGATATTGAGTAAAAAGCAACGTGTTTGGGATCTAGAGGGGGTTTTATGGGTCGAGTCTATGCTAGAGATGCGGCAAAAGACAAAAATTAAATAACAAGACAAATAACAAAAGAAATGACAAGAGATGATCAATCTAGGAAAAGATGTTAGAGGGAAGTCGGGATTCAGAAATTAGGGTCTAAGAAAATTGGAATCGGGTCGGTCACAACATTGGTAAAGGGAGAATGCCACCTTTCGGTTTCTTCACCCAACCCGCCTAAAAACCCGCTTTCGCGGCGAAGAAGGGTAAGTCTCAAGTTAAGGTAATTTCTATCCCAAGTCTTCCCATATTGATAGAAATGAGTCAAAGTCGGTCTAGTTGGCCGGACTAAAACAACAATGACACAACAACATCAAGCAAGATAAACCAACAAGCAACCAACCAACCATAAACTCCTCAATTAAAATAATCCAAGATCCTCCTCCCTAAACCCCCCCAACAAGAAATCTACTCACAATGCATAATGGAAACTAATAAAACAATAATAACGAAGAAAACAACCAAAACATGCATAGTAATTAAATCTAGAGATATTGACAACAAAACGATAAGTAAATTACGATCTACCAAATAAACTATAAATTCAATCTAATAACAATTAAAGGAAGACTAATGGAAATAACAACAAAACAATAAAAATCGATCTAAGTGCAACAAAAACGAAATCTAGAGAAAATACCAACACAACAATAGATAAAATTGCAATCAACAAAATGAACATGAAACGATCTAAAACAACATAAATAAAGATGATCAAAACGAAACAATAATGAAAGAACAATAAAATGAACAATATTGAAAGAATAATAATAAATCTAGGCTAGAGATTAAGGAGTGGAAGAGAATTATACCAACTATGAAGATCAGCAATGAAGAAGAAGATTGCATAAATAAATAAATGAAGCTTGATGAAGAGGACAAAAGATTTGTCACTAATCTCTTAATAATCTCCAAAAATCTTCAATAAAAACTTGAATTCTACGAAGCTTGAATGTAAATCTAGAGAATTGATGAAGAAAACTATGAAGATCTACTACTAGCTTACTATCTAAGCTACTAGAATCGTAGAGAACTACTAAAATTACTACTAGAATGATCTACTAATGGTGAGATAATGGATGGTCTAATGGAATGACTTAGGCAACTAACTAGAGTATACATATATATAGTAAAGACTTAATGGATTCTTAACCCAAAGCACAAATCCAACTTTTTGCTCCATTAGTGAGACAATCACCCTTTAAATAATGAGTTGGAAATTCACCCTACCATACACGGACCAATACCGCCGGGTGAAACTTCACCCGGTGGTTTCACCCGGTGAACTTCTTCCAATTTTGCATTTTTGGACACTTTTACCGTCGGGCGAAACTTCAGCTGGTGGGTGAAAGTTTCACCCGGTCATTTCGCCCGGTGGAGAAGCTTTCTGAAAATCTTCGGGGAGGCAATTTTACCGTCAGGCGAAACTTCCCTCGGTGGTTTCTCATCGGGTGAAGTTTCACCCAATGGTTTTCTTACTTCTTTTCTTGTCTCATTCTTTGTCGTATGATTGGACGGCTTTGAACTTTAAGTTGTGTGCTTTGCTTTTCGAACGGGATTCCCCTCTCTTGTGCTCGTGGAAGCTCGATCATGCTTTCGGTGCCAAAACCTATCAAAATTGATAGAAAAACTAACAAAAACACGTGAAACGCACAAGAGGGAAGCTAATGCGAGAAATACTCAAAATTAGGCGAAAATCGCACTCTAATATCGCAAAATGAGGGGAAAACGAGTCTAAATGGTTGGAAAAAAAGTCTAATTTAGCGCACAAGAAATCCCCACACTAAACCGTTGCTCGTCCTCGAGCAAAGACCCAAAAAGAAATTACAAACTAGCACTACTAGCTAGACTATGCTAAGCCGATACGGGGCAATTAACGGGCCCGCTCTGTCCCTTCAACTCACATCGAAATACCCATGAGGTAGAGTACTCCCATGAAAGGCAAGTTGGGGCTTGCTCAAAATGATGGATGCGACTAAACACACAAAAACACGTAACATGAAAGAAATAGACACATCCAAAACAAAAATAAAACACTGAATCCATCATCGCCGATACGGCGAGGAAGACACCGATTACTAACCTAAAACAATCATAAACTTCCAAGATAAATCACCCACGTAGACAAGGACCAAAGCCTAATACTATGACATTAAAGCAATAAAGATGTTGATAACTTAGCTAGGTCCTTCTAATCTTCTAAAGGGGTACGACGGGGCGTAAGACAGAGAGGAAAAAGTGAACCATGGATTTGTTCTACACTGTAGGTAGGTGCAATCCCGCTCTCTTTGGCTAAGCCAAGAGGGTCATTCCAAACTTGAATATCCTAAATTAGCCCAAACAAAAAGGTCGAGTGTTTCAATTTTTTGGTGGATCGACTAATCACCGTTATCTTCCTACCTCGGGACTCGGTCCTCTATTAGGCACTTCACGGCAACGAATCGATCAAGGGCTCTTTCTTTTTTCTTTTTTTTAAGGAGATGTTTTTGATGATATGATTTTCATTTGATGCTCCTTTTCTCTCCCTTGTTTTTCATATTTTTGTGCCCTTTTCTCTTACTTTGGTTTGCCCTTTTTGGCTTTTTGATGTGGTTCGAAACCAAACTTGGATATTATTTTTGTGTAAACTTATTGTGGTGATGTATAGATGGAGAAAAAAACGGTAATCGAGAACGCGCACCATTCCTGGATAACCCACAAAAAGGCGGAAGGAATTTGGACTAAAGGTGCAATGGTCATTCGGGCAAGGTCACCTAGAAAACGGGATGCGAAAACCAAGGCCTAACTCCTCCATGGGTGGTCAAGGTGGTCAAATGCAAACCCCAAAGTAAACCTCTAGTAGAAAAGGTTGGACTCAAGCTATTAAAGGATCAACAAGTTCATTGATTTAGAGTCATTCTACTAGACTAAGGTCCAAAATCTACAATGGGTTATGTACCATGGAATGTAAACTCTTGTATAAGTTTGTAATCGGGTTTTCAAAAACATTTAGTCCTAGACACACTATACAAAGATAAAAGGAACACACAAAAAAGAAAAGGCAAATAAAAGAAAACACAACTAAAATCATACACTCCATACTCCATCGACATTCAAGCACAAAATCAACCACAACACCAAAATACTCAACTTCGAGAGCCTCTCAATAGCAACAACTTAACTCCTCTACCAAAGTAAAGAAGAAGGCAAAAAGGAAGGAAGTTACCAAGTGGGTTGCTTCCGTAATCTCTTCAAACCGTGCTATCAAGCTGGTGGTTTCCTGTAAGAGTAGAGAACAAGACCATACACAGAACCCGAAAACATAGCGAAACAAGAGAAGGAAACGGAAAAGAAAGGGAAAATATTTTTGCTTTTGAAATTTGTATTATTTTTGGAAGATTTTTGAGAAAATAAAAGATAGTAGATCCCTCCCCCACACTAAAAATGTGCATTTTCCTCAATGGACAAATAGGGGAAGATTGAAAAAGATGAAAAAGAAAAATAAGAAAAATCTTTTTCGATTTTTATGATTTTTCAAATGTTTTTGGATTTTTCGAAATTTTTGAGCAAAGAAAATAACCAAAAAAAACGTACAAAAGTGGCGGGCCAAGGTGAAATCATATCACCTAGACCCTAACCAAGTGGCTAAGAAATCGAAAATGAAATAGAAGGAAAGAAATGAAATTAAAAGAACGAAAGGCACTACAACAAAATAGGCTTTTCGCGACAATTATTTCGTGTTGATTGAAAAATTGACATAACTAACCTATTATTACTCATATAATTGACCACTTACCATGACAAATAAAATTCGACACTAAAAGACCAAGTTAAATGACAGGTTATATGAGCCCTAATTCTCAATATACTCCGTCTTTGACCCATTTCCCAAACATATGAAACGCTTCACTTAGGATTAGAGAAAATGCACATAATGAACTTAAATTACTTAGGGTTTAATTCTGCTTCCTTCTTCTTCGTCGTTCTTTTTCCTAAAAGACCCTCAAAACCAATTCGCCATCGCTACAGCTAGTTCGGTATCTCTAATTCGGTATGTCTAATTATTGGTATCAATTCGCCATCGTTCTTTATTGCTTCTTGGTATCTAATTCTTGGTATCATTCTTTATTCGCCATCAATTCGCCATAGTTCTTTAATTCGCCATCGTTCTTTTATCAATTCTTGGTATCTCTAATTTGGTATTTTTCATCTTTTATTTGCTCAAACGTCCGTCAATTTGTCGATTTCTATGAGTAATTTACTGCTTGTTATGTTTTTATCTGTAAATGATTGAAATTATATCGAATTAGGGTTTATTGTTTAATAATATTCAATTTCAGTCGATTATAGGTGCGGTTTTTACAGCTTTGTATTCTAATTAATTCTCACTACTACAAAACATCAAATAGACAACTGTTTTTTTTACAATAGACAACTGACTTGCAACAGTTGAGTAGTTTTGAGTTGTATATTAGTCTAAGCATAGACATTTGTTTTACAACAGTTGTATATTCATTAGTAGACAACTGTTATCTAAAAATAACAGTTGTCTATTACCTGTACAGACATCTGAGCTTTGAAAAATTAGATGTCTATTATTTCAGTGGACAACTGTTGTCTAACATAACAGTTGTCTATTACTTAGGTGCCAAATGATTTAAATGAACTATATATTATTTGTATTTAAACTATATATTAACAAAACAAAAGAACTAATTTTTTATGGAATTGAACAAGAAGTTCCATTTTTATATAATCCAACATCCAAAAGGTACATAGTTTCAATGAGTGAATAAAATAAACAAAATGTACATAAAAACCATGTATAATCCAACATAATAACACTTTGTCCATATAACTTTATCGAATACATCATATACTACTAATTATTTAGAAAATAGTTCGCCCATATACTGAGGCCAGCTGATGAATCTACCGATATTTTCCTCGGTGAACCTTGAGAAAAGATTTCAATATATACGGCTCACATTCACTCCATGGCAGTTTGCGAAGCTGTCTAAGCACATGTTCAATTGATGACTTGTCAAGATCTAAGTAGAGCAATATGATTCCCGTTTTAAGGATCAACCAAGAAAATCAAAATCACTGAGTCAGTAAACAAATGTATGTTTTTGTCGTGTTTACTCATCAGGTATAAAACCGTATAATAAGACTAGCTAATTCAGCCAACTTCGGTTCAGCTGAGAAGAACAGTATAGTTTTTTTGTCGAGTGAGGTTACCTTTTAAGTTTGCTCTTTACTGCAATAGAACTTGAAGGATTATTGTGCCAATTTCTCTTCCTTTGATTGATGAACCAATTGTTTATCTGCTTTAGCTACAATCCTGTTTCTTGCGCACTAATCTTTCCTTGTCTTCCTCTTGTAATAAAAATCAACGCGAGGGGCTTACAACACAGTTTTTACTCGTCAATTTGGTGTAATTTCATGCAAGACGATTTTACACTGCAATATAGGGTAGTAAAACAGCTATGGCAATGGAATTTCATTCAGACGTGAATTTTGACACAATTAACCATTAAATAAGCATAACAAAAGTTGTCTAATCTGCTCAATCCATCCGAAAAGATCAGAACTCGGAATATAAGCTACCTTTCTGATCTAACAGTTTTATAGTCCGTATGATGTAGCATGCATACGAATTTATACGAGCGAAAATGGTAATGCAAGTCGATACCAGGTTTAGAAATGACGTACCGTTGGGTATGGCCATTTGGAATGAGACAGCCACCAAGCTTTTAAAACGAAGGTGGCGTCGCCGGGGAGTTTCCCAACTCTTCTCTTACGCAAGATTTCTTCCCTTATGTCCACGATTTTCTCCTTGTAACCCTGTTCACAAACACGCTCCATTAACAATTTTTTGCTCTCAATTGGGATGAGAGATCCAAATCCCATGGTATCCGCTCCATCCAAACTTCCATCAAACAAGGCACTATCCCCATCTACAAGATCATCGTCGTCATCATCAGACATAGTTGCACCTGTACCTTCACCTGGAGAAACTCCTGCTCTCAAAACGGAAGCGTGCCAGCTACATAACTATCGTCTCAAAGGCTACGGAATATCTTTTCATTCTCCGAATGCATCAAAATAAAATAAAACAAGAAGCAAACGCGACTAAATCTAATCATTTCATACTCCAACCATTAACCACTGAATCAGAACGTATTGTTTGAAAAGTTTGTTTCTAAATTTAACACACTTTTTGTACTCTGTAGTTGTTATTGTTACTAGGAGGGAGGGAGAGAGTATTAACTTATTGTCAGTCTTTGGTATGTACATTCCATAAAGAGAGCAGTCGGAAAACACTTTTAATCATCAGTCTATGAGTCATTAAGATACCCACCTCACCTACCTACCCACCCTTTTTTCTATTATATTCTATTATACTCGTACAAAGTAATGTAGTATACATTATAAGGTACTGCATCATCCATAATAAGCATTAAGCAATAAGCAGCACTTCAGCTAAGCTAATCTCAAACACCATTATTTAATTTAATTACTAAGAATATTAGGTAACCTAACTTAAATGAAACAAGCAAAATGTATATACTACTGGTTGTCTATATCTAGTATGTACCTCCATTATATTATAAATAACAAACTGTTGTAAAGTTTGGGCATACACATTCCCTGAAACTTGATTCTCTATATTACAAATCTGGAAATACTGATCGAGTAGTACTCATTGCTCAACAGAAGATCAAAATTTAAGCTCCTCTTCCTGGACAAAAGACAAGCTTTCGAGTTAGCGAAAGAGTGGATAAACGTCTTGCCTAAGACAAAATTCAGAGGAATACGCCCACTTGGATATTACGAGTAATACGATATAAATATATTAGCCGAGTCTTTGAATCACTACATTTTGATTGATATGGTTCATTGGATCATGTGCAAAAAGGCCACAAGATTTGATCTCGATGGTTGAAGTTTACTAGCATATGATACTGAGCTGTGCACCTGTGATATCTTATGAATATAATTTGAGGAGTGTTAAACTCATAATTTTACTATCGTCAATAAAATCCAAAATACCTTAGACGAGGGAGAAGTATAGTTGATGATAAAATAGTAACTATAGGTGTATAGAGATTGAGTGTAGACTATATATTGAGAGAGATGAGACGAGTGATTGAAACAAAGCCTACTGCCTAGTGGCCTGGTCTTGTTTACAGTACAGTAAAGGAATATAATGAAGTAAAGGCAAAAGTCAAGAGTAGTTAGGTTAGCACTTACCAGGAAATGAGGAAGGGTTGATCCAAGGCATTAAACACACTATTAATGAAATTGTCATTGGTGACCGCTTGAATTGGAGGTCCTGGAAATTGCCCATTTATCAATATCTCCTGCATTCCCAATTCGTAAGTTTGGGTAATATTATATAGTGTGCGTGATGGAGATCTGATGAGAAAATAAAGCAGCAGCAACAGCAATATAATTGTTACCTGTTGCTTGAGAATAAGAAGGTAGATATCGCCATAGGTGACATTCCAAGTATAAAATATGTAGGGACTCTCCTCTTTACTACTTCCAATCATCATCACCAACACCAAAACCATCGGCATACATAGTCCATTATTCCTCCTTTTTGTTTTTTGGAGAAGGAAGTTGGTTATTTGTGTGTATAAAACGAGGAGCAAAGACACAAACTTGGTTCTCCTATTGTACAAGCTTGGTCGCAGTGTCAAATATTATGCATTATAAATCTAGCAAACATTAGCTATAAATGTCACCAAACCTTCTTATCCACTTCTAAAGGCAACTAAAGCCTCTGTTTTACAAATCTTCACACATTAAAATCAAAGGTGTAACATATAAGAGTTGTGTTCACGACTTCACGGTGTATATAAATCACTAACCCGGGCTCCATTAGAGAAAACGAATACTCCAAAAACATAACAAACAATATAAATCACCAAAATAAAGGTCCACTCATGACCTGGGATCAGAATGCTCAAGCATCACAGGGACGAGCTCACATAGAAGTTACCAAAGGATTTCAATATTACACAGACAAGGACGAGCTCACATAGCAGTTACTAATACATCCGATTCGAGCAAGGACGTGGTGTGGTAAAAACTGGCTATGTGCAACATTCAGACAACGACAGAAAACAGTTATGGAGTACTAATTGCTAATACAGTTGTATTGAGCAAGACCGTGTTTTAGTAAAAACTGGTCGTCTGCGACATACAGGCAAGCACACGCATAAAATTAATAATACAGTTAAATCGGGCAAGGTCGTGTTTTAGCAAAAACTTCAGGTCATGTGCAACATTCAGATGAGAACATACAAATTTGGTAATATAGCTGAATCGAGAAGGCCAAGTTCTGGTAAACATTGGCAATAATGTGTAACATTCAAACAAGCTCACATAACAATTACTAATACCTAAAGGACAATTTGGATCAGTCAATCATCAAATAACATCCAGATGAGAACACACAAAGTTAGGGTTTATACCTCAAAAAAAGAAGAGAGGTGGAGTAGAGGAGTCACTTTCCACCCTGGTGGCTGCTTTTGTTCATCGTCGGTGATTGCTGGTGGTTGTTATGGTCGTCGCCGGTGGTCATTATCAACGCCTACTCAGTTTTCAGACTAAAACAAAAACCTAACTACCAATTTTACCATATCAATCATCAAATAACAGTAATTTGAAATAATAAATACACAAATTCATACAATAGAATCGAATTGTACCCAAAAATGCAAGTACCTCCTGTTCGTTCACTTTTGAGGTTGATTTTGATGATTTAGGACAGAGATCTAAGGTTGCTGATTTAGGGCGAAAACTGGTTGACGGAGATTTAAGGTTGCTGATTTAGGGCGACAGACGACGAAGATTAGGGCGAACGGCGAAGGACTCAGCGAATATTTAGGGCGATCGGCGAAGGACGGTGACCGGAGGAGGATTAGGGGACAATGAACGGCAGATTTAGATGACCAGCGGAGGAATCTCAACGAAGATTTTTTGATTTTAGGGTTGAGAGGACTTAAGGGTTTTGTTTCAGATGTACGTGCGCAAACAGAGGTGACTCAATGTGATACTTCAAATAAATAGTGGTATGGGTCGGGTACCCACAAATTCATAGTGGTCTATAATAGGTTAATAGGCAACTGAGTTTTATAAAAACTGTTGTCTAATATATAGACAACTGTTTTTATAAAGTTCAGTTGTCTATAAGCCTATAAAAAACAACTGTTTATCAAAAAAAACAGTTGTATATGTATTATACATAAGTTGTTAACAATATCAGATGTCTATTAGGAGTTGTCTATTTGATGTTTTGTAGTAGTGTCTGTTTTATGTGATGAAATCTATCATTGAAATTTTTGAGTTTCTTATTGTTTAGATTTTGGAGTGTGTTGCTAAGGTTGGAGCACTTAGAATCTGCTCTATTATGCTGCTTCTACAAGCTATTGATTGGTTTTTACAGCTTTGTATTCGAGGGATTGATTGATTTCGGTAGTGTCCCTACTTGCCAACCTCCATTGTGGACCTCCAACGCCATCAACTATCTGCTTGTCTACCACAGTCGATATTGGTAGTCACTTATGTTCGGCTCTTTATATCAGGTTTTTTGTGAATGCTCTACTCTAGTAATGGTGAATTCTCTTCCTATCTGTTGTCTTTAATTTTTTTTAACACTAAACATGTTTGTTCTTGTTAATTCTCTTTCTATCGTTGGTTGTCTGCCAATTATTTTTTGCACAAAACATGTTTGCTGGTGTTGTGAATGCTTTTTCTATTGGTTGTCTACCATTTGTTTAACACGAAACCGGTTTGGTTTGATACCCTAGTGGCCAACCCCTAGTAATGGTGAATGATTTTTCGATCGGTTTGGTGTTTCAATTGTTCCTATACCATTTCAGATCTGTCTTGGCTGCAGCGTCTACAGAAGCATGCTGAACTACTTCAATGGCAAAGAGCAGTTCAGAGGATAATCAAGTTGGTTGTAGTACATGACTAGACTTTGAGCCCTTGTTCACAACTCCTACTAATCAATTAATCTTCCTCGTGAATTATAACAGTCAAATATCAATCATTTAGTTAAATAAGGACAAGAACCCTTGTTCACAATGTTTGTTGTTTTGGTCTAAGCACACAACATATATGATATTCTTTGATTCTTTTGTTTAGTTTGACAGTTTCAACCTTCATAAACGAAAGACAGGGTACTGATGGTTTGTTCTTTTACTTTTAGGTTCTTAAGAAGCAAGCAAGACTAAAGCTAGATGATCATGTAATCTTTCTTTGCTTATTTCTTTGTCTTATTATATTTTCTTCTATAGCATATAGTAAATTATTTTGTACTGTATTTTGTGATAACTTCTACGATTTGATTCACATCTATTACTTGGATGATTCTTAAGAATAAGGTTCTATATATTGGGACCTTTTCCTACCTTTTCTTAATGGATCCCAAAATTGCGAATTCAATTAGTCCTGTGGAGCATTTTCATGAATGTGCTAACTAGGTTTTCTCTCTGACGGAGACTTCTAGAGATCTTAATGTGCAGCGACAATTTGTATAAGGCATGTTATCACTTCTAATCAACATGTCCTTCATCACCGTATTTTGAATGAAAACAAATTTTAGTATTTTGATATGGCATCAGCCATGCATCTATTCACCTACAATTCTAGCTTAGTTTTCATTTCATGATGGGAGACTTGCCTCTCTTCTTTTGTCATCTCATTTTTTTATCCTTTTCTTTTGGGACAACGGATGATCGAACAGTTCACACCGATGAGTTCCCCCCTTATTTTCAAATAAATATTTTTGATACAGCCACTAAACTACGTGGTTGTTATATTGTGAAGTGGTAGACAAAATTTCATCATGGAGAGATACAGGTACATAGAAAACCATGATGTTGTCTATTTGTCGTGGTTCTAACTAGTTAATGATGGTCTTCTGGCAAACCATGATGTTATAATCTTGTTTGCATTTGATTTTAACATTTCCGGAATGTTCCATATTCAACTTCTTGGAGTTCCCACGTCCTAGTCAAGTGGCATTTATTGGAGAAATTGGCCTTGGTAGCGGTGTTGGAATGGTAAGCATCTATCTACTTGTCCGGAATATCTAACTATTTTGGAGGTCGAATATAGCTTTTCTATTGATAATTGTTCTGATTATTCCTCATCTCATAACTATCATTGTCAACGTGTGTGGTTCTAAATCATTGTTAAATTGCAGGTTTCAAGAATAGACAAGGGTGAGTTTAAACATTGGCAAAACTCGGATAAGCGTGTTGATTTCGAAATCCTGAATCACCTGGAAAAGCTCTAGCATCCATGGTAAACATTGATTGTACTATTTTTTTTACTTGCAAGTCATAAATGAACAAAAATTCGAATTAACTTTCTATATACATCATCTTTGTTTATTGCAGTTTCTGTAAGGCAGGACTACCTTACATACTACGGAATACGTGGATTGAACCTTTCCTTTCGTGGCGGAAGATGTAGTAATTTTTTTAGTTTTTCAAAAAAATCGTTTGTACTTATTTTTTACTTTTTAATATATTAATTTAGTCGATGTGGATACATATAATTTTTGGGATTTTATGAGTAATATAAAAGTATCATGTTTTTTCGCTTGTCCCTTCTTTTTATTTTTGCATCGTATTTGAGAGATGGAAATGATATTTCGTATCGAATGAAATCGATACCAATTTACTATATGCTTGCAATTGTATTGCATTTCGTGTCTAACACAATTGTTACGATTGTCATAGATGATGTTTTGTAATACTTATAGCGTCGAATACAATTGATACAATTGTAATAGAAATGACATTTAATAATACTTATCGTGTCAAATACAATCGCTACCATTCTTATTAGTGAGAAAATTAAATTATTTACCGCATCAATAATAATCGACACTAAAATCGCCAGTAAAATTCATCTTTATTCGCGTCGATTTTAAGAAGCTAATTCAGCGAATAGATTATTCGACACGAAAGGCTACGACAACGCCACTCATCTCAACGAATACACAATCGATGGGGAAACCTTTCGTGTCGAATAGAATCGCCACGAAATACAAAAATAATCGCCGTGAAAGGGTGATTTTGTTGTAGTGAGGGTGAAAAATTGGGCGTTGGTGTAGTCACGTCACCTAGCTCGGATTAAACAAAAATGAAAAGTAAATGAAAATAAAGAAAAGCAAATTGAAAAAAAAAAGAATGGAATTTGGATTTTCAAAAGGTCAATGGCGTAATCAAAAGGTCGGCCGCAACAATCGGACAGCTTGCAAAGTTATGGTTAAAGGTAAAATAATCACAATGATCATGATCATGATCATGATAATGGAACAAGGAACGAAATCAACCCAAGGACACGTAATTATAGACGATTGAAGACTCCCCGACACAACCCGCACACACAACACTACCTACCGACTCCGGGAGAGAGTCTAGAACGAGTAATTGTTCGACGCATAAGAAGCGGTCAGAGACCCGGGGTTGGATTGTATGCCCTTGGAGGATGGTTGGGGTGAAAATTCCTCCGGACCGTCGCTAAGTGAAAGGGCATAGTCGGGTTCTATCTCGCAAAGGTCGTAGATCGTACGACCTTCGAGCAAAGTGTAGTGCGCATACTCCCAAACTCCTCTTCCTCCCGACTCAGTCTTGATCAGTCGAAATTCGCCGTGTCCCAAAGGTAGGTCCCAATTGTGGCGAATAAAGATAGTGGTTCGGTGTGCGTTGGGGACGATTAAGACTCTTCCATGGCTAATGTAGACGAGGCGTTGATGGGGTACATGAAAAATCCAAGTCGGAAAGTAAGCCTCGTCAAGCCAAATAAAATTATCAAGTGGGGTAAGGTGGTCGGTCGAATAACCCAATTTGGTCGCAATTATAGTCACAAGACCTCCACAATCTACGAAGGGGTGTTGGGTGACAATGATAAGGTGGAAATACAACGCCACGACAAGTTGTAGGTCTAAGGGATTAGGGTTACCGAGCAAAGAGTCACAGATTAATTGCAAGACACACACATCAAGATTAAGAATATTATCGGTCGAGGGTAACAAGCAGTGGGAGAGCATCTCAGAAAAGTAACGAATTGCGGGGTTACGGATTTCGGAGGAAAAGGATGAATTAGGCTCGTAACCCCTTTGATAGCGTGATATGCGCTTCCAAAAGTCTCTCCTAGACACACAAGCTTGTAAATTGCTCGGGGGTTTACTAAGTCCGGGACCCGATAAGGGTAGGCCTAAAGCTAAGCCGAACTCGGGAATAGTCAAAGGTGAGGTCGGTTTGTCAAGGGTAAAAGTTCTAAGGAACTCACAAGTAAGGTCTTTGTATGTAGAAGCCGCGAGGCTAAGGAGTCCACTAGTTCCGATCTTCGACGATAATTCCTTAATATCGTCTACTATTCCTAAGTTGGTCATTGTGTGGGGACAAGGCCACCTAGTACTCTGAAAGATCTTTTCAGAGAAGGTTCGAGCTAAATGGGTATTAAGACAAGGTAAATATGTAGGCTTAGAAGACTTAGAAGATGTAGAAGATTTAGAAGGTGTAGAAGTCGAAGTCATACCTTGTTTACGAGTGGCTCGCCTTGCTCTTGTCTCCATAATAATTAACTTGCAAGAATAATCTGAAAAACTTTAGCTTCACCTTCTTCAAAAACCCAAAAATTAATCCCCCAAGATGGAGATGGAAATATGAATGTGGGTGGGGTATGGAAGGTGGTGGTTTATTGATTTTATGAGGAGTGAAAAGGTGGAATGAAGAGTGAGGTAAAAGGTGATATAAATAAAGGTAGTTGAGGAGGGAAAAGAAAGTTTTAAATTATATTGTAAAAATTTGGTGTATGTGTTTTGGAGGGAAAGTTATGTGGGACATTTGTGAAAGAGGGAATTGATATTGTAGTGAGAAAATAGGATAGGTGATCCAGCCCATGTCGTCGGGTTAAGTTTCACCCGGTTAAGCACCATCGGGTGAAGATTCACCCGCCGGGTTTTCGTCGTGAAAGTCCTTTCTGCAAACATTTTCCATCGGGTGAAACTTCGCCCGACGTTAACTCGTCAATTTTGGCAGATTTGATAATTCTGGGATTTTTTCGTAGGACGAAGTTTCGCCCGATCATGACCTCATCGGGTGAAATTTCATCCGACGGAAAAATTTCAGCAAATCCCATGGCGTGGCAAAAACTCCCCCGGGTGAAATTTCACCCGACGAAAAACCGTCAATAATCTCACCGGGCGAAGTTTGGCCGGAGGTCTTGTTTACTTCGTTTTTCCGCCTTGCCATTCCATGGCTCTTCGATAATCACCTAGAGATTCAAATAACGACACATCTCGCATTACATAATCAATTTCTCCCACAAACATGCTTGTGGTCTTCAAATTAAGCTTCATAACTTCTCCATAAGCTTGATCTTCATCCAAATAAATGCTCCATGGTGAAATCCAAGTTCATCCATTCTTCTCAAACTAACAAAACTAACAAAGTCAAAGAATATGATACATATATACAAGGTGGTTGTTGAGGATACCACCAAACCTACTTCAACTTGAGAAGGGGTCAAACAACGCTCCCCAATGGGAGCTCACCAAGCTTGATGGTAATAAAGGTCTCACGAACGTGACCGGGATGATAAATCTTCAAACGTTGCCCATTGACCATAAACTTCCCGGTTTCCGGGCTAGAAATCTCTATTGATCCGTATGGTTGCACGTTGGTCACTTCGAACGTACCCGACCATTTTGATTTCAACTTACCGGGGAAAAGCTTAAAACGAGAGTTGAAGAGTAATACCTTATCACCAACGAAGAAATCCTTAGGAAGTATTCGAGAATCGTGCCATTTGTGTGTTTGTTCCTTGTAAATCTTCGAATTTTCGTAGGCTTCAAGTCTTAGTTCTTCCAATTCTTGTAGTTGGAGAAGGCGGTTATTTCCAACAATATTCTCGTCAAAGTTTAGCTTTTTTATAGCCCATTTCGCTTTGTGTTCCAATTCCACCAGTAAATGACAAGCTTTACCATACACAAGACGATAAGGAGTGGTTCCAATCGGCGCTTTGTAAGCCGTTCTTAATGCCCAAAGGGCGTCATTCAATTTCAATGACCAATCCTTTCGGTGTGTATTTACAACTTTTTCCAAAATTCCTTTGATTTGATGGTTGGAGATCTCGGCTTGCCCATTTGATTGAGGTTGGTAGGCTAAGGACATCTTGTGAGTGATACCATATTTCCTAAGAAGGTGTTCAAAGGTATCTTTCCTAAAATGAGAGCCCCCATCTCTAATTATGGCTCTAGGCATACCGAATCTCGGGAAAATTACATTCTTAAAAAGCTTGATTACAACCTTGGAGTCATTGGTGGGAGAAGCTACGGCGTCGATCCACTTTGAGACATAATCAACCGCGACTAGGATGTATTTGTTGCCAAAGGAGGATGTGAACGGACCCATGAAATCAATGCCCCAAACATCAAACAATTCAATTTCCAAGATGGGTTGAAGTGGCATTTCATTTCTTCTTGTTATCTTGACACTTCTTTGGCGAGCATCGCATGTGAGAATGAAAGCTCTTATATCTTTAAACATGGAAGGCCACCAAAACCCACTTTGGAGAACCTTGGCAATTGTCTTTTGTTGGCCAAGTGTCCACCATAAGGTGTCGAATGAAGGTGCTTCACAATATCAAATTCTTCGTCGGCCGTCACACATCGTCGATAGATTCCATCTATACAACGACGGAACAAGTAAGGCTCATCCCAATAATAGCGTCAGGTTTCATAATGTAGTTTCTTCCTCTCTTGCTTGGAATAATCGTCCGGAATAAAATGAGACACTAAGAAATTGACGATATCGGCATACCAAGGTGTAATAGTTTCAATGGCCATCAAGGCCTCATCTCTCATTGCTTCATTGATGGGTATACGATCTTCTTCATTGTTTTCTTTACTAACCGTTAGTCTACTAAGGTGATCCGCTACCAAGTTCTCCGATCCGGCTTTGTCTTTAATCTCGATGTCAAATTCTTGTAAAAGGAGAACCCACCGAAAGAGTCGAGACTTGGTCTCCTTTTTGGACATAATATATTGAATGGCCACATGATCTGTGTGAATGATGACTTTGGAACCGGTAACATATGTTCGATATTTTTCCATGACATAGACAACGACAAGCATCTCTTTTTTGGTCGTGGTATACCTCCATTGGGCTTCATCTAAGGTCTTGCTTGCATAATATATCACATGTAGCTTCTTGTCGATCCGTTGACCAAGAACGGCACCAAAGGCAAAATCGGAGGCATCGCACATGATCTCAAATGAAAGATTCCAATCGGGTGCTTTGATAATTGGAGCGGTGGTGAGAGCGGTCTTTACCCTACAAAAAGCCTCAAGACAGAAGTCATCAAAAACAAAAGGTGCATCTTTCATAAGCAAAGAAGTTAAAGGCTTGGCAATCTTAGAAAAATCTTTAATAAACCGTCTATAAAAACCGGCATGACCTTGAAAACTCCTCACCCCTTTGACATTATTTGGTGGTGGTAAGTTCTCAATCACGGAGACTTTAGCCTTATCAACTTCAACTCCTCTATTAAAAACAATATGACCTTAGACAACACCTTGTTCAACCATAAAATGACATTTCTCCCAATTTAAAACAAGACTATACTCTTCACATCGAGCCAACACTTGATCAAGGTTTTTAAGGCAAGAATCAAAAGATGTACCAGGGACACTAAAGTCATCCATAAAAACTTCCATGGATTTTTCAATAAAATCGGAGAAAATAGCCATCATACATCTTTGAAACGTTCCTGGACATTACACAATCCAAATGGCATCCTTCGATAGACACAGGTGCTATAGGGACATGTGAAAGTGGTATTCTCTTGGTCATCGGGGTGAATAGGAATTTGAAGAAATCCCGAATGACCGTCGAGGAAACAAAAGTAAGAATGATGCGCTAATCGTTCAAGCATTTGATCAATGAAGGGAAGGGGGAAATGGTCTTTGATGATGGCCGTGTTTAACTTTCAAAAATCTATATAAAATGCGCCAACCGGTAATAGTCCTAGTAGAAATCAACTCTCCCTTTTCTCCTTTCACAACCGTAATTCCTCCTTTTTTCGGCACAACTTGTATTGGGGTAACCCATTATTTCCGCTTATTGGGTATATAATGTTAGTCTCATACAATTTGAGGACTTCCTTCATGACAACCTCTTTCATAGTGGGGTTCAATCTACGTTGACCCTCAACCGAAGGGCGATGGTCATCCTCAAGGATGATCCTATGCATACAAACATTTGGGCTTATGCCTTGGAGGTCGGCAATGCTATACCGGTAGCCATGAAAGGTCGACCAAAGATAATGGGGGTAATAGTGTCTTCGGGCGTATCCATGAAAACAAAGTCGGAGGGGATGAAAAACTTACCAACTTGCACGGGTACATCCTCAAGTATCCCAAGTGGGTACTTGACGGATCTATCCGCAAGTTGAATTGACATACTAGTGGGTCTAATCTTCCCCACACTAAGTCTCTTAGCAATTGAATAAGGTAACAAACTAACACTAGCTCCTAGGTCACACAAAGCTTGATTAACAACAACATTTCCAACCCGACAAGGGATGGAAAAGCTACCGGGATCCTCTAATTTCTTTGGCATTTGATTTATATGAATGACACTACATTGTGCCGTAAGAGAGACACATTCTTTATTCTCTATTGTTCTCTTTTTAGTCAAGACTTCTTTTAAAAATTTAAAATAAAGAGGCATTTGAGAAATTACCTCGGTGAAGGCTGAAGTTGTCTCCACTTTCTTCAACATATACACCAAATGGCTAGATTGGACATTCTCCTTATATAGCTTAGCTCGTTCGGGAAAAGGCAATGGTGGGACAAAAGTGGGAGGCGGTGGAACATTGGACTCTTCTTCTTCTTTGGCTAATCGCTCCGCCTCTTTTCTTTTTGCTTCTTCCGCTTCTATTTTCTCTTTCTTCTTTCTTTTAAGTTCTCTTCGTTCAATCTCCGCGTTTTGGAGAATATCAAACTCCGCTTGTATTCCCCGGTTTTGTTCGGGGGAAGTGGCAGATGTTGCTTGTGGTGCACTTGGTTGATTGACTTTGGATGTGGTGCTTGTGGTGTTCAAGTTCAATTTCTTGTACGGGTCCTCAAGTTCTTTGCCACCTCTCAAAATGACAGTATTTGCTTAGTGTGGAAGGTCTCTGATCTTGGGTTTGGGTTGCCCGGGCAAACCATGGGGTGGATGAATTGGGGCGGCTAGGGCTTTTGTTGTTTCTTGTGATTCTCAAACCTTTAGCCTCACTTTAGTGTCTAGATTCTCACTCCATAAGTGCCCAACGACTCTTTGCAAATCACTAGTTTTATCCCATGAAACTCCTCCTTGACCATATTGAAAATTGCTTGATTGGCCAAAAGATTGAGAGGGTTGATTGAATGGTTGTTGATTGTAACCTTGATTACCTTAAAAATTACCTTGGAACCCTTGATTGTATCCATGATTAAAGTTATTACCATGTTGATTATGGAAATTGTTGTAGTTTTTTTGAACATGGAAGTTGTTATTTTGTTGATTGAAGTTGCTCCTTTGGTGGGGAGGCAAATATGAGGGCATCTTTGGAGGACCTTGATTAAAGAGCCTTTTTTGACTTAAATTAAATGGCCTCGGTTGACTCCCTTGGGCACGTGGCATAGGATTTTGAACATTTTGGTTCCCATAAGTAAAATTGGGATGAAACCTTCTGCCGACATTGTAAGTATTAGAAAAGGGATCAAATTGAGGTCTTTGTCCTTACACTTGTATAGTTTGAACTTCATTTGACTCTTCAAAATAAGTTTCTTCATTAGGAATGCATGAGCTAGAATCATGGCCAATATTGCCACAATGATCACATTGAACTTCTTATGTTATTTGTTGCTTAGAAGGTGATGATTGCCTTGTTGGAACACTCCCTTGAATTTGGTACATACCTCTAGGATTAGCTTAGAACTCATGGCATCCATTCTCTTTGTTAATTCTTCAACTTGTGCTTCAAGTTTCAATTAATTAGAACTCTTAGATGAGTTCACTTCAACTTTCTTTCTAGAATCCCTCAATTGACCCACTCTAGAATCACTCCTTGCCATCTTTTCAATAAGATTTTTAGATGCCTCATCGGTAAGGGAAGAGAAGTCTCCTCCGACGGCCGAATTGAAGTTTTCCCTGGTTCTCGATGAAAGGGTGTTGTAAAATGTTTGGGTTGTTAGCCAATCGGGTATTCCATGGTGAGGGCACTTGCGTAATAAATCTCTAAATCTTTCCCAAGCCTCACTTAGGCTTTCAAATTCATCTTGCTTGAATGTTTGTATTTCCATGCGATATTGGTTAGTCTTTGACGGTGGAAAATATTTCTCCAAAAAGGCATTAGATAATTGAGCCCATGTTGTGAATGTATTAGCGGGATGGCCTTGAATCCATCTACGAGCTCCATCTCTCAATGTCTTTGGAAATAATAATCGGTGCAATTGGCATGAAGTTAACCCATTAAGACGGGCCCCTACTAACTTTTCTTTAAATGAAGCGATATGCTCTTGGGCATCTTCTTGGGAAAAACCATGAAAAATATCTTGTTGAACCGCATTTGTCAAAAAAGCTTTCAATTCATAATTTTCGGGTATCACTCTGAAATCAACTGGTGAAGGTGTTTCTTGATGTGTAAGTTGGGAATGGGAACCTAAGGTCGCCATTGGTTAGATTGGTGGTGGTGATAGATTTGGATCTGGATGATTTGGAGGGGTAAGATTTTGATTTGGTGGTGGTGTTCTTGGTGATGGTGGGGTTGGTGGTGAATTTTGTGAATTAGATGATGTGGAAGGATTATTTGGTGTAGAAGATAAGATTGGATTAAGGTTGAGGTGATAATGAAGGATTTGGAATAATAGTAGTTGAGTTATTACCCCGAAAACGCAAATCTCTAAATGCCCTCTCCGGATCTAAATCGAACCACAAGGTCGATGATGTATTCCTTGGCATAAACTCAATTAAACAGTAAGTCTCCTAACCCCTATCGATACTAGGGAAGAGAGAAAATTAAACAAAATTAAAGCAAATAATCAAACACAATAACTAAAAACACAATTACTCGCCATTCCCCGGCAACGGCGCCATTTTGATCGCCTCCCAAATCGGATTGGTCGTTTAGTGAAGGATGGGGGATCAAACAATATTTATAGACTCGCAAAAACACAAAAACAACTAAGTGTATTCGTGGTAAGTCGAGCTCGGTCCACAGGGAATGAAACGATATTGAGTAAAAAGCAACGTGTTTGGAATCTAGAGGGGATTTTAAGGGTCGAGTCCATGCTAGAGATGCGGTAAAAGACAAAAATTAAATAACAAGAGAAATAACAAGAGAAATGACAAGAGATGATCAATCTAGGAAAAGGTGTTAGGGGGAAGTCGGGATACGGAAATTGGGGTCTAAGAAAATTGGAATCAGGTCGGTTACAACATTGGTAAAGGGAGAATGCCACCTTTCGGTTTCTTCACCCAACCCACCTAAAAACCCGCTTTCGCGGCGAAGAAGGGTAAGTCTCAAGTTAAGGTAATTTCTACCCCTAGTTCCCCATAGGTCTAGTTGGCCGGACTAAAACAACAATGACACAACAACCTCAAGCAAGATAACCCAATAAGCAAGCAACCAACCAAAAACTCCTCAATTCAAATAATCCAAGATCCTCCTCTCTAAACCCCCCAACAAGAAATCTACTGACAATGCATAATGGAAACAAATATAACAATAACAACGAAGAAAACAACTAAAACATGCATAGTAATTAAATGTAGAGATATTGACAACAAAACGATAAGGAAATTACGATCTACCAAATAAACTATAAATTCAATCTAATAGCAATAAAAAGAAGACTAATGAAAATAACAACAAAACAATAAAAATCGATCTAATATAAGAGCAACAAAAACGAAATCTAGAGAAAATACCAACACAACAATAGATAAAATTGCAGTCAACAAAATGAACATGAAACGATCTAAAACAACATAAATAAAAATGATCAAAACAAAACAATAATGAAAGAACAATAAAATGAACAATATTGAAAGAACAATAATAAATTTAGGCTAGAGATTAGGGAGTGGAAGAGAAATATACCAATTATGAAGATCAACAATAAAGAAGAAGATTGCATAAATAAATAAATGAAGCTTGATGAAGAGGACAAAGGATTTGTCACTAATCCCTTAATAATCTCCAAAAATCTTCAAAAAAAACATGAATTCTACAAAGCTTGAATGTAAATCTAGAGAATTGATGAAGAAAACTATGAAGATCTACTACTAGCTTACTATCTAAGCTACTAGAATTGTAGAGAACTACTAAAATTACTACTAGAATAATCTACTTATGGTGAATGATCTACTAATGGTGAAATAATGGATGGTCTAATGGAATGACTAAGGCGACTAACTAGGTATACATATATATACATACATACATATATATATATATATATATATATATATATATATATATATATATATATATATATATATATATATATATATATAGTAAAGACTTAATGAATCCTTAACTCAAAACCCAAATCCAACTTTTTGCTCCATTAGTGAGACAATCACCCTTTAAATCTTCATGAGGTGGAACTTCACCCTACGATACCCGGACCAATACCGTCGGGTGAAACTTCACCCAGTGGTTTCACCCGGTGAACTTCTTCCAGTTTTGCATTTTTGGACACCTTTACCGTCGTGCGAAACTTCACCCGGTGGGTGAAAGTTTCGCCCGGTCATTTTTCCCGGTGGAGAAGCTTTCTGAAAATCTTCGGGGAGGCAATTTTACCGTTGGGCGAAACTTCGCCCGGTGGTTTCTCATCGGGTGAAGTTTCACCCGATGGTTTTCTGGCTTCTTTTCTTGTCTCATTCTTCGGTGTATGATTGGATGGCTTTGAACTTTAAGTTGTGTGCTTTGCTTTTCGGATGACATTCCCCTCTCTTGTGCTCATGGAAGCTCGATCATGCTTTCGGTGCCAAAACCTATCAAAATTGATAGAAAAACTACCAAAAACACTAAAATGCACAAGAGGGATGCTAATGCGAGAAATACTCAAAATAAGGTGATAATTGCACTCTAATATCGCAAAACGAGGGAAAAACGAGTTTAAATGAGAAGAAAAACGGTCGCAATTTAGCACACAAAAGCTACTGATATTGAAAATATGTTTTGGGGAGGGGTTTCTATTAATGGGAAAAGTGATGGGAATTCGGGTCGTGAGACGAGGGAGTTGACGGGAGAGGTCGGGGATAATGTTATGAAGGGGGGAGCTGATGTTTCAGATCAAATTTTGGGGAAGATGGAGGGTAAGGCAGGGGGAGGTAGAGGGAAATGGATTCGGTAGGAGAGTGAGAATCGTTGGCAAGGGGAGTGAACACGTTACGAATGAAGAAGATGAAGCTCGGGCGGGTGTGAGAGCGGGGAAACGAAATAGAGACGAGGTGGGAGAGGTCATCCACGAGAGGGAGAAGAAGACTAAAACCATCATGGGGGTCAGTTCACCTGAGTTGGAGGTTGAGTTGACTCAACCCCGCCGGGCATTATGAGTCTTTTGCGCCTTAACTACATGGGGCTAGGCAACCCCGCTGCATTAGGCGGTTTGAAAAACCTTCTTCGAAAGGAGGCCCATGGTATAGCATTTTTATGCGAGACGAAGCTTAGCAGTATGGAATTTGAGGAAGTTGGACAGCAACTTAATGACTACGAGAGTGTAAGAGTGGATAGTGTGGGTCGTTCGGGGGGTCTTGCATTTCTGTGAAGAGTGGGGGAGGGAAATATGGAGTAGAGAGTGGCGATGATGGAGGGAGCAAGCAGAGGTGGCAGGCTCCGGGAGCGGGATTTATCAAGATTAACTGTGATGCAGGCCTAGGGGGTGGTGGGGTGAGAATGTGATGTGTTGGGTGAGGGGACAATGGGAGTATGTTATGGGGAGTGAGTTCTAGAAAACGAGGGTCCACGGATGCTAGTTTTGCGAAGGTGGAGGCCATTCTTGAGGGCATGAAGGAAGCGTGGTGTCGAAGGTACAGGAATGTGATCATTGAAAGTGATTGCAAAATCGTCATCGACCATCTACGGAATGCTAATACAGGAAGAAGCGACCTTTTTCTTATTTTGGATGAAATTTCGGAATTTGGTTGTAATTTTGATTGTATTCGTTGGTCTTTTATTCTGCGTCAGAGCAATCGTGCTGCTCATGAGCTCGCGTGTGTAATGCCTTTTTTTGTTGAAAGATGCGTTTGGGAGAACTATGGTCCGACAAACTGACGCGCCTCTATTTAGGCTCGGTCGTTAACGATGGATAGGGGGTCAAACAATATTTATATGACTCCCAAATAACACAAAAACAAATAAATGTAGTCGTTGTAAGTCGAGGTCGATCCACAGGGATGGCGGTGAGATAATCGAGTAAGAGCTATGTGTTTGGGGTCGGTCTAATTGGGGGGGGGGGGTTTGAGTTAAGTCTAAACTAGATTACGATAAATAACGAGGAATAATCAATAAGGAAAAGGTGTTAGGGGGAGTCGAGAATCGAAAATCGGGTTCTATGAATCTAGGAATTATGGGTCGGTCACAAAGTCGATAGAGGGAGAATGCCACCTTTCGATTTCTTCACCCAACTTATCTAGATCCCGCTTTCTCGGCAAAAAAGGGTAAGTCTCAAGTCAAGGTAACTCCTACCACGAGTTTTCCCATATTGATAGGAGTGAGTCAAGGTCGATCTAGCCGGCCGGTCTAAGTCAACAAAGACACAATAACCTCAAACATGATAAATCAACAAACATGCAACCAAACCACAATTCCTTAATTCATATCACCCAAAATCTTCCTCCCTTAACCCTCTAACAAGTAAACTACTCACAATTCATGAAGGAAACTACAAAAATATTAACAATAGAGAAATTAACAATAACATGCATAAAGACAAAATCTAAAGAAATTAAACTAGAACAATAAAGAAAATCACGATCAACTAAATAAACTAGAAAGCGATCTAAAACAACATAAATAAAATCTAGAGAAAATAACAACAATACGATGAAGAAAATAACGATCTACTAAATAAACTAGGGAACGATCTAAGAGCAACACTAACGAAATCAACAAAATAACAAGACAAAGAAGGAAATTACGATCAATGAAATAAACATGAAACAATTTAAGAACAATAAAAGTAAAATCAATGAAAACGGAGCAATAATGGAAGAACGAAATTAAATCTAGACTAGAGATTAGGGAGTGGAAGAGAAATATACCAACTATGAAGGAAGATCAACAATAAAGAAGATTGCATAAATAAATAAGAGAAAGCTTGATGAAGAGGACAAAGGATTTGTCACTAATCCTTTAATAATCTCAAAGAATCTTCAATAAAAACTAAAAATAAATCTTTTACAAAGCTTGAATAAAGATCTAGAGGAAGGAAATTGATAAAAACTATGAAGAACTCTAGCTTACTAACAAAGCTAGAGGAAAATGATCTAATACTAATAGAGTATTCTAGACTAATGGAGTGATAAGTGAGAGATAATGGATGGTAATGTGCATTTAAGTGGGTTAGCTATATATATAGTAGTAGCTTAATGGATCACTTAAACTAAAGCCCAATTCTAATCTGTCCATGAATGAAACTTTGCCCTTTGAGTGAGACTTTTGCCCAATGAGTCTTCATAGGGTGAAGTTTTGCCCTGCGGATTCTCTCCAATATGGTCGAAATATCCCCGGGCGAAGTTTCGCCCGGTCAAAATCTCATAGGGTGAAATTTCACCCAATGAACTTTTTTCTCCGAAATGGCAATCTAGGAGGAACACCGTCGGGCGAAGTTTCTCCCGGTCAGATCTCATCGGGTGAAACTTTGCCCTGTGACTTTGGAGGGTCATAACTCTCTCGTTTGATCTCCGATTGGGGTGTGTGATATGTCGTTGTAAAGCTAGGAAGATAAGCTTTCACCTCCAACTAAAATCGCTACAATCCGAGGTCTAGAACTCTAGATATTTTCATTTGAAGTTTGACCTCTCCGGTGAAGATGCCCAATGGACTATAGTTTTGCTCTTTTGCTTTAGGTTTCACCCTTTGATGGTTGGACTTTTGCTTTATGGCATGCTTTGGATGATATCCCGCTCCCTTGTGCCCATGTAAGCTCGAACATGCTCTCGGAAAATGGATTCCTATCAAAATAATAGGAAAACTATCCAAATATACGTAAAATGCACAAGAGGGGTCGCTAAAGTGAGAAAGACTCAAAAAAGGCGATAATCACACACAAATCTCACAAAAGTGATAGGAAAATGAGCCTAGATGGGTGGAAAAGCGGTCCAAATTTGACACACATCAATTTCCCCACACTAAAACGTTGCTCGTCCTCGAGCAATGACCCAAAAAGAAACTACGCACTAGCACTACTAGCTAGACTATGCTAAGCCCATACGAGGCAATTAATGGCCCCGCTCCGTCCCATCAACTCACATTGGAATAACTATGAGGTAGGGTACTTCAATGCAAGGCAAGTTTGGGCTTGCTCGAAATGGTGGATGCGACTAAACGCACAAAAATACATAAGCACAAATGAATAGGCGCACCCAAAGCAAAAAAATAAAACATTGAATCCCTCATCGAGATGGTGGGGAAGACACCGATTACTTATTACCTAAAACAATCATAAACTTTCCAAGATAAATTACCCACGTAGACAATGACCAATGCATAATACTATGACATTAAAGCAATAAAGATGTTGATAGCTTAGCTAGGTCCTCCTAATCTTCTAAAGAGGTACGTCGGGGTGTTAAACGGAGTGGAATAAGTGAACCATGGAGTTGTTCGACACTGTAGGTAGGTACAGCCCCGCTCTCTTTGGCTAAGGCCACGAGGGTCGTTCCAAACTCAAATTATCCAAATTAGTCCAAACAAAAAGTGGAAAAGTGTTTACAATATGAAAATAGTCGACTAATCACCGCTATTTTCCTTTCTAGGGACCCGGTCCTTTGGTTGGCAAAAGGCTTATTTTTGATATTTTTGTGATTTGGGTTTTCTTGATTTTTCTTCTTTTCTCTTTTGGTTTTATTTGTTTGTGCCCTTTTCTCTTTTCTTGGTTTGCTCTTGTTTTGGCTAGATGACGCAACTTGGGATCTACAATCATCACGACCCCCACTTTGCATGGCGCAGGGCACAACCTCGTCTTGGAGTATGCCTAGTACGTGACTAGAGTCCCCAAGCTTCATGGGTATCACATTGAAGTAATTGTAACAAAGCATTTGGGTTTCAATTTTTTTGTAAACTTATTGTGTGGTGTATGGGTGAAAGGATGAATAGGTACCCAGAAACGGGCCCATCCCTGGATAACCTACAAAAATGGAAAGAATTTGGACTAAAGATGCAATGGTCATTCGATCAAAGTCACCTAGAAAAGGGGATGCAGAAACCAAGGCCTAACTCCTCCATAGGTGGTGAAGGTGGTCAAATGCAAACCCCGAAGTAAACCTGTAGTAGAAAAGTTGGACTCAAGCTAAAAGATCAACAAGTTCATTGATTTAAAGTCATTCTACTATATTAAGGTCCAAAATCTACAATGAGTTATCTACAATTGAATGTAAGCTCTTGTAATAAGTTCGTAATCGGGTTTTCGAAAACATTTAGTTCTAGACACACTATACAAAAGCAAAAAGAACACAAGAAAAATAAAAATAAAAGGCAAATAAAAGAAAATACGAGTAAAGTCATGCACTCCGTACTCCATCGGCATTAGGCACAAAATCAACCACAATACCTAAAATGCTCATATCCTCGAGGCCTCCCAATAGCAACAACCTAACTCCTCTTTAAGAGTAAAGAAGAAAGCGAAGAGGAAAGAAGTTACCAAGTGGGTTGCTTCCATAATCTCTTCAACTTGTGCTATCGAGGTGGTGGTTATCCTGTAAGAGTTGAGAACAAGAATATACTAAGGACACGAAAACGAGAAAAGAAAAGACAAGAGGAAAGGAAAATATTTTTGGTTTTTAGAAATTTTCAAATTTTTATAGTTTTTGGAAAGATTTTTAAAAAATAAAAGATAGTAGATGCCTCCCCCACACTAAAACTGTACATTGTCCTCAGTGGACAAGTAGGGGAAGAGTAAAAAACACGGAAAAGGAAAATTAAGAAAAACCTTTTTGGAATTTTATAATTTTTCAAACGTTTTCAGGATTTTTAGGAGTTTTTAGAGAAAGAAAATAAACAAAAAGAAAGCGATAAAAGGGTGGCGGGCCTAGGTGCAATCACATCACCTAGACCCTAGCCAAGTGGCTAAGAAATCGAAAATGAAATAGATGAAAAGGAATCAAAAGAACGAAAGGGTGAAAAATTGGGCGTACGTGTAGTCACGTCACCTAGCTCGGATTGGGTACAATTAGGAAAAGAAGAAAAGAGAAAAGGATGGAATGAATTTGGATTTTCAAATTGGTCAATGGCGTAATCACATCGCCTAAAGACCGGGAGCAATACCAAGGTCGCGCCGGCCGCAACAATCGATGAGATAACTTGCAAAATTATGTTAGAGATAAATAAATTACAATGATAATGAGATAAAGGAACAGGAATAAGAACTGAAAATAACCCAAGGATATGCAATTATAGACACATAAAGACTCACCCACCCAACCCGCACACATATACACAACACACACACACCACACTACCTACCGACTCCGAGATAGGGTCTAGTCAGAAGGATCATTCCTGTAGGACGGATTAGGAGACCCAGGGTAGGATGGTATACCCTCGGAGGATGGTTGGGGATAAAACTCCTCAGGACCGTCGCTAAGCGAGAGGGCATAGTCGGATTCTATCTCACAAACGTGTAGTGCGCATACTCCCAAACTCCCCTTCCTCCCGACTCAGTCTTGGTCAGTTGAAATTCACCGGCTCCCAAAGGTAAGTCCCAGTTGTGGTGAACAAGGATAGTGGTTCGGTGTATGTTGGGAACGATTAAAGTTCTTCCACGGCTAATATAGACGAGGCGCTGATGGGTACAAGAAAAATCCAGGTCTGAAAATAGGCCTCATCATGCCAAATGGAATTATCAAGCGGGGTGAGGTAGTCGGTCGAATAACCCAATTTGTTTGCTATTACGGTGACAAGGCCTTCACAATCTAAGAGGAGCGTTGGGTTAAAATGATACGGTGAAAAATCAACGCCACGACAAGTGGTAGGTCTAAGGGGTTAGGGTTACCGAGCAAAGAATCACAGATTAATTGCAAGACACACACATTAAGAGTATAGATATTATCGGCTGAGGGTAACAAGCAGTTGGAGAGCATCTCGCAAAAGTTGTGAATTGCGGGGTTACGGATTTTGGAAGCAAAGGATAAATTAGCCTCGTAACCCCCTTTACAGCATGATATGCGCTTCCAAAGGTCTCTCCTAAACACACAAGCTTGTATGTTGCTCGAGGGTTCATTAAGTCCAGTACCCGATGAGGGTAGGCCTTGCGCAAGGCCAAACTCGGAAATAGTCAAACGGTGGGGTTTACCGAATAGACTAAATTTAACCGCTCTTAGTGTAGTCAGATTATCAATGGTAAAAGTTCCTAGGAACTCACAAGTTAGGTCTTTGTAAGTGAAGGCCGCGAGATTAAGGAGTTGGCTAGTTCCGGTTCTTGATGATAATTCCTTAATGTCATCTACTATTCTTAAATTGGTCATTGTGTGGGGACAAGGCCGCCTAGTACTCTGAAAGATCCTTTCAGAGA
Organism: Agrostemma githago; assembly: GCA_958450325.1. NCBI lineage: Eukaryota > Viridiplantae > Streptophyta > Magnoliopsida > Caryophyllales > Caryophyllaceae > Agrostemma > Agrostemma githago. The sequence goes on from OY288246.1 coordinate 62,968,486, forward strand.
AGGTCCAAGACAAAGAAGTATTAAGACAAGGCAAATTTGAAGGCTTAGAAGACTTAGAAGATGTAGAAGATTTAGAAGTCGAAGCCATACCTTGCTTACGAGCGGCTCGTCTTGCCCTTGTCTCCATTATGATAGATTGCAAGATTCTTCCCGAAAATCTTTGCTTTACCTCTTCAAAAACCCAAAAACACCCAAGTGAGATGGAAAGGAGGTATGAATGTGGTTGTGGAATTGAAGATCAGATGGTGGTTTAATGATGTGAGGAGTGATAAGATGAAATGAATGTGAGGTGAAGGTGATATAAATAAAGGTAGTTGAGGAGGTAAATGAAAGTTTTAATGTGGATTAAAAATATTTGGTGTTTCTGTTTTGGAGGGAAAGTTATGTGGGATATTTGGGAAGGAGAGACTTGATATTGTAGTGAGTATATAGTGTAGGTGATCCTGCCAAAATCGTCGGGTGAGGTTTCACCCGTTCGAGCACCATCGGGTGAAGTTTTACCCGACGGGTTTTCGTCGTGAAAATCAATTTCTGCAAAAATTTTCCACCAGGTCAAGTTTCACCCGATGAAAATCTCATCGGGCGATGTTTCGCCCGACGGTCTTCTGGTCAATTCTGGCAAATTTGGCAATTCTGGGATTTTTTTCATATGACGAAATTCCGCCCGATCATACTCTCATCGGGTGAAGTTTCACCCGACGGAAATTTTTTAGCAAATCCCATGGCGTGGCAAATCCCAGCGGGTGAAATTTCACCCGACGGAAAACCTTCAGTGATCTCACCGGGCGAAGTTTCACCCGGCGGTCTTGTACGCTTAATTTTTCCGCCTTGCCATTGCATGGCTCTTCAATGATCACTAAAAAATGCAAATAATGACACGACTCACATTACATTATCAATTTCTCTCACAAACATGCTTGTTGTCTGCGATTTAGCTCCGTAACTTCTTCCAAAAGAGTGATGATCATCCAAATATATGCTCCAAGATGAAATCCTAGTTCATCCATCCGCCAAAAGCTAACAAAACTAATAGAACAAAGAATATGGTACATATTTACAAGGTGGTTGTTAGGGATGCCACCAACCCTAATTCAATTTGAGGAGAGGGTCAAATAACGCTCCCAAACGGGAGCTCACCAACTTTCACGGTAACAAAGGTCTCACGAACATAACCGGCATGATAAATCTGCAAACCTTGCCCACTAACCATAAATTTCTCGGTCTCCGGGCTAGAGATCTCAATTGATCCATATGGTTGCACCTTGGTCACTTCGAATGGACCCGACCATTTTGACTTTAGCTTACCGGGGTCGAATGGTTTAAATTCAAGGTTAAGAGTAGAAGGTACCATACATTCACCCACCGGTAGTGGTTCTACCTCTTCTTCATGCATGATTTCTTCATTATGAGGCGGGGGATCAAGTAGTTTCTCTTCTTTCTTGTCTTCATCTTTCAACCTATACTCAACCAAACTATCAATAACTTCAATAGAATACATTTGTTCAATCATTGGTTGTTTAAGAGCTTGAGAAAGAGAAAACTCTACCGATTCGTTATCTATATTAGAAGATAATTTTCCATTCTCGACATCTACTATAGTGCCATCGGTAGCGATAGGGTAGGGTTCAAGTATGCCATAAGGAGTCTCATTACTCTTTGTTGCACCCGACACAATGTCACGGTTTCTTTCGTTAATTGGGATTTGTTCGATCACATAGCTTTGGTCTCCAACTATGTATTTAGATGGGTCTCTTCTTGGTGGTTCTGTCACATATTTTACAATACACTCGTCAAAACCAAGCATCGAGGGATAGGAGTGACATACTTGCCCATTTGAAGGTTTTCGGGTTCTACATTGCCTTCCACTCTTATGGCAGTGACGGAGGCTTGATGAGAAGGATGTGTCGGATTTTTGATGTTCAAGTTCTTATATGGGTCCTTGAGTTCCTTGCCACCTCTCAAAATCACGGTATTTGCTTGGTGTGGAGGATCTCTCGGGTTTTGGGGTTGTCCGGCCAAACCATGGGGTGGATGAATTAGGGCGGCCAAGGCTTTCAATGTTTTTTGGGATTCCCAAACCTTTAGCCTCACCTTAGTGTCTAAGTTCTTACTCCGTAGGTGCTCAATGGCTCTTTGTAGTTCATTAGTGTTGTCCTATTGACCTCCCCCTTGACAGTATTGGAAGTTGTTTGGTTGACCATAAGATTGAGAGGGTTGATTGTACGATTGTTGGTTGTATCCTTGGTTGTCTTGGTATTTACCTTGGAAACCATGATTATATCCTTGATTGAAGTTGTTTTTTTTTGGTGTAAATGTAAGTATATTGAATATTGAATATCAGTTTACATCCAATGTATCACAAATTCTTCCAATATTTCAACTAAGTATGGACTGTAGCTTCTTGTGTTTTTTACAAAAAGGTTGACTCATTATGTATCTGACTTTTGCCTGTATCTCAGCTTTCAACTTTTGGACAATAACGCCCGGGTTTGTTGCTGTCTGCTTCATTCTTCTACAATTTCTAGCTTGCCACACATGATACCAGCATCCAATTATCGTTGCTGCTACTGCCTGTTTAAATACCAAGGACTTATGGCGGTAAAATCTCCACCACCGCTCGGTATTAGTCACCGGAATTGTAACTCCAAGCCAAGAACTTATTCTCCCAAGACACTCCCTGAAAAACGAACAATCTGAGAAAAGATGGGCATGCGTTTCTATCTGTTCTGCGCAGAGAAAACATGCTTTGTCCGTCACCTCCTGCATTTTAGCTAGTCTATCATTGGTTAATAGACGTTGATGACATATAAGCCAGGCTATATAGCAATGATTTGGTAAACTAAGCATGTTCCAAACAAGCTTAGCCCAATTCACCTTCTGCGAAACCCCTGCCAACCATTCATAACCCAATTTGACAGTATATTCACCTCCTTGTGCTAAAAGAGTAGGAAAGCAATTATTCGTATAAAACAGAGTCTTAACCCAGCATAGTTTCCGCCACAACCAGCTGGAATTAAGCTTTGGTGCATAATCTTCCCAATCTTTGCCTTGTAAATAAACACCATGGACCCATTTAACCCATAGATGATCTGCTTTGATGGTGATCCACCAAGCATACTTAGCTACACAGGCTAAATTCCACAATTTCAGATCCTTTAAGCCCAATCCTCCCTCCTCCTTTGGCCTACAGACAGTATCCCAGGCAACCAATGGAGGAGATTGATAGTGCTCACTACCTCTCCAAAGAAAATTGTTGCAAATGCTATTGATATGCTTTATAGTGGTGGCCGGAAGAATGAATATTCTTGACCAATACTGATGGATTGCAGTAATTACAGACTGAACAAGAATAAGTCTGCCAGAATATGCTAGCTTCTTTGTTCCCAATCCTCTAATATGTAACACCCGCTATTTTTCCTAAGCATTTTCATTCTTTCCGTTAGGACTCCGTCTTAACTCTGTCACTTTTGGCCTCATATTTCATCATTTTACTAAGCTCTATTTTAATTTTTGAGTTTAATAATTTTTATTTTTAATTTTAAAGATTTAAATTCTTTTTAAATCCATTTATTTGGTTTCTTCGTAAACTAATTAATTTTTCCGCAAGGAATTCTATTTCTCTTCGAATCGACATTTTTAAGCTTGGATTTAAGTTATTCCTTTTCCTAAAAATGTTTGAATACGTTTCTATGATATTTTCAACTAGTAAATATTTTTATTTACAAAAATTTAACTATTAATGATTTTTATTACGAAGCTTCGCGAATAATTATTTTCTTACGCGAGGTTTACTCGAATTACTTTGAAATGCCTTTAACTATTTTACGATTATACTTTTTATCAACTTATAAATTATTTGAGACCATTTCCTCACATTTTGGACCGACTAAGCTCTTGGTCACAAGTTTTATTACGTTTTATTTAAACGTTTCATTTTATCACGTTAAAACGTAAACGTAAGATAATTTCTTTTCATTCATTGTTGCATTAGTATCAAAAATTTTCATGCTCCTTATCATTTCATTTTGGCCGGCTATTTTATCTTGTTGTGCATAGTTTTCATCAAACTTTAATCTCATTTACACTTTGGAAACCATCCATTTCCATACTTCATTTTTATTCATTTATCAAAGTTAAAAAAATTCTACCATCATTCTCATTTGGCCGTGACACCTTCCTCTATTCTAGGATTATTTTTGCTTCAATTCTAGTCTTAATCGACTCAAATTCATCGTCAAATAATCCTCTTTCCGTTCTCTTCGTTAAGGTATTAATCAACGTCGTTTTCGATCAATTTTTTTTCCTTGATTTTTATTAGTTTTCTCATGGTATTTTTCTGCCATGATTTTCGTGTTTGGGTAGGATTTTTGGACGATCCCAAAGCCGACGAATATTTTGTCAATTCAGACTTGGAGTAGAGGTAACGTCGATGTTACTCGGTATTTCATGATTTTAATTGAGTATTTGCATGTATATATTTTTATGTTCTGGAAAAATGTTGTTTTTGATGATTTTTAATAATTTAGTATTTTTCTGATATTTTTGATATCGATTATTGAATTATTACCGTTTTCGGACAAAAACGATTAAAAGCCGATTTTTAGTTCTAGTACTTAAACATTTTATTTTAATCTGATTTTTGACGTGGTGAACCTTTCTGGTGAAATAGAATTTTCTGAAATTGTTTATAATTTTTCGGAATTGTTAAGTGGATGAATTAATTAATCACTTTAAATCATCGTTTATCGTTAAAACCGTGTTTGTCGTTTAAATTCTCGATTTCTGGTCTTGGTTTAAATCTGAAAAAAAATTATGATTCTGATGATTTCATATTAAAATGTAATTTTATGATTTTTAGTGCCTTAATAAAATGTTAGGAACGACAAGTTTTATTAATGGAATCGTTAATTGTGAAAACGGGTTTTAAAGACGGTTTTGACGGGATTTATTAAATCTGGAATTTTTGGAAAACTGGAAAAATGGTAGATTCTGGAAAATCATGATTTTTAGGTTTAATAATAATTTTTGGATATTAATACTTAAATCGTTTTGTAATTACTATTTTTATATATCGTTATTGTCGAGATTGGACGGTTAACAAGGAAACGCATTAAAAACCGAGATTTAGGATCCTGGAATTTTTTTTCCTGGACAGAATGTCCATAAATATATTTTAACAATTTTATGTAATTTTTGTACTATTTATTAAAGTCTTTAATTAATAAGTATTGGTTTTCGGACAAATTGTGATTTATCGTTAAAATGCTTCGTCTTACCTAAAAGAATTATTTTTCCAGCAATTTTGAAAGTATTTAAATCTGAAACTTTAAGAGTTAAATCATCCCTTAACATACTCTAAATATATTTGTTGGTTTAATTAAATAAAGACCTTCAAATATTTAATTTGATAATTGCCGTAAAATCCTATTTATAATTTTATTGTCGAAACTAATAATAATTAGGAAATTTTAGCTTTTTAACTTTTGAAAACACCCTAATTAGTAATATTAAAATGTTTAAGATATTTTTAATCATTTTATAACGCTTATACGATATTTTAATACTTTCATAAAATCAATTGTTCTTACTTTAATAACTAATATCGTTAAGGCCGAAAGTATTAGTTTTATAAATCTATATCGTTTACTAAAAATGTGGTATTAGTATGAACTAATATTTTCATTATTTTGATATGATGCTATTTTTAGTAAAGTTTCTAAAAATAGAAGTTTCCTAAAATAGAAAGTTTCCTCTTTTGGAAAGTGATTCCTTTTTTCTTTTGTTCTCTTATTGTTTATGTTGAATACATCTTTTAAATATCGATAATGGTTTGTTTTTGAGTTATGGAATAAGGACAAGTGTGGGTTTAGAGTAATATAGTCTGGGATGTACGTTTTGCCATCAACTATAAAGCTGGTGTGTCTTTGTTGAGACACATTGGTCGTTGAACTGAGCATGGTTTGTGTTCAGGAGGGTGTATGCTTACCTTAAACTTAGATATCGCATCGTGTAAGTCGCGTCGGGTTGAACTGGGTATGGTTTGTATCCAGGATGGGTGTACATTACTTAAGCCAGGACCTCGCTGCACGCAGTCCTGTTATGGTTGAGTTGCCTAGTTAGAGACCGAAGTCTGATCTGTTTTGACTAAGTTCTCGAAACTAGTTTAGTATTGTCCTAGTGAAAGTCTAGATTCTACATTAATCCTATCCATAACTCCATTTTGACTATTTTATCTATTATCGATATAAATTGGTTTGCAGGTTAGCAAATATTTTTATGTTTCTTCGGAAACCCTTCTGATTAATTTGTTTTACGCTAAAGCTTATTTTAATATGCTGTTTTACTGTTTTCCATTTTTACTATTTTTCCTATATTAGTAATTACTGTTTTAAAATCCTGTTATACGGCTGGGAAAACGTTGACGTTGCTCCCCACTGATTGTGGCTGTTATGTTTTTAACATGGCAGGTATATGTGTTTTCCTTCGGGTGGGCTAGCGAGCAGTTATGGATCCTGCTTGTTTTAATCAGATCACTGTATTATGGATTGTTAAAACCCTATTTATGGATTTCATTTTATTTTTATTTTGTAGCCATTTTTATTTTATGACTTATGTATTGACTTACCACTTTTATTTAATTAAGATATAGCTACAGTGTGTTATAATCTCACTTCTACAATGTTTCCGCCACTGTATTGCATTAGAATTTCTAGGGGATTACAGTTGGTATCAGAGCCTCACTGCTCCCAACGCTTACACCTGAAAATAGGGAAAATACCAGTAAATTATTTAAACAGTAAATAAAAATATTATTAGAAATGGGTAGAAACAGATAAGGACTTCACTGTTAGAATTATCTGTTCCTGAACTCAATGATTAGCATTGAATATTTGTTTTATATGTCGAAGAAGATGAAAGAACAAGATGCTGATATGCTGCTCCAGATCGGGACAAGACCTACTTAGCACTCTCAACGCCTGCTGACTCGAGTGGACAACTAGGTGCTCCAAGAAAGATTTCGATAATGACTTTTAGCTCCGGTTCAGTTTACTTAATCTACAGGAAAGATGATCAAGAGTAGATTCATGTTCCATGATGTCGCAGTAAATCCAGATGGAGCGACCCATGACTTGCGTGCTCGTTCCTCTACAAGAAGATGAAGTAATCCATTTTGGATTCCCTCGTGAACTCTGGAGGCCCGAAGATTCTCTTCTGGTTCAAGAACTTAGTAATATAGGATCATCGATTCTTTTCTTCCTTCCTCTATTTCTTCCAATTCTTCTCTTATACATTCTCATCTTCATTCTCGTGGTGAATCCTTGTTATATTCTTCTACTCTACCATCTTTCTCTTGAGATTCTTTGGCTCGACCGATTTCCGTCTCAGAGAACCCCGTGAAAGGATATAGATGTTTGAGGTTTAGTAAACCCTTGTTACCTATGGCTTGAGGGTTGTGAGTTATACCTTGTTATCTATCTTAGTAAGCTTTTGAGGATCGATTTGAATGATAAATTGTCAATTAATGGATTTAGGTTGGTACTTTAGACTCTGAACCTTGGGTTATAGGTTACTTGATTATTTGGAGGACTTAGAGTTGAATATATTTTGGGGTAGTAAGAGTATATCGTATTTGATGGATACCTAGTACCTAATTTAACCTAGAACCGAACCAAGTGTAGCTAATAATAGAATTTTGAGATTCCTACCTAAATGTTATTTGATGGATGCATCGGGAATATTTGGGATCATAGAGTACTGTTTAAATTGTTAACCTGAGTGTTGTGGTACCATAGAAGGGTTTCATTAATACCGTTAGAAATTTTGGATAACATAGATTACCTGTGTTTCTTAAGGATTAGATCGTTAATCGTTGGTTAAAGTTGTAACCTATGAACTTTGGAGTTGAGTGATCTAAATTGAATAAATTGTTGTTAACCTTGAAAAGGAGAAACATATTGCCATTAGAGGTTGGATTTATCGCGTTGTTTTGAGGAACATTTTGATGTCAATCATCTTAATGGATTTATAGTTCAGAACCTTAGACCAACGAGATTGTGGCTTCGTTGAGTTATTAAATATTTTGTGGTTGCACCATTACGATTTGAAATTTGATGGACTTCTTAGAAACATTAATCGAATGATGTGTTTGAAGATGTGAGTGTTTGCGCCATTACCTATAGGTTTGAGCGTGTTTGAGGATTTATTGTACTTCCCCAACTTCTGTACTTGTGGTATTATAAATATGTTGGTGATCATTTTTGAGGATTTCGTGTCCGAACTTTGTTAATTGGTGGATTTTATTTAGTCTTCCTTACTCGAGAAATTTGAAGCATACCTCGAGTTCAGACTTTATGAGCTTTAAATTTATAAACCTTAGTGATTACGAGTTAGGGTATGTTTTGATAACCGTTGGAGTCTTAATTAAAGGATTAGTCTAAATCATTTGTGGATTCTTACTATGCTAATTGAAAGATTGTGTAAGTATGTAAGACTTAATTTTGGAGGTTGTAGATTCAGTAGGACCACCCTGTACTGATATTGGACTTAGCGTTATTTGATGGGAATTAGGAACCCGTGTTTGTGGAAGTCGTGCTAGGAATCTCGAGATGATTAATTTCCTCCATAATCCTTGAGAGCTCTTTTTGATTCTCAACTCCGTCTTTCTTTCCGCTCCTCTTGAATTCTGTTACGGTAACTCCTGCCAATCCCTTCAACCTTTGTCGATTTTGAAAGCTCTTATTTTTAATTTATTTATCCTTGTTCTATTTACCCGTTAACTATTTTTCGAACTCCCTATTTTATAAAAAGTTTGACTACTTTAAAAAAAAAATTGGATTATCGTAAAATTTTAACATTTTGAGTTATAATTTCTAATTGTGAATTTGCCCGTTTTGTAAAAAGCTTGACTAATTTAAAATTTTTGATTTTCATGAAATTTTAACATTTTGAAGCATAATTTCAAATTTTAAAACTCTCCATTTTGTAAAAACTTTGAGCAATTTAACATTTTGGGTTATCGTGAAATTTAACATTTTTATTTTATAATTTAAGAACTATATACTTCACTTTGTTTTATCTTTGGTTGATATTTATATTTAGATCTATTTCAAAATGCCTTAATAATTTATTTTAAATTATTTCGAAATTATTTTTAATTTTTGATTTTCAAGCGATCAAAATTTTATGAAGACTTTTATATTTCCAAGTACTTCAATTTGTATAGGATTGTTATGTAAAACGTTTTAACATTGTCGAAATTATCTTGTATGTTCAAGTTTGATAACATTTTTGAAAACTTTCATAATTACTTTGATAACATTTTCGAAATTTTAACGTTTTGAAAATTGATTTTCATTTTATTGTTGGTGGACTTTTGAATCTGTTATTGAAAATGTTTGACGGCTGGTGCGATTTTTACTAACTACAAAATTTGATTTCTCCAAACTAAATTTTGTTTCATCAAAAAAAGGAATAATATCGAATTTCTTAATCAAAATATTTTACTTTTGTTTTCAAAATATTTTTGTTATCCTATTTCCTTCGAGTTTGTTTACAAATGTTATTTAACGTTGTTATTTTATCAAATAACTTTACTTTACGATTTCATTAATCAAAAGATTTTAAACTTCGGGTTGGTTAGCCCAATTCTTCTTGGAATAGATATTTGTCTTCGATATCGTATCACTTTGAAGTTTGTAAAATTTTCTTTTGAAGCAAATTTTTATGCAAAAAAATTGTATCCTCACCCTTTTCGGGGGGTAATCTTGTTTCCTTTCTACTTATTCTTAGTTTCGAGGACGAAACTTTCTTTTAGTGGGGAGGATTGTAACACCCGCTATTTTTCCTAAGCATTTTCATTCTTTCCGTTAGGACTCCGTCTTAACTATGTCACTTTTGGCCTCATATTTCATCATTTTACTAAGCTCTATTTTAATTTTTGAGTTTAATAATTTTTAATTTTAATTTTAAAGATTTAAATTCTTTTTAAATCCATTTATTTGGTTTCTTCGTAAACTAATTAATTTTTCCGCAAGGAATTCTATTTCTCTTCGAATCGACATTTTTAAGCTTGGATTTAAGTTATTCCTTTTCCTAAAAATGTTTGAATACGTTTCTATGATATTTTCAACTAGTAAATATTTTTATTTACAAAAATTTAACTATTAATGATTTTTATTACGAAGCTTCGCGAATAATTATTTTCTTACGCGAGGTTTACTCGAATTACTTTGAAATGCCTTTAACTATTTTACGATTATACTTTTTATCAACTTATAAATTATTTGAGACCATTTCCTCACATTTTGGACCGACTAAGCTCTTGGTCACAAGTTTTATTACGTTTTATTTAAACGTTTCATTTTATCACGTTAAAACGTAAACGTAAGATAATTTCTTTTCATTCATTGTTGCATTAGTATCAAAACTTTTCATGCTCCTTATCATTTCATTTTGGCCGGCTATTTCATCTTGTTGTGCATAGTTTTCATCAAACTTTAATCTCATTTACACTTTGGAAACCATCCATTTCCATACTTCATTTTTATTCATTCATCAAAGTTAAAAAAATTCTACCATCATTCTCATTTGGCCGTGACACCTTCCTCTATTCTAGGATTATTTTTACTTCAATTCTAGTCTTAATCGACTCAAATTCATCGTCAAATAATCCTCTTTCCGTTCTCTTCGTTAAGGTATTAATCAACGTCGTTTTCGATCAATTTTTTTTCCTTGATTTTTATTAGTTTTCTCATGGTATTTTTCTGCCATGATTTTCGTGTTTGGGTAGGATTTTTGGACGATCCCAAAGCCGACGAATATTTTGTCAATTCAGACTTGGAGTAGAGGTAACGTCGATGTTACTCGGTATTTCATGATTTTAATTGAGTATTTGCATGTATATATTTTTATGTTCTGGAAAAATGTTGTTTTTGATGATTTTTAATAATTTAGTATTTTTCTGATATTTTTGATATCGATTATTGAATTATTACCGTTTTCGGACAATAACGATTAAAAGCCGATTTTTAGTTCTAGTACTTAAACATTTTATTTTAATCTGATTTTTGACGTGGTGAACCTTTCTGGTGAAATAGAATTTTCTGAAATTGTTTATAATTTTTCGGAATTGTTAAGTGGATGAATTAATTAATCACTTTAAATCATCGTTTATCGTTAAAACCGTGTTTGTCGTTTAAATTCTCGATTTCTGGTCTTGGTTTAAATCTGAAAAAAAAATTATGATTCTGATGATTTCATATTAAAATGTAATTTTATGATTTTTAGTGCCTTAATAAAATGTTAGGAACGATAAGTTTTATTAATGGAATCGTTAATTGTGAAAACGGGTTTTAAAGACGGTTTTGACGGGATTTATTAAATCTGGAATTTTTGGAAAACTGGAAAAATGGTAGATTCTGGAAAATCATGATTTTTAGGTTTAATAATAATTTTTGGATATTAATACTTAAATCGTTTTGTAATTACTATTTTTATATATCGTTATTGTCGAGATTGGACGGTTAACAAGGAAACGCATTAAAAACCGAGATTTAGGATCCTGGAAAAATTTTCTTTCTGGACAGAATGTCCATAAATATATTTTAACTGTTTTATGTAATTTTTGTACTATTTATTAAAGTCTTTAATTAATAAGTATTGGTTTTCGGACAAATTGTGATTTATCGTTAAAATGCTTCGTCTTACCTAAAAGAATTATTTTTCCAGCAATTTTGAAAGTATTTAAATCTGAAACTTTAAGAGTTAAATCATCCCTTAACATACTCTAAATATATTTGTTGGTTTAATTAAATAAAGACCTTCAAATATTTAATTTGATAATTGCCGTAAAATCCTATTTATAATTTTATTGTCGAAACTAATAATAATTAGGAAATTTTAGCTTTTTAACTTTTGAAAACACCCTAATATTTTAATCATTTTATAACGCTTATACGATATTTTAATACTTTCATAAAATCAATTGTTCTTACTTTAATAACTAATATCGTTAAGGCCGAAAGTATTAGTTTTATAAATCTATATCGTTTACTAAAAATGTGGTATTAGTATGAACTAATATTTTCATTATTTTGATATGATGCTATTTTTAGTAAAGTTTCTAAAAATAGAAGTTTCCTAAAATAGAAAGTTTCCTCTTTTGGAAAGTGATTCCTTTTTCTTTTGTTCTCTTATTGTTTATGTTGAATACATCTTTTAAATATCGATAATGGTTTGTTTTGGAGTTATGGAATAAGGACAAGTGTGGGTTTAGAGTAATACAGTCTGGGATGTACGTTTTGCCATCAACTATAAAGCTGGTGTGTCTATGTTGAGACACATTGGTCGTTGAACTGAGCATGGTTTGTGTTCAGGAGGGTGTATGCTTACCTTAAACTTAGATATCGCATCGTGTAAGTCGCGTCGGGTTAAAATGGGTATGGTTTGTATCCAGGAGGGGTGTACATTACTTAAGTCAGGACCTCGCTGCACGCAGTACTGTTATGGTTGAGTTGCCTAGTTAGAGACCGAAGTCTGATCTGTTTTGACTAAGTTCTCGAAACTAGTTTAGTATTGTCCTAGTGAAAGTCTAGATTCTACATTAATCCTATCCATAACGCCATTTTGACTATTTTATCTATTATCGATATAAATTGGTTTGCAGGTTGGCAAATATTTTTATGTTTCTTCGGAAACCCTTCTGATTAATTTGTTTTACGCTAAAGCTTATTTTAATATGCTGTTTTACTGTTTTCAATTTTTACTATTTTTCCTATATTAGTAATTACTGTTTTAAAATCCTGTTATACGGCTGGGAGAACGTTGACGTTGCTCCCCACTGATTGTGGCTGTTATGTTTTTAACATGGCAGGTATATGTGTTTTCCTTCGGGTGGGCTAGCGAGCAGTTATGGATCCTGCTTGTTTTAATCAGATCACTGTATTATGGATTGTTAAAACCCTATTTATGGATTTCATTTTATTTTTATTTTGTAGCCATTTTTATTTTATGGCTTATGTATTGACTTACCATTTTTATTTCATTAAGACATAGCTACAGTGTGTTATAATCCCACTTCTACAGTGTTTCCGCCACTGTATTGCGTTAGAATTTCTAGGGGATTACATAATACACTTGACTATTTTTTTCTGTTAGAATGTGGCACTCAAGAACAGATAGCTTTTTTGGGGACATTGATATACCCAAATATTTAAACGGAAGCTCTCCCTTGCTCATACAAGTCTGCTGGGTAAGCCATTCATCCTCTTTCAAGCCATTTGAGTATATATTTGACTTGGATTTGTTCATAATAAGCCCCGATGCCCTGGAAAACACCACGAACGCTTGCATAATCCACTTGACAGAATCTTTATCTCCCTTACAAAACAACATTAGATCATCGGCAAAGCATAAATGGCTCAATTTAACAGCTTTACAAAGCGGGTGGAACGTAAATTCAGTTCTGTCCTGGACAACTAGCATAATCCGACTCAAATACTCCATGCAAAAGGTGAACAAGATAGGGGAAAGTGGATCCCCTTGACGCAACCCTCTCTTAGCCTTGAAGAATCCAAAATGATCTCCATTTAACGCTATGGTATAGCTCGGAGAATGCAGGCATTCCATTAGAATTTTCACAAATCTACGGGGGAAATTGAGCGCCTTTAACATGTCTTCAACAAAATTCGATTCTATTGAATCATAAGCCTTTTGCATATCAATTTTCATGATGACTCGGGGTGAGCAGACTTTTCTATTATACAATCTAATTAGCTCTTGACAGATGTGTATATTTTCAATAATATCTCTACCCTTAATGAATGCACTTTGGTATGGGCTCACAATAGTTGGAAGTAACTTACTTAATCACTTGTAAATAACATTGCAACATGCTATGGGACGGAATTGCCCAACATTTTGTGGGTTAGCAACCTTGGGAATAAGAGTCAAAATTGTATTGCTAACCTGTCTCAATAGTACCCCTTCCTCTATAGCATTTCTGATTGCTACACACACAGACGGTCCTGTAATGCTCCAAGAGTCCTTAAAAAATTGGCTTGTGTAGCCATCCGGGCCTGGGGCTTTAGTCCCAGGAATACTGAACATAGCAGATTTAATTTCTCGGTCAGTGACAGGGAGAAGCAGGTCTTGGCCCTATTGAATGGAGAGTATAGGTCCTTTCCTAACCACATCAGGATAAATATGGTGAGTACTATGAGTTTCCCCCAATATGGATTGAAAAAAATTCAAGAAAGCATCCTGTATCTGCTCAGGTTTTTCCATTAAATTTTCTGATATATCCTGAATTTGTGGCACCCTATTTGACGCTCTCCTTTTCTTGAGAACAACGTGGAAATAAGACGTGTTTAGATCCCCTTGAGTTATCCAATTTATCTTTGCTTTTTGGGTCAGGAACTTGTATCTTGCAGAATCCAAAACCTTAAATTGTTTAAAGATAGCCTACTCATAGTATTTTAAAGTAATGTTGTTAGGATCCTGCATTATCTGCTGTTGTACCTGATGAAGTGTTGCTTCCATAACTTCTGCTAACCCCTCTGTAGACACCCGCGTTTGGACTGCCAGGTGTCTATAGTAGTTCCCAAAAAACACCCGATGATGATCGGACGCAAACATGCTCTAACGCGCCCGGATATGGGCTCGGAATCAGTAATGTCCGGCATGGGCTTTTAATGGGATACAAATCTCACAAAACCAACCTCAAATTCAGGCCCAGTAGGTCATTCCGAGTCAAACAAGACTAATTTAGGCCAAAACCGACACCAAAAATAAAAACCGTCTTTTAGCGACCGGGTCAAAACCCGGTCAAAGACAAACCCGACACAAAAATCGACCAAGTTCCTTCTAGAAACCTGCGTCTGAACACAATCCTCAAAAATCAAAAGAGTCAACTCCTTCCCTATTTAGGCTCGTCAACCCTATCCACTCGATCGAGTGGATTGGCTCACTCAATCGAGTGGAGCCTCATAAACCGAACAGACCCGTTTTCTTAGGGCACTCGATCGAGTGCACTAGGGCCACTCGATCGAGCGAGTGACCCTAGGTCGTGGGGTTTCTCCTATAAATACCCCATCAACTCACCACATTTCACAAAAACTTTTTTTCCCAAATTTAACTCATCAACTTTACATCAACTTTTCAGCCATAATTCAACCTTTAAGCACCACCACACTTATACACATTTCGAGAGCAAAAACTCGTGAAATCCGTCTCTACAAAACACACACACACACCATTAACTCTTCTTATATATCTCGACGTTCCCGCGCCATTGCCGCCATTTGACGAACCGTATTCAGAGAAGCAAGAGCATGTAGATTGAGGGTGTAACATTCAACACCGACATTTCTTTCTCCATTTTCTTTTCGCTTTTTTTTTTGTTATTGTTTATATATATGTATATGTATCATAATTAGTCGATAGTAACGACATACTAACATCTAACATTTTCTTTATTGCATCTAACCCCTAACATTTAATTATCGTCATTTACATTTCGTTATAATATTAAATACCGTGTATATATATATATTGACAAATAAACCGTATTCGGATTCGACCCGTTTGACTACGACTATTGCACAAAGTCCTTTTAATCCCTTTAAGAGCCGCGATAGTGGTGGAGCCATTTCGAGGAGCACCGCCCTAAGCACTCAAGGGCGTAACGCGATCGTAATAGTACGTAGTTGAACGTGTCTAATTCCATTTCTAAGGATCGGTACGAAACCCGTTGACGCTAAATCGAGCATCGCATAATCCGAGAGGATTATTAAAGATGACGTAACGCGGAGGGAACTAATTTCGTATCGGTCCAATTCAAAATGATTTTCGCATCACCTTTTTCAAAATCCCCGATAGCGGTCTCGTAATGATAATATGCACATTACGAGTACCGAATACCGAGTCGAATATAAATCACGCTATATTTATATGTGATTCAGTAGATTATCGATTTGAAAACAAAATAATAATTTCGTATGATCAATTACGAAACTGAGCAGTTGCTCGTACAAGGAGAACTCGATCGAGTGCCATAGCCACTCGATCGAGTAGTGTCCCAAAAACGAGACAGAAGGGTCTGTATAAGGCCACTCGATCGAGTGGTCCGACGTACGCTGAAACGGCAGCCCATGCAACATTGCTTTTTTGCCTCGTAATATATTTTACGACCTCGGTCGACGCGTGTAAAAACTATCACGCGTTTACATCTTTTCTAAAATTCATACACTTTATTTCAAAACTCGCGACTTTGATCAATGTCTTCTACGATTAGTTATATGTCGGCGACTCCTTAGTCGTATCCGATGCACAACTAATTTAGACACCATTTTCGGCATGATAAGTCAGGACAAGGCATCGAGGTTCGGGATCAAGCTAGCATCACGCTTAGGTCCCATAAGCGGACGCGTATTAAAATCTTCGTCCTTCGTTTAGCACACAACATAATGTGTGTTTAATCGAAGTTTGTCCAATTTTCTAAACTTGCGGTCTTGTTTATATTTACTATATACGGGTCCGTTCATATCATTATTATTCTTGTCGTTATTCCTTTTATTCGTTATCTTCGTTTTGGCCGGGTTGTATTTCCACCCGTGTAACTTGTAACCGGTTTATTTTGCTTTGCTTTAATTTATTTGTGTTTTACCGTTTATAAATGAACCATCGCATGCTAAATCAACTCGACAATAATTTGGATGCATTAAATGACGTAGAAACCCATTCAATATTTTTATATCTTATAAAATGTTGTTTGCATATCATTTTACCGGATTACTAACGCGCATATTAGAAAGTCAAACGATGTCTTAGTAGAGGCCGCGAAGTGCGGGCGGGGTTGGGTGTCCTTTGTGGGCTTCCCAACACGTACCCTCACCCCTTACTCTGAACCTCGGTTTCCGGATGCCCGAAACCGTTGGCGCATGAGAGTCATTCTATACACGATAACCGGTATTGATGGTATTGGTATCGCAATGCAAAGGGACGAGCCCAATAAACTCTTAAACCGAAATGGGCCGTACTTTGTGTACGGTCCATAGCGATATAGAGTGGGCTCGAATGGGCCCGAACTCCCACAAAGTTCTGTGGCGACTCCATTTCGACTTAAATTTCAATTCGATCCATTCTCATATGGAGATGCATTCGCCTACCCAAACCCGCGCGTGGCCGCGTCGGGGTGGACCTACATCATGTCCACAATTTGGCGACTCCGCTTGGGATTAACCGATGCGTGACTTACCGTCGGCATCCTCGGGGTGAGACTCGAATAGAAATCGTTTGACTAGTACAATACGCGTTTTAGTTTTACGGTTCATGCATAACCCATTTTTACCCGGGCCGGTACTGGTGATTGACGTCCCACTATACCACGATATATTCCGACTTGGATATGTTAAAGGTGTTTATAGCCGATCCGTATGGGTTTCGCGGCATGTTCTAAGCTCAACTCGACTTAGGAAGTCCGTCCCGATTCTCATCTAGGCTATGTGCACTGGTATAGACCCCATTTAGACCGACCGAGACTTAGTGTAAAGCATACATGGCATCGTTATAATGCTTGCGTGACTACGTGCTACTTGGTTTCCGTGTCGTTTTCAAAAATCGTCATTTCAAAAAATGCATCTTTTCAAAAATATTCAAATTTCAAAAACCGGGAAGCTACCGAATTTAGGACTCTTGATTTTTACTCAAAATAGCCTATTTCTAGCCGGTATGCTGCCCATTTCATTTTTCAACTCAAAAATATCTTCGAACTTTCAAAATTGTGGTCCGATACACTTTCTGATTTTCGAAAAATCGGCCCTTTCCCCGAGTTTTCTCCGATTTTCCAAAAATAACCCCTTTTCAAACCTTCCTCTTCTTAGGACTTCCCGTATTTAGCAGTGTCGTAAGTTGTCGAAGTCTTTAGCGTCGGAAATCTGTCGATTTTACATCACAGGTTTCTTCCCTATCCCAGTCCGCCTTATTAGACTAAGGCAAGGCCCACCTACGTAAGATATACTCTTACAAAGGAGGGTCCGTCCACACACTCGAGTCTAAAGTCTGGGGAAACCTCACGTGGACCTTCTTTCGAGCAGGACTCGGCCCACATAGCCGAATCCTAAGGAAGGCACACTATTCGCGAGTCACCCGTCTACGAGTCTTTGTCAAGTCGTTTTTTTGGTCGTTTCCCTGCTCGGGATGTACTATTCTTTCTTTGTTTCCGAGGTCCGGGTTCGGTTTCTGATTGCGCGGTGTTCTTACAGACAGGCCACCGTCCACCAGACACAGCCGCAAAATGGAAGCAGCTCTGAACAATCTGAAGGCCTCCGTGGATGCCATGGCCGCCAAACAAACTGACATTGATGCCCAACTGACAGAAATGAGGGCTGGTCAAGTTGCTATCGTTGCTCCTATGGCTGCAGTGGAGCAAAGGGCTCCTAATGCCGAGGCTACTGGGCCTCTAGCCGAACTAGTTAATGCGGTGCGCCGACTAGAGGAACAAGTTCATTTGGCTGGGAGTAACAATATCCATCGGGAAAATAGCCGGGAGTACTCCCCGGTGAGTGACAAGCTGCCCGCGAACCTGAATTTCACGGGCTTACCAATGTTTGAAGGAACCGAAGACCCGTTACTACATGTGCGGGCCTTCAAAGAGTTCATGGCTATCAAAGGGGTAGATTCTTCAATGTTCAAGAATCTTTTTGCTGCATCCCTCGAGAAGCACCCACGGGCCTGGTACTATAGGCTAGACCCGAAGAAATACCCAACTTGGGATGATGTGGTTACGGAATTTGCTCGGAACTATGCTGATAACACCGAGATCCAGACCACAATGCGGTCTCTAGAGGTTATGGCCCAAGAACCTAAGGAAGGTTTTACCAAGTACCTTCAACGCTGGAGGGCCGAGAGTGTAAAACTGGTCGATAAGCCCAGTGAGAAGATTTTGGTGGAGGCATTTGTCAAGAACCTCCTTCCCTCCTACCGGGTCCACCTCCGGTATATTGTCATACCCAATTTCACCACTCTTACTGAAATGGGTATGAGAATTGAAGATGATCTTAGACTATAGAACCTTACTAAGGCCTCTAGCAAGGGATACCAAGGGGCTTCCTCATCCACTGCCAAGCCCCTGGCTGCAACCCGCAGTATCTTTGACGCGGTTAATCTACTAGATGCCCCGTCCAAAAAGAATACCCCTCCTAGGGTGTTCACTGATATAGGGACTACCTATACATATGCCTTACAAAGGCTATCTTCCAAGGGCCTAATCCAATCGATAGGCCCAACTCCTGAAGTCCCAGTTGAAAAACGCTCTAAAAGCTACAATGCCCAAGCCTATTGCCAATATCATCGGGGCAACGGGCATGATACCGAGAAATGTTGGAAGTTGAAGCATCTTATTCAAGATTTGATTGAGAACGGGAAAATACCGCTACCCGGGGATAAGCCAAACAACAAGGACAACCCCTTTAGCTCTCATGCTATCTTCACCGGGGAGGTGATCGACTGTTCTCACCTTATCTCTCCTTTCATCCCACAAATCAATGGGATCTGGTTCGTTGATGAGGAAGATGTGTACCTCACCAAAGGGGAAGCTGTCCCTATCACCCCCGAAGAAATCCGAAAGTCTAAGTCCAAGGTCTTAGCCAGTAACCACCTCGCCTATGCCAGTCGTCCTTACCAAGCTACTAGCTCTAAGGACATCCTAATCCCAGCAACCGTCACTGAACCTGCCAGGACAGAAGAGGCTATTGAAGAGCCAAATACTGACACGGCTCTTGTCAAGCAACTGAAGAGAGCTCAGGTTGACATCACTATATGGCAACTCTTGGTCAGCTCGCAAGAACATCGAGAGGCACTTACTAAGGCTCTCGATCAAATCAAAGTCGACTCCCAGGTTACCCCTACTGAAATGGTAGCCACCATCATGCCCTACCTCAAGGGCGAATCCAAGAAAGAAGGCCCATTAATCACCTTCTCGGAGTCCGACCTACCACCGTTCGGGGCCTCTCATAATCTGGCCCTGTACATCACGGTAATCTGCCGGGATAAGTATCTCCCGATGACCCTAGTTGATGACGGGTCTGCTATGAATGTCCTCCCTCTAAGGACTGCCAAAGCCCTCGGCATCACCGAGGCCGACTACATACCGACTGCTTAAACTATCCAGGCTTTTGATGGAAGCCCAAAGTCGGTTTGTGGGGTCGTTAAACTGACAATTATAACAGGTCCAATTGAAAAAGAGTTAGAGTTCCAGGTGATCGATGTCACCTCCTCTTTCAACTTGCTCCTAGGAAGGCCTTGGATTCACGCTGTAAAAGCGGTGTCCTCCACTCTTCACCGAAAGATCAAAATGCCCCTACAAGACAACATTATTACTCTAGAGGCAACCCCTATGACCGTGGCCAGCTGCAACGCCACGGACCGCACTGACCTTTGGGGGTTCGATTTTGTGGAGATGATCGAGGAAGAATACCTTTCCAGGCCCTATTTCACCACGAGCATCGACAGGATGCTACAAAATTTGGGGTATCTACCGGGGGCTACTTCAAGGCCATATCTTCCAGCTGGGAAGATTATTGAAGTCCTGAATGATGGGGAATCCCACTTCGGCCTAGGGTACGGGTTAACCCCGGGAAATGTGGTCCGAGCAGGAATTGAGAAGGCCTGCAACATCATTAAGGGTACCTACTTGGGCCCTTATAGCCCAAGGTTGGCTGACTACTTCGTCACACCGGTGTTTGAGGCTGTTCAAGTTGGTTTGTACCAACCAACTATCACATATCCCGAGAATAAATTAGCTCGGGAATGCAACTATATTCCGGATGACATATTTGCCCTCATCCAAGCTGAATCCAAGGAGGGTGCTGACAATGCTGAGCCCGTGCTGGGGCTCCTGTTTTGGGAAGACAAGGCTGTCCCAACCCCTAAAGAAGACTTTGTGAACCTGATCCTTCGAAGCAACAGTTTCGATCCTTCAAAGCTGATCTCAGAGGTCGGTGCTGACACCGGGAAGAGAGCATGGAAAAAGACCGTCAAGTGGACCGACGGTCAGGGTCGAGTTTACAAGCTGACCACCGGTGAAGGAGACATGTCGGATACCAATTCCGAGTCTGAGTCTGATTCTGAGTCAGAGTCTGAGTCTGTATTCGAGTCTAAGGGGTCTGGTGCTAGAGTCCAAACTGTAACCTCCCTCCCTGCAGTCACTACCACTAGAGCCTCGGGGTCTGTCCCGAAGGCACTCCCAATCCCGCCTCTGACCAATGATCAGATGGCCGCTGTCTTTAAGCTGTTTTCCAAATTTTCTATCAATAATAACGATAACCGTTCTGCTTACGACTTGCCTTATTTTCGAAATACTTTCAATTTCAAAAATATTTTGTGCAATGACATTGAGAAACTCGACGAACAGGTATCCTTACCTCCGCATCTGATCGAGCAACTAGAACATAGGGAATCCCGAGACCCGGTAATCGAAGAAACCGAGTCTATCATTGTGGGAACAACCTTAGAGCCCCAGATGCTTAAGATAGGGTTATCTCTAGATCCCGAGGAGAGACAACAATTTACGAACCTCCTCCAAGAGTTTAAAGACGTCTTTGCATGGTCCTACAAGGACATGCCAGGGATAGACCGGGAAATAGCCGAACACCTTATACCCATCAAGGATGGGTGTAAGCCGGTGAAACAGAAGCTCCGCAAAATGAGGCCCGATTGGCCCCTCAAAGTCAAAGAAGAGGTCGACAAGCAATTCAAAGCCGGCTTCATACAGGTGTCTGAATATCCAGACTGGGTCGCAAACATCGTGGCGGTACCCAAGAAGGACGGCAAGGTGCGGGTATGTGTAGATTTTCGGGACCTTAATAAGGCCAGCCCAAAAGATGACTTTCCATTGCCACACATCGACATACTGGTGGACAACACGGCCGATCATGCCCTTCAATCATTTATGGACGGGTATGCCGGGTACAATCAAATCAAGATGGCAGAGGAAGATATGGGTAAGACCACCTTCACTACACCTTGGGGTACTTACTGTTATACTGTCATGTCGTTCGGTCTCATTAACGCCGGGGCTACGTACCAACGAACCGCTATGACCTTACTGCACGACATGATGCATAAAGAAGTAGAAGTTTATGTGGACTACATGATCGTCAAATCCAAAGAACGGGACGGTCACGCTACCGCCCTAAGAAAATTCTTCACCCGACTGCATAAGTACAACATGAGGTTAAACCCACAAAAGTGCAGTTTCGAGGTAACATCTGGCAAATTACTGGGCCATATCGTTAGCCAACGCGGTATCGAGGTCGACCCAACTAAAATCAAAGCCATTACCGAGATGCAACCTCCAAAAACCGAAAAGGAAATAAGGGGATTTCTCGGTAAAGACCAATATATCAGTCGGTTCATTTCCAAACTGACCATGGTGTGTGAACCAATTTTCAAGAAACTGAAAGTAGGGGAACGGATACTGTGGGATGACAAGTGCCAAGCTGCTTTCGACAAGATTAAAGATATCCTATCTGCCCCGCCAGTCTTAATGCCACCTCAACCCGGTCTGCCTTTGTCGTTATACCTAACAACGACCGAGACAGCCATGGGGGCTATGCTGGCCCAGACAGTCGATTTTGAAGAACGAGCTATTTATTACATCAGCAAAAAATTCCTAGAGTATGAGTGCAAATATACCATGCTCGAAAAGACATGTTTAGCTCTTGTTTGGGCCACTAAGAAGCTCTGACATTATATGCTCAGCTACGAGGTTCAGGTACTATCCGAAATGGATCCAATCAAATACCTCTTCGAAAAGCCTATACTCAACGGAAGAATTTCTAGATGGACTTTAATGTTAGCAGAATTCGACCTTAAGTTCGTTCCACTAAAAGCTATCAAAGGCCGAGTGGTAGCCAAATTTCTTGTCGATAGTCCCGTAACCGAAGAAGGGCACACCGATACTTGGTCCTTCCCAGATGAAGATATATTCCATACTGACACCGAAACATGGGATTTATATTTCGACGGGGCATCCAATTTTCGAGGATTCGTGTAATCCCCTAGAAATTCTAACGCAATACAGTGGCGGAAACACTGTAGAAGTGGGATTATAACACACTGTAGCTATGTCTTGATTAAATAAAAATGGTAAGTCAATACATAAGCCATAAAATAAAAATGGCTACAAAATAAATAAATAAATAAATAAAATCCATAAAAAGGGTTTTAACAATCCATAATACAGTGATCTGATTAAAACAAGCAGGATCCATAACTGCTCGCTAGCCCACCCGAAGGAAAACACATATACCTGCCATGTTAAAAACATAACAGCCACAATTAGTGGGGAGCAGCGTCAACGTTCTCCCAACCATATAACAGGATTTTAAAACTGTAATTACTATTATAGAAAAATAGTAAAAATGGAAAACAGTAAAACACATTATAATAAAAATAAACTTTCACTGAAAAACTTCACGTATCAAAACAATATAATAAAAATGAGTTTTCCGAAGAAAACATAAAATATTTGCCAACCTGCAACCAAATTATATCGATAATAATAAAAATATTCAAATGGCGTTATGGATAAGAGTAGTGTAGAAAGACTTTCACTAGGAGAATACTAAAAACTAGCTTCGAGAACTTAGTTCAAACAAATCAAACCTCGGTCTCTAACTAGGCTACTCAACCATAATAGAGCGGCGACTTATAAATGCGTGGCCCTAGTTTAAGATAATGCACACCCCTCCTAGGATTACCTGTCACCCAGTTCAACTTATGACGGCGACTTACTGCGAGGCCTAAGCTTAAGGTCAAAATGTACAAAACTCCCGGGATACCTGTCACCCGGTTCAACAACCAATGTACCGATTCCTGATACACTAGCCTTATAGTTGATGGCAAAACCGTAAACCTTAGAATATATTACTCTAACCTCACACTTGTCCTTTTTCCATAACTCCAAAACAAAGCCATTATCGATATTCAAAAGATATAATCAATATAAATAATATGAGGATAAAAGAAGTAAACATTTATATTCTAAAAGAGGAAACTTTCTATTTTAGGAAACTTCTATTATTAGAAACTTTACAAAAAATAGCATTATATCAAAATAGTGAAAATATTAGTTCATACTAATACCAATTTTTAGTAAACGATATAGATTTATAAAACTAATACTTTCGGCCTTAACGATATTAATTATTAAAGTAAGAACATTTGAGTTTATGAAGTTATTGAAATATCGTACAAGTGTATAAAATGATTAAAAATGTCTTAAATTTTTTAATAATACTAATCAGGGTGTTTTCAAAATTTACGAAGCTAAAATTCCCTAATTATTATTAGTTACGACAATACGATTACAAATAGGATTTTACGGCAAATGTCAAATTAAATCTTTTAACGTCTTTTATTTAATTAAACCATTGAATATATTTAGAATATGTTAAGAGATTATTTAAATCTTAATGTTTCAGATTTAAATATTTTCAAAATAGCTGGAAAAATAATCTTTTAGGTAAGACGAAGCATTTTAACGATAAATCGTAATTTGTCCAAAAATCAATACTTATTAATTAAAGACTTTAATAAATAGTACAAAAATTACGTAAAATAGTTAAAATATATTTATGGACATTCTGTCCAGAAAAGAAAATTTTCCAGAATCCTAAAACTCGGTTTTTAAACCGTTTTCTCGTTAATCGTCTAATCTCGACAATAACGATTAATAAAAATGGTAATTACAAAACGATTTAAGTATTAATATCCAAAAATTATTATTAAACTTCAAAATCATGATTTTCCAGAAAATACTAGTTTTCCAGATTTCCAAAAATTCCAGATTTAATAAATCCCGCTAAAACCGTCTTTTAAACCCGTTTTCAGAATTAACGATTCCATTAATAAAACTTATCGTTCCCAACATTTTATTAAAGCACTAAAAATCATAAAATTACATTTTATTATGAAATCATCAGAATCATACTTTTTTCCAGATTTAAACAAAAGACCAGAAATCGAGAATTTAAACGACAAACACGGTTTTAACGATAAACGATGATTTAAAGTGATTAATTAATTCATCCACTTAACAATTCCGAAAATTTATGAATAAATTCAGAAAATTTTATTTCAACATAAAGTTTCACCACGTAAAAAATCAGATTAAAATAAAATGTTTAGGTACTAGAACTAAAAATCGGCTTTTAATCGTTTTTGTCCGTAAACGGAAATAATTCAATAATCGATAACTAAAATATCAGAAAAATAATAAATTATTAAAAATCATCAAAAACATCATTTTTAAAGAATATAATTATATGTTACATGTTTAGGCCGAATATTACGATTTTACAAATTAATATGACGATTTAATCGTTAATCTCGTAAAAGCGATAAAAATATCGAAACATGCAAATTTTCAATTTTAAAAAATTTTCCAGATTGACATACATATATTGTCAAAAATGAAATATAAAAATTATACATGCAAATACACAATTAAAATCATGAAATACCGAGTAACATCGACGTTACCTCTAACCCATATTCGAGTCGATTATAAATTCGTCGGCTTCGAGATCATTCAAAAATCCTTAACGAAGGGATCAGAATGACGATTATTTAGGAGATGAAAACGAGATGATCGAGACTCGATTTGAGACAACATTTGGCTAGAAAAGCTGCTGGAAAATCTCAGCCAAGAGAGAAAAAGGGACGAAATGTTGTTTAATTTTTGTAAAATGAATGATAAGAAAGTGGATGGTTTTCTAAAGCATAAATGATAAGTAAATTTTGATGAAAACTATGTCATAATACATGCACAAATCAGCCCAAATGAGAGAGGAAGGGAGTGTGAAAAGTTTGTGTTTAAGGCCAAAAATAAATGGGTGAGAAGAAAAAAAAATAGGGTTATTTCATGTGAATAATACCAACTATGCGTGTGTTTCTTAAATTAATACAAACTATACGTAATTTCATTTTAATACGAACTATGTCTTCATTAACCTCGCTTTGCTATGAGTGACCGGCTACCTGTTGAACCTCCCTTATTCAACTCTTTCTCTAACTCTTCTTCTTCTGATTTACTTTTCGTGTTCATTTTCGGTCATTGAAAAAAAAAAAATTTACCGAAAATTCATCTTCCATTTCTTTTTCATTTAGTCTTATAGAAGCTATGAAAAAAAAAATATTGTTATTTTGGCTTTCACGATGACTGCAACGGACCTAATAAAACTCTAGAAAGTTACAACAAGTCACTATGACCTGTAATAGCAACTCATAATTTCATACATAACAAAACGAGATTAATGAATGCGTAATTCATATTAAAATGAGATTATGTATAGTTTGGATTGTTTTAAGAAGCACACACATAGTTGGTATTATTTCCATGAAATAACCCAAAAAAATATCTAAGGCTTAAACATCATAAAATGAAATGTATACAAAGTTGTAGTGTAAAAATGTGATATGGGTGTGTCACGGTCCAAAACATGGAGAAAATGTCCCAAATAATTTCTAAGTTGATAAAAAGATGAATCGTAAAATTGTTAAAGGTATTTCAAATCAGTTCGAGTAAACCGTGCGTTGGAAAATAATTATTTACGAAACTTCGTAATAAAATCATTAAAGGTCAAATATTCTTAAATAAAAATATTTCTTAGTTGGAAATATCATATAAACGTGTTTTGATATTTAGGAAAAATAAATAACTGAATTCCAAGCTTAAAACGTTAGTTCGTAGAAAAATAGAACTTCACGCGCAAAAATAAATAGTTTACAATGAAAATCAAATAAATAGGTTTACAAGAATTAAAATCTTTTAAAATAAAAATAAATATTATTTGACTCAAAAAATAATAATAAGAATTCAGAAAGATGAAGGAAATAGAAGACGAAATTGACATAGAGTCATGACGGAGTCACAAAAGAATAATTAATGGCACTAGAAAAATAGTGGGTGTTACAATTCGGGGTCGGTATTCTCCTAATATCACCCAAAGAGGAACATACGCCGTTATCCATCAAACTGGATTTCGACGTGATTAATAACGCGGCCAAGTATGAAGCATGCATCCACGGGTTGCAAGCGGCCGCTGATTTAGGAGCTATAAATCTCCGGGTTCACGAGGACTCATCTCTGGTTATCAATCAAGCTCTTCAAATATGGAAAACTCGGAATGCCAATCTCGTGGCTTACCAAGCGCGAGTAAGGGTTCTAGAGAAGCAATTCCAGAACGTAGAATATATCTATCTACCACGGGAAGAAAATCAGTTCGCGGATGCACTCTCTAAATTGGCATCCTTACTAAATATCCCGGACCACATGACCAGCATGCCGATTTGTGTCGAAAGACGGTCCGAGCCGGCATATATCAACGCCATTCAAGATATCGAGATAACTGACCCGGAAACTTGGTACCAGACTGTTCTAACCTATTTGACGACGGGAGAATATCCCCCGGGAACTGAAAATCGGGCCAAGAAAGCCTGCGAAGATTGGCCACCCAATTCATTCGTACGGACGACGGTCAGTTATATAAAAAGACGGAACAGGGGGCTTTACTTCTATGTATCGACAAAACGCAGGCCGAAAAGGTAATGGCCGAGGTACACGACGGTGAAAACGGCCCGCATAAGAACGCCCATATGCTAGCCCGAAAAATCATGACGCTCAGATACTATTGGAACAGTATGGAAACCGATTGTCAGTCATATGTCAAACACTGCCATAACTGTCAAATTTTCGCCAACGTTCAACATATGCCATCATCCCTACTATACACCATGACGTCGCCATGGCCATTTTCGACGTGGGGTATTGATATAATTGGAAAGGTAAACCCTTCCGGGACGGGAGGTCACTGTTTCATTTTGGTAGCTATCGACTATTTCACCAAATGGGTCGAAGCCGAGTCATACCGGATCTTGAATGCCAAGCATGTTGCCAAATTTATCCAAAATAAAATTATATGCCGGTACGGGATCCCACAGGAGTTCATTAGTGACCACGGAACCCATTTCCAAGCCGAAACCGCTACTTTGATAGCCAAATACAAAATCCAAAGGCATACATCTTCGCCTTACCGTCTTCAAACAAATGGAGCGGTAGAAGCTGCTAATAAAACAATTGTCACCATACTTAAAAAGATGGCTGATAATTATCAGGAATGGCCCGACAAAATACCCTTTGCCCTATGGGGGTATGGGACATCGATTCGTACTGCAACTGGGGCAACTCCATATTATTTGACATACAGAATGGAGGCAGTCCAGCCAGTCGAATTGGAGGTACCGTCTGTAACACCCCGTATTTTTCACAACGTTTTAGAAATACTTTCTACTTTACGTTCAATTTTATTGAATTTTAAAAACTACCAGACTCCCTTCCGTGGGATGGATAGAAATATCATATTTTATTTCTACAAATTTTCTCATTTTATCCTTTATTTCAAAAGTTGTAACATGTCATTTTATTTATTCAAATTATTTATATTATTAATTATATTATATTAGATTTTTCAACTCGGTTCAAGACAACTTAAGTCGGCTCTAACTCCTTCACTAATTACAAATTCAGACAATTACAAGACATAAATTTAGCTGTAAGGACCAAGGGTCACTAGTGATACTCCGTAATAAGTCCGTAGTTCTTACTCATCATTTTAAGTCTTTTATCTTATAACTAAACTATTTCCAAGATAGATATTCTTCATATTCAAGTACAAATATAAATAAAGTCATTTCTACCTAGATATTGTCTTATTGTAATAGAAAACATTATTATATACCTTATTAAAATATACATTTTCATCCGTAAGTAGTATGCTTTCTTGAAACAATTCAATTTATGCATAGTAATATGACTAATTAATTAATTACTCGAGACTTACCTATACAATTATACCACCCGTATCATAAATTTATTTGGGTTCGTCATCCAAATTTAACCTAAATGTTTTACGGTTTTAAAATTTATTCATCATATCCTCGCAACTGTATTGAAAATCGAATATCGTACTTCGTACCTCATAGAACCGAGTCAATTATGAAACGATTTACAATCCCGAAATCAAAACCCGCGTGGACCTCCTACGGACTCTACATGTGTCCCATTTAACTATACTACCCAATTAAATTCAAAATCCCAATTTCTTTTCCTCACCCTTCTCGCCACTTCTTTTCTAATTAATCTTCCCTTTTTCTTATTAATTTCCATCACTCACACTTAATCTCCTTAAATCCCCCATCTATCTCCTGTAAATTACAACCTACTTTCAAGTCTTTTTATTCTATGCTACAAAGTGTAGACCTTATATTCATTATTCTATGCTACAAAGTGTAGACCTTATATTCTTCATAAGATGCTGGTATTGTTCTTTATCTTATAAAACTACTTCTCAAATTTTCTATTGTTAAGTAGTCCTAATCTAACATGCATGTCAATTTCTAGTTAGATTTGAACGTAAAACAAAATTGTGCTTCGATTTAATTAAAGTGATATAATTAAAATTCTTATTTGATTATTGGTGGAAATTTTGCCGGAAAGAAGAGACCGAGGAGGGCGGAGCGGATCGAGCATCTCGACTCAAACGAAACAGCACAAGAATCCGACTATCTTCTAGACTAACCCTTTAATTAGGGTGGGTAAATCGTCACCCTTTTTCTAAAAACTTTGGTCTTTTATTAAACAAATTTTCATCTTATGGATTTTTCTTTTAACATTGATGCATGTGACTATGTGAGTATGTTATGGATATTCTTAATTGCACGCATATGATTATTTAGTTATATGAATTTTTATTACTTATACTTACATTATAATTAAGTCAAAATTTTAAGTAATAAAAAAAATTAATTTAATTATGGACAGATGATATGGAGAAAGGAAAGGCTCGAGTTTTACAAATTTTATTAAATTTTTAACCTATTAATTTTTAATTATTTATTTATTGTAGGAGAAGAAAAAAAATTATTATAATAAATTATTAATTTCAATTTCAATTTTGTTTTATGAAAATCTATTATTTTAGATATGAAATTTAAATAGTATATAAAAATGCGTTAATTTTATTTTTAATATTTATCTCATAAGTAAATCAAATTTCTAAATCCTAAAAATTAATTAGGGAAAAGTGTGATGAATGATACAGGAGAAAGAAAACAGAAAAGGGTTTAAGTTTTCTAATTTATAAACTTATTTGTTTTGATTATTTAATTATTTGAGGAAAAGAAAAATAATTATTATGCTATATTATTATTCCAATACCTATTATATATGTTAAATATTAAATTTAAATAGTACTCCATATAATAATTATTATTTTCTTCTACTTAATTAAGTATATAATTTAAATTTAAGGTTATTAATATTTTCTTTATTATATCAAAAGTTGTACGGTTAGATGACATTAGCCTAATGACCTATATATATATATATATATATATATATATATATATATATATATATATATATATATATATATATATATATATATATATATAATGCGGTTGGTATCCTAAGAAAATCTCGTTAAGACAACTTATATTATAAACTATTTTCGGTACGTTTGTCTCAAATATTAAACGAGTATTAGTTATGTTATGTGACTAGTTGTTAGTGAATTGATGATAGTACTGTTGTGATTTAAATTTTGTCTTAATAAAATATAATGTAATTATTTATCTGTGAGACCTGACCAACGATAACACAAAATGTTTTAAAATATATTTCAAAAGATTGTATGTTTTATTGGGCATTTTTAGGGCTTTATTCGAAATCTCTTTGAGCGGGAAAGCAGGTTGTCTCTATTGTGTACGAGATAACTTGGAAGAATAGCGTTTAGCTTAACCGTATAAAACCGTCTGTAGCGTACGAAGGGTCTTTGGCTGCCCTTGTCATTGACTCGAGAGTAGGCGGGAGTGTGGCCATACTTTAGGTGGGGACCTGATCAATCCCGTACGTGTTAGGTGGATCGCACCCGGGTTCCCGTGAGTCGACGATTGGAGCGTGACTGCGGGGATAACCGGCCGGGTGGAGAGTAGTCCATGGTGCGGGTAACAACCCCACGTACCGGCATTCGACCCTGGAGATGAGAGGACGAATTTTGTTTTAAACGTGTTTATGTCACCACGGTAAACAGGGGTAATAATGTAAGCCCCCTGGTATCGGTGTGATTGGCGGTATATTATTATCGTACAAGTTTCAAATATGGAACTTATTCGGAACTTGTACAATAATTTGGCCGGTATATCGTGATAAAACTTTTCTAAAAATAATACGGCACTTGAAACATTTCTTACGATTTCTAAAAATTATGTGTTATCAGTTGTGCTTTTATGTACTGCTATTTGATCTATGTTTATTTTAATATTTTATTCATATTAAATTTTGATAATTTACCCACCTGACGATTTGTTTTTCTATGAAATTCTTTTCAAATATTATAATCGTCAGATTAAGGGAGACCGACCATTACTCAGACGGGCAAGGTTGAAGATAGCTCAAGATGGGACCGATGTATTTCTATTCTTCATAAAATTGTTATAATTAAATGTAATATTTAAGTACTTTCATAATTATTACGAAGTAATCTAGTTAGTTGAGAATAGTAATGACTCGGATATGTATTAGGTCTTCCGCTGTTTCCTATTATAGACTTATTTATAAAGTCTGGAAAATCCGGGTTGTTACAGTTGGTATCAGAGCATGGTCCGATGACTTTATCTGTTCTAGAGCTTTAAAGCTCCCGACTAAGTTGGAAATGGAGTCTTATACTCCCAACTAACTCGGCTAGCGGAATCGAGTCATCTATTTTCTAGGATAATAAGTTAAAAGTAACTAGATCACTTGAATGAAAAATTATAAAGGGTAGAAACAACTAAGGACCGACCTAGTTTTAGGAACTCGTAGCTTCTGTTTTATCGTTACTTGTTTTTGACTTATGTGACTTACATTGTAATGTGTACCTATGTGTATGTTATATAGCTATATGCATATTTTATCGTCCTTAATAGTATTATCAATATATGTGTTGTATTACTATATATATATATATATTTGTTGTCTAATATACTATATAGTTATAAGAAACTATATGTTCCTTAATAGTAATTTTATTTACGCGTATATGCGACTAAGTTCATCTTATGAAGACCCGTCAGAATCAAGTGAGGATTATCAACCACTACGAAGGAAAGTCTATTGCATCATCAAGTACTTTTAGAGACCGTAGTAATTTTGGGATGCAATCTTCTTAACTTAGGTATAATAACGTGTGTATTGATACGCGTTGGTGGGTTAACTCCCTACCATGCTAACATGGTTACTTTGGTTGCAGGGTATAAATAACGTATCTAAATTATTAATTAAATATAAGAATTAGCTAACGTCGTAGATCAAGTATTCAAGACACCTTTATTTAAAAACAAAATCTGAAAATCTTCGCCTACCGTGTTTCAATTCAAAATCATGTCAAATTATTAACTCTCATCATCCCACCTACAATTCGTCATAGTATTAAATAAATTTTTGGAAAAATGTATGATTTCTTCGTTTCTTTTAATTCGCTATAAATTATTATACCACCATTATCTTATTGATCGTATTTTCGGATACTCACTTTATTACTTGAACTTTTCTCCGTCTTTTGAAATCCACTTCAGCTGGTTACCTTTACTATCATTTTATTAGAACTTTCTAATCTGTACTACTATTTTTGCAAGAAAGTTTATTGACTCTCTTATTAATCTATCTATGGAATACTAGAGACATGTCTTACTAGACTACACATTCACCACATCATATTTATGCCCAAATTTATCCTTTTTCTTCGTAGTCTAGCAAACACTTCAACTTTTATTTGAGTTATTAGTTTTTCTTTCCTGCACTCCATTTCAATCAATTTTGAGATCTTCACTCCCTTCTTTAAGTTGCGTTCATTGCTTTAACATGTGCCACATTTCCTCCCTATAATGACACTTGGATGAATAAGTGTGAATGAATATCAACATCTTGGTTACATAAAATACACCAGTGATTGTTATAAAACTCTTTTTACATATTGTCTATTGTTGCAAGTTTCCTGGCCTTGTCTTACCCTCGAGGATATAAATCCATGGCTTGGAATCACTTTTTCCCCATGATCACCTGAGTTACCACTTATTACCTTGCTTTTCTCTGAACCCGTCGTTCTTGTCAACCTTGTACCAACCTTATAACATTTGCCTTACTTCCCATCCTTTTAAGAATTTAACTCTTAATACTTGAGGTGCTTTTCATGATTGAAGTATATTGTTCCATCTCTTTATCTCTCGAATTGTATTTGCCCCTAAGATGTAATATTGAGTCCAGCTGTTCTAAATGCCTCTTTTACCATTGACAAACTTCTAAAACCATTGATTGACCACTTCTTTGTTCCATGTTGTAAGATCCTTAAATTGAACCCTCCTTCGTCCTAATGAACACTTATTCCCTCATAATATTTACAAGACACGCTTTTCTTATCAGTAATATCATTCCAAAGGTAAATTCAGCATAACTTATGTTGTCTCTTGAGCATAATATTCTTTTGATTAGTATTTGATTTTTATAATCCTTAATATTTTATTTTATTTTTTAAAAAATCATTCTCACCTTGATCTAAATAGTAGGTCTTATTCACTCTTGACTTAGTTTGGATTTTGTTTTAATTGAATATTTTATTTAAAATGTATTCATTTTTGTTTTTCTTTTTAATCTTAATTATAATCTTTATTTAAAAGTCAATTCTATCTTGACCTTTAAAATATAATTCTTTGAAATTTTATTCTTCTACAAACTTTGAATTTTAAGAATTTCTAACCCTCCTACATTCCTACCCCATTTGGAACCTTATTTGAGATGTGGCTTTAATGGATGAATAATAGAGGGTGATATAATCATTTTTAGAATGGAGAGAAATGATATTCTTTGAGGAGCACTTGAACAATAGTTTAAAAGTGAATAGGTAATAAGATGTGGTCATGTGGTATTGTTTTATGGATATTAGTTTGTAAAACCATTATTTAAGGATATATATTTTAGATTTTCTGAATATAGGTCCTTGAATGGATCGAGAACATATTTGAGTAATATGAAGTTAAAAGAGTGAGTTTTGTAGTTGGAAGAGAAATATTGAAGTATTGAGAATAACTTCATTATGGATTGATAATAACCTTGGAAGAACGGTGATAAATTCAATTGATGGTCTCTAGAATGTTTAGGGGATTAACAGTTATATTAATTTGGAGAAAAATATGAAACATGAGAAGTGGAATGATATAGTTAGAATACTTGGGTTTTAGTCGGACATTCGTGGTATATATAGAGGAAAAAAATTAATAAGAATGATTAGAGACAAGTTACATCATGGACTAATGGAATTATAAGAAGAGAGAATTTTGGGCTTATTAGATATAATTTTAATTTGATGATTATACATTCTCTTTAAGATTATGGAATAATATATGGAAGTTCGGAAACATAATTTTAAGAAACTTAGAAGCGAGATGGTCTTGTATATGTAACTATGAGAAGGTTGCAAGGAGATCATGCGATTATACGGTTACGATGGCCATTTAAAAGGTATCAAGGCAAATATGTTTTATAATTCTACGGATTTTATGGGTTAAGTTGACAGTTGAGATCACTTGATATACTCGAGAATATAGTACATCCTCTTATAAGAAACTAGATTCACATATTATATAAGATAGATAATATTTATGGGAGGTACATGGAGCAAAGATGAATTTTGAGAATTTTGGAAATAAACTAGGTCTAAGGACAAGGAAATGTTATACTCGAGGAAATGTTATACATGGAGATATATTGAGGCTAAATTATTATTGGATTTTGTGGGTCATGATCTAGTCAGAATATTATAATGCATTTGAGGATATAGGATGATAAGAATAATAATAATAATAATACATTTGAGGAGATAGGATAATATGAAAAATAATACATTTGAGGATATAAGCATATGACCATCTAGTTATGGATTAGACTCGCATGTGGTTTAACAGATAATTTTGTGAAAGTAAGGCTTGTATTAGGAAACATAAATCATCCTTTATATTTTAGTACCTTACAAGTTTCGAGGACGAAATTTTTTGTTAGGGGGTAAGACTGTAACACCCCGTATTTTTCACAACGTTTTAGAAATACTTTCTACTTTACGTTCTATTTTATTGAATTTTAAAAACTACCAGACTCCCTTCCATGGGATGGATAGAAATTTCATATTTTATTTCTACAAATTTTCTCATTTTATCCTTTATTTCAAAAGTTGTAACATGTCATTTTATTTATTCGAAATATTTTTATTATTAATTATATTATATTAGATTTTTCAACTCGGTTCAAGACAACTTAAGTCAGCTCTAACTCCTTCACTAATTACAAATTCAGACAATTACAAGACATAAATTTAGCTGTAAGGACCAAGGGTCACTAGTGATACTCCGTAATAAGTCCGTAGTTCTTACTCATCATTTTAAGACTTTTATCTTATAACTAAACTATTTCCAAGATAAATATTCTTCATATTCAAGTGCAAATATAAATAAAGTCATTTCTACCTAGATATTGTCTTATTGTAATAGAAAACATTATTATATACCTTATTAAAATATACATTTTCATTCGTAAGTAGTATGCTTTCTTGAAACAATTCAATTTATGCATAGTAATATGACTAATTAATTAATTACTCGAGACTTACCTATACAATTATACCACCCGTATCATAAATTTATTTGGGTTCGTCATCCAAATTTAACCTAAATGTTTTACGGTTTTAAAATTTATTCATCATATCCTCGCAACTGTATTGAAAATCGAATATCGTACTTCGTACCTCATAGAACCGAGTCAATTATGAAACGTTTTACAATCCCGAAATCAAAACCCGCGTGGACCTCCTAAGGACTCTACATGTGTCCCATTTAACTATACTACCCTATTAAATTCAAAATCCCAATTTCTTTTCCTCACCCTTCTCGCCACTTCTCTTCTAATTAATCTTCCCTTTTTCTTATTAATTTCCATCA
Organism: Agrostemma githago; assembly: GCA_958450325.1. Classification (NCBI taxonomy): domain Eukaryota; kingdom Viridiplantae; phylum Streptophyta; class Magnoliopsida; order Caryophyllales; family Caryophyllaceae; genus Agrostemma; species Agrostemma githago. The sequence goes on from OY288246.1 coordinate 63,004,567, forward strand.
CTCACACTTAATCTCCTTAAATCCCCCATCTATCTCCTGTAAATTACAACCTACTTTCAAGTCTTTTTATTCTATGCTACAAAGTGTAGACCTTATATTCATTATTCTATGCTACAAAGTGTAGACCTTATATTCTTCATAAGATGCTGGTATTGTTCTTTATCTTATAAAACTACTTCTCAAATTTTCTATTGTTAAGTAGTCCTAATCTAACATGCATGTCAATTTCTAGTTAGATTTGAACGTAAAACAAAATTGTGCTTCGATTTAATTAAAGTGATATAATTAAAATTCTTATTTGATTATTGGTGGAAATTTTGCCGGCAAGAAGAGACCGAGGAGGGCGGAGCGGATCGAGCATCTCGACTCAAACGAAACAGCACAAGAATCCGACTATCTTCTAGACTAACCCTTTAATTAGGGTGGGTAAATCGTCACCCTTTTTCTAAAAACTTTGGTCTTTTATTAAACAAATTTTCTTCTTATGGATTTTTCTTTTAACATTGATGCATGTGACTATGTGAGTATGTTATGGATATTCTTAATTGCACGCATATGATTATTTAGTTATATGAATTTTTATTACTTATACTTACATTATAATTAAGTCAAAATTTTAAGTTATAAAAAAAATTAATTTAATTATGGACAGATGATATGGAGAAAGGAAAGGCTCGAGTTTTACAAATTTTATTAAATTTTTAACCTATTAATTTTTAATTATTTATTTATTGTAGGAGAAGAAAAAAAATTATTATAATAAATTATTAATTTCAATTTCAATTTTGTTTTATGAAAATCTATTATTTTAGATATGAAATTTAAATAGTATATAAAAATGCGTTAATTTTATTTTTAATATTTACTCATAAGTAAATCAAATTTCTAAATCCTGAAAATTAATTAGGGAAAAGAGTGATGAATGATACAGGAGAAAGAAAACAGAAAAGGGTTTAAGTTTTCTAATTTATTAACTTATTTGTTTTGATTATTTAATTATTTGAGGAAAAGAAAAATAATTATTATGCTATATTATTATTCCAATACCTATTATATATGTTAAATATTAAATTTAAATAGTACTCATTATTATTTTCTTCTACTTAATTAAGTATATAATTTTAAATTTAAGGTTATTAATATTTTCTTTATTATATCAAAAGTTGTACGGTTAGATGACATTAGCCTAATGACCAATATATATATATATATATATATATATATATATATATATATATATATATATATATATATATATATATATATATATATATATATAAAATGCGGTTGGTATCCTAAGAAAATCTCGTTAAGACAACTTATATTATAAACTATTTTCAGTACGTTTGTCTCAAATATTAAACGAGTATTAGTTAAGTTATGTGACTAGTTGTTAGTGAATTGATGATAGTACTGTTGTGATTTAAATTTTGTCTTAATAAAATATAATGTAATTATTTATCTGTGAGACCTGACCAACGATATCACAAAATGTTTTAAAATATATTTCAAAAGATTGTATGTTTTATTGGGCATTTTTAGGACTTTATTCGAAATCTCTTTGAGCGGGAAAGCAGGTTGTCTCTATTGTGTACGAGATAACTTGGAAGAATAGCGCTTAGCTTAACCGTATAAAACCGTCCGTAGCGTACGAAGGGTCTTTGGCTGCCCTTGTGTAGACACCCACATTTTGACCGCCAGGTGTCTATAGTAGTTTCCGACAAACACCCGATGATGATCGGACGCAAACGTGCTTTTAACATACTCGGAAATGGGCTCAAAATCAATGGCATTTGGCTTACGCATTTTAAGGAGTACAAATTCCACAAAACCAACCTCAATTTCAGGCTCAGTGGGTCGTTTCGAGTCAAATAACACTAATTTGGGTCGAATCCGACACCAGGGGTAAAACCGTCTTTTAGCGACCGAGTCAAAACCCGGTCAAAGATATTTCCCGAGACATGTGGGCTGACCGTGATGTCTCACGTGTCCAATTCATACTCCAACTCTACGAAATCAGCTACACAAAATAATAAGCAAGTTCGTTTAAGGGTAGAATTCGATCTCAAGTAGGAATCCTATCCGAAAACCGATTCAAAAACCCAACCGAGTGCAAAACACTCGGCCGAGTAACATGAACCAGCCGAGACTCCTTTTATTCCTTCACAATAAAACGGAATTCTCGTTCTCCTCAGCTTCTTACCCAAGCGGTAATTCTAGTTCAAACACACCTCTCCTAAGTCAAGGTCGGGAACCCCTATAAATAGGACCTCCCATTCAACACTTTAGAGGGACCAATTATTAGAAACACATTCATTCATTATCGACATCAAATCTTCACATCAGAAATACACCACCTTTCACATCAATCATCCTTACACTTAGCATCGAGAAACCGATATTGTAAACCCGAAGGGAACCGGTCCGATACCCGACACCCTTCACCCGAATCTCGTCCAAACCGAACCCCCCTAGCCGAACCAAACTCGACGCTCCCGTGCCTAGCCACATTCCGACGAGCCCCGATCCGAGTCAACAAAAGCATGTAGGTTGAGGGTGTACCAAACCCGATTTCTCCTTTCTTCTCCTTCCTTCTCTTCGTCCGTTTTTTATTATGGGTCAAGAGTCGTTTTTCTTTTTTTTCTCTAATATCGTTATTAACGAAAAATTATTTTCATAACATATATTCTAAAAAATATGATATCGGTTTTTCTATAATCGAATATTGTATCGAAAAGAATTATATTAAGATCTCGACGATGTCAAAAAATCGTTACATTCTTTTTCGTTCAAAATTCTTTTCTCTTACTTTTCGTTCAAAACAAATAATTTTACAAAACCTTTTTTTAAAACTCATTCTAAATATCCGATATCGATTTCATAATCGAATATCGGATACGACGAATATCAAAAACATAAATCGAGTACAAATTAATTCATATTTTGTACGCGATTTATCAACTTAGCAATTTCGAACAAAATACAAAAACCGGACGGCTCGCAATCCGGACCGTTTTCTTTACTTTTTCGGTCGTTTTATTATTTATTCTACGAGACGATTTCTAAAATTTACATCTTTTCTAAAACTATTCCGAGTATTTGATATTGATTTCGTAGTCAACTATCGAATATAACGAATATCGAAAATATTAAAGTCGAGTACGAATTATGCAATATTTGTACGCGATTTAATAAAAACACCGATTTTCCAAAAACCGCTTTCGAAAACAGGCCGTCACGCGACCCGCCGGCATCCCAGGCGAGTCGCGCGATCGGCTGTCTCGACGCCCCCTTTTCGTTCTTTTATTTATTTTTCGAACATCGTTTTTTATGCAAAACCGCTTCTTTTTAACAATATTTTTTTCAGATTTCGATTAATATTTATTTTCTCGATTTCGCATATTTATTTCTTGCTATTATTATTTACAAATCGATACTAACTCGTTTGTTCATCTTTTGTAGCAAATTCATCTTTTTTAATTCATTTGTTTTATTAGACTAAAACGAACTCACATGCTAAAATAACTTTGACGTTAGTAGTTTAACATGCATTAAACGACTTAGCAACCCATTTATTTATTTTCCTCACATGTCTTAGGAAAATAATCTCTGCATATCATTCAATCGTTGAACTAACGCGTGTACACAAAATCGAACGATATCTTAGTAAAGGCCGCTAAGTGCGGGCGGGGTTGGGTGTTCTCGCTGAACTTCCCAACACGTACCCTCACCCCTTACTCAGAACCGTGGTTTCCGGATGTCCGAAACCATTGGCAACGAGAGTCATTCAATATACGATTAACCGCTCAAGTCGGCATCGGTATCGTAATGCTAAGGGACGAACCCGATAAACTCTCACATCGGAAATGGGCCAGGCTTTAAGTATGGCCCACTACGACATAGAGTGGGTTCGAATGGTTCCGAATAAACATAAAATTCGGTGGCGACTCCTACTTCGATTTAAAATTCTATTCGATCCATCTCATATGGAAATTCTATCGCCTCCCCAAAACCCGCGCTTCGCCGCGTCGGGGTGGACCTATGTCATGTCCACAATTTGGCGACTCCGCTGGGGATTAACTGATGTGTCACTTACCATCGGCATCCTCAGGGTGAGACTCGAAAAGAAATCGTTCGATTAGTAATGTACACGTTTTAGTTCAATGGTTCATGCATAACCCCGTTCTATCCCGGGCCGGTTACTTGTGACCGACGTCCCACTATACCACGGTGCATTTCTACTTGGATGCACGAAAGACTTCGATCGCGGAACTCGCATGGGTTTTACGGCAGATTCTAAGACCAACTCGGCTTAGGAGGTCCGTCCTGATTTGCGAGAATGCGATCGTTGTTGGTATAGACCCTATTCGACCGACCGAGACTTAGACTAAGAGCATACATGGCGTCGTTATACTGTTTCCATGACTACATGCTACTTGATCTTCTTCGGTCTTTTCAAAAAACCGTCATTTTCAAAAGTTTACGTCTTTTTTTTCAAATCCATCCCTTTTCAAATCCGGAAAGCTGCCAAATTTAGGACTTATGATTTTGACTCAAAATAGCCTATTTTTAGCCGGTATGCTGTCCAAACCTTTTTTTAAAAAAAGCCCGAAATCTCGGCCCGATAACCTCTTTCTCGGTTTTCAAAAAAATCGGGTCTTCCAATCCGACTTTGCTCGGTTTTCAAATTCAAATTCACTTTTCAAAACCCTTTTCTTCTTAGGACTTCCCGTATTTAGCAGTGTCGGGTCTTGTCATAAGTTAGAATCTATAGCGTCGAAACTCCGTCGATCTTATATCACGGGTTTCCACCCCATCCCAGTCCACCTTATTTGTCAAGGCACGGCCCACCTACGTAGGACAAACTCCTACAAAGGGAAGCCCGTTTACACATTCGAGTCCAAAGTCTGGGGAATTCTCCCATGGATTTTCCTTCGAACGGGACTAGGCCCACTTTGCCAAATCCTAAGGAAAGCCCACCGTCCACGAGTCACCTGTCTAGGTGTCTTTTCCGAGTCAACCTTCTATAAGGCATAGCCTTATAACAAAAGGTTCGTGATCCTTACATCTAAGGGTCACTCGTCCGACACTCGAGTCTTAACAAAGTCTTCAGTACCACTCGGGGGCTACCCTTTCAGTAGAGCGACCAATCACGGTTGCTCTAAGGGTCTGGTCTTACACGTGTTGGCTCACGTACCCCACTTTCGAGTCACTTAGATGTCGCACCATTTGAGTCCTATCAAAGTCTTTAGTCTCACTCGGGGGCTGTCCTCCATCCGAGCAGTCAACCACGGTCACCTTAATGGGTACCCTACGTTTATCCTGCACCGGCGTCCTTATGATGCCTTCTTCGAGTCGAACCTATACTCAAGTCACTTAGGGTTAGGTCACCACGGTTGGTCCGAACACGCGACGCGGTCAAACACGGTGGCCCCATTTTCGGACTCGCCCTCTTACACCGTCCGAGTCTCATGGTCGAGTCCAAGCCAGGGTCGTTACCTCGTCTAGGTCAACGTTCGAGTATCCCGGTCTAAGAGTCTTTGTCGACCCGTCACCCCGGGCCATGTCTAGTTTGACTCTTTCTCTTGCGCAAAACCGAGTTTAGGCGGGTTCTAACACCTGTCGTCTCTTCCTATCAGGGACCCTGTGAGTGAGGCGTTACCAAACCACAACAGATCCCACGCCGTCGAGAAAGGGGATATCCAGGGGAGTATGCTTATGCTGTCTTGCTCCATTAACAATATCTTCTCAAAAATCAATACCGCCCTAGATAACCCAAATGCCAGGGTGACCACCATCGAAGAAGACCTTGTAAGAACCCGATCCCGTCTAACATAACTAGAGCGGGTAAGACAGCCTATCACCCAACTGAACCATTTGAAGGGTGAACACTCTTACGAAACTGTCCGGTACCCTCAAGACGGCAAGATCGGGGGAGGTAACCCTCAAGTCACCTCTCCAGAAATCAAGAACCAGTCAAAGGGAAGGACATTTACTCACTTGGATATGTCCTACACCGTTGCTTTCCAGAGGTTGGTTCTGAAGGGCCTAATACTACCTATAGGCCCAACAGTCGACCCACCTTTGGAAAGACGCTCCAAAGCATGGAACGCCGAGCATTACTGCAAATTCCACAGAGGGAAGGGACACGATACAGAACAGTGCTGGAAGCTGAAACACCTCATTCAAGACTTCCTCGATACCGGGAAGACTCCCGTTTTGGAAACATTGTCACTTGCAAAGCCCCTCATGGACTATACAGGGCCCGATGACCAAAGCATCCAATCTACCTCTCATGCATCCAAGAGTCCGGATTTGATTTAAGTCCAAGTCTAAGTCCGAGTCTAGGGAGTACTATTTATTTCAACTTCAAAGTCAGAGTCAGAGTCAATTGTATTCTGTCCTTTTTTTTAAAAAAAAATTCAATAAAATCAGCTTTCAATATTCTTTCTCATATATGCTTTCCTTATATGTTTCCGAGAACATGATGAACACCGTCATACACTGTGAGCACACGCGCGTGACTATTATAGGCACATCTATAATGACTGCAAGAAACTGAGCCCGTGTTTTCCTTTTACCTGTTCCATGTCTGGTATAGAAACCACATAACTACCCTTAGCAGGAGCGGTATCGAATCCTATGACAAATCTAGGTAATCTCCTAGTTTGGGTTAAAGAGGGGAGGCAAGCCCATTTCTCACAATAACACCCATCCAATAAGATCAACCAGTCCCTACCTTAGGTGTTAGTCTGACCAACAAAAAAAAAGAAAAAAACTGGACAAAAAAAAGTCCCAGAAAAAGCAAAAGCCGAAATAAAAGGCAGGCAAAAGAAGCACCCATGACCGGGATTAAAAGGCCAAAAAAGGAAAAAAGTCCAAGAGAAAAAAAAGCAAAAGGCCAAAACAAAAAAGCTGGCCATGATCAAAAAAGAATTATCAACATCTCTCGACCAGACACGGTCAACTCTAATGAAGAATCCCATGACCGGGGCTAAGAGGTCAACCTAAGGAATTCAAAAACCCATGACCGTGAAACGGTCAATTCAAAAATTATCAATACCCATACCATCCAATAGGGGAGAGACAGTCAAGCTGGTCAGCTAACACCACATCTAGCCTTCCCACATTACAACCCTCAAGACCTTCCCGAGACCCAGGCTAGAGACAGCCCGGAATTTTGAGGATTCAAGCTCCATAGGATACCCCTAACCATTAGGGCCAGACATGGAAATCAGATCTCGCATTATCAAAACTTATCCCGATCAAAGTTCGAGCCATTCTACTCGACTTCCCCTTTACACAACAAAATTCACAATCACCATACAAAGACTCGAGAGCAAAACTCGTCAAATCCCCCCGAGAGCAAAACTCGTCAAATCCCCCGAGAGCAAAACTCGTCAAAATCCCCCGAGAGCAAAACTCGTTAAAATCCCTGAGAGCAAAACTCGTTAAAATCCCCCGAGAGCAAAACTCGTTAAAATCCCCGACAGCAAAACTCGTTAAAATCCCCGAGAGCAAAACTCGTTAAAATTCCCGAGAGCAAAACTCGTTAAAATCCTCGAGAGCAGAACTCGTTAAAATCCCCGAGAGCAGAACTCGTTAAAATCCCCGAGAGCAGAACTCGTTAAAATCTCATCCCAATTCTTCTCATTCAAACCAGTTACCAACTCCGAACACGGGAACTCAACTTGCGGTCGGCATAGAGCATGCCCAAATAGTGCACACCACCTCTGGGGGCTATCCCGGAGAACGCTCACAGTCACAGGATCAATATCCTAACCATTCTAGCCCTTTGATCAAGACATCACTGGGAATGCACCTAGCCTACACCATTGCTATGGCTAGTTACACACGAAGCCCTAATAAACTAGGCACCACAATCCACTGAACTACGGCTTGGTTTGATTTCACCACATGTGAATACGTAGGCAGCCTTTCAACAGAGGCACAACCACCCACATTGACACACATTCAAAAAGCACCATCATTCCGGTCACGACACTATCATGTTCTTAACAGTTAGCTTTGTCATTCTGGGGGCTTCTCCTAGGCAGAAGTTCTCCATCCACTCACATAATCCAAATATTTTCAAAATCTAGCCACCTTTCTATAGTGTGTCCTAGTACTCGGCTCAGCCGAAGACAAGAATCTGTCAGGACTCGAGGCAATACCCACTTTGGAAATGTACCCAAAAATCAAAGATCCGAAAAGAACACCAGTCTACAGCATTGCTACTACTGGGTCCTGTCATCTTTCCCATTCCGAGGATTCGACCATGTTGTCACTCGCCTAGGCTACGGAATAGCGCAGCTTAAGAGTCTTGTCATCTTAGGTGGCCACCCCCCTACCGAGTCACGGTCCAACCCCTTCAAGAGTCAAAGTCGTGTCTGTCAACTCGTCATGTCGCGTCCAGAGTCGAGTCTGCCGGTAGGCCTCTCTTTTCAAATTCTCATTTTAAAATTTGCAAAACTTTGCCACTTGAAAAAAAATCTTTTCGACAAGGTCAAATTTCAATCTATTTAAAACTGCAAACTTCTTTTTCACTTCTTTCAATTTTGAAAACCAATCTCCTAGCACGTGAGTTGCTTTCAGGACTTCGATTTCAAAATACAGCAAAAATCATTTTTATTCCCCAGCGCGAGTCATATTTGTTTCGCCTACGTGTTGCATGCAAAATTTTATGTAACTGATACAGGTACAATTCAGGACCGCGCAATTCACATAACTCCCAAGCGGCATTTAACAAGATGAGCCACAATACAGGCGCACCTAAGTCTTATACGACGAGTTCAATTCCCCACGGAGTTATCATTAGCTCAGGTACATTTCTAATCCATGGCCGGCGGGCCCCTCACGCAGGTCTAATGGACCTTAAACGACCCGACCGGAAGCTGCCAGGTTTTAATCCTTGATTGACCTGGTGGTTACTCTGACTTTCGCCCTGTCCAAGCCTCAGTCAGAGTAGGGGCTCTGTAGACACCCACATTTTGACCGCCAGGTGTCTATAGTAGTTTCCGACAAACACGCGATGATGATCGGACGCAAACGTGCTTTTAACATACTCGGAAATGGGCTCGAAATCAATGGCATTTGGCTTAGGCATTTTAAGGAGTACAAATTCCACAAAACCAACCTCAATTTCAGGCCCAGTGGGTCGTTTCGAGTCAAATAACACTAATTTGGGTCGAATCCGACACCAGGGGTAAAACCGTCTTTTAGCGACCGAGTCAAAACCCGGTCAAAGATATTTCCCGAGACATGTGGGCTGACCGTGATGACTCACGTGTCCAATTCATACTCCAACTCTACGAAATCAGCTACACAAAATAATAAGCAAGTTCGTTTAAGGGTAGAATTCGATCTCAAGTAGGAATCCTATCCGAAAACCGATTCAAACACCCAACCGAGTGCAAAACACTCGGCCGAGTAGCATGAACCAGCCGAGACTCCTTTTCTTCCCTCACAAGAAAACGGAATTCTCGTTCTCCTCAGCTTCTTACCCAAGCGGTAATTCTAGTTCAAACACACCTCTCCTAAGTCAAGGTCGGGAACCCCTATAAATAGGACCTCCCATTCAACACTTTAGAGGGACCAATTATTAGAAACACATTCATTCATTATCGACATCAAATCTTCACATCAGAAATACACCACCTTTCACATCAATCATCCTTACACTTAGCATCGAGAAACCGATATTGTAAACCCGAAGGGAACCGGTCCGATACCCGACACCCTTCACCCGAATCTCGTCCAAACCGAACCCCCCTAGCCAAACCAAACTCGACGCTCCCGTGCCTAGCCACATTCCGACGAGCCCCGATCCGAGTCAACAAAAGCATGTAGGTTGAGGGTGTACCAAACCCGATTTCTCCTTTCTTCTCCTTCCTTCTCTTCGTCCGTTTTTTATTATGGGTCAAGAGTCGTTTTTCTTTTTTTTTTCTCTAATATCGTTATTAACGAAAAATTATTTTCATAACATATATTCTAAAAAATATGATATCGATTTTTCTATAATCGAATATTGTATCAAAAAGAATTATATTAAGATCTCGACGATGTCAAAAAATCGTTACATTCTTTTTCGTTCAAAATTCTTTTCTCTTACTTTTCGTTCAAAACAAATAATTTTACAAAACCTTTTTTTAAAACTCATTCTAAATATCCGATATCGATTTCATAATCGAATATCGGATACGACGAATATCGAAAACATAAATCGAGTAAAAATTAATTCATATTTTGTACGCGATTTATCAACTTAGCAATTTCGAACAAAATACAAAAACCGGACGGCTCGCAATCCGGACCGTTTTTTTTACTTTTTCGGTTGTTTTATTATTTATTCTACGAGACGATTTCTAAAATTTACATCTTTTCAAAAACTATTCCGAGTATTTGATATTGATTTCGTAGTCAACTATCGAATATAACGAATATCGAAAATATTAAAGTCGAGTACGAATTATGCAATATTTGTACGCGATTTAATAAAAACACCGATTTTCCAAAAACCGCTTTCGAAAACAGGCCGTCACGCGACCCGCCGGCATCCCAGGCGAGTCGCGCGACCGGCTGTCTCGACGCCCCCTTTTCGTTCTTTTATTTATTTTTCGAACTTCGTTTTTTATGCAAAACCGCTTCTTTTTAACAATATTTTTTTTCAGATTTCGATTAATATTTTTTTTCTCGATTTCGCATATTTATTTCTTGCTATTATTATTTACAAATCGATACTAACTCGTTTGTTCATCTTTTGTAGCAAATTCATCTTTTTTATTTCATTTGTTTTATTAGACTAAAACGAACTCACATGCTAAAATAACTTTGACGTTAGTAGTTTAACATGCATTAAACGACTTAGCAACCCATTTATTTATTTTCCTCACATGTCTTAGGAAAATAATCTCTGCATATCATTCAATCGTTGAACTAACGCGTGTACACAAAATCGAACGATATCTTAGTAAAGGCCGCTAAGTGCGGGCGGGGTTGGGTGTTCTCGCTGAACTTCCCAACACGTACCCTCACCCCTTACTCAGAACCGTGGTTTCCGGATGTCCGAAACCATTGGCAACGAGAGTCATTCAATATAATATTAACCGCTCAAGTCGGCATCGGTATCGTAATGCTAAGGGACGAACCCGATAAACTCTCACATCGGAAATGGGCCAGGCTTTAAGTATGGCCCACTACGACATAGAGTGGGTTCGAATGGTTCCGAATAACCATAAAATTCGGTGGCGACTCCTACTTCGATTTAAAATTCTATTCGATCCATCTCATATGGAAATTCTATCGCCTCCCCAAAACCCGCGCTTCGCCGCGTCGGGGTGGACCTATGTCATGTCCACACCTTGTCATTGACTCGAGAGTAGGCAGGAGTGTGGCCATACTTTAGGTGGGGACCTGATCAATCCTGTACGTGTTAGGTGGATCGCACCCGGGTTCCCGTGAGTCGACGATTGGAGCGTGACTGCGGGGATAACCGGCCGGGTGGAGAGTAGTCCATGGTGCGGGTAACAACCCCACGTACCGGCATTCGACCCTGGAGATGAGAGGACGAATTTTGTTTTAAACGTGTTTATGTCACCACGGTAAACAGGGGTAATAATGTAAGCCCCCTGGTATCGGTGTGATTGGCGGTATATTATTATCGTACAAGTTTCAAATATGGAACTTATTCGGAACTTGTATAATAATTTGGCCGGTATATCGTGATAAAACTTTTCTAAAAATAATACGGCACTTGAAACATTTCTTACGATTTCTAAAAATTATGTGTTATCAGTTGTGCTTTTATGTACTGCTATTTGATCTATGTTTATTTTAATATTTTATTCATATTAAATTTTGATAATTTACCCACCTGACGATTTGTTTTTCTATGAAATTCTTTTCAAATATTATAATCGTCAGATTAAGGGAGACCGACCATTCCTCAGACGGGCAAGGTTGAAGATAGCTCAAGATGGGACCGATGTATTTCTATTCTTCATAAAATTGTTATAATTAAATGTAATATTTAAGTACTTTCATAATTATTACGAAGTAATCTAGTTAGTTGAGAATAGTAATGACTCGGATATGTATTAGGTCTTCCGTTGTTTCCTATTATAGACTTATTTATAAAGTCTGGAAAATCCGGGTTGTTACACCGTCCCTCAGAATTTTGCTAGAAAGTCAAGTGCCCGAAGCGGATTGGGTTCAAGCTCGATATGACTCATTAGTTGTTTTGGACGAACGGCGGTCTCGGACCCTCAATAACATCCAAATATATCAAAAAAGGATACAACAGGCTTTTAACAAAAGGGTTAGGCCCAGAAATATCATAGAAGGGAATCTGGTTCTCAAATCGGTCCGCGCGTTGCTACCAGTCGACCCAAGAGGAAAATTCAAACCCAATTGGGCTGGGCCATATCTAGTAAAGAAGGTTCTATCAGGAGGAGCAGTGATGCTGACAGACCTGGACGGGAATGAATTTGTCAACCCAACCAACTCGGACCAGCTGAAGCGCTACTACCCCTAAACCTTATCTCAATGTCATTTGCAAAATTTATTAAAATCACTCTTTTCAAAATTTATAAGCAAGTCAATAAGTTGGGATTATTTATCCTACTGTCGCACATCTCGAACTAATGGTCTTGATGTATTTCGAAATTGCAAAAAAATCTACACCCGAACTACGTTTGGTTTGATTCCACTAATCATGGATACATAGGCAGCCCCTCAAAAGGGCACAACCACCGCAATAACGAAAAAGACAGGAACGGTTTCACTAATAAATACTTTTATTATTCAAAAAAAAACCGATAAACTCGGTATTTCCAAATTACAAAAAAAAAAACCACAAAAAGCCACAAAAAAAACAACACGACAAAAAGAGTAAAAATATCCAAATAATAATAATAAAAGGAGACAGTTATCTAGGGCATCTTGCCCTTGCCTTTGTCTTTCGGGTCACGAGGAGCCCGAGGACGTCGAGGCGGGGGGAGCGTTCCCGGATGACAAGGGGGACCTCTTTAGCTCGAGTCCGCTTCTTTGACAGCGGGTCTTCAGCTATTGTCACAGACTCGAGTCGAGCCCGTACATGCCCCGGCAACCTATCCCTAGGGCCAAGTCGGTCCTGGACCGATAGCCTAGGCCCTAGTCTCCTCTCCAAGTCTGTCTGGGGGCTCACTTCCCCCCAAGCACCTCTAGCGCTGGACCCCCCAGTTCGAGTCCTAGCTCTTCCTCTCTGGCCCGACGTCAAACGGACCAGGGTGGCTGGAGTCTCACCTTCATCGAAGAAACCCCTCTTGTCATTAACCTGCTCTCGTCGAAGCAGGTCGAAAGCTTCATCGACCTTCAAAGTAGCAGGAGCTTCGGCAGTCTCCGCTTTGGTCCACCTCTCATAAGAATGGGACACCCAGGTTAAGTGAAGTAACTCGGGAACAGACCAATTAACTCGAGTATACCACCTTTGTATCCAGGTGTCGCACATGATGTCGGTCAGCTGGGTAGATTCACTCACAACTGCCTCGTTCTCCGGGATACGCTGGGACCACCCATACTGCCTGAGTATGCGGTCGGGATAGAGGTGAACTGTCTGGCTGAGAGACAAGATCACCTGGTAGCGTGCCTTGCTTATCTCTGGGCGCCAAACCCGTCCAGGAGTAAATAGGCCACCACGGGACCACCCATCGAATCAATCGACCACGATGGAATGATAATTCTTCTTCCCAGTATTTCTGATCAACAAGACAGGAGGAAGCAATAGCCCGTCTCCTCAACATCACTTGGTTGAACCAATATTGACTCGGGTGGAGGGGAGGTTCGATGATCGATAACCTCTCAAATAGCCAAAGCTGAAAAGAACACAAAGCTCATGAGATCTCGGGGTGATTTAGACGTCCGCCAGAGGGCACTCGACCGATTGTCGGGGTCACTCGATTGAGTGACACCCCTGAAACAGAACAGTAGCCTCGTCACGAAGACACTCGATCGAGTGTCGGGGTGACTCGATCGAGTGCCTCCCTGCAGCGGGATATCGCGGGAAAAAAAAAAGCAAAAAAGAAAAAAAAGCAAAAAAAATCGAAAAAAAAAAGAGAAATCAAGAAAAGGGAAAAGCGATATACCTGCAGCAGACGGGTGCTCCCAGTCAAACGGGCTGAATCGTCCCTTTTGCGGTTGTCCAAGCCCTGAATGATTTCCCCCGTGATCAGCCACGCAGGACTATATTCCGTCTCCATCAGGTCAGCAACGACAAGAAGACGAACGCTGCCCATACATGACAGCAAATCCAGATAGCCTTCGAAAGCATATACATGAAGCATACAGAACGCGAACGCCCTGCGGCTATGAATGGGCAAAATCTGGATATCATACGGATTCATGAACTTCTCAGCTAAGGCAAGCAGAGAAACAGTATCCCCTTCGATCATGCGGGACACTTCAGCATGGGAGAGCCCCAAAAACTGTCGTAACTTCCTCCTTGGGTTTGGAACCGAGAAGAGGACAGCAGGACGGAGTAGTGGATTCCACCCTCCTATGGCAGCAATCTCCTCGGGGAGAGGACAGATTTCGCCCCGAGGAAAGGCGAAAACGTGGTAGGTGTCGTCCCAGAAGGACAGACAAGCGTCAAGAAAATATCGATCCATGTGCATTTGGCGGAACGAGAACAGTTGAAATATGCCCGACTGCTTTAGGGCTACCTTGTTCGCATCCCTAAAGCGGTGGGACCAATCTTGCAACATGCCAGTTAGGCGCTCAATACCCATAACTAAGTTTCTTGAGAAAGACAAGTTTTCTTGAGGAGGAGAAGATTTGAGGATTGTGGGAAGAAGGGAACCAGGATGATGTATTTATAACATCAAAGCCTTGGTAGCTCCCTTGCTGATGTGCCTCCTTGGCCCAAGCGGGCTTAGAGCATATAGGCCCGACCCTTGTCTTCTCCTACGGACGTAGGAATTAAGTCATCCCGAGCAGTCTTGTCAAAATTCAAAAAATATATATATTCTAAAATTTTCCAAAAAAAAAATTCAGTCATCCAAATATTTTTTATTCCCCAGCGCGAGTCAAATTTTTACCTACGTGTTGCATGCAAAACCTTATGTAACTAATATAGGTACAACTCAAGGCTTCAGACGCAAGCCCACCCAGCTCACATATCTCCCCAGCGGAAAGTCTAAAGACGACATTTTCCCCAATTTAGCACGGGATGGGCCAACATACAGGCACACCCGGGACTTATGCGACAAGTCCAACTCCCCACGGAGCTATCCCTATTAGCAAAGAACTCAGGTATAATTTCTCTCTTATGGCTGGCGGGCCCTTCACGCGAGTCTAATGGACTATAAACGACCCGATCGGAAGTCTGCCAGGTCTTAATCTTTGATTGGCCTGGTAGCTACTCTGACTTTTGCCTTGTCCAAGCCTCAGTCAGAGTGGGGGCTCTGTAGACACCCGCGTTTGGACTGCCAGGTGTCTATGGTAGTTCCCAAAAAATACCCGATGATGATCAGACGCAAACATGCTCTAACGCGCCCGGATATGGGCTCGGAATCAGTAATGTCCGGCATGGGCTTTTAACGGGATACAAATCTCACAAAACCAACCTCAAATTCAGGCCCAGTGGGTCATTCTGAGTCAAGCAAGACTAATTTGGGCCAAAACCGACACCAAAAATAAAAACCGTCTTTTAGCGACCGGGTCAAAACCCGGTCAAAGGCGAACCCGACACAAAAATTGACCAAGTTCACTTCGAGAAACCTACGTCTGAACACAATCCTCAAAAATCAAAAGAGTCAACTCCTTCCCTATTTAGGCTCGTCAGCCCTATTCACTCGATCGAGTGGATTGGCTCACTCGATCGAGTGGAGCCTCATAAACCGAACAGACCCGTTTTCTTAGGGCACTCGATCGAGTGCACTAGGGCCACTCGATCGAGTGACCCGAGGTCGTGGGGTTTCTTCTATAAATACCCCATCAACTCACCACATTTCACAAAAACTTTTTTTCACAACTTTAACTCATAAACTTTACATCAACTTTTCAGCCATAATTCAACCTTTAAGCACCACCACACTTATACACATTTCGAGAGCAAAAACTCATGAAATCCGTCTCTACAAAACACACACACACACCATCAACTCTTCTTATATATCTCGACGTTCCCGCGCCATTGCCGCCATTTGACGAACCGTATTCCGAGAAGCAAGAGCATGTAGGTTGAGGGTGTAACATTCAACACCGACATTTCTTTCTCCATTTTCTTTTCGCTTTTTTTTGTTATTGTTTATATATATGTATATGTATCATAATTAGTCGATAGTAACGACATACTAACATCTAACATTTTCTTTATTGCATCTAACCCCTAACATTTAATTATCGTCATTTACATTTCGTTATAATATTAAATACCGTGTATATATATATATATTGACAAATAAACCGTATTCGGATTCGACCCGTTTGACTACGACTATTGCACAAAGTTCCTTTAATCCCTTTAAGAGCCGCGATAGTGGTGGAGCCCTTTCGAGGAGCACCGCCCTAAGCACTCAAGGGCGTAACGCGATCGTAATAGTACGTAGTTGAACGTGTCTAATTCCATTTCTAAGGATCGGTACGAAACCCGTTGACGCTAAATCGAGCATCGCATAATCCGAGAGGATTATTAAAGATGACGTAACGCGGAGGGAACTAATTTTGTATCGGTCCAATTCAAAATGATTTTCACATCACCTTTTTAAAAATCCCCGATAGCGGTCTCGTAATGATAATATGCAAATTACGAGTACTGAATACCGAGTCGAATATAAATCACGCTATATTTATATGCGATTCGGTAGATTATCGATTTTAAAACAAAATAATAATTTCGTATGATCAATTACGAAACTGAGCAGTTGCTCGTACAGGGAGCACTCGATCGAGTGTCATAGCCACTCGATCGAGTAGTGTCCCAAAAACGAGGCAGAAGGTCTGTATAAGGCCACTCGATCGAGTCCTGCCCATGACTCGATCGAGTGGTCCGACGTACGCTGAAACGGCAGCCCATGCAAAATTGCTTTTTTGCCTCGTAATATATTTTACGACCTCGGTCGACGCGTGTAAAGACTATCACGCGTTTACATCTTTTCTAAAATTCATACACTTTATTTCAAAACTCGCGACTTTGATCAATGTCTTCTACGATTAGTTATATGTCGGCGACTCCTTAGTCGTATCCGATGCACAACTAATTTAGACACCATTTTCGGCATGATAAGTCGGGACAAGGCATCGAGGTTCGGGATCAAGCTAGCATCACGCTTAGGTCCCATACGCGGACGCGTATTAAAATCTCCGTCCTTCGTTTAGCACACAACATAATGTGTATTTAATCGAAGTTTGTCCAATTTTCTAAACTTGCGGTCTTGTTTATATTTTCTATATACGGGTCCGTTCATATCATTATTATTCTTGTCGTTATTCCTTTTATTCGTTATTTTCGTTTTGGTCGGGTTGTATTTCCGCCCGTGTAACTTGTAACCGGTTTATTTTGCTTTGCTTTTATTTATTTCCGTTTTACCGTTTATAAATGAACCATCGCATGCTAAATCAACTCGACAATAATTTGGATGCATTAAATGACGTAGCAACCCATTCAGTATTTTTATATCTTGTAAAATATTGTTTGCATATCATTTTACCGGATTACTAACGCGCATATCAGAAAGTCAAACGATGTCTTAGTAGAGGCCGCTAAGTGCGGGCGGGGTTGGGTGTCCTTTGTGGGTTTCCCAACACGTACCCTCACCCCTTACTCAGAACCTCGGTTTCCGGATGCCCGAAACTGTTGGCGCACGAGAGTCATTCTATACACGATAACCGGTATTGATGGTATCGGTATCGCAATGCAAAGGGACGAGCCCAATAAACTCTAAAACTGAAATGGGCCGTACTTTGTGTACAGTCCATAGCGATATAGAGTGGGCTCGAATGGGCCTGAACTCCCACAAAGTTTGGTGGCGACTCCATTTCGACTTAAATTTCAATTCGATCCATTCTCATATGGAGATGCATTTGCCTACCCAAACCCGCGCGTGGCCGCGTCGGGGTGGACCTACGTCATGTCCACACCCTCCACATTCTGAAAGCTCTTCTTGTTTATGTCTCTTAGCCCCCTCTTCAGCTGCTTGAGCTTACAAGTTATTTGATACATGGGTGACCCATGTACTGTTTTCTCCCAATACTCCTTTACGATAACATTAAAATTGTCATCAGCGGACCACATATTGAAATATTTGAAAATTATTTTCTTTGTATGTTGAACTGCATCCAAACTTACTAAACAAGGGTTATGATCAAATAAACCTTCAGGTAGATAATTGGCAAAAGCATCCGGAAATCTGTCACCCCATTCATCATTATGTAAGACTCTATCAATCCGGCTATAAGATCTAGTGCTTGGGGGCTGCTTGTTATTCCAAGTAAAATGTGCTCCTATGGTTTTCATTTCCTGTAACTCACAGTTTGTAATGCATTTCTGGAAGGGAGCAATCTCAACCAATGTGATTGGGGCCCCAATCCTCTCATCCATATGCAGAACGTTATTGAAATCCCCAAGTAATATCCACGGACCATCAACACCCCCCTTATATTATCTTATAAGGTTCCAAAGTTTGCCTCTCTCTGCTACTTTATTGAATCCATATATAAAAGAGCACCAGAAATTGATTCTATTATCCAATGTTTTCACTTTCACATGCATGAATAATTTGTGATTGGACATCTATGATGTCTACATGAACCAAACTAGATTTCCATAAACACCAAATTCTTTCTCCCTTACATGTATGATTATTTGTGACGATGGACCAATCCTGAAAATTAACAACTACATTATTCCCATTCTTAGTTGCCACTTTAGTTTCAAGTAGTCCAGCTAGCTGAACATTATTATGATGTAAAAACCATCTTATTTCATTCTGCTTCTTAGGCTTATTCATACCACGAACATTCCAGGCACCAATCCTATCCATTTCCTACTATCTGTTCCTTCTCCTTACCTCCATCCTTTACTGTCTCCTTATGAACTGCCTTCGTGAGAGAAGACGTAATGTTTCCATAAAGGATAACCCATCTGATGCATACTTCAAACCCATTCTTGGAGGCCTTGTCACTACCCCTGCTATATCAGATACACTATTCATGACCGGTAGACCAGCCACAGGTGTTTGGATTACAGGTTGAGGTGGTGGAACTGGCTTTTGTACTGGTTGCCATACTTTCACTATCTTGAAGTTGTTCCCATGTTGATTTTGATAATTGTTTGGAACATGGAAATTACTTCCTTGTTGATTGAAGTTACTCATTTGATGAGGAGGTAAATATGGGGGAATCTTTGGAGGACCTTGATTAAAGGGCCTTTGTTGGCTTTGATTGAAAGGCCTCGGTTGATTCCCTTGGATATGCGGTATCGGGTTTTGAACATTTTGATTCCCATAAGAAAAGTTGGGATGGAACCTCGTGCCGACATTGTAAGTATTAGAATAGGGATCAAATTGAGGTTTTTGCCCGTATACTTGAATAGCTTGCACTTCAATTGGCTCTTCAAAATAATTCTCTTTATTTGGAATACAAGAACTAGAGTCATGGCCATAGTTGCCACAATGCTCACAAAAGATTTTAATCCAACAAGCATTTTTCTTTGATAGTGAAGGTCCTCTTGTTGACTTTGCTTGAACTTGGTAGACACTTTTGCAAAAGAGAGCTTCAATTCTCTTAATTAATGCTTCTAACCTTGCCAAAAGATCCGGATTCACACTTCTTGAGGAATCTTCATCCTGTCTCTTTTTAGCATCCCTAGCATAATTCGAATAAGAATCACTCTTAGCCGTTTTCTCCAAGAGAGCTTTCGATTCATTGTCCCCAAGAGAGAAGAAATCTCCTCCCGCCGCCACATTGATATTCTCTTTAATTCGAGTACAAAGAGCATTGTAGAAAGTTTGGGTGGTAAGCCAACCGGGGTTACCGTGATGAGGACACTTCTGGAGAAGGTCCCGGAATCGATCTTATGCTTCACTTAGAGTTTCATGTTCATCTTGTTGGAAGGTTTGAATTTCTTTGCGGTATTGGTTTGTTCTGAAGAGAGTGTAATATTTCTCCAAGAATGCATTAGCAAGTTGGGCCCAAGATTGAAAAGTATTATCCGGATGGCTTTGTAGCCATCTCTTAGCTCCATCCCTTAATGTCTTAGGAAATAATAACCGATGCAGTTGACATTATTTAAGTCCGTTCAATCTTGCTCCGGCCAATTTCTCTTTGAACAAAGCAATATGCTCTAGAGCGTCTTCTTGTGAATAGCCATGATATGTGTCTTGTTGGACCATTTTAACCAAAGCAGCTTTAAGTTCAAAATGATTGAGGATGGTTCCATATGAAATGGGAGAAAGAATATCCTCATGAGTAATTTGAGAATGAGATCCAAGAGTAGGCATGTTTGCTTTTATAAGTATTTGTGAGGAAGAGGGTGGAGGGAGAATTTTTGGTTGTAAGGGTGGATGGTGAAGAAAGTGGATTTTAGATGTGGAGTTTATAGAAGATGGTGTGAGTGGTTGTGAAAGATTTGGGAGGATTGGATGTATGTTGGGTCATGTAAGGTATGGGTATGGTATCACTTTCGTCGAGTTGTTGTTCCGGAATATCAATAATCGCCTTGCTCTCACCAATTCGGGGTTGAACAATGTTGGAGACAAACTTTTCCTGAACATAACTCAAGTAGAAGGTGAGACTCCTATCACCAAGTGGTACTAGGGTAGAGAGAAATAAAATGAAAGCAAATGAAAGCAAAAACCAAACACAAATAAACTAAAACTCAGTTAACTATCATCGTCCCCGGCAACGGCGCCATTTTGACGCGCCCCTATTTAGGCTCCGTCGTTAACGATGGATAGGGGGTCAAACAATATTTATATGACTCCCAAATAACACAAAGACAAATAAATGTAGTCGTGGTAAGTCGAGGTCGGTCCACAGGGACGGCGGTGAGATAATCGAGTAAGAGCTATGTGTTTGGGGTCGGTCTAATTGGGGGGGTTTTGAGTTAAGTCTAAACTAGAATGGGATAAATAACGAGGAATAATCAATAAGGAAAAGGTGTTAGGGGGAGTCGAGAATCGAAAATCGGGTTCTATGAATCTAGGAATTATGGGTCGGTCACAAAGTCGATAGAGGGAGAATGCCACCTTTCGATTTCTTCACCCAACTTATCTAGATCCCGCTTTCGCGGCGAAAAAGGGTAAGTCTCAAGTCAAGGTAAATCCTACCACGAGTTTCCCCATATTGATAGGAGTGAGTCAAGGTCGATCTAGCCGGCCGGTCTAAGTCAACAAAGACACAATAACCTCAAACATGATAAATCAACAAACATGCAACCAAACCACAATTCCTTAATTCATATCACCCAAAATCTTCCTCCCTTAACCCTCTAACAAGTAAATTACTCACAATTCATGAAGGAAACTACAAAAATATTAACAATAGAGAAATTAACAATAACATGCATAAAGACAAAATCTAAAGAAATAAAACTAGAACAATAAAGAAAATCACGATCAACTAAATAAACTAGAAAGCGATCTAAAAAAACATAAATAAAATCTAGAGAAAATAACAACAATACGATGAAGAAAATAACGATCTACTAAGTAAACTAGGGAACGATCTAAGAGCAACATTAACGAAATCAACAAAATAACAAGACAAAGAAGGAAATTACGATCAATGAAATAAACATGAAACAATTTAAGAACAATAAAAGTAAAATCAATGAAAACGGAGCAATAATGGAAGAACGAAATTAAATCTAGACTAGAGATTAGGGAGTGGAAGAGAAACATAACAACTATGAAGGAAGATCAACAACAAAGAAGATTGCATAAATAAATAAGAGAAAGTTTGATGAAGAGGACAAAAGATTTGTCACTAATCCTTTAATAATCTCAAAGAATCTTCAATAAAAACTTGAAATAAATCTTCTACAAAGCTTGAATAAAGATCTAGAGGAAGGAAATTGATAAAAACTATGAAGAACTCTAGCTTACTAACAAAACTAGAGGAAAATGATCTAATACTAATAGAGTATTCTAGACTAATGGAGTGATAAGTGAGAGATAATGGATGGTAATGTGCATTTAACTAGGTTAGCTATATATATAGTAGTAGCTTAATGAATCACTTAAACCAAAGCCCAATTCTAATATGTCTATGAATGAAACTTTTCCCTTTGAGTGAGACTTTTGCCCAATGAGTCTTCATAGGGTGAAGTTTTGCCCTGCGGATTCTCTCCAATATGGTCGAAATATCGTCGGGCGAAGTTTCGACCGGTCAAAATCTCATAGGGTGAAATTTCACCCAATGAACTTTTTTTGTCCGAAATGGCAATCTCGGAGGAACACCGTCGGGCGAAGTTTCTTCCGGTCAGATCTCATCGGGTGAAACTTTGCCCTGTGACTTCGGAGGGTCATAACTCTCTCATTTGATCTCCGATTGGGGTGTGTGATATGTCGTTGTAAAGCTAAGAAGATAAGCTTTCACCTCCAACTGGAATCGCTTCAATCCGAGGTCTAGAACTCTAGATATTTTCATTTGAAGTTCGACCTCTCCGGTGAAGATGCCCAATGGACTATAGTTTTGCTCTTTTGCCCAAGGTTTCACCCTTTGATGCTTGGACTTTTGCTTTATGGCATGCTTTGGATGATATCCCGCTCCCTTGTGCCCATGAAAGCTCGAACATGCTCTCGGACCATGGATTCTTATCAAAATAATAGGAAAACTATCCAAAAAACACATAAAATGCACAAGAGAGGTCGCTAGAGTGAGAAAGACTCAAAAAAGGCGATAATCGCATACAAATCTCACAAAAGCGATAGGAAAACGAGCCTAGATGGGTGGAAAAATGGTCCAAATTTGACACACATCACAAACGTGCAAGCTGTTATTTCTGATGATTTGAATGCAATGATCTGATCCCGTCTGTGGGGTTTTCAAAAAAAAAGGTTACTTAAGTAGATTGATTTGACAACAAATAAAATGATTATTATTAGAGAGACGTAAGAATTTGTACACAATAAAATCACTTCAACCATTTGATATACGAGAAATTCCTAATCGAAAATCATTTTTCCATAAAAGGAAAAATCAAGTCGAAAACCATGAAAACACAACTCACTAAGCCATGGTCGATAGGGATGGCAACGGATCCGGGATCCGATTCGGATCCGCAAGATCCGGTCCGCACGGATCGGATATGGATCCTAAATTTTGAGATCCGTTGGATATGGATCCGGATCCGGATCCGCTATCTTTAAACGGATCCGGATCTGGATCTTAATAAATAAATCTGGATCCGAATCCGCAAATCCGTTTTATTAAAAAATTAACAATAATAAAAAATTTAGAACTTTAATTTGTGTTTTTTTGTTATTTCTAAGACTCTTTTATTTTAATTTATTAATCTTTGATTATGAATCTTTATATTCAATTTTATTTGTAAAATTGTGAAAATTAATATGGTCGCAAATACGTATTAATTAAAAATTTTGTAGAATTTAAGTAAGAAATTGGATCCGCGGATCCGATCCGGATCCGGTCCAGATCCGGCGGATCCGGATCTGGATCTACATTTTTGGGATCCGTCGGATCCGGACCGGATCCGCTACTAGGAGTGCGGATCTGGATCTGGATCCATGCGGATCCGATCCGGATCCGGTCCGTTGCCATCCCTAATGGTCGATATCATCCTACTTTTTCTCTTTTGTCAAATTGCCAAGTCTTTTGTCTTTATCGGGTGATAACAACAAACCACCTCATATATTGAATGCACCATTATTATTTGTACTACTATTATCATTTTTATCATTTTATTTTATTTTTCTATTATTTGAATTAAAACATATACTCCTATTGGAACGTCGTGTTTTATATGATCATTGTTACTGTATGCCATATAAATCCAAGATATTTTATTTTAGGTTATTTCATGATAATAATCTCAACTACAGAAACTTCTTAAATTAATGACAACTATACTTAATCTTGTTTTAATATGAATTATGCCTCCATTAATCTCGTTTCGCTATGGACACAATTATGACCTGTTATTACCGTAATAGTGACCGGTTATAACTATCCTTGAGGCTTCCGTCGCGTTCATGAAAGCCAAAACAACAAGAAAATTAAAGTTTTTTTTTTCATGGCTTCTATAATATTAATCGGAAAAAAATGGAAGATGAATTTTGGGAAGATTCAAGTTTTCTTAACCAATAGCCGAAACTGAAGAGAAAGGTTTAACAGGTCACCTATATCAACGAGGGATTAATGAAAACATAATTCATGTTAAAACAAGATTACGTATAGTTAAGATTAATCTAAAAAATCCCCTTATAATTGAGATTATTATCATGAAATAATCATTTTATTTTTCTATTATTTCATTACTTGAATGAAAACATATATACTTCTGTAGTTCTGTTGGAACGTCTTTCATATGATCATCGTGCAATTGCCACATATACATATATATATATATATATATATATATATATATATATATATATATATATATATATATATATATATATATATATATAAATCCAAGTTAGAGTACAGTTAACCAATTTGAATTATGGAGTAGCAAGTTGGGTTTACAGACCTATTAGGCCATACGCGGTTTCCCACTATACAAAACTACACATGATTTTATTGCATGGATAATGTATTTATCAATCCAATTTTCATACCATATTATTTTATGGTCACATATATAAACTTACTCTATTACTCCGTACATATGAGACTCCTTTATTTTCTCATCACAGCACGATATCCCATGGGCAATGGGCCCGGGGCTGAGATTTGGAAAAGAAAACATTGCATCGCCTAGACACGACACGCTTAGACACACCCCAAAATACGAAGAAAGAAGGTAGAAGTAGAGAAATTGGTTAGACACGCCAAAACATACGCGACACGACATGCATGGCAAGAGATGGGTCGTGGTCGTGCTGCCTTTTGTGTTTCACTGACACGACATGACACAACATAATGCCCAGTTTCCCGCCATGTCTGCATCGTGCTATTATCTCGTCCCGGTATGATGGACCAACACGAAACATGGTTTGGCACAACTCACTTTCAGCTTTAGGCAAAGCCATGCCGAACGAGTTATGACCCGGACAAGCTTTTTGAAGAGAAATAATAACTAACTTGTTAAAAAAAATGATTATACAATCTTGAAAAGAAAAATATGATTATAAATAGGAAGAGATACCTTAGCATTATTTGAAACAAAATAACAAAAAACCATTAATTGATCTCTACAAAGCCAACATGTTTACAATCACCACCATTACATCCATAAACTCTCCTATGTTTTCTAGGATACCTCATGATAGAACCACAAGATTAATGAAATCAAAAACTGCAACTATATATTCTACTAACAGGAAGAACAACATTTTGAAAGAAGCTAACAACAAAAATGTTTCGTTTCGAGTCGTAATACAGGACAACTCTGTCTCTCATGAAGACCTCTTTACAGTTATGATATTGTCCAATTCATTTAATTCTTTCTATTATTATACGTACTATGTATTATTTTGTTAGTCGTAACCAAAAGTAAAAAAATCAAATGAAATGAAGGAAATATTCTAATAACAACTTCACTCAATTATTAGTTTAAGGCTTTAATTTGTACAGTCATTGCGATTTTTTACCGCTGGCAGTACATGTATTGCAAGCCGTAAAAAACCGCAATTGCATAATGTTAGGCCATGGAAACCCTTCAATTACACTCGTAACTTAACTTCACTGCAAAAATATTTATGTAATACTAGCAAAACACGACGTTGGATAGTAAAAACAGGTCGATGGAGTACGAAATACTGGGCACAAACGTCTTTATCATGAGCTTAGTGTAAGAAGCAAGTTGTATTCCATTGCATACATGTGTTTAAACTTTAGTTCTTCATTTGAACAGAACTATGAGCTTCAGGAGAGGGTGCAGAAAATCAAGCAAATTATGGGAAGAAAACTACAAGAATGTCGTAATGTAGAAGAGTTGGTTGTCATTGATGTTATCCAAAGGTTAGGTCTTGAATACTACTTTCGAGATGAGATCCATGATGCCCTAAGAAAACACCATGGAAGATTTGATACAATTGAAGGAGGCCATGATCTTCATGACACTTCACTTTGCTTTCGCTTGTTGAGACAACACGGATACAATGTGTCATCAGGTTTGTCGCCTATGTTTTGTTACTTTGACCCTTCGGTTTAGTATAACAAAATATTTTTGTTAGTCTAGCTTACTTCGATGTCAATTGTCTTAGAGAAACTAATAACTCATCAACTAAAGACCTCAAGGCAATAGTTGATACGAAGCGTAACTAATATATTTATATTCTATTAAATTGTTTGCTGAAATAGACGTGTTCAACAAATTCATGAACAAGGATGGGCAGTTCAAAGAAGAACTCAAAAACAACATGAAAGGGCTAATAAGTTTGTTTGAAGCTTCTCACCTGAAACTTCCAGGAGATTATATACTCGACTACGCTGGTGAATACTGTCGGAATCTCCTAAGCAACCGCAAAGACCTTAACCCGTCTGAGGCCTCCATCATTCAAAACACACTTAGCCTTCCATATCACGAAAGCATACCAAGATTTACGGCCAGCGACTTCCTTCAAAATATCGATATCTCCATGAAGTTGCTTCATGATTGTAGAGGTAGTAATAACCCCATATGGATAGAGGAGATGAGAAATCTAGCACGAATAGATCTCGCCAAAGATCAAATAACCATCCAACACGAAATCACTGAAATTCGCAGGTCCCACCCATTTTCCCCCTTTCCATTCATATCCGATTATTCCATTTGTTTTTTTTTCATATTTATCGAGCCGCATTTTACATCATCAGTAACTTTCATTTTGTACACCGGCAAAAATTATACTCCCTTCGAGTTCTTATTATTGTCCAAAAAGGTTTTGGGTGAGAAATAAGCAAGGAGAAATGAGCGTTGAAAAAAAGAAGAGGAAGAGAGAGAAATGGGAGAGTAATTGTGAACCACACGTTTATGGCCTAAAAAAAAGAAAGTGTGACAAAAATCAAACTCAGCCCAAAAAGAAAAGTGGGACAATAATAGGAACTCGGAGGGAGTATTACGTAACAGTTTGATATTGTTAATTAACGTCTAAATACGAACCAAACAAGATCTCAAGTGACTATATTTTTTCTTACATATTATCGAGAATATTGAAAATGATCTATAATCATGAATACTGTCAAAAACACTAACACTAAATATGTAAAGTGATTTTTACATACACACTTATGAAAAACGTGTTATTAACAACTTAGGGAACAGTTAAAAACGTGTTATTAACAATTTGTGCTTAGGGAAATAGCAATGGTAGAAGTTACCTACCATATTTTTTATGGCCACATCAACTACATTATTACATGTGAAACTCATTTATTTTCACTTCAATGGTGAAGTTCCATAACAATTTTTTAATGAGATTAATTGTTCTTTTATTCATTATTTTATTCAATTATGCACACATATTAACTTATGTAGTTGGTTCTTTGTTTTAGAAACAAATTCATATAAAGAGTTCCTGGTTTAGTGGAACAATGTGTAAGAAGCTTCTTAAGATGTACTCCCTCCTAGTTTGAGTATTTCTCCCACTTTCTTTTTTGAGCATAGTTTGGTTTTCTTTCCACTTTCCTCTTTTGGATGTATTTTTAATCATTCTTTATTTTTTTCCTCAATTATTTTTTTTTTTTCCTCCACACCTAAGCTCAACACATTTTCACTTCATACCCCACCTTTTACACCTTGTACCCCACTTTTTACCAATTTAAAAAAAATTGGGAGAAATACTTGAACTAGGAGGGAGTGGGAGAAATACTTGAACTAGGAGGGAGTATAAAACTTTCTATTTAACTCCACTGCTATTGCCCTTAGTGCAAGTCCGTCTTATTACAAGAAACTTGAATATTAATTAACATCCTATAGTTAATCAAATTAGATGGTGGGAAGAGCTTCGATTGCCTAAGGAACTGAAGCTAGCAAGAAACGAACCGGTCAAATGGCATATGTGGTCCGTGGCTTGTCTACCCGGTCCATACATGACAGAGCTGAGGCTAGAGCTAACAAAAGCGATATCATTCATTTACATCATCGACGACATCTTTGATATTTACGGAACACTCGAGTCACTTACTCTGTTCACAGATTGTATCACAAGATGGGAGATTGTTAGCTTCGACGATAATTTGCCCGACTACATGATAAGTTGTCTAAGGGAACTCTTCGCCACGACAAATGAGATAACCAATAAAATCTATGCTAAACATGGATTCGATCGAGCAGATTATATAAAGAAAGTGGTTAGTAAATAATTAAGGCTCTGTTTAAGGTGTACAGTAATTCAATTTATTTGACTAAAACTTCAGCTAGCTTATTTTGTTTTATACTCCTATGTTATTAATGCAGTGGGCAGAATATTGTAGTGCATCCCTAGTGCAGGCGAATTGGGTCGCCTCAAGATATATGCCTACGGTTGAAGAGTACATGAAGAACGAAACAATCACGACCGGTTCCTACATCGCACATGCACACATGCTCGTTCTCTTGGGCGAGGAATTGAAGGATCGGAAGGGAACGGATTTCTCGAGCATTCATCCCGAAATTTCATCATTAGCCGCTAGAATTCTTCGTCTTTGGGATGACCTAGGGAATTCTAAGGTACGAGTACGTACATTTGATGATCCAACATTGTATATCAAGAGAGTAACAATTTTCCAAAATGTTTCATCCAATTCTAGCCCGAATATAAAAAAAATGCTTTGATTTGCAGGATGAGCATCAAAGATATGATGGGTCAGTCATAGATTGCTACCTGAATGAACACGAAGGAAGCTCGCCTGAAAATGCACGGCAATATATTCTAGAGATGATTCTAGATGCATGGAGTCGCCTCAATGAGACCCTCGTGTCGCCTTCTCCATTTTCAGCCAATTTCAAAGAAGCCATTGCTAATTTCGCAAGGATAATTCCGATTATGTATAGATATGATGAAAATCATCGACTTGTACGCCTAGAAGAACTCATGCAGCCATTAGTCACTGCAAATAAATAAGCTATTACTAGTATTAATGATTCCGTATATCCGTGCATGGTTAGATAATGTAACAATCCTTTGCAAGTAATTTACAAGGATGCATGCATGTCACGTAGAAAATTAATGATTGCATGAGACTAAAACAACTCGTTTAGAGAAACTAATTATAATCAGTACGATACTACGATATTAAACCATCAACGACACATCAATCGTTATCTTAGCTTAAGCTTTTGGCTAACCTGGTTATGGTTAGGGTTACGTTGTACTATCCCTATCCCCTAAAAATTATTTCATTCTCTTGTTATTATATGTCAGAATTATTTTAATGAATCAGGCAAATGCTAAAATATAGAAGGATTATTTTTTTTTTTTTTTTTTTTTGAGGCAGGATTATCTTATTTCTAATTTTGAATAATTTTGGATTATAAATTGTGATAGTGGGCCTAGCAATGAAGCACATCATTTAACTTGACATCGCATATTAAAAGAATACATTACTAGGTAATGTATTTAACAACGAAACCCAACTAAAAGAGTGTTGTTTAAAACATTTTTTTTATTACATATAGTTTAATACTCGTAATTTTGATAAACAATTATTTTGTGAGATTTTAATCAAAAGTCATGCAAACACTTATAGAAAAAATGTATTGAAAAATAAATTTAAATGTATAGTTTAAAAATGTATTCAAAAAAAAAAAAAAAAAACTTTTTCTCCCACTTTACATTACAATATTTTGTTAATATAATATTTCTCTTTCATATTTTTCAATCAACTTTTTCTTATTTAATTAATACGAAGTACGGAGAATAATATTTCTCTCTGCTACTTTTTCATTCCACCTTTTCCCTTTTAATAATATAATACTTCCTTCTTATTTTCCACCAAAAAAGAAAGAGAAAGAGAATAGGCAATCGAAGGAGTAATATGATGATTGAGAATGATTCTTTTTTGTAGAGTCCTCATAATAATCTCTGAAATTTATAGACATCAAACATAGATAATAAACCTACATGATACTGTCACCAGTATGATAAGAGTTCTCATAATTTGAATATGCATGAGTCTTATATGTCAGATAAAAGATACGGAGTAACATGGTAATACAATAAACACAGGATGTTTACGAGATATAGAAAATTTTTGGATAAAGAAAATAAAAGTCAATACAGTAAACATGATGTTTACAGAGTACAGTAACTTTTAGTGTTTGGATAAATGTAGAGTCATAAGGACCGCTCTTCTTAGAAAGTATTTCGTCCCTCATTAGTCTAGGGTACCACGAAATTGATTCGATGATAAAACTACACTGACCTTTGTTTCTTAGGCAAGAATACAAAGAAAAATTTTGCCGTTAATTTTTTTGATTTGTAGAATAGTAGAATTCTTGTTTTGCTGTGTCTTTTTCAATCAAAGTACAACTCTATTTATAGAGGGTAAAGAATCATGAATCAGATTGTTTCAATTTGGAAGGCAGATACATTTTCACAAAAATCAAAAATCTGAATAAGGAGATGTCAATAAGGGTCATTCTGCGTAATTCAAATTTTGGCGAATACGCATGAGCTCAGCTGATTGATCGGCTCTCTCATAATGATGGCCAAAGTGTCGGTTGATTCCTTTCAATCTGCAAGTCAGCCTAACTAGTAGGCCCATTTGTTACCAAATGCTTTGTAGCATGCCAACTATTCTAATGGGCCCATTGCGCCTAATCACTTGTAATATTTGGCTAATTGACCCAATACTATTAGACACAATATCAGACTTACTTCTCCTTACTCGATTCGTAAACTCGATATTTGTTTATATATGAATGTGCACTCCACACTCCCGATTCACATTATAACTTTACGAGTTTCCGTATAATCCTACAACGGTATCCAATTATACTTAAACGACCAATGACAGTTAAATCACCAACATTCCTCCCTCATTTAAGTGTAATCCTTGATTCGTTTTAAAGCCTACTAATCACCCAATTTGTGCATAAATGAAAATGTCACAAAGATTGAATTTCTACATAGTAAAATGCACGTCCAATATATTCTACTAAAAAGGGTGTCTCAAAGGATTGAACCCTTAAACGTGTTGAATACATGAAGGCAAAATACACACAAATTTTGTTAACAAATCAATATATCAATATATATTATTAAAGACGGAACTTTTCGAGCGATATGATTGGTCGGAATTTTTTAATATATTCTTTTAAGTTAAATAAAGAATTTGAAAATTTGTATATGAAAAAAAATCTTACTCCACGTAAGACTCGATTTTTTAAAAATTTAAATAAAGAATATAGGAATTTGTATAGGAAAAAAAGGCAATCCTACTAAAAATTATCATTATATAAATCGACGATTATCACCTCATAAGGCACAAAAATTGGACAACAAAAGTATGAAACGCTTAGTCAATTATGTTGTAAGATTTCACATTGAAAAATTATCACTATATAAAAAAATTAAAGAGTATAGAAATTTATATAGGAAAAAAACAATCCTACTTCATTTAAGACAAAAAAATTATCATTATATAAACCGATGATTATCAGCTCATAAGACACAAAAATTGGACAGCGAAAGTGTGAAACGCTTAGTCAGACCAATTCTATTTAAGACTATAAATCAAAAATATTTTAAATTTTAAAAAGAGTTCTTAAAAATATATAAACTTAAGTTAAAAATTATAATTCTATAAATCAGAGTAATCATTCGTCATTAGATATCAACAAAAAAATCTTTTGAAATCTTAAAAAGTACGCTCTTATGAATATAAACTTAAGTTAAATTGTCTTACATTGAAAAATTACAATATAATGTGATAAAATTCTATTATGTAAATAAGAGTAATCATTCTTTCTTAGATATTAACCAAAATTCTTTTGATCGAATCTTAAAAAATCTCTTAAGACTATAAAGTTAATAAAATTATTTCACATCGAAAAGTTATAATGAGGTCATAGGATTCTAAATAAGAGTACTAATAATTCGTTATTATACATTAACCAAAAATCTTGAGCATAAAATGAATTTAAAAAGAATTTTTAAGACTATAAACCAAAAATCTTTTAATTCTTAAAAAATTCTAAACATATAAAATTTAAAATTTTAAAATAAATAATAATAAAAATAAAATTATTACTTATATTATTATTATTATCCTAATACAAATAGATATATTTTCTTTTCCTTTATTTTATTATGATAAATAAGAGTAACCGTTCGTCCTTAGATATCAACCAAAAAATTAACCCACATCCAAAAGTTATAATTAGGTAATATTATATTATAAATAAGAGTAATCGTTCGTCCTTATATATCAACAAAAACATTTAAGAAAATAAGATTATCAACCACATCGCATGGTATTAAGACTCTAACTTGGGGATCAGAGTATCTACAATTATAAATATGAAGTCGTAATTTTGAAATTTACTATCATTTCAAATACATTCATAATTGTACTATTATAAATAAGTAAGGGTATGCATCGTTACTTTAAGCGACAACGTTCATTATTATAACTTGCGCGCTAATGATGACAAATTTGTTTTTTTTAATCACATGTTCATCGTTGTTGACTGATTGTAATATGTTCTCATTTTACCCAGTGAATATTTATATCTACATATATTTATGTGCGAAGTACTTTAATTAGTCTTTTATTCTAAATACAATGCACCATATATAATGCTAATAATTTAATTTGACGTTTACCGTATATATTATATCTGATCCCTTATCAACGTTACTATGGATAATATTCCTATATTATCAACGTTACCATATATATTATATCCACATTTGCGTATATGGATAATATTCCTTTACTATTAGGCATAATCTTAACTTCAACTGACTCTCCAATGTTGCACAGTTTACAAATTTATGCAATCATCCAACTTGATGTCCTTATCAACGTTACTAAAAAGTGGCCCGTGCATTGCACGGGCTTAAGCAGGAACTTTTCGAACATTATGATTGGTCCAAATTTTTTAATATTTTTTTAAGTTAAATAAAGAATATAAAAATTTGTATATGAAAAAAATCCTACTCCACCTAAGACTCGATTTTTTAAATTTAAATAAAGAATATATGAATTTGTATAGAAAAAACAATCATACTCCATTTAAAATTCAAAAAATATCACTATATAAACCGATGATTATCACCTCATTAGGCAACAAAAATTGGAAAACGACAGCGTGAAACGCTCAGTCAATTTTGTTTGATACGAGTAATTGTTTTAATATTTATTTACTCACCCTCAAAAAATATATAATTAAAATTTTGAATTTTTTAAATAATTATTATAGTTTCAATATATTTTTTAATTTAAATAAAGAATATATAGAAATTTGTGTATGAAAGAAATAATCTCACACGAGTATTATGATGAGGTGATGAAATTCTATAGAAGTAAGAGCAATAATTCGTTATTAGATATCAACCAACAATCTTTTGAATTTTAAGAAAGTTGCTAAGATTCCAAGCTTAGATAAAAATTATCGCACATTGAAAAATTATGATGACGTGATGAAATTCTATATAAATAAAAGTAATCATTCGTTCTTAAATACGCCTTCCCCTTCCTCCAATTTACTTTTGGGAAGAAACCAAGAAAGAAAAAAATAAAAGAAAGTGGGTCACAAACAATATGAATCACAAAATATATACTAATAAGGAAAGTGAAACATCTTAGTGAATTTTTCTAAAAGAAAAATGTGGAACATTTTATTCAAGGGGAGAGAGTATTTCCGTAAACCAACAATCTTTTGAGTCTTAGAAAAAGCTCATAAGATTATAAACTTTTAATTATTATAATATATATTTAATTTATTATATTAATGTGATGTTTTACCATTTAAAGTAAAAACTTTTAAGTTTCATTTAATAAAAATATTATCGTGACAAAATTAAACAAATGAAATACGAGTAGTTAGATTCTGTGGTAGAAATTTTTTCATTAGAGTATAAATTTCATATTATTTCCTCGAAAAGTGGTGAATCTATTCTTATCACATATATAAAAAAAAAAGTAAGATTATCCACTTCGAAAAATTATAATGAAGTGAAAGAATTCTATTATATAAATAAGAGTAATTTTTCGTGCTTAGATATCAAAAAAAAAATCTTATTAAGTCTTAAAAAGAGCTGTTAAGACTACAAACCAAAAATATTACTATAAATTTTAAAAAACTCTTAAAAATATAAACTTAAGTTATATTGTCCACACTGAAATATTATAATTCTATAAATAAGAATAATCATTTATCCTTAGATATCAACAAAAAAATTGAAGTCTTAAAAGAAGCGATCTTATGATTATAAACTTAAGTAGAATTGTCTCACATTGAAAAATTATAATATAATGTGATAGAATTCTATTATATAAGTAAGAGTAATAATCATTCATTTTTAGATATTAACCAAAATATTTTTAGTCTTAAAAAATCTCTAAAGACTATAAAGTTAAGTAAAATTATCTCACATCAAAAAATTATAACGATGTCATAGATTTCTATTATATAAATAAAAGTAATAATTCGCTATTAAATAGTATTAATTAGAAATCTATTGAGTCATAAAAAGAATTTTAAAAGAATTTTTAAGAATATAAATGTAACACCCTCATTTACGTAGGAGCCTTACCAGACATTCCCAAGTAAATAAGGATGTTACCATCTCGGTTTCCCGAGGAAGTAGCTCATTACAATACAACATGGAATGCCAAATCGACCCTGTGATTTAAAACATTACAACTCATTAACTATTACAACTCTGGTTATACAGCGGAAGCTACACCTTCTATAAAAACAGGAATGCCTATACATTCACCCGTGCTACGTCTGGACTCATAAGTCGCGCTCACCCCAATCCCGTACATGTATCCCAGCATCCAAACACATCATAATATACATAACCTGCATTATAGACTGCTCCCCAATCGATCGAAAATATCAATCAGATCATCACAGACACGTCAGATATACACATCAGGTCAGTTTACGATAACATTAAATAATATTAGTACAACCAACATCACAAACATCAGTATCAGTATCATCATCATCATTCCTATTATATATCGCAACCGCAGTCACGCCCCGTCAGTCCGAGTGTGCACACCCCTCCTAGGCTCTCCTAGGAGGAAACATTAGGGAAGGTCTCGAGATCAACCGGGCCTAGCTAGTCCTTGCTAGCTTCTCTCAATCGGCACACAGCCGCAATCTCAATAGGCACACAACCTCAATCTCAATAGGCACACAGCCTCAATCTCAATAGGCACAAAGCCTCAATCTCAATATCATCATTATACCATTACATATCATAGAACATGCATACATACAACGTAAACTGAGTAAGGATAACCTTACCTAGTTAACAGGTCAGTACTGTACCGGTAGCACAATTCTCCATGGAGATTCTACAAAGTCCGATCCTAATAAAATATTATATATATAAATTAATATCGAACCTAACGTAATTAGATTATTAAATAATGAAACCCGACACTGATTAGACAATATATATTACGGAGTACTAAATACTCGATACCGACTTAGTCATAACTTATTATTATTTAATCAATATTGTCCTAATTAAATAATAAAATGAAACTGACCCACCTAATTAGATTACAAAATGACACCGACCCAAACTAACCAAACTATAACTATAACTAAATTAAACTATAACATAACCCGTAGTACCAGTATAATAGTCACTGCGGAACCGGTCACCTCGACAGCCTAAACAACCCATCGACAGTTATAACTCATAACAACACCACGACGGCAACAAAGACATCCCGACAACAGTTCTAACAGCCCATCACCAACCACAATAACTACACCCAACAACAACCCTGACACAACGACAACAACTGTAACCTAACAACGATAATACCCCCAATGATAGTAATAACGTTACCATGACGACGACGACCGGACAACACAGTGGTCGGTCCTTGGCCCTAAAATAGCCACGACCCTTCTAAACAACATTGAAGTACAACTACTACGTTGAAACAAGAATTACTACGTAGACATACCCACGGTTGCGCGCACGGTCACGATATGACTCTACTGACGGCCCGACACAATTCCTGGAGTTCGCCCATTCCTACCTCTTGCTTGTCATGATAATGGGAGCGACGGTTGTGGGGATGATCGGGGTATGCGAGGTGGGTCGTAGAAGAACGAACGAAAAAGGGAAAAAGAAGGTATGGAGGCGGAGGTTGTGCGATTGGTTTATGAAACAAAGTGGGGAGGTTATAAACTTATAGTGCTCTACTTGCTTATTATTATCATTATTATTATATTATTATTATTATTATTATTATTAATGATCGTTTTAAGTTGAGCTCGGGAATGAGTTTTATTTACAATTACATAGAACGAGACTTACCTAACTTGACTCGGGTTTGAGTTGACTTGACTCGGCTTGACCTCTATATAATGACGGGTATTACAATCTACCCTTCTTATAAGGAACTTCGTCCCGAAGTTCACCACCCACTTAACATATCCGGTCTCATGCTTCCAACGTGAACGGTCACCATTGCTAATATGGTCATCGTAACTAAAATCACTGAGAGTAAGCTGACCGGGGTATTACATTCTACCCTCCATATAAGAACTTCGTCCCGAAGTTTGGGATCCAACCACTGTCAACACCCCTCCGCTCACGACGCCTCCCACCATCACACTTAATTGAATATATAATTTGACTCATCTTATAATTAACCGTTGTATCTGCATCACGTGCTATTGACTAACTATTCACACACTTATGATTAACGACAATCATCCCAACTTATTACGCAACAACTTACACGATCATTAAGTAAACATATCATATGAAACAACGTGGTATGACATCCTACCCTCTTATAAGGAACTTTGCCCCGAAGTTCACTGATCTGATACTTACGGTACCCACATATCTTATATAAGACAACACTATCTTGACACTAACGAGATCACTGTTTTCTCGAAGCTCTTATATAACCTATTCAATTATCAAAGGACATCAAGTAAACTTCTGAAACGTAAAATACTCTTAATCCCCAACACGAGGTGAGTAAGTCGGTAACATCTGCAATCAAATTATATTATCCATCAAATCGATTTTCAACATATTTCTCATATACATAACATCATTTGGTCATTTCACAACCTCTAACACTTCTGGCATCAAGCCTAGCACGACAATCCGTTCGTCTAAATTTCCAACTTACTCACCCATACCTGGTCAGGAGGGGTTGTAACCCCAACATTTCCACATTTTACAATATAAATTCTCTTTTTACTAACAACTGCAGACATCATCACTTAGAGTATTCTCATGGTTCGACATAAGTACTGACAGACAATTTGCATACTCATTCTCATATGTCATATTTCACATAGTTTAAGCTAAACGGACTGCTTATTAGTACCACTGTGTTTACACTTAGTATACTTGTCATGACCCAATTCACATGTTGGCATGTCATATCAAACACTTGTAACTTTATATAATTGCGTGAACTCTCACTCTAAGACACTATTACATATATGGACGCTACAATATCACGCAAGTAAATCAATTAGTTCACATGAAGACGATTCGCCCCACTCAGGGCTTGATACCCTGTGATATTCTACTTTACTTTATGGACTTGAATTGAGATCGTGAAGTTACTACCCTGTATCAGACCGGTCTGCTGACGTCGAAACATAAGTGATTATACAACGAATACAAATATACCTTGGACCCCAAAATAATCATTATTCCAGGCCCTCATATCATCACTATACCTATTATCCTTCTGTAATGTAACTTAATAGTTAATGTCGTGACCCTCTTTTCACCGTGTTTATATTATTACTCTTGTCCATACCGTTAGACTCGTTAACCACCATAATCGCGACATTCTTACAAGTAATATAAACGACGCCGTATTCTCCGACCATTCCTTTATTATATCTCACAACTCGGTTTTATTACTAAGACACGTACTCCCGATCTATATTATCGTTAACAAGTTCGAATTCACATGCCTACATACATGCAAGAAAACATTTAGGAAAGTAATATAACTATTACAGCAAAACAGTAACACCATTGGTTAAATGACCATGTTAATAAACTTGGACCCTTAGACATATGACATTCATTCCTCAGGACTTCAACAATTGATCAAGTAGTTCATCTGGTCTTAAGGCTGCATAACATTTGATTTAGACATTAGCATGTGACTTAAAACAAGAACAACTCCACCGATATCATAAAACATTCATTTATCTGAGCATATGTACTCAATGACAGGTCACCTAAGGATGAAAACTCATCATGGTTGAACGAAGACAATTATGACCAACATTTGGCTGGTTAACCAATGACAAACATGTCGAAATTCTTTACATATATTACGACCAAAACTCGAAACTGACGTCTTCTTCACTTAGATGCATATATTATACTCTGTCTGTAGTTTAAAGACTCGATGTTTCTTAACTCTTCAATGAAACGATCCCACCTAATGGATACACGTATCAATGTTCTTTATCATATAAGCGACTTATGTCCACAATAAATTTATTTGACATCAACCCATCTGGTCCACAAGATCCACGTTAAAACAATTATGCAACATGCACCAACATGACATCTCGTGACTCGACTTTACCCCCAATTCATCATTAGCATGTACGTTTGACTCCATTACATCATACAATAAGGTACACACTTTTACCTTAGCGCATTCACTTGAACAAGGCAAAAACAATGATCATTTTAGTGAATTTAAACACGTTTTCATAGCATTGCAGTCATGGTGAAAAATCATAGTTAAATCGTTATAATTAGAGATAGTGTAGAACCAACGAGCTCGTATTCTCAAGACAGTAATATAGGACTTTCAAGTTCAAATCATTTTCAGATTATAAACGAGACAGTGATTTTCAAACTCATTTTCATGAACCGACATAATTTGACCTTAAAAAAAATCACTTGATAAAACGAGTTTCAATATACAGACTCTTCAAAGTGAGCAAAATCAAGTTCCATCATTATACAGACTCTTCAAAGTGACATAGTAAAAGTTTCAAATGATGATTCAATCTCTACGTAAGGTTTATAATGGGAAACTTGACTACGAGCAAATTCACATACACGTATGACCCATATTCACGATTAATTTATTCATACTGAATAACTTGGAATTAAATCACAAAAATTTTATAGTGACCAGTCTTAAAATAAGCATGAGTATATTTTCAAACTTTTGTGAATAGGCACTCTAAACATGTGAAACAATTCGGTAAACATATTGTTCATGTTAACGAAGCTGCGGTACATTGTTTTGACATTATCTCGACATGTTTAACTGACTGTTTGTTTAGACCATCAAAACAGGACTCCAGAAGACGGTAACGACTCAATAAATATCATATTGACAAGAGAGCACATATATAAACTCGAAATAAAATTCAAATATGAAGTAAAGGCATGAAACAACGACACATTAGCTCAAAGCAAATTCTAAACATTTACGTATTGTCTGACTATCATTTTCATTACTCATACTTTATTAGCATATGACAAACTCGATGAACACATTACAACCCATTACACTTCAACTATAAATCCTCATTAGGTAAAGTGAAGGGAGCTAGTACGTTATATCGTTAAGAAAGAATATAATACACAAAACGGAGCACAATTATCTCTGTACTTTTGACAAACATTCATATTAACTCACACTTAAACCTCGTAAGTTATTAACCAATAAGATACGATGATATCCAAACCATCACCAGTCGTCAACCTCATCCAAGTAACATGAAAACCGCACTAGTATACTACATCGACGAGACGGACACAGATTGCCACTAATATGACACATCTGCAATGACCTTTCTCTCACAGAGGATGATCGAATCCTAATTCGATCTTACGTACTTTAAGATATATCTCATATGGTATCGTACCAACTACATTACCATGCTAATACTATAACTACGTACTATACACACACATCGTCTTATGTTGTTGAAAACATCAGATCACATGAATCAACAGTGCAATCAGTTATCATAAGCAGTCATCACAAAACATTCATAGCATCACAACGTATCCCATCCTATTATATACCCATCTCATTCTCACACGCGGTTACCGGGTCAAGACCAGGAGGGCCCGGAGTTGGTACAAGGACGTCTCCTCGACCGGATTTTAAAGGGGGCTCCTAATGGCCTATCACCGGGGTTCATTTTATTTTCCTAGGTTCATTTATTTTAGGCTCCAAGATCGTTCGCTCTGATACCACTTTGTAACACCCTCATTTACGTAGGAGCCTTACCAGACATTCCCAAGTAAATAAGGATGTTACCATCTCGGTTTCCCGAGGAAGTAGCTCATTACAATACAACATGGAATGCCAAATCGACCCTGTGATTTAAAACATTACAACTCATTAACTATTACAACTCTGGTTATACAGCGGAAGCTACACCTTCTATAAAAACAGGAATGCCTATACATTCACCCGTGCTACGTCTGGACTCATAAGTCGCGCTCACCCCAATCCCGTACATGTATCCCAGCATCCAAACACATCATAATATACATAACCTGCATTATAGACTGCTCCCCAATCGATCGGAAATATCAATCAGATCATCACAGACACGTCAGATATACACACCAGGTCAGTTTACGATAACATTAAATAATATTAGTACAACCAACATCACAAACATCAGTATCAGTATCATCATCATCATTCCTATTATATATCGCAACCGCAGTCACGCCCCGTCAGTCCGAGTGTGCACACCCCTCCTAGGCTCTCCTAGGAGGAAACATTAGGGAAGGTCCCGAGATCAACCGGGCCTAGCTAGTCCTTGCTAGCTTCTCTCAATCGGCACACAGCCGCAATCTCAATAGGCACACAGCCTCAATCTCAATAGGCACACAGCCTCAATCTCAATAGGCACACAGCCTCAATCTCAATAGGCACAAAGCCTCAATCTCAATATCATCATTATACCATTACATATCATAGAACATGCATACATACAACGTAAACTGAGTAAGGATAACCTTACCTTGTTAACAGGTCAGTACTGTACCGGTAGCACAATTCTCCATGGAGATTCTACAAAGTCCGATCCTAATAAAATATTATATATATAAATTAATATCGAACCTAACGTAATTAGATTATTAAATAATGAAACCCGACACTGATTAGACAATATATATTACGGAGTACTAAATACTCGATACCGACTTAGTCATAACTTATTATTATTTAATCAATATTGTCCTAATTAAATAATAAAATGAAACTGACCCACCTAATTAGATTATAAAATGACACCGACCCAAACTAACCAAACTATAACTATAACTAAATTAAACTATAACATAACCCATAGTAGCAGTATAATAGTCACTGCGGAACCGGTCACCTCGACAGCCTAAACAACCCATCGACAGTTATAACTCATAACAACACCACGACGGCAACAAAGACATCCCGACAACAGTTCTAACAGCCCATCACCAACCACAATAACTACACCCAACAACAACCCTGACACAACGACAACAACTGTAACCTAACAACGATAATACCCCCAATGATAGTAATAACGTTACCACGACGACGACGACCGGACAACACAGTGGTCGGTCCTTGGCCCTAAAATAGCCACGACCCTTCTAAACAACATTGAAGTACAACTACTACGTTGAAACAAGAATTACTACGTAGACATACCCACGGTTGCGCGCACGGTCACGATATGACTCTACTGACGGCCCGACACAATTCCTGGAGTTCGCCCATTCCTACCTCTTGCTTGTCGTGATAATGGGAGCGACGGTTGTGGGGATGATCGGGGTATGCGAGGTGGGTTGTAGAAGAACGAACGAAAAAGGGAAAAAGAAGGTATGGAGGCGGAGGTTGTGCGATTGGTTTATGAAACAAAGTGGGGAGCTTATAAACTTATAGTGCCCTACTTGCTTATTATTATCATTATTATATTATTATTATTATTATTATTATTAATGATCGTTTTAAGTTGAGCTCGGGAATGAGTTTTATTTACAATTACATAGAACGAGACTTACCTGACTTGACTCGGGTTTGAGTTGACTTGACTCGGCTTGACCTCTATATAATGACGGGTATTACAATAAACCAAAAAACTTTTAATTCTCTAAAAATTTAAAAAATATTTAATTAAAATTTTAAAATAATTAATAATAAAAATAAAATTATTATTATCATCCTAATACGAGTAGATATATTATGTTTTATTTTATTTTATTATGATAAATAAGAGTAGTCGTTTGTCCTTAGATATCAGCCAAAACATTACCCTACATCGAAAAATTAAGAGTAATCGTTCGTTCTTAGTTCAACCAAAAATTTAAGAACATATTGCATGGTCCTAAGACTCTAACGTGGTGAGTATCTACAGTTATAAATAGGGCTATTTAATAGCAATAATACTGACTATTGGGCGTATTCCATAAATAATACAAATTACAGTTAATCCCAGAATAATACGGAGTATTGAATTAGTCTTATGAGAATGGTACAGTGGACTGGTTACCTGAGTAACCGGTCCACCTACCTTAAGCGCGTCATTTACTTCAGTTTTGACTTTTCATTACTTTGAAATCAACAGTCACCATCACCACTTCACTCTCCACTTCTCCCTCTCCCTTTCTCTTCATGCAACCATTACTGTCCATCACCACACCTTCAACCTTCATTAAACATCTCCAACCCTAATCTTCTAATCTCGTTCGCAATTTCGTAAGTAAATCCGTGCCTATTCTTCAGTTTTTTTTCTTCGAATTTTGCGAGTTGAAGTTGGTTTAATCGTTAATCGACACTGACAGATGCTGGGTTGAAGTTCGTTCGCTTTAAAGTATTTCGACGACAATGGCAGAGGTAAGTTACTCGCTTTTCTGAATTCAATTCATATTTCTAGGGTTTATGTTATTTTTGGGTTTTTGATCATTTTACCACCTAATTCAATCTTAATCAAGCAAATTGTTAGGTAAAATTAGTGTTTTTCATTCACTTACATGACATAAAACTTCATTCGACAACTTTGAACCCCAAGAATTTGAAGAGCTTGCATTTGATGGAGAGCCCATTATTAGATTTAATGGAAATGAAACTTTTTTAATTTTCTTGCAAAGTTGCCATTAAAGACCTAGAATTAAGTAGGGGAGAGATGGAGAAAGAGGGTAAAGAAGGAGGAGGGTGGGTGTGGATTTAATGTAATGGAGTTGCCGGTTGTTTTTCAACAAAATTACCTACTGTTGTAGGTAACAAAGTCCACTGTGTTAAAGATATTACATAATATTCTGTAGATATTATTTCTTGATCTCCAAGCTTAGTATCTTGCATATATTTTTTCATATTAGTATAGTTATTCATTTGTATCCTTATATACGTAGATTATGATTTCTCTCCTCTTTTGTTTATATTTTGTAAGTACATTATTTATAGACCTAGGGTTGTATTCATTATTCATTCAATACAAAATATATTTTTCATCATCTCTTAACATGGTATCAGAGCCTTATGATCCATAAGTCATCCCTAAACACACAAATACAATGGCAACTAATCAAATCAGCAACACACATGAACCCAATGTCCCGCTTTTCATCGTTAATCTCTCCATGGTGGATAAACTTACACCACTCACCTACATGCAATGGCAAACCCAAGTCGAAGCCATGCTTTTCGGCTATGACCTTCTCAAATTCCTTGATGGCACCCATACCTGTCCGCCTCCAACCATACCCGACCCCACCGCCGAAACCACCAAGGACAAAACCGTAAAGACCCCACCCGAAATTCCCAATCCAGCCTACATGACGTGGAAACGTCAAGACCAATTCATTAGAAGTGCACTCCGAGGATCCCTCTCGTCTGACACGGGTGCACTTGTCACACGCCTCACAACTTCACGTGAGGTTTGGACCTCCTTAGCCAAAACCTATGCCAATCCCTCTAGAGGTCACATCCTTCAGGTCAAAGACCGACTCGACTCCATCACCAAAACTGCCACCACCACTGTCACCGAATATATGCAAGCCATAAAAACCTGCACCGACAAGCTCACCATCCTTGGGAAACCAATGGATCCCGAGGATATCACGGCGAAAATTTTAAAAGGTCTCGACACAGCCACTTACAAGTCATTCATTGACTCTGTTAACGCACGTGATGAACC
The DNA here is from genome assembly GCA_958450325.1 of Agrostemma githago. NCBI lineage: Eukaryota > Viridiplantae > Streptophyta > Magnoliopsida > Caryophyllales > Caryophyllaceae > Agrostemma > Agrostemma githago. The sequence goes on from OY288246.1 coordinate 63,049,001, forward strand.
CATAACCTTCGACAACCTTCACGAGTAACTTCTCAATTATGATCGTACGGTAACAAAATCCACCCCACCCGAACCCTTTCCCGCATCCGCCCATGTGGCTCAATTCCGGTCAAACGACCGAAACCATAATTATCAAACCCGACCAAACCAAACCACACCCAACTCCGACCAACCCGCACCCTTCAAAGGTCGTTGCCAATACTGCAACTACATAGGTCATGTTGTCCCTAAATGCCGACGTTTTGCCCGTGACTTCCCAGGAGTCACATTCCAAACCCTACCATCACCTAAACCAAACCCCACCAACCAAAGAGGCCCACGGCCCAATCCCCCGCAGGTGAACCTCGCAACCACCCATCAAACCTCCTCCTCACAATCACCGTGGCTCCTTGACACAGGAGCTACGTACCACGTCACCAACGACCTCTCCAATCTCGCTCTCCACGCACCTTATGATGGAAGCGACGAATTAGTTATCGGTGATGGCTCGGCGTTACCCATATCACATGTTGGTTCGTTCACTTTATCTACTCCATCTTTTTCCTCTTTCAAATTTACTAATGTCTTATGCGTCCCTTCTATTTCTCGTAATATTCTCTCTGTCCCACAATTTTGTTGTGATAATAACACTAGTTTTGAATTTTCTACTGATTTTTTTCTTATTAAGGATATCACAACGAGTCGGATTCTCATTCGCGGAAGATCTAATGGAGGTGCCTATGAATGGCTCCCTTCTTCACCAACCGCGCACACATCCATCACCGTCACCCCGGATTGGCATCACCGTCTTGGACACCCGTCAATCAAAATTTTTAATTATTTACGTACGCATTTTAATTTTTCGTCTAATAACCTAGCTACGCAAACATGTAACCCTTGTAATATTCACAAGAGTCACAAACTCGAGTTTGCCACCTCCACAATAATTACTACTACTCCTTTAGAACTTCTTTTCACCGATGTGTGGTCCTCACCTGTCCCGTCTTATGATAATTTTAAGTATTACATTATTTTTGTCGATCACTTCACCAAATATATCTGGCTTTATCCTATTAAAAATAAATCCGACTCGACCACTATTTTCACTCGTTTCAAACTCTTGGTAGATTTTTTTTTTAATAAGCAAATCAAACAAATCTATTCTGACAACGGTGGAGAATATATTAAAATGTCACACACCCTTGTCAATCATGGGATAGGACACCTCACCACTCCTCCTCACACCCCGGAACTCAATGGGTATGCCGAAAGACGTCACCGACACATAGTTGAAACCGGGTTAGCCCTTTTAACCCACGCTAGACTCCCCACCGCCTTTTGGCCTCATGCCTTCTCCACCGTCGTTTATCTTATTAATCGTCTCCCTACACCCACTCTCCAACACTCCTCCCCGTACCTTACCCTCTTTGGGACACACCCTAACTACACCAAACTTAGGAGTTTTGGATGTCTCTGCTATCCTTGGCTTCGCCCCTATACCACTAACAAGCTTCAACCTCGGTCCACTCCATGTATATTTGTAGGATACTCTCCAACCCAAAGCGCGTTTTATTGTCTTGACCCAACCACCTACAAAGTTTACGTCTCCCGACATGTGAAGTTTATTGAGTCTTGCTTCCTTTTTCCGGATCTTGACACCCGATATACTAATTCCCTTGACCCGCCTAAAACCATAACATGGTTTCATTCAACATTACCCAACCCCCCACATACTGACACCCCACATACTGACACCCCACATCCTGACACCCAAACACTCTCCACTAATTCCCCACCCAAACCCTCCTCACCCCGCACTTCACCCATCATCATCTCACCACTTACCGACTCTCCCACCCCACACCCACAATGGGAAACCTCGGACCGACAAACCGACTCTCCCACCCCACAACCGGAAACCGCCACCTCGCCACCAATCGTCAACCTGCCCACCGCTCCATCATCACAACCTCCCTCCGCTGCCCCCGCTGCCACGCCAGCTCCATCACGCCCCACAACCCGGCTTTCAAACAATATCCGCAAACCCAATCCTAAATACGTCAACCTTGCCTCTCTCACCCCACCCTCCCAAATCCCACACACCACCAAACAAGCTTTAGTTATTCCACAATGGAGAGATGCCATGATTAGTGAATACGATGCACTATGCAAAAACCAAACCTGGACACTAGTGCCACGTAAACCCGAATACAACGTCATTAGCTGCAAATGGATTTATCGCATCAAATACAAACCTGACAACACCATAGAAAGGTACAAAGCTCGCCTTGTTGCAAAAGGGTTCCTCCAACGCCCAGGTATTGATTACTCAGACACGTTTAGTCCTGTTGTTAAACCCACCACGGTACGTCTCTTACTTATACTTGTCCTCACAAACAACTGGAAATTACGTCAACTCGACATTAACAACGCCTTCCTACAAGGCAACCTCACAGAAACAGTCTACATGTCACAACCACCCGGATTTGTGGACTCCCACAATTCCTCCCACGTCTGTAAACTCACCAAGGCCATCTATGGCCTTAAACAAGCCCCTCGAGCTTGGTACACCACCCTCAAGCAATACCTTCTCGAAAACGGCTTCACTGGGTCCATTGCCGACCCCTCACTTTTTATCACCACGACACTACACGAGAAGATATATTTACTTGTCTATGTTGATGACATTATCATCACAGGTCCAAATCACCATGTTGTCTCGTCTTTTGTGTTAAAATTTGCGTCCCGATTTGCACTCAAGGATCTTGGTGCTCTATCTTATTTCTTAGGGGTCGAAGTAACACCTACTAAATCGGGACTACTTCTCACACAATCAAAATACATACATGACTTATTGCACCGTCACCACATGCTTGAGGCAAAACCCACCAACACACCCATCACCCCCTTTCCACCCCTTCACAACGATACCTCATCATCAGCACACAAACCGACCGACTATCGTGCAATAATAGGAAGTTTGCAATATCTTTCCTTCACTAGACCCGACCTGGCCTTTCCAGTCAATCGTCTTGCACAATTCATGCAACATCCCACTGACCTTCATTGGACCGCTCTAAAACGCCTCTTACGTTACTTACAAGGCACATTCCAAGTTGGCCTTTTACTCCACCGAGACTCACCCAATACATTTCACGCCTACAGCGACGCCGATCTAGCCGGTGACCGCACTACCTACCGGTCCACCACTGGTTTTGTGACCTACCTAGGCCGAAACCCCCTTTCCTGGTCGTCAAAGAAACAGTCAGCCATATCTCAATCCTCCACCGAAGCAGAATTTCGAGCAGTTGCCACCACAGCATCCGAACTTCTTTGGCTCAAAAACTTACTAACTGAATTACACTTTTCCAATATATCTCCTCCAGTAATATATTGTGACAACCTCAGTGCTACTAGTTACTCAGCCAACCCCGTGTTTCACTCCAAAATGAAGCACCTTGCCCTCGCTTTCCACTTTGTGCGAGAACTTGTGACCAACGGAGCCTTGCGTGTTCAACATATTTCCGGAGATGATCAATTGGCAGATGCGTTAACCAAACCGTTACCTCGTACCCGTTTCGCGGAGCTTGTACTCAAGATCGGACTCTCCGGAGGACCGTCCGTCTTGCGGGGAAATGTTAAAGATATTACATAATATTCTGTAGATATTATTTCTTGATCTCCAAGCTTAGTATCTTGCATATATTTTTTCATATTAGTATAGTTATTCATTTGTATCCTTATATACGTAGATTATGATTTCTCTCCTCTTTTGTTTATATTTTGTAAGTACATTATTTATAGACCTAGGGTTGTATTCATTATTCATTCAATACAAAATATATTTTTCATCATCTCTTAACACACTGTACCATTCTCACAACACTACTCCAATACTCCGTATTATTCTGAGATTAACTGTAATTTGTATTATTTATGGAATACGCCCAATAGTCAGTATTATTGCTATTAAATAACCCTTATAAATATGAAAGTCGTAATTTTCAACTTTACTATCATTTAAAATGCGTTCATAATTGTACTACTTTAAATAAGCAAGGGTATGCATCATTACTTTAACCGACAACATTCATTACTATAACTTGTGCGCTGATGATCAGAAATTTGTTTTTTTATCACATGTTTCGTCGTTGTTGATTGTAATATGTTCCGATTTTACCCAGTGATTATTTATATCTACGTATATTTATATGCGAGATACTTTAATTAGTCTTTCATTCTAGCTACAATACACCATATATAATGCCTATAATTTAATTTAACGTTTACCGCATATATTATCTCTGATCCCTTGAAATACATTCACGTATGTGGATAATATTCATTTACTATTAGGCATAATCTTACCTTCGACTGACTCTCTACATACTGTTGTGCAGTCTACCAATTTATGCAACCATCCAACTTAGTATCGTTATCAACGTCACTAATAAGCGGCCCGTGCATCGCACGGGCTTTCCAACTAGTAAAGTAATATACTGATACTTATTACAGGCCTAGTATCGATCCTAGTCCTCTCATGAGCATATAAAAGCTTGTGCCCAAAAACCTTTTGAAGTCGGTCTTACTTCACGTCTCACATAGGTGAATTCTTTTATCATGCACCTGCAAGCAGGGAAGGATACAGCCTATGGCTGTATGGGCCATAGCCCAACAAAGATTTCATGCTATAAAAAAATTATGCAACAAATTATGTAGTTGTGAAATGTTGCATAGGTGGTAATATCTATTGGGCATGGTTGTGTTGGTCGTGTGTTAAAATTCCTTTTAGCACTTGTTTGCTTTTTCTTAAGAGTACAACTTAATTTGTTTTAAATGTTCATTACTCTCTAGTTACATTTTTGCATTAAATGTTCATTAATTGATCTAAAGTACAAAAAAATTGTTTGCATTTCAGATTTTGAGGTAAGTAATTGTAGAAAATGTATTAAAAAAATTGGCTTTACAATTTTATTTTTCAAAAAATAATGTACGGAGTATTAAAATAACTAGAATAATAAAGTAAGATTTTTTTTTGTTTAAACTATGCATCATGTCTTTCAAGAGAAAGAGACTATCTCAAATTAAATTGTAACTTACGTTAACATCAATGTGAAACCGTCTCATTTCAGAATTTGTGTTTACTATAAAAGTTAGATTTTACCCCAACTATATTAATGAATTACTCCTCCGTTCACTATTTTTTGTCTCTTTTCATTTAAATAATCTTCACTAATATTCATAAAATGAGACAAAAAATAGTGACCGGAGGTAGTATTATTTTCAGTATAATCAATCGCCTTCTATTCTTATATATAATGTACTCCTAGTCCATATTATACGGAGTATTATTTTATATGAGGGTAGATTTTGTAATATTTAGAGTATTTTTAGAAGTTAATAATATAAATTTCGAAAAATTTTAGTATGTCTTAGAAAAATCGGTTTCACGTATAAACATGACAAAATTGTCGGCATCAATTTAGCCCTAGATACTTTCAATTCCTAGATCCGCCCTTGCCTGCAAGTACATTTTTTTTCAAAAAATTCATTAAGAAGATATCGCTTCATCCTTAACCCACAATAGGTCTAAGTACATACCTTTCGGGGTATAATTTTGATGTACTTCAATTTTAAGTAAAGGGTCTTCCACATTGAATTCTGCTTTCAACAAATTTTTAGAGGGGAATTGGGTATCCCAATACCTAATATTTAATGGACTTTAAACCCATCCCTAGAACTGATTTTTCCACTAAATGCTTTGGCAAGCTTTTAGTTAAATGATCCGCGAGATTTCTTTGAGATCTTACACAGTCTACCGAAATAACTCCGTGGGCAATTAATTCTCGCACAACACTATGTCTTACACCGTGGGCAATTTCATACACTAAATTTTTAAGTCATTCGACATTTTTTCCGGATGATACCAATGCTACAAATTTCGACTCCATAGTGGATGTCGTGATGCATGTTTGCTTCTTGGAAACCCAAGGGATGGCGCCTCCCCCAAGCAAAAAGACTCATCCACTAGTCGAAGAATGATCTTCATTCGACATTTGTAATCTAACCTGCATCTGAGTAACCTTCTAGTACAGAAGGATTTCCACTGTAAGTAAATGCAAAGTCTTTCGTGTTCTTAAGATATCTTAATACACTCATAACCGCACTCCAATGGTGATTACTTGGATTGCTGGTATATGTACTCAATTTTCCAACTGCAAACACAATATCTGGTCGAGTACTAGTCATCGCATACATTAAGCATCCTATGACTTGAGAATATTTTAATTGTGACAATGTAATCCGATATTAGGGATCAACTTTATACCTGATTCCATCGGTGAATGAGCTATACCACTGTTCTCACAATTAAATTTCTTGAGTACTTTCTCAATGTAATGACTCTGTGACAAGGAGATTCCAAGATTAGATCTTATAATCTTAATTCCTAGAATCACATCTCTGCTATGCCCATATCTTTCATGGTAAATCTCGGATTGATGATAAAAATGCTTTAGTGGAATCTACCTATTTTTGGTCCATTCTAAATATTAGCATATCATCAACATATAAACAAACTATTGCACCATTACCGGAGCTATTAAATTTGCTATATACACACTTGTCTAATTGATTAAGCTTATAACCATTAGACAAAACAACTTTATCAAATTTATGATGCCATTGCTTTGGTGCTTGCAAATTAAAACAACCATTAGTCCGTACAAGGATTTCACCAATTTGGAAACTTTATGCTCCTGTCCGGGCATAACAAATCCTTTCGGCTCCTTCATATATATTTCTTCTTCTAATTCACCATGTAAAAACGCCATTTTCACATCCATTTGGTGTATCACCAAATTATGTATAGAAGCAATTTCTATCAATAACCTTATCGTAGAAATTCTAGCAACCGGTGCATAAGTATCGAAAGAATCCATTCCTTCCTTTTGCCTAAAGCCTTGGATAACTAATCGAGCCTTAAACTTGTCGATGGAGCCATCAACGTGCATCTTTTTCTTAAAGATCCATCTACAACCAAGACGTTTACATCCCTTTGGTAGATCCAAGAGAACCTGTGTGTTGTTTCCCATTATGGAGTACATTTCATCATTAATGACTTCTTTCCAAAATGCAACATCCTGAGAAGTCATTGCTTCTTTAAAAGTCTTAGGATCTTCGTGTATGTTATAACAATAAGCATATTGAAGTTCTACTTCGTTTCTAGACCCATCTACCAAATAAATTTGGAAGTCATAACCAACATCTTTTGCTTTTCTGCCTCTCTTGATTGATGGGTACTCTCTGTCGATCGACAGATTTCTTCGTCGATTGACGAATTATGCTGCTGATCGTTTGTCATAGTATTATTACTATTATTTGGCATTGAATCTTTAAGCCTTTTCATCGACGTAACTCAATTTTCATCAAAGATAGTATCCCTAGATTCAATCACCGTATGAACCCCAATTGAATTATTGGGTTCTATTACATAAAATCTATATGCTTTTGAATGCATTTCATAGCCAATAAATATGCAATCTATTCATTTTTCTCCCAAAGTTTTCCTCTTTGGATCAAGCAATCTTACAACGCCTGACATCCCCAAACTCTAAGATAGCTTAGTTTCGCCTACTTTTTTATACCAAAGTTCACACAAAGTTATATTGTCCCTTTTGTTAGGCACTATATTCAATAGATAACAAGCGGTTAACATTGCTTCACCCCAAAAGCCTTCACTCAAACCCGAGTATGATAGCATGGAATTCATCATCTCTTTTAAAGATCGATTTTTTCCTTTCCGCTACGTCATTTAATTGTGGCGTATAGGAAGGAGTAACCTCATGCACAATTCCACAATTTTCAGGGTACTTAGGATTGTGGACATGACATTGGTCCATCCCGACGCGGCCACGCGCGGGTTTGGGGAGGCGAATGAATCTCCATATGAGAATGGATCGAATGGAAATTTAAATCGAAGTGGAGTCGCCACCGAACTTTGTGGGAGTTCGGGCCCGTTCGAACCCACTCTATGTCGTAGTGGGCCATATACAAAATGTGGCCCATTTCCGATGTCAGAGTTTATTGGGCTCGTCCCTTTGCATTGCGATACCGATACCGTCACTACCGGTTATCTTGTATTGAATGACTCTCGTGCGCCAATGTTTTCGGGCATCCGGAAACCGAGGTTCTGAGTAAGGGTGAGGGTACGTGTTGGGAAGCCCAAGAAGGACACCCAACCCCGCCCGCACATTAGCGGCCTCTACTAAGATATCGAATGATTTTTGAATACGCGCGTTAGTTGGACGGGAAAATGTTATGCAAACAGTGTTTTCCCTAAGCATGTGAGAAATTGAAAGGGTTTCTATGTCGATTTAATGCAACTAAAATATTAACGTCAAAGTTGTAATTTAGCATGCGGGTTCATTTTAGTACAATAAAATAAACAATAAATCAACAAGAGAAGTGACAAACGGTTAGTAACGGTATAATGATAATAACGGTTTGCGAATTATTGAATGATGTAGATAAGATGATGTAAAGTTCTGAAAGGTGATATTCCACGTGATTAATTAGGCACGTGTTGTCTTAAGTCACAAAAAAAACATTATCGAGACTATAAGAGAATGTAAGACTCACGACATTGTCGTGATAAGGGGCCACTCGACCGAGTCATTGCGAGACTCGACCGAGTAGACCCTCGAAAGGGGTTCTGTCTATGATTTTGGACCTTACTCGGTCGAGTTATTGACGAACTCGACCGAGTGGAGGTCATTCAGACCCTTCTGTCTCGGTTTTAGGGTGCCACTCGACCGAGTGGGCTAGGCACTCGATCGAGTGCCCCCTGTACGAACCAGATGTTTGTTTTTGATTTGCTATTGAGTTTGAAATTGCCTTTGATTTTTGCTAAGTTGATGACTTTGTCGGATCGGGCATAAATATTGATTGATTTGTGCTCGATTCGTGTGTACGATACTCGTCATATCCAACGTGCGATTAGTAAATCGACATCGGATATTGGAGTGAAATAAAAGTTAATTGCTATAAGTCGTTTTTGAATCAACCAAGACGATATAAATTCCCTCCGCGTTTACGGCGTCGTATTAATTCTTGTCGTATTGTATGACGTCCATATTAACATCAACGAGAAATCGGATCAGTTTGATTATTTGACTAAGTCGTTAGATTCGACATCCAATTATGAAATTGGTATTGAACCCTAAGATTGACACTTGAATAAAAAGACTTGATTCCCTCGGCTTCTCCGACATAGTAATAAATCCCTAGGGATTCCGTGATGTCGGATCCGCGTCAACGGGTTTCGACCCTTATTAAAAGATGCTCGATTTGAGAGATAGTTTGTAATTGATGAAAATTGTGATGAGATGATAACGATACGAACGAAAACGAAGAAAGTATTGTTTAAGTTGACCCGTTTCAATAATCAAGTGCTAGGGTGTCAGGATAAACGACCGGCAACGCTGTGTGCAGTACACTTGTATATTCGGGTTTCCTTATCCTGACATCCTTCGCACTCGACACAAATCTACGAGTATTTTAATGTCTTTTAGTACAAGAGATATTAGCGATATTATGATGCGAATAACATAAAAAACAAAACAAACGACGATGACGATAATGACGCGAGAAGGAGGAGAAGGGAGAAGAGAAGATGAGATTTGGCACCCTCAACCTACATGTTCTTGTTCTCGGTATGGACTCGTCTAGATGCGGCTTGCACGGGAGTAATGGAAGTATGTAGGATGAGTTATGGTGGTTAGGGTTTTGAATTCCTAAAGCTAGGTTTAGGGCTTGAATTAGGGTTTGAGTTCGATCTTGATGAAGGTTGTAAGAGTTGCGTTAAGTTGTCAAAAGGTGTGTGAAAGGTTGTGCATGGGGGTGTATATATAGGCTTGCTATGGACCCCCGGCTAGGGTTACTCGACCGAGTAACCAGGTGACTCGGTCGAGTGGCCTGTTGTGCCTGCAGCCGGACCTGAATAAGGCCCACTCGATCGAGTGGGTTGGGCACTCGATCGAGTGGCTCAACTGGGTCGCGTGGGTCCATTGTTTTGGACCTTGACTTTGGATGTCTTGTGGGTTTTGTGTTTGAATTACCTTTTTGATGTTTGAAAGGCTGTTTTGTGTGTGTCTCGGAAACGACTTGGACCGGGGTTGACCCAATCGCTAAAAAGTCGGTTTTATTTTCGGTGTCGGTTTTGGCCCAAATTAGTCTTGTTTGACTCAGAACGGTCTGCTGGGCCTGAATTTGAGGTTTGTTTTGTGATATTTGTACTCCATAAGCGCTTAAGCTAACAACTAATAGTTTTGAGCCCATATCCGAGCGCGTAGAAACACGTTAGCGTCCGATTATTATCATCGGGTGTTTTTTGGAAACTGCTATAGACACCTGACAGTCAAAATGTGGGTGTCTACAGCCCCCACTCTGACTGAGGCTTGGACAAGGCGAAAGTTAGAGTAGCCACCAGGCCAACCGAGGATTGAAACCTGGCGGGCTTCCGGTCGGTTCGTTTATAGTCCATTAGACTTGCGTGAAGGGCTCGCCAGCCATAAGCTAGAAGTCATACCTGAGCTGATGACGATAACTCCGTGGGGAATTGGACTTGTCGCATAAGTCCTGGGTGCGCCTGTATGCAGGCTCATCCCGTGTTATTCCGGGGAAAATGTCACCTAGGGCCTTCCGCTGGGGAGATGCAGTGGGTTGCCTGTCCCTGTTTGAGTCGTACATGTATAAGTCACATAAAATTTGCATGCAACACGTAGGTAGTAAAATGACTCGCGCTGGGGAAAATGATTTTTTGAATTTTTTGAAAGTTTTGAAAATTTTTGAAATTTTGACATTTGGAACTTTTGAGATTTTTTGACTCCTAAAGAAATTAGGAAAGTTCGGGATGAATATTTCTGTGCTAGTATCGAGACTAGGCTTGTGGCTTGATTCCGTTTAGGATTAGGAAACTGTTGTGATACGGAAAGAGGGCTATAGAATTAATACTATAAATACCCCTCCCTTGCCCTTGATTTCCTCATAATTTCTTCCACAATTCCTCTCTTCTCAAAAGAAAGTCTCCTTATTCCTCTCAAGAAAATAGTCATGGGAATCGACAGGTTGACTGTGATGCTGCAGGAATTGTCCCGACGTTTTAGGGATGCTGATAGGGTGGCTCTTAACCAGACGGGTATTATTCAATTGTACCCGTTTCGCCAGATGCAAGTTGATCGCTACTTTCATGATGCCTGCTTGTCTTATTGGGATGACATATATCTTGTCTTTGCCTATCCTCGAGGAGAAGTTTGTCCCTTGCCTGAGGAGATCGCTGCTATAGGAGGATGGAATCTGATACTTCGTCCTGCTATCTCGTATTCAATTTATGACCCGAGGAGGAAGCTTCGAGAATTTTTAGGGCTTTCCCATAACGAGATATCCCGTATGATGGAGGGTGATAATATTTCTCTGATCGACTTGGCTGAGAAATTTATGAATCCTCTCGATGTTCGGGTCAGACCGGCTCATAGCCGTAGGGCTTTTTCTTTCTACATGCTCCATGTTTATGCCTTTGAGGGTCACATGGATTTATTGTCTTGTATGGGTAACGCCCGCCTCCTAACAGTGGTTGATTTGATGGAGACGGAGTACAGCCCGGCTTGGCTGATCACGGGTGAAATTATCCAAGGTCTAGATAATCGCAAGAGGGATTCGTCGGTCCGTCTCACTGGAAGTACCCGTCTACTGCAAGTATGTTACTTTGCATTTTTTTCAATTTCTTGATTTTTTTGATTTTTTTTTTCGCGACTTTTCCGCTGCAGTGGGCACTCGGTCGAGTCACCCTGGCACTCGATCGAGTGCCCTCGTAAAAAGCCCCCTGTTCGTGTTCAGGGGTACCACTTGATCGAGTGTCCCAGGCACTCGACCGAGTAGCCTTAGGCGGACGCCTGTTTCGCTTCAGGAACTCATGTTTTGTTTCTTTTTTCAGATTTGGCTATATGAGAGGCTATCAGTGATAGATCCTCCTCTTGATGCAAGCAACTACCGTCATAACCAGGTGATGACGAGGAGACGGGCCATTGTCTTTTCTCGTCAGATTACGCAGAAGTATTGGGACGAGGTGTTGTCTTTTCATAGTGGCCCATTAATTTGATGGGTAGTGCCGTGGTGGCCCATCTATCTTTGGACTGGCTTGGACCCGAGGGACAGAGCTCGCTATCAGGTAATCCTATCTTTTAGGCAGACAGTTCATATTTACCCGGATCGCATACTAAGTCAGTATGGATGGACCCAGCGAATCCCAGAAGTTGAAGCAGTTGTGAGTGACCCTACCCAACTGACCGATGTAATGTGCGATAACTGGAGGGATGCAAAGATGGTACACCCGGCATACTTTGCCCATTCCCAAATCTCGTCACTCGACCTGGGTTTCGGACTCTTACATGAAGTGGACTAAAGCAGGCGATGCCAAAGCCCGAGCTGCTCTGAAAGTTGATGAGGCTTTTGACCTGCTGCGAAGGGAGCAAGCTAAAGATAACAGGGGATTCTTTGATGAAGGTGACACCCCGGCTACCATGGTCCGATTAATGTCAGGTCAAAAGAAGAAGACCAAGACTCGAGCTGGAGGGTCTAGTGCTAAAGGTGCTTGGGGGAAAGTGAGCCCCCAGACTGACTTGGAAAGGAGACTGGGCCCAAGACCAGCTGTGCAGGATCGACTTGGCCCACGGGATAGACTATCCGAGCACGTACGGGCTCGACTTGGACCAAAGACTGTGGCAGAAGACCTGTTGTCAAAGAAACGGGTTCGAGCTAAAGAGGTTCCTCTTGTGATTTGGGAACGCTCGCCCCCGCCCCGTCGAACCCGGGCTCCGCGCGACCCAAAGGACAAAGAAAAGGGCAAGATGCCGGGATATTAGCCTCCTTTGTTTTATTATTTAAATATTATTACTATTTTTGTGGTGTGATTTTTTTTGTGTATGCCGTTTTTTTTTTGTAATTCCCGAGTTTATCGTTTTTTTTAATAAAGACGTATTAGTGAATACCGTTCCCGTCCTTTCGTTTATTGCAGTGGTTGTACCCTTTTGAGGGGTTGCCTACGTATCCACAATTAGCGGAATCAAACCAAGTGTAGTTCAAAATTGATTTGATTTTTTTTTTTCAATTTTCGAAATACATCAAGACTATTAGTGCGAGATGTGCGACAGTAGAATAATTAATTCTAACTTATTGACTTGTCTATAATTTTTTGAAAATTTATAAAAAGACAAATTTTTATAAATTTTTGCAAATGACATTGAGATTGGGTTTATGGGTAGTAGCGCTTCAGCTGGTCCAAGTTGGTCGGGTTGACGAACTCGTTCCCGTCCAGGTCTGTCAGTATCACCGCTCCCCCTGATAGGACCTTCTTGACTAAGTATGGACCCGCCCAATTGGGTTTGAATTTACCCCTTGGGTCAACCGGTAGTAAGGCACAAACCGATTTTAGGACCAGATCCCCTTCTTTGATGTTTCTGGGCCTAACTCTTTTGTTGAAGGCCCGTTGGATCCTTTTTTGATATATTTGGATACTGTTAAAGGCCCGGGACCGCCGTTCGTCTAAAAGGACTAGCGAATCGTATCGAGCTTGAACCCAATCTGCTTCCGGTACTTGGCTTTCAAGTAAAATCCGGAGGGATGGCACCTCTAGCTCAACCGGTTGGACCGCTTCCATTCCATATGTCAAATAATATGGAGTTGCTCCGGTTGCTGTGCGAATTGAAGTCCGACACCCCCATAGGGCAAAAGGTATTTTGTCGGGCCAGTCCCGGTAATTCTCAGCCATCTTTTTAAGTATGGTGACAATTGTTTTGTTAGCCGCTTTTACCGCTCCGTTTGTTTGGGGTCGGTAGGGAGAAGATGTATGCCTTTGAATCTTGTATTTCGCTAGCAACGTGGCGGTCTCTGCTTGAAAATGGGTCCCGTGATCACTGATGAACTCATGTGGGATCCCGTATCGGCATATAATCTTATTCTGGATAAATTTGGCCACGTGCTTGGTGTTGAAGACACGGTATGACTCGGCTTCAACCCATTTGGTGAAGTAGTCGATGGCTACCAAAATGAAGCAATGACCTCCCGTCCCGGAAGGGTGCACCTTTACAATTATATCAATACCCCATGTCGAAAATGGCCAGGGTGATGTCATGGTATATAATAGGGAAGATGGCATATGCTGTACGTTTGCAAAGATATGACAGTTATGGCAGTGTTTGACATATAGCTGACAGTCTGTTTCCATGGTGTTCCAGTAATAACCGAGCCTCATGATTTTTCGGGCTAGCATATGGGCGTTCATATGCGGGCCATTTTCACCATCGTGTACCTCGGCCATAACCTTTTCGGTCTGTGTTTTGTCGATACACAAGAGAAGAGCCCCCTGTGCTGTCTTTTGTTTTATAATTGCCCGTCATTCGTGCGAACAAATTGGGTTGCCAATCTTCGCAAGGCTTTCTTGGCCCGGTTTTCAGTTCCCGGGGGATACTCTCCCGTTGTCAGGTAGGTTAGGACTGACTGATACCAAGGTTCTGGGTCAGTTATCTCGATATCCTGGATGGCGTGGATGTAGGCCGGCTCGGACCGCCTTTCGACACAGATCGGCATGCTGGTAAGATGGTCCGGTATATTTAGCAGGGACGCTAATTTGGAAAGCGCGTCTGTAAATTGATTTTCTTCCCGGGGCAAGTAGATATATTCCACCTTTTGAAATTGTTTCTCTAGAACCCTTACCCGTGCTTGGTAAGCCACGAGATTGGCGTTCCGAGTTTTCCATTTCTGGAGAGCTTGATTGATGACCAATGATGAATCACCGTGGACCCGGAGGTTTGTTACCTCTAAGTCAGCGGCGGCTTGCAACCCGTGAATGCATGCTTCGTATTTGGCTGCGTTGTTGGTCACGTCAAAGTCCAATTTGATGGATAACGGGGTGTGCTCCCCTCGTGGTGAGATTAACAGAATTCCGACCCCAAACCCTCGGTAGTTGGATGCTCCATCAAAATACAAATCCCATGTTTCGGTGTCAGTATGGGATATGTCTTCATCAGGAAAGGCCCAAGTATCGGTGTGGCCTTCTTCGGATATTGGACTATCGGCTAGGAATTCTGCCACTACCCAGCCTTTGATAGCACAAATTTGAGGTCAAACTCTGCGAGCATCAAAGTCCATCTGGACATCCTGCCGTTAAGGATGGGCTTCTCGATAGGTACTTGATAGGGTCCATTTTGAACAAAACATGTACCTCGTGGCTCAACATGTAGTGTCGGAGCTTTTTAGTGGCCCAAACTAACGCTAGGCACGTTTTCTCGAGCATTGTGTACTTGCATTCGTACTCTAGGAACTTTTTACTGATGTAGTAAATAGCCCGTTCTTCTGAATCGACTGTCTGGGCCAGCATAGCCCCCATGGCTGTCTCGCTCGTTGTTAGGTATAACGATAAAGGTAAGCCGGGTTGAGGTGGCATTAATACCGACGGTGCAGACAGAATCTCCTTGATTTTATCGAAAGCCGTTTGACATTTGTTGTCCCATAGTACCCGTTCTCCGATCTTCAGTTTTTTGAAAATGGGCTCACATACCATGGTTTGTTTTGAAATGAATCGGCTGATGTATTGGACTTTCCCGAGAAACCCTCTTATTTCTTTTTCGGTCTTGGGTGGTTGCATCTCGGTGATGGCTTTGATTTTAGCTGGGTCGACCTCGATGCCGCGTTGGCTAACGATATGGCCCAGTAATTTGCCTGATGTTACCCCGAAACTGCATTTTTGAGGGTTTAGCCTCATGTTGTATTTGCGTAGTCGGGTAAAGAATTTTCTTAGAGCTGCAATGTGCCCACTTCGGTCCTTCGACTTGACAATCATGTCGTCCACATAAACCTCCACTTCCTTATGCATCATGTCATGTAATAGGGTGGTGGCGGTTCGTAGATAAGTGGCCCCGGCATTGATGAGCCCAAATGGCATAACAGTGTAACAGTAAGTACCCCAAGGTGTAATAAAGGTGGTCTTACTCATATCCTCTTCTGCCATTTTAATTTGATTGTATCCGGCATACCCATCCATGAATGATAGAAGGGCATGATCGGCCGTGTTATCCACCAGTATGTCGATGTGTGGTAACGGGAAATCATCTTTTGGGCTGGCCTTATTGAGGTCCCGGAAGTCCACACATACCCGCACCTTGTCGTCCTTCTTGGGTACCGGCACGATGTTTGCGACCCAGTCTGGATATTCAGACACTTGTATAAAGCCCGCTTTGAATTGTTTGTCTACTTCTTCTTTGACCTTGAGAGACCATTCGGGCTTCATTCTTCGGAGTTTCTGCTTTACCGGTTTACACCCATCTTTGATGGGTATTCGGAGTTCAGCTATTTCCCGATCTATTCCCGGCATGTCCTTGTAGGACCATGCGAAGACGTCCTTGAATTCCTGGAGGAGGTCTATGAATTGTTTTCTCTCCTCTGGATCTAAGGATAGGCCCAACTTAAGCATCTGGGGGTCTAAAGTGGTTCCCACATTGATGGACTCGGTTTCTTCGATTACCGGATCTCGGGATTCCCTTTGTTCGAGCTGCTCGATCAGATGCGGAGGTAGAGGTACCTGTTCATCGAATTTCTCAATGTCATTGAATATAAAATCTTTGAAATTGAGAAAGTTTTGGAAATAAGACAAGTCGTAAGCAGAACGGTTTTCGTTATTATTATTAATAGTGAATTTTGAGAAAAGCTCGAATAGAGCGGCCATCTGCTCGTTGGTCAGTGGCGGGATATGGAGAGGTCTTGGGACAGGCACCGAGACCTCCGTGGAAGTGGCTAAGGGAAAAGGGGTTACAGACTCGACTCTAGCACCAGACCCTCTAGACTCGAACTCAGACTCCGACTCAGACTCTGACTCTGACTCGGTATCCGGCATGTCTCCCTCGCCGGTGGTCAGCTTGTAGGTCCGTCCTTGACTGTCGGTCCACTTGATGGTTTTCCTCCAGGCCATTTTCCCGGTGTCTGCACCGACCTCGGTGATTAGCTTGGTGGGGTCAAACCGATCGTTGCGAAGGATCAGATTGACTAAGTCATCTGAGCGGGGGCGGCCTTGTCTTCTCCAAATAGGAGCCCTAGCACGGGCTCGTAGTTGTTTTCCCCTTCCTTGGACTCAGCTTGAACAAGGGTGAATACATCATCGGGGATGAAATTGCATTCCCGAGCCGTTTTGGTCTCGGGATATGTGATAGTGGGTTGGTAGAGGCCCACTTGAATAGCTCCGAAAACTGGAGTGACGAAGTAGTCAGTTAACTTCGGGCTATAAGGGCCTATGTAAGTACCCTTGAGAATGTTGATGGCCTTGTGAATACCGGCCCGAACCACGTTTTCCGGGGTTATAGCATACCCCAATCCGAACTGTGACTCACCATCGTTAAGGACCTCAATAATCTTCCCAGCTGGAAGATTTGGCCTTGAGGTAGCTCCCGGTAGATAGCCCAAATTTTGTAGCCTCATGTCGATGCTAGTGGTGAAGTAAGGCCTGAAGAGATATTCCTCCTCGATCACGCCCACGAAATCAAATCCTCGTGGGCCGGCCCGGCCCGTAGCATTACAACTTGCTACGGTGATGTGGGTTGCTTCTAGAGTGATGATGTCGTCCCGAAGTGGCATCTTAACTTTCCGGTGGAGAGTAGAGGATACGGCCTTGACCGCATGGATCCAAGGCCTTCCGAGTAGCAAGTTAAAGGATGAGGTGACGTCGATCACCTGAAACTCCAGTTCTTTTTCGATTGGGCCCGTTATTATTGTTAGTTTAACGGTCCCGGCCACCGGTTTTGGGCTTCCGTCGAAGGCCTGAATAGTTTGTGCTGTCGGGAGATAGTCGGCATCCGTGATGCCGAGGGCCTTAGCGGTCCTTAGAGGTAGGACATTTACAGCGGACCCATCGTCGATAAGGGTCATCGGGAGGTACTTCCCTCGGCAAATGACCGTGATGTAAAGGGCCAGATTATGATTGGGCCCGAACGGTGGCAGATCAGATTCAGAGAAGGTGATGAGCGGGCCTTCTTCTTTGGATTTGCCCTTAAGATAGGGCATAATAGTGGCTACCATTTCAGCGGGGGTAACCTGTGAGTCGACCTTGATTTCATCGAGAGCCTTAGTCAGTGCTTCTCGATGAGCCTGCGAGCTAACCAGAAGTTGCCATATGGTTAAGTCAGCTCGAACCCTCTTCAATTGTTGGACCAAGGCGGTGTCGTTGCTTGGTTCTTCGAGGGTAGGATCCGCCCTGATAGGTTCAGTGACGGTTATTGGAGTAGAGCGCCCAGCTGTGGCGAGGTGGTTGGTGGCTAAGGCCTTGGACTTAGCCTTTCGGACCTCTTCAAGGGTGATGGGGACAGCTTCCTCTTTGGCTAGGTAAACATCATCCTCGTCATCGAACCATATCCCATTGATTTGTGGGACATAAGGGGAGATGAGGTGTGAGCAGTCGATTACCTCACCGGTGAATATTGCATGGGCACTGAACGGGTTTTCTTTGTTGCTCGGCTTGTCTCCGAGCAACGGGATCTTCCCGCTCTCGATCAGGTCCTGGATCAGATGCTTCAGTCTCCAACATTTTTCAGTATCATGCCCGTTACCCCGATGATACTGGCAGTAGGCTTTGGCGTTATAACTTTTGGGCCTCTTCTCTACTGGAACTTCTGGAGTTGGGTCTATCGGTTGGATCAGGCCCTTTGAAGATAGCCTCTGTAAGGCATAAGTATAGGTAGTCCCTATATCTGTGAATACCCGATTTGGTGTATTCTTTTTGGATGAGGTGTCAAGCAGATTTACCTCGTCGAAGATGCTGCGAGTTGCAGCTGCAGGTGTGGGCTAGCTCGCAGATGAGCTTGCCCCTTGATAGCCTTTGGTAGAGGCCTTAGTCAGGCTCTCTAAACGTAAGTCATCCTCGATCCTTGTACCCATTTCAGTAAGGGTAGCAAAATTAGGGATAACAACATACCGGAGATGGACCCGGTAGAAAGGCAGGAGGTTCTTGACAAACGCCTCCACTAGCACTTTCTCACTAGGCTTATCGACCAGCTTAACACTCTCGGCCCGCCATCTCTGCAGATATTTGGTGAATCTTTCTTTGGGCTCTTGGGCCATCACTTACAGAGTACGCATTGTAGTCTGGATCTCGGTATTATCAGCGTAATTCCGAGCAAACTCAGTTGCCACATCATCCCAAGTTTTATATTTCTTGGAATCGAGCCTGTAGTACCAGGCCTTGGGATGCTTCTCCAGGGAGGAAGGGAATAAGTGATGAGTAAACATGGTGGACTTCACCCCCTTTACCGCCATAAAATCCTTGAAAGCCCGGATGTGGTGGACCGGGTCTTCGGTACCCTCAAACATTGGAATTCCCGTAAGGTTGAGGTTAGCGGGTAGCTCGTCATTCAAAGGCGAATAGGAACGAGCAATTTCAGTGTGGATCGAGTTGTTCGTTGACAGGTGAACTTGTTCCTCGAGCCTACGGACAACGCTGACTAGTTCAGCTATGGGCCCAGTGGGCTCCGATCCAGGAGGAGGAGTTCCCTTCTTCATTGCGCCCACACGAGTGGCGAGTGCCGTTTGATCCTTCTGGATGGCAGTCAATTGGGCTTCGATCTTCTCTAGGGCATCCTTCAATGCGTCCATTTTGCGTTGATATCTGGTTTCGGGTGGCCTGTCTGTAAGAACACCGCGTAATCAGAAACTGGCCCGAATCCCGGAATAGAAAGTACATCCCGAACAAGACTGAAAAGGGAAATGACTCGGAAAAGACACCTAGACGGGTGACTTGTGAAAAGTGGGCCTTCTTTAGGATTCGGCGGGTGGGCCTAGTCCTGTTCGAAGAAAGGTCCACGTGAGACATCCCCAGACTTTGGACTCGATTGTGTAGACGGGCCCTCTTTTGTAGTAGTATGTCCTACGTAGGTGGGCCTTGCCTTAGTCTAATAAGGCGGACTGGGATGGGGAAGAAACCCGTGATTTAAGATCGACAAAGTTTCGACGCTAAAGACCTCGACGACTTATGACATGACCCGACACTGCTAAATACGGGAAGTCCTAAGAAGAGGAAGGTTTTGAAAATGATTTTTTTTTGAAAGTCCGAGAGAACTCAGGGAAGGGGCCCGATTTTTCGAGAAAATCGGAAAGTGCATCGGGCCACAAGTTTTGAAAGTTCGAAAATATTTTCGAGTTTTGAAATGGGCAGCATACCGGCTAGAAATAGGCTATTTTGAGTAAAATCATAAGTCCTAAATTCGGTATATGTCCCGGGTTTTGAAAATTGAATATCTTGAAAAAGATGTATTTTTTTGAAAAGTTGACGGTTTTTGAAAACGACATGGAAACCAAATAGCACGTAGTCACACAAGCATTATAACGACGCCATGTATGCTTTACACTAAGTCTCGGTCGATCTAGATAGGGTCTATACCAGTGTACATAGTCTAGACGTTGATCGGGACGGACTTTCTAAGTCGAGTTGAGCTTAGAACATGCCGCGAAACCCACTCGAATCGACTATGGACACCTTTTGACATATCCATATTAGAGTACATCAACGGTATAGTGGGACGTCGGTCGCGAGTACCGGCCCGGGAAAATATGGGGTTATGCATGAACCGTAAAACTAAAACGCGTATTGTACTAGTCAAACGATTTTTATTCGAGTCTCACCCTGAATATGCCGATGGTAAGTCACGCATCAGTTAATCCCCAGCGGAGTCCCCAAATTGTGGACATGACGTAGGTCCACCCCGACGCGGCCACGCGCGGGTTTGGGGAGGCGAATGAATCTCCATATGAGAATGGATCGAATGGAAATTTAAATCGAAGTGGAGTCGCCACCGAACTTTGTGGGAGTTCGGGCCCGTTCGAACCCACTCTATGTCGTAGTGGGCCATATACAAAATGCGGCCCATTTCCGATGTCAGATTTTATTGGGCTCGTCCTTTTGCATTGCGATACCGATACCGTCACTACCGGTTATCGTGTATTGAATGACTCTCGTGCGCCAACGGTTTCGGGCATCCAGAAACCGAGGTTCTGAGTAAGGGGTGAGGGTACGTGTTGGGAAGCCCGCGAAGGACACCCAACCCCGCCCGCACATTAGCGACCTCTACTAAGATATCGAATGATTTTTGAATACGCGCGTTAGTTGGACGGGAAAATGTTATGCAAACAGTGTTTTCCCTAAGCATGTGAGAAATTGAAAGGGTTTATATGTCGATTTAATGCAACTAAAATATTAACGTCGAAGTTGTAATTTAGCATGCGGGTTCATTTTGGTACAATAAAATAAACAATAAATCAACAAGAGAAGTGACAAACGGTTAGTAACGGTATAATGATAATAACGGTTTGCGAATTATTGAATGATGTAGATAAGATGATGTAAAGTTTTGAAAGGGTGATATTCCACGTGATTAATTAGGCACGTGTTGACTTAACTCACAAAAAAAAACATTATCGAGACTAAAAGAGAATGTAAGACTCACGGCATTTTCGTGATAAGGGGCCACTCGACCGAGTCATTGCGAGAATCGACCGAGTAGACCCTCGAAACGGGTTCTGTCTATGATTTTGGACCTTACTCGGTCAAGTTATTGACGAACTCGACCGAGTACGTCGCCACTCGATCGACTCATTGTGAGACTCGACCGAGTGGAGGTCATTCAGACCCTTCTGGCTCGGTTTTGGGGTGCCACTCGACCGAGTGGGCTAGGCACTCGATCGAGTGCCCCCTGTATGAACCAGATGTTTGTTTTTGATTTGCTATTGAGTTTGAAATTGCCTTTGATTTTTGCTAAGTTGATGACTTTGTCGAATCGGGCATAAATATTGATTGATTTGTGCTCGATTCGTGTGTACGATACTCGTCATATCCAACGTGCGATTATTAAATCGACATCGGATATTGGAGTGAAATAAAATTAATTGCTATAAGTCGTTTCTGAATCAACCAAGACGATATAAATTCCCTCTGCGTTTACGGCGTCGTATTAATTCTTGTCGAATTGTATGACGTTCATATTAACATCAACAAGAAATCGGATCAGTTTGATTATTTGACTAAGTCGTTAGATTCGACATCCAATTATGGAATTGGTATCGAACCCTAAGATTGACACTTGAATAAAAAGATTTTATTCCCTCGGCTTCTCCGACATCGTAATAAATTCCTAGGGATTCCGTGATGTCGGATCCGCGTCAACGGGTTTCGACCCTTATTAAAAGATGCTCGATTTGAGAGATAGTTTGTAACTGATGAGAATTGTGATGAGATGATAACGATACGAACGAAAACGAAGAAAGTATTGTTTAAGTTGACCCGTTTCAATAATCAAGTGCTAGGGTGTCAGGATAAACGACCAGCAACGTTGTGTGCAGTACACTTGTATATTCGGGTTTCCTTATCCTGACATCCTTCGCACTTGACACAAATCTACGAGTATTTTAATGTCTTTTAGTACTAGCGATATTAGCGATATTATGATGCGAATAACATAAAAAAACGAAACAAACGACGATGACGATAATGACGCGAGAAGGAGGAGAAGGGAGAAGAGAAGATGGGATTTGGCACCCTCAACCTACATGTTCTTGTTCTCGGTATGGTCTCGTCTAGATGCGGCTTGCACGGGAGTAATCGAGGTATGTAGGATGAGTTATGGTGGTTAGGGTTTTGAATTCCTAAAGCTAGGTTTAGGGCTTGAATTAGGGTTTGAGTTTGATCTTGATGAAGGTTGTAAGAGTTGTGTAAAGTTGTCAAAAGGTGTGTGAATGGTTGTGCATGGGGGTGTATATATAGGCTTGCTATGGACCCTCGGCTAGGGTTACTCGACCGAGTAACTAGCTGACTCGGTCGAGTGGCCCGTTGTGCCTGCAGCCGGGCCTGAATAAGGCCCACTCGATCGAGTGGGTTGGGCACTCGATCGAGTGGCTCAACTGGGTCGCGTGGGTCCATTGTTTTGGACCTTGACTTTGGATGTCTTGTGGGTTTTGTGTTTGAATTAGCTTTTTGATGTTTGAAAGGCTGTTTTGTGTGTGTCTCGGAAACGACTTGGACCGGGGTTGACCCAATCGCTAAAAAGTCAATTTTATTTTTGGTGTCGGTTTTGGCCCAAATTAGTCTTGTTTGACTTGGAACGGTCCGCTGGGCCTGAATTTGAGGTTTTTTTGTGAGATTTGTACTCCATAAGCGCTTAAGCCAACAACTAATAGTTTTGAGCCCATATCCGAGCGCGTAGAAACACGTTAGCGTCCGATCATCATCGGGTGTTTTTTGGAAACTGCTATAGACACCTGGCAATCAAAATGCGGGTGTCTACAAGGATCATAGTACTCTCTACCTCGATTAGTTCGAAGTCTTTTAATCTTACTAGATTGTTACAATTCTACTTCATTCTTATAAACAACAAATTTATCAAGAGCCTCATCTTTATAATGCAGCAAGAAAAAATATAGCAGAACTGAAAATAATCATCAATGAAAGTTCTCATATATTTTTTATTTTCTAAAGACAGAGTAGAATGTAAATCACATAAATCACTATGTATTAAATCCAACATTTGCGATGTACTTACGATATTCTTGAAAGGTTGTCTAGCAATCTTAGTGCGTAAGTATACAAGTATCACATTTACGAGTTTGTAAATCAAATGGTGGAATTAAATCATGTTTAGACATACAGAGTAATCGCTTGTAATGAACATAACCAAGCCTAGCATGCCATAAACTAGAAACAGATGTAGGAGTAGATATCTTATAAACACAATCATCAATTTTGTTAACATTTAACATAAACATTCTGTTATAATAATGTCTGAAACCTTTAAATATTCCTGACTTTGATAATACATAATTATCTGATTCTATAACTTGTTTATAACCAGATTTATTTAATAAACCTCCCGATCGATACTATGTTTTTCGTTATTTCGGGTACATATAATACATCCTTTAATTAATCCTATGGATTTTCCAGAACTAAAAACTAAAGTAATATTTTCACGGCCTTGTATTTTCTGCGGTTGATTCGTTGCCCATGTGAAGAATGAGTCCATCTTCTACCGGTACAAAATTTTTGAACCAAGAATGATTTTTGCAAACATGTCTTGTTGCACCCGAATCAATTCACCAAATGATTTCATTATCTTGCACAAAATTTGTTTCATCAAAATATGTAACATAATTCTTATTAGAATTATTTTCAATACAAGTTAGAAAATGACCTTGACTTGTAGAAGAACCATGGTCCTTGGACCCTTGCCAGTGCTGTAATTCCCTATAAATTTTAACGCAATACAGTGGTGGAAACACTGTAGAAGTGGGATTATAATACACGGCAACTATGTCTTGATTAAATAAAAACGGTAAGTCAATACATAAGCCATAAAATAAAAATTGCTACAAAATAAAAATAAAATAAAATCCATAAAATGGATTTTAACAATCCATAATACAGTGATCTTATTAAAACAAGCAGGATCCACAACTGCTCGCTTGCCCACCCAAAGGGAAACACATATACCTGCCATGTTAAAAAAACATAACAGCCACAATCAGTGGGGAGCAACGTCAACGTTCTCCCAGCCGTATAACGGGATTTTAAAAATGTAATTACTATTATAGAAAAATAGTAAAAAAGGAAAACAGTAAAACATTATAATGAAAATAAGCTTTCAGTGAAAAACTTCACGTATCGAAACAATATAATAAAAACGAGTTTTCTGGAGAAAACAGAAAACATTTGCCAACCTGCAAACCAAATTATACCGATAATAATAAAATATTCAAAATGGTGTTATGGATAGAATTAGTGTTCACAAGGCTAGACTTTCACTAGGGATATACTAAAAACTAGCTTCGAGAACTCAGACACCAACTTCACACGCAGCGCAGATCCAAGGTCTCTAACTAGGCAAGTCAACCATAATAGGACGACGGCTTATCAATGCAAGGTCCTAGCTTAAGTAATATACACCCCTCCTGGATACCAAATGTATCCAGTTCAACTGACGGCGACTAACACGATGCGATATCTAGCTTAATTAAGGGCACAATGCACATATACTCCTGGACACCAAATGTATCCAGTTCGACAACCAATGCATCCCAAATCAGAGACGGCTCTTAGGTGTATTGGGCAGGGGCCTGGCCCCCCAGCTCAATAGCGCAGTAAGTATAGGTTTCGGCCCAAAAAGAACTTTCGAAATAAATAAGCATTGTGTGGCTTCACGTCAATAGCATGTTGTGTCTCAGTTGGTAGGGAGTGGCGATTCTAATGCGAGAAGTCAGAGCCTCGACTCCCACATTGAACCTATTCTACATTTGTATTTGTATTTTTCCTCATAAAATATTTATTAGACTAACATCGTAACGTACTAGCGTCATATTAGTACTCCATATATGACTTTTATCGAATTTTTGTTGATAAAATTGTGATATATTCCATTTTTGATATTTAGAAAAAAAATAGATTTTATGTGAGATTGTCTATTAGATTATATAATCAATTTTCGGCCTCCAACTATCATCAATTTTGACTGAATTGGTTCCCATCACCTTAAGGTTTTTTTGTTGAGTATATTTCTTGACATCGTCTCATGTAAGTTTAGTGTTAGACGCATTTTATTATGCACTAATTAAAAAATAAAAGGATAACTACCAATTATTTGAGATGTGTCACAATACAATTACTTAGACCTTTTCGTTGGAAAATTAATGGTTTATTAAAAAAGAAAGCAATCATTTACGTTTTTGATTTTAACAATAGTAGTTACGTACTTCTATTCACTAAATATATTACGAAGTGAGTATAATTCTGAAACTCATATGAATGTATGTTTTGAAAAAATTATTATTATACATGTTGCATGTGTAAACTTCAACTTGGTACGAAAAATCAGAAATTTTAAAAAGTGATAAAAATTTACAGGGCGAAAATTCATGAAAAATTTATACGGGACCCCTCAATTTTTTTCTCAAGATCCGTCACTGTCCTAAATGGATACACCAGCCTTATAGTTAATATCCTAGACTGTATTACTCTAACCCCACACTAAACCTTATTCCATAACTCCAAAACAAAGCCATTATCGATATTCACAAGATATAATCATTACAAATAATAAGAGAACAAAAAAAGGATAAAGGATCACTTTCCAAAAGGGGAAACTTTCTATTTTTAGAAACTTATTAAAATAGCATCGTATCAAAATATCAAAAATATTAGTTCATACTAATACAACATTTTTAGTAAACGATATAGATTTATAAAACTAATACTTTCGGCCTTAACGATATTAATTGTTAAAATGAGAACATTTGGGTTTATGAAATTATTGAAATATCACACGTGTGTTTATAAAGTGATTAAAAATGTCTTAAACGTTTTAATACTATTAATCAGGGTGTTTTCAAAATTTATAAAACTAAAATTCCCTAATTATTATTAGTTTCGACAATACGAACGTAAATAGGATTTTACGACAAATGTCAAAACAAATTGTTTAACGTCTTTTATTTCATTAAATCATTAAACAAATTTAGAATATGATAAGGGGTGATTTAACCTATAAAGTTTCAAACTTAAGTATTTTCAAAATTGCTGGAAAAACAAGTCATTTAGGTTGAACGGGGCATTTTAACGATAAATCGTAATTTTGACCAAAAATCAATACTATTAATTAAAGACTTCGATAAATAGTACAAAAATTATGTAAAATAGCTAAAATATATTTTTGAACATCCTTTCCAGAAAAATAAATTTTCCAAAATCCTTAAACTCGGTTTTTAAAGAGTTTTCTCGTTAATCGTCTAATCTCGACAATAACGATTAATAAAAGTAGTAATTACAAAATGATTTAAGTATTAATATCCAAAAATTATTATTAAACTTAAAAATCATGATTTTCCACAAACTACTAATTTTTCCAGATTTTCAAAATTCCAGATTTAGCAAATTCTGTTAAAACCGTCTTTTAAAACCCGTTTCCACAATTAATGATTTTCTTAATAAAACTTGTCGTTCCTAATATTTTATTAAAGCACTAAAAATAATAAAAATACATTTGATCATGAAACCATCAGAAACACATTTTTTCCCAGATTTAAAACAAAAACCAGAAATAGGAAATTAAAACGACAAACATGGTTTGAACGATAAACGATGATTTAAAGTGATTAATTATTTCACCCACTTAACAATTCCTAAAAATTATAATGAAATTCTTAAAATTCATTTTCATCAGAAAGATCATCCATGCAAAATTTCAGATTAAAATAAAATGTTTAAGTGCTAGAACTAAAAATCGGCTTTTAATCGTTTTTGTCCGTAAACGGTAATAATTCAATAATCGATATCTAAAATATCATAAAAATACCAAATTATCGAAAATCATCAAAAATATCATTTTTACAAAATATATTCATATATTACAAGTTTAGGCCGAATATTACGATTTTACAAATTAATATGACAATTTAATCGTTAATCTTGTAAAAGCGATAAAAATACCGAAACACGTAAGTTTTCAAATTTAAAATTTTTTCCAGATTATATGACATACATATATTGTCAAAAATAAAATATAAAAATATACATGCAATTACACAAATAAAATCATGCAATACCGAGTAACATTGACGTTACCTTCAATCCAAATCCGAGTCTATTATAATTTGCCGGCTTCGGGATCGACCAAGAATCCTAATT
The DNA here is from genome assembly GCA_958450325.1 of Agrostemma githago. Lineage (NCBI taxonomy): Eukaryota > Viridiplantae > Streptophyta > Magnoliopsida > Caryophyllales > Caryophyllaceae > Agrostemma > Agrostemma githago. Next base: position 63,076,737 of record OY288246.1, read on the forward strand.
CACATGACATATATGGTACACAAATATCATGAGAAAACTAAAAGAATCAAGATAAATAACGATCGGAAATAACATCGATTATTACCTTAACGAAGGAAATGAAAGACGATAATTTAGAAGGCGAAAATAGGACGATCAAAGCTTGATTATGAATGAAAATGGCTGCTGAAAATGGGCAGAAACACAAGCTAAAAAGAGGGAGGAAGAAGAGGTTTTTGTTAAAATAAAATTGATGTAAAAATGAATAAGTAAAATATGAAAGGATGGTGGATGAATGAAGCATTAAAATTGACAAAAACAATGTGAATGTAGCCTTAAAATTTCAGCCAAAATGAATGAGATGGTAGCATGAAAAGTTCGTAATTTAAGCATGCAAATCAATTAAAGAGAAAAATATCTTTTTACTTAAAGTTTAAACATAAAGTGTTACGTAAATTAAAGTTGTAATCAAAGGTGTTACTACATAGTGTCACGGTCCAAAAAGATCTCTTTTTAGTTGTAGGTTGATAAAAATAAGGATCGTAAAATTATTAAAAACATTTCAAAGCAATTCGAGTAAACTCGCGTTAGAAAATAATTGTTTACGAAACTTCGTAATAAAATCATTAAAGGCTAAATTATCGTAAATAAAAAAATTTCTTAGTTGGATATATCATATAAACATGTTTGGATATTTTTAGGAAAAATAAATAACTCAATTCCAAGCTTAAAACGCTAGTTCGTAGAAAAATAGGACTCTCGAATAAATAAATAGTTTGCGATGAAAATTTTATAAATAGATCTATGATAGGAAAATAAAATATTTAAAATATTTTAATGAAAATAAATAATATTTGAATCAAAAATATTATGAAGCTTGAAAATAAAGGAAACTGAAGGCAGAAAATTAACAGAGTCATGACGGAGTCATAACGGAATATATAACAACGCATAAAAAATTAGCGGGTGTTACAGGTGCTTTTTTTTCCAAAGCCTTCATCTTTTTCTTTCTCAATCGGCAATCCGACTTAAAGTGACCCGTTTTACCACATATCCAACATGCCCCTTTCAATTTATTGTTTGATCCATCATTATTATCGTTATTAGGGCGCTTTGTGCCTTTTCCTTGCTTGTTCCCTTTGGAACTTTCACCTTGTTCCACCATGTTAATGGAGGAACCCTTACCATCTACCTTACCAGTAGTTTTGTCGTCCTCTTCGGCCCTAAGGCCTTCCTCGACTTGGAAACTTCGTCCAAGTTGAGCCAAAGTCAAAGCTTTCTTTTTATACTTTAATTCATGTTTAAAAATTTTCTAAGGAGGCAATTTATCAATAATACAAGATACTGACATGTTCTCATTCATAGGCATATCATATTGAGAAAACAATTAATAATACTAGTATAAATCCCGTGATAAAATCACGGGGTTGTTTTAAGGAAATATCATCGCCCCTTAATTATAATAACGACGTATAAGAATTTTACTTGAAAACCCAAAGTAGACATGTAACACGTATATTAGTTAAAGGATTGCTTAATATCGAGCTTACGCTTGTGAAATCAATAACTATTACGGTATATGGCAGCAGTCTACTTCATATGATTATTTCATTTGTGTTGAAAGAGAACAACACCATGTAAGAAATCAAGAAACAAATCTCAAAAATCCAAATAAAAGGTTTTATATTTAACATCGAAAACAACTTAACTACTGTTAGTGTACTCCCTCCCATGCATTCAGGGGCCGTTTGGTTCGCACAAAGGTATCGGTATGGAATGAAGAATCATATCAAGGTGGTATAGGTTAAACTCCATTCCTGATACCCTGTGTTTCAGTGCCGGCCCATTAGTAGTTCAATGCGGTTCATGGAACAGGGGCCCAAGAAGAGGAGGGCCCAAGTAGACATGTTTTGAGAAAGACAAAAAATTAATTAATTACTGTACGTTGGATGACACCCAATCCAGCAATTCCTATGAATTAATTATGGGAATTGTAAATTTGTAATCAATCTCTATCAATTAATGAATTAATTATGGGAATTGTCAATTGTAAAACCTTCCATCTTCTACTTGTAGAAAAGTTATTGAAAGTGAATTGAGGAATTTCATTAACGTGAGCACAATATTTATACAAGCTAGAGAAGTAATACAGTTAAGATAAAAGACTTAACCTAGTATCTAACTAGAATCCTAGGAATAGGAAAGTTACAGTATTTGACAATAATACAAAGATTACAGAATATAACTGATTACAAAGACTAGAAAATATTCCTAAATAATATCTTTAAGTAATATCTTCAATACGCTCCCGCAAGTCGGACGTTCCAAAGGAAAGGCCGAGCTTGAGTAGTAACGAGTAGAACCGTGCCTTAGGAAGCGGTTTAGTTAGTGCATCTGCAAGTTCATCTTCAGTGGATATGTGTTGAACACGTAGCGTCCCATTTTGAACATGTTCCCGGACAAAATAGAACGCAAGTGCTACATGTTTCATTCTTGAGTGAAAAACTGGGTTTGCTGCATAATGAGTTGCACCAAGATTATCACAGTAGATCACATGAGGAGATTTAATGGTGAAGCAAAGTTCAGAGAGAATATAACGGAGCCAAATCAGCTCGGTTGTGGTTGATGCCAATGCCCGAAATTCAGCTTCCGTAGTGGAGAGCGCTAGAGCTCTTTGTTTCCGAGAAGACCAAGCAATTGGGTTCCGGCCAAGGTAGATAATAAATCCGGTAGTAGAAATATATTTGTTGCCATCACTTGCCCAATCTGCATCACAAAAAGCATGAAGAGAAAGAGGAGTATCGCTAAATAAATTAATACCAACCGTTAGAGTGCCTTTTAGGTAACGAAGCATCCGCTTCTAGGCTAACCAATGAGACTCTTGAGGATCCTGCAAAAACTGTGCAAGCTTGTTGACACCGAAAGCAATATCGAGACGGGTGAGGGAAAGATATAAGAGGCTACCAACAATAGCGCGATAGTCGGTGGGATTAGAGATGGGTTTGCCCGTAGTGGACTTAAGTGGCGGGTAGGCAACAATGGGAGTGGAGGTAGGTTTACAGTCAAGCATGTTGTAACAAGATAGAATGTCATAGGTATATTTAGTTTGTGTGAGACCTAGGCCTGTTTTAGTAGGGGTAACCTCAACACCAAGGAAATACGACGGAAAACCAAGATCTTTGTTATCTACATGTTAAAAATGGCAACAAATATATTTCTACTACCAGATTTATTATCTACCTTGGCCGGAACCCAATTGATTGGTCTTCTCGGAAACAAAGAGCTCTAGCGCTCTCCACTACGGAAGCTGAATTTCTAGATGGAATCGTTTTGCTCTTATACCATGTAGAAAAGTTATTGAAAGTGAATTGAAGAATTTCATTAACGTGAGCACAATATTTATACAAGCTAGAGAAGTAATACAGTTAAGGTAAAAGACTTAACCTAGTATCTAACTAGAATCCTAGGAATAGGAAAGTTACAGTATTTGACAATAATACAAAGATTACAGAATATAACTGATTACAAAGACTAGAAAATATTCCTAAATAATATCTTTAAGTAATATCTTCAATACTACTGATTACTACTTTTTTTATCAATCAATTATTGAAAATTGAAAAATTTATATTATATTAATTTCTTAAATTATTCCATTCCCCTAAAAAAATTATACGTTATTTTGAAAAAAAATATGTTAATCAGTTTTATTTGTTTATAAAAGAATTGAAAAACCTATAATTTCTTATTCTCTTTACTATATACTATCATTGCATCAAAGAAGTAATTGTGTTATTCTGAAACTTTTAATTTAATTAATTAATTTGGACGAAATCATCAAGTATTGAAGTATTCATTGGCAATTGTCCAATTGATTAATTGAAAGTAAGTTTGTTTTCCTACTGTGTTTCTTTTTTTTAATAGTTTTGTTATTTTAATTCTTAAATCAAAAAATTAATGGTTGATTTTTGTGAATATTTATTGAAGGTTGAATTTCTTTGGAGTTTGGATGATATTTGTCTCTTTACTCTCTCAAATGTTAAAGACTCAAAGTTCATCCAGGTGATTTCGTTCTTGTAATCTTGTTTAGGCATTAGTTTATTTTTTTAGTTATGTCTTCTAAAATTCGGAAACAAGAATCTGGATATGAAAAACGGAAGAAAAAAAATTTTAGAAGAACTAACTAAATCTCAACGAGGGGCTCTTGATAATTTTTTTGTAAAACACACCGTTGATTGTGATTTGAATGAGACGGTAGTGGTGAATGATAATGATAATAAGTCGGTTGATGATTGTGAGTTAAATACTGTTGTTGATGATGATGTTGATAATAATAAGTCCTTCGAAGATAATGTTATTATCAAAGATGAAAATAAAAATGATAGTGACCATATTCAAAGTGACAATGAAAATCATAACAATCATACTCAAAGTGGCGATGAAAATGAAAATGAACCTGATTTTATTGAAAAGTTTGGAATTGATATATTTGATCCTAGAAATTGGGATGCCCTCGATTCTAAGATGATTGACACTATAGTTGAAAGGGGTCTTAAAAGAGATGTGTATGTCGATAATTGTCCGAAAGATAAGAATAACAGGTGTTTTTCTTCTACGTTTTATACTCGAATTCTACCAAATGGAGAGAAATGTGATAGAGATTGGCTTGTTTACTCAAAACAACTTGATAGAATCTTTTGTTTTTCTTGTAAAGTATTCGGTAATGGTTCTACAACAAGAGGTCGATTAACAACCGAAGGTTTTGATTATTGGATACATCTTAGTGGTCGGCTTAAAGAACATGAAACGAGTTCTGAACATATTAAAAATATGGCAACTTGGTATGATTTACGATGAAGGCTTCAAAATAACAAAACAATTGATAGTATTAATCAAAACCAAATAAATAAAGAAAGGGATCAATGGTGTCAAGTCTTATTGAGAATAATTTCAGTAGTCAAGTTTCTTGCAAAACATAATCTAGCTTTTCGAGGCGATAAAGAACGTTTGTATGAAAATAGTAATGGAATTTTTTTAGGACTAATTGAGTTGATTGCGGAGTTTGATCCTATTATAAAAGAGCATGTTCGTCGAATCATGAATCATGAGATTCATTTTCATTACCTTGGCCACAGAATTCAAAATGAATTAATCTTGATGCTTGGCTGTCGTATTAAATCTGAGATCATAAAATTAAAAAAATAAAACAAGCTAAATATTTTTCTGTGATACTTGATTGCACTCCTGATGTTAGTCAGCAAGAACAAATGTCATTGATAATAAGATACGTCAATGTCTCTTCGAAATCTGCTATTATTGAGGAGTCATTTTTAGGATTTTTGAATGTTGACGATACAACGGGTCAAGGTTTATTTGATGTTTTGCAAGATGAGTTAAAAAATATGGATCTTGACATAGATGATGTTAAGGGACAAGGTTATGATAATGGATCGAACATGAAAGGAAAACATCAAGGGGTTCAAAAAAAATAGTTAGACCTAAACCCCCGAGCTTATTATATGCCTTGTGGTTGTCATAGTCTTAATTTGTTATTGTGTGACATGGCTAATACATGTGGTAAAGCTAGAGACTTTTTTGGTATTATACAACGAATTTACACAATATTTGCAAATTCAAATAAAAGATGGAACATTTTAAAAGAATACGTAAAAAAGTTAACTCCTAAACTACTGTCGGTCACTCGTTGGGAGAGTCGCATTGAAAGTGTTAAAGCCATTAGATTTCAAATTGGTGACTTATGAGAAGCTTTACTTGATGTAGCCGAAAAGATAATGACTCTAAAATAAAGAGTGAAGCCAAATCTCTTGCTTTAAATGAACTTGGTGACTTTGAGTTTTTGGTGGGAATGGTTATTTGATATGAAATTTTACATCATGTAAATTTGGTGAGTAAGAGCTTACAATAAAAAAATGTGCCTATTGATGTTGCTATTAAAGGGTTGAAGGGTTTGATTACTTTCTTCGAGGAGTTTCGAGAAACTGGTTTTGAGAATGCCATTGAAGAAGCTAAAAACATTGCTCTTGAAATAAACATTAATCCTGTATTTCCCCAAAGACGAGAAATTCGAAGAAGGAGACACTTTGATGAAAATGTGAATGACACATCGGTTGTTAATAATCTTTCAAAGGAAGAATCATTTAGAGTTAACTATTTTTTATGCATTGTTGATCAAGCCATTACTTCATTAAAATGGAGGTTTGAAAAATATCAGGAATTTGAGAATATTTTTGGGTTTTTATTCACATCGGATAGACTTCTTTCAGTGGAAGATTCGCGCTTAAAATCATGTTGTACTAATCTTCAAGAGCCCTTAAGAAAGATAACAATTTGATATTGATGGAAATGATTTATTTATGGAGTTAAAATTTTTGAGAGGACTCTTGCCAAAGGAGAAGTTGGGACCTATTGAATTATTAAATTTTTTGAAGCATTTTAGTCGTTTTCATAATATTATTATTGCCTATAGAATCATGTTGACTATTCCGGTTACAGTTGCCTCCGCAGAGAGAAGTTTTTCCAAACTCAAATTGTTGAAATCCTACCTACGGTCTACGATGTCTCAAGCGAGGTTGAATGGTTTGGCTTTGATAGCAATTGAGAATGATATTTTGGAGCAGAGGACTATAAAGATATGATCGATGATTTTGCTTCTCAAAATGCAAGGAGGACCGCTTTATTTAAAAGACGATGAACAATTATTATTTAGAAAAATGTATTAGCTTATTTATCTTGGTAATTCATAAAAAAAATACTACTTCGTATGTTAACGACGGTTTTTTTTTTCCTTAAAAAAACATATTCTATTTTATGTATATTTTTTTAAACATAAGGGGCCCCAAATCGAAATTTTGAACAGGGCCTCACAATGTCATTGGTCGGCTCTGCTGTGTTTGGTTCATTTCTGGTATGAGTAATCTTCGGGGAAAAAGTGTTTGTAATCTAAAGAAAAAAAATCTATTGTTATTGTGAGAATATTATTTTTTTACACATTTTTACATGATTGAACAATAATATATTTTCTAATGTTTGTCATCTTAGGGGAAAAAAATGTTTTAACCAAAAATCAATACTACGTATTATTTTTGAGTAGAATTATTTATGCACATTTTCATCACTGAAAAAAATAAGTGTTAGTTTGAATAACAATAAAAACGCACAAAAAATTCCAATAAATATGTTCTCGAAACAAAAAAACTTTTATTGATTTGATACCAAGATATCAACTCTCATACCCACCCCCAACCTTGGGTATGAGAAACTCATACTGTAGGGTATCAGGAAACTTCGAGAGTGAACTACCATTGCCCTACAGTAACAACTCAATTTCTGATAAAGCATAGTTTTGAAGTTCCTCGTCCGTCATGTACAACTCTGCGAGAAAAATTTCAAAACAATACGGAATTAAAAATAGGTCAAATAAGTATTACATGTAGCCAGTCGCATTAAAACCAAGTTTCCGAAGTCGAATAACTGAACTTTAATTGTTGAGTATTAATATGAAGATATAGTCAAATACGCAGATAATAAAGAAATATGAACACAGAAAAGTAATCGGGAATCTTGAATCGTAAAAACAAAAAAACTCACCGAAATTTAAGGTTTCTCTCCTGCGACGGGGAAGGACATTATCGCATAAATGGTGCCACGTCTTCTCCCAAACATATCTAGGCTTGATAAGACTACCGGAGTACAGTAACGTTACGAAAAGGTTCCTAAGGAAGAACCGATACCCCAATAACTTGCTTTTTCTATAGCATCGATATACTCCTTGTCATCACCGAGTAACCCCAAAGCGTAGCAGGTGTCTTTGAGAGTATCGTGGACCATGCCATTAACTGTGCGAATGTCGGCATATCTATTATGGTCTTTAACAAAGTTCAGTAGAGTTCTCATCTAATATCGCTCACCGCCATTGGGAGATATGTGAAACTTTCTGCCCAAACTGAAACCTTGCTTCCTTGGTGCCCAGGATTTTTCTTTCGCATGCCAGAAATACTTCGTTGGAAACTCCGCATAAGTTAGTTCTCTCGATTCCTCATGGTCGGCATTGTACTCTAACCAAGCAGTGAACTTTGTTCGAGCGCCGTTGGAACGTGATACAATATCGTCAAGAGGGTTGTCGTCATTGTAGACAACATTCTGCTCATTAGGAAGGTGGTACTCAAGACGTAATACTGGCGGAGTCCTATAGTGAATATCGAAAGCAAATATACGCCACGATGCTTCGGGGGAGGGGGGGGGGGGGAATATACCGACAATCTAAATATTCTTGAATGTGGTCGATCTCGTCAGGGTTCTTCCTTGTGGCAGCACCTACGGTAACACGTTCGTAACCCTTGTTGATATATTTGAAAAGATACTTTATCGAACGTGTCTGTTTACACCACTCGACATTTATGTGGGCACGATATTTGTGGACGTCCGTCCGCAACGCCCGGCGCTCGCCCGCGCGGGACTGACCCAGTTTTCAACGTGTGGCGGCGGCCACCCACGTGGTCCCCTCCCTACCGGGGGCCGGTCCGATCTCGCGTACGGGGCGAAGTGTCGGACCTCGATATGGATGACGATCCAGACTTGTACTAGACGGGTGCGGACACCCGTGTTTCCGTTTGGGAATCGATCGAGGCGTGGTTGTAAATGTTTAAAGGCCGATTCATTTGGTAAGGTGACCTTTTTAGTGAACTGAATTCTTTGCCGATTTGTGGAGTCGCCACCGAGTCAGTTATGGGGACTCGGAAACCGTTCTAGTCAACTTTGATCCCTTACCGGCTCAAAGTTGAGTGGCACGGGACCTAAAGATAAAGACTTGTACCCGTAAGCACTCCATGCCTGGAATGACTCTCATTGTCAATGGTTTCGGACATCCGGAAACCGTCGATTCTGAGTAAGAGGTGAGGGTACGTATTGGGAAGCCAACATCCGGTAGATGTCAACACCCAATCCCGCCCGCACTATAGCGACCTTTACTAATCAATCGGTGTGCTGATCCTAGTTCTTTTGTTGTGGTGGAAATACTGTAACATCCGTTGTTTTAACCCTATTCCTTTTGCTACGTCGGTTGTTTAAGGACAAGTAAGTATTATCGTCAAAGTAGTTGAGTTTACATTCTTTGCATGCGATTTCACGTGACAAGCAGGCCATGAAAAGATGCACGTAGGAGCGTAGAGAGTACTAGTGTTATACGTATTAGCAAATCAGTTTTAACGCGATAATACGGATATTAGTCATTCTCGCGGTATACCTTACCTGGTATTCTGCTTAAGATGCGTCGGTTCGGTACTAATAGGGATGCGTCGAACCTAATAAGGCGAGCACCGGGACTAATACGGAACCCGACCATCGCTTTGTTCAGTTTTAGTTATTTTACGTTTTGAATTCCGTGTTAGGTGATTTAGCATGCGATTATAGGGTCATAAAAGCAATAAATCAGGCGAAAAATCGTAAATGTGAATGCAAGTAAATCACATTGTGAGAAGTTGCACCGTCGGAGTATACACTAAACGGGACTCGATGCATAGACAGTTTTGAGAACGGATCTCGGAATTACTCGGATCTTGTTTAGTGTGTTTTAGTATTTGTAGTTGAAGTTGGGACGTTACGTATTTTAGTAGATACTTGTGGGCCTAGCGCCCACATCTATTGTTGTCGTAGTGCATGATAATAAAAAGTACAAATATGGAAAGTTTTGTTTAGATGACAATCTAGTGACGATACGACTTCAACAGGCGGATCCTCCTAGCTTGACCAGTTACCCCGGCAGAGTTCCGTTACCGTTTGACCTTCCCGCGGCTATTCCGGCAGAGCTCTGTTACTATTTGCTAGTTCTGTGGCTAATCCGACAGAATCTGTGTACTAATTTTGGGCTAGTCGATCACAGGCACCTCGGTATCGAGTGGAGTTCTCGAAGGTGAGGAGTAGCATCGATGTCGCTTTAATTATCGGAACTACGATCGAGTGGATCGTTTGCCTCGGGTGTCGAAGTGCGAGCCCTTAGCGAGAGTTTTTGAGGGGGAAGAGAAGATTGAATGTTGTGTGTCGAAATGAGGGCGTGAACGGGGGTATTTATAGGTGTTTTCGACCCTCGTCGCCCATATGGGCGACCGATCTGGGGTGTGCTAAGACTCAGGCGCCTGGGTCCGAGCGTGGGGAAACCCAGGCGCGTCAGGTGGGGCGGTTGGAGTTCCGAGGATATGATTTTGATACTTTCCAAAACCGAGAGGGGGGAGCGTGATATGTTACTTGGGGATGAAGTTTACCCCGGGTTTGACCTAGCGCCTTGGGTTTAGTGGGCCTCGGGTGTTCATCCCGAGGTTCGCTTGGCGCGGTGTTTACTCGGTTTGAGTTTCGGGACCGACTCGGGGTCCCAGAGTCAGAATTGACTCTAATTAGTGTCTATGCGATCGTGACGACACGACTAAGGCTGCCATCATGTTAGTTTTAATTTTTCCGAGTAATTATTTGATCCGTTCTATAGGAAAACTATCTAAAACATCGCGAACCCGCGTCGCGTTGCAGTCCTATCGTCATTGGGTGTTTGTTGGACACTTCTGCAGCCACCAGGTCCAAATCTGGGTGTCTACAATTTAATGTCAACAGTTCAGCGTTATACGATACGAAAAATCTGTTGTGCACGCTCACACCTCCTTTCTCAACTGTAATACCACTGTTGCGTCTACAGTACATAGGGTACCCATCACCGTCGACAGTTTTACGATCGGAAAAAGCCTTCGAAAATCTCTTCGTGCATACACAATCAACCATAAAAGGGGACTTTCGATTTGCGTGTCCACATGGTCCGTAAATAATTAAATCCTTCACCGCCCTATATAGAGTCGGTTCATCTATAGGATCGAGAATTTCTGCTGTTATAATGTCGTCGACGTCACTGGCCTCGGGGAACTTATCATCCCTTTTGAGAAAAAGAAGAATATGAGCATGAGGAAGTCCGCGTTTCTGGAACTCAATTGTGTATACCACTGCAAAACAATGTTATTTGTATGTATCAGTATGTTAACGATAAACAAATTATGATATTTCATTGAATAATTAAACATGTCAAATGAAAGATAAACGGAATTAACCTGCTCTCGTTCTCCCAAAGACATCCCTTAAACCCAAGGACCTGTTACGAGTATTAATCAAAAAGACAAAAGTAGAGGGATAACAATTATACCTTATTCGCAGCGGAACAACGTATTAATAAGAAGTATAATAAACCCAGAAATATATATAATCTCCACGGACAGAATAAATAATCTCCACGGACGGAATAAATAATTTCCATGGATAGAATAAAGCACCCCAAACGTTGATGTCTCCTTTGGTATCCACACGGGTACAGAACTGCGACGTATATGCTAGTATATGGGTTTGTGAGACCGTCTCACAACTTCTCTATATTATGAGTCAATACTCTTAATTCCATATTTGGTTCATCATATGAACCTCCTTATATAGGAGATAAGAAGGTAGAACTAGGTTATTTCCATAACTCTAATTACCATAATTAGATTATTAGTATAACTCTAATTACCATAACCCGACAACGCAGCTGGGTCCGTATTACTACTGACCCGATATATTTAATATGTCGATATATTTTAATAATATCCCGTACACATTGTGTGTGACCTAATGGGCCCACTTAAGACTACTATTCACGTAACCTAATTACATGTCAACCCGACATCGACCTCTAGCAAGGCATATCGGATACATAGACTTAAGCGGGTTAATCCGTAGGACAGTGGACATAACTCCTTCATTCTCCCACTTTTACATGTCCTCTCACGAAGGACGTTAAGTCTCTTTGCTACTATTGTCTCCAATTGAGAATGAGGTAAGAAGAAGTGTCATCCTCGCATGTCTTAATCTTTTACTTGAATCTCTGAGTTGACTTGTTAAAAGAGCAAATAGATGACAATCATTCTATCTGAGCGCGGCCACGCATTTGCACAAGTCACACTCTTCGAGTGGCCAAGAAATAATAAATTGCCTTCAATAAAGGAAGAGCAAATCCCCTCTTGTCTAACCATATACTATCACATGATCCATGCATGCCCAATAACCATCCATAGACCCCTTTCACAGCTGACGAGGAATAGTATCAAAGCGTACACATCACATGTACAGGATAGTCAAAGACTCAGGTCTAAAGACCGTACAAGTTCATAACTTCTAAAGAACTTTATTGACATTTGACACTAAGCGAAATCTTAGTAAAATCTTTTTCGGCGGGTCTGTCTAATGCATGTTCTTAACATACACCCGTGTGCCTGGTTTAGTATCTCAATACCTATGACTCAAGGAACTTAGTCATCACCCAACTCACACACCAATCATTTAATGGTATTCAAATGTCCCAACACAATACCCTGACTAGAGACAAAATAATTACATCATCCAAATAGAGTTCCAAGACTAAGTCATATACTTAGTGATCTATTTCATCAATGTAAATAATTTAGGGACAAAACTCGGTTACATTAACCAAATGACAATATGTCATACATATATCAATTATCGAAATAACTCCCACTAAACCAAAAACCTCTAAAAGTACTAAGACCACTCGCCCATGCGTCTTATACCGATCATAACCAATATGATCTTTACGTAGAGGAAGTTTCGGGACATACAACATTTGTATCGATTATTTACAAGCATATGATCAATCTACCTTCTCTCAATTAAGGCAAACTGTTAGTTTCATAAGCAACAAATCGCTTCATAAAATTTAAATTGAGTGTGTTCTTGATTCGTAATCAAACGTCTATTTGCTTCAAAAGTAATAGAACACTAACTTTAGTTACAACATTAGTCATAAAGTTGACCTTTGGAACCGTTCCAACACACAACTACTCATCCAAAACAAAATTGACTGAGATTACAATCTCACGTCATCTTTGTCTATTTGGAAATATGAATCATTGTAACTTGTTTACAATAATTCGCTTATCACATCATGCGCATCTCTTAAATAGTTTTCCTTTTCCTACTTAAGCGCAAAGGAAAAATTTTTAGATAGCATTCTAGTGACACTCACTAGATTAGTATCTACTCGTCACACGAGCACACAATAAACAACATTCTTGCCAAGTCTCATGGACTAAAGCAACCAAATGTCATTTAGTTAGAGATGTATGTCACTTACATACCAAATCATAACGATAAATGCACTCCCACTAGCCTCTTGTATACACTTTGTCTCTCTTCGTCTCAATGGAATACAAACATATTTGAATTACTACATTGAGGACGAAGATACTTGCTCCATGCTCAAATCAAATCGGAATACTCACATTTGCCTAGCAATTTTAATAATATGAAATTCATACGATGTGTCGCACACACAAAATATTGCATCCCTTTCAAGAAATGTATTTCACATATATATGTCCAAAACTCATCATAATGAGTGATGACATTCAAAATGCTAAATCAATCATAATAGACTTAATCATTATGTTGTAAAAAGGGTTTTTCCATAGTCACTACTATGAGATCAATCCTTAACTACCAACTATGCTTCATAGATATATACTCTTATATCAATCCATATCATCTTTATATTGAAAACTATTCTTCACTATAAGACCCATTTAACCAAAGTCTATACTTGGTAGTTATGGTACACAGAATCTATTAGATTTTATGTGACTTCTGGAGTCTTTGCCCATTATTGTTTCACCATATATAGGTCAAACCTATGTAGGGTAATATTTTAAGCTAAGATGATCATGACTTTTCATGGATGCATCAATATCCTCTTCAACAGTTATAGAGAACTCCTGTTAATCTTGAACAATTCAAGGTCGATTCTACTCCCACTGTTTATATTAGAAATCACATATTTTTAAAAGAAACATACCACTCCATGCAACAAAACGATTTTGTTCTTAGGATGATTTGTAGAATTAACATAATACCCCTAATAAAACACATGTCATAATTGAGTCTAAGTTTTAGAAAACGATTTTCTTTAAACTTAAAGACATTGCATGATAATTAAGAAAAAACTTTTTAGAACATTTTCAATCCATATCTCATATGGTGTCTATTCTCCGACTTACATGGACAATTTCATCAACATTGTACAAAGACTTTTATAGTGCATAACTTTCTAAAGCGTCGATAAAATCTGCACGACTCATCATAGACCAAATAATATCAAATATGGTTCAATGTAGTTTGAAACAATTTTCACTACTTCTAAGATGATCACAATCTTTTAGTTCAATTCCTCCCTGTTTCAATCATATCGAACGACTCATACCAACTTATCAAGTAGCTCTCGTACTTTCATCTGAATTTCCTTGAACAATTCAAAGCATTCAGTTTCAAATTTCATCAAATGAACAAAACAATACGTGTTACCCATTTTTGCAACATCACTAGTTAAACTCACACGTATCTGTATATATATGTGTGATCTAACAAGTCTAAGTACCCTCCCACTACAATTAATAGGAGTCACTTTTAATGTCATTTATCCATCTAAACAAGATCCATTTACCTAAGTTGATCCTTATCAATAAGGTTTATAATTTCATCATTATGAAACTTATTCTTATGTTTCTTGTCTCCTGAATTAAGGACAATGCCATAATAGGTAAAACTTGAGTCGTGAGACTTGAACCTTTTGGTCGTTATGTTATAAATAAAAGCATTCACTACTAGGAATGTAGAGCTCAACAATCATGTTATCCTTACGGTACCTCATATTCTTGCAAGGTATAGAGCAACAATTATTCTACTTTTATCAAAACTTTTCATGCCCATATATGAAACATATTCAATGTCCACCCTTATGACTAGCACAAGAATAACAATTATTCAATCCTAGTATTAAGCTTTAAAATAAAATCAAGTGATTTCCTTTTATGAACTGAAACAACAACGTTTGTCCATTTCAATCATAAAATGCTCACTTAATTCATTATTCCACTAACTTTGAACCATCACATCTACAAGGTAATAATTGCATTTGGTATCTTATACCAAAACAGTAGAATGCAAGTAACAATTACTTTAGTAACATACACACCAAAAGTCATACTTCGATAATTGATTTGCAGATTTTCTAGACATTTCTAGAAACTATCTACCAATGTCCTATATATTTGTCATTACATTAATGACTAATAAAATCGTACCTAATCTAAATTTGGCAACAAGTTTGGGTATGACAACGATTGTGTTTCCCCTTACTTTAATCAACGTCTTAGATTCATTAATCATTATCTCAAGCAATTTTCTTAATGAACTCATAGAACATTAGTATTATTTGCCTTCTTGATACAATGTTCAATCGTCTTTTAACATCTCATGCTAAAAGGTGAGAAACATTATCAAGTCACATGTTTATTCATAATAAAGTGACCTGAACTTAGGACTAATTGAAACGATTTCAATTCCTAATTCTTTAAAAAGAAGCATCCAAAATTTTCTCATTATCAATATAATCACGTCATCGTATGACATGGATTGATTAGATCATCTTCAACATTTTCTTACTTAATGGGAAAAATTCTCTTTATTGAAACAATTGATTTTGGTATTTATAGTCATCTCCATGACTCTAATTATACAGTCCATACTGTACATTAGCATTGGTTATAATCTGTCGGAATTATCCTTCACAAGGACAAAATTTGTATCTCTAATTTTGAGAACAATTCTCAAGATACCAATCGACAATGTTGAACAATTCAAACTCATCTTTAATAAATGTGATAAAGGGAATAAATTACAACTACAATTATATGCAAAGTAAAACGATAATTAATATTAATAATCTCAAACAATTTTAAGATAAAATCATGAAAACTACCCTCAAGTTTGCATAATATTCCAAGATCCTAAACCTTTTGTCGCTCAAGTGAACTTGGGCTTACTGCTCAAGCTCCAAAAGTAAAGGTAGACAACAACATTGTCAATTACATCAATATGTAATTCTTGGTTCGTCGGAATTAGTCATCATATGACACCAATTCAACTATTTGCCTCACAGCTCAAGTCCGACTTGATAGCAATGTTAAGCAAACCAGACTGAACCTGTGGGTAACCGTTACCCATCTAATCAATCCACACACATCGACAAAGCACCGCTTAGGCAGTCACTTCAACCAATGATATGAAATTGTTGTAGTGGTCAATTCTGGAAAGACAATACTTAATATTTGTGCGAGGGATTAAATGCATATGGGTCCTAACCATGCCACTAGGTCAACTTACAAGGCAACCTATCAGTTCTAACCACACAAGTCACAAGTCTCAAACAACAAATTCATGCATCGTATGACATAATTATTCAATAGTTAGTAGTTATTTGTGCATAAAACAAGTTAAAAGATCCCATATTGTGATTCATAATCATATTACAATTCATAATTGTTATTTGGTATAAACAATTTCACCAATGTCTTTTATTTTTCCAACTACGAGGAATAATTTCTCACCTGAAAAAATTGAACGGATATACAAAACTCGATTCACAATCGATCTGCAACTTATAATTGTCATATAGATGAACAATTCATCAAAATCAAATAAAACTCGAGAAACTCTTTTTCCGATCTATCTATGATAACATAATAATTAAAATGCATAAAATTATTTAGCCGATTTAGAAAACTAATTTTTCATTGATTCGGAAAAATAAAAGTATAATCCATGTTTGATTCATAATCAACACACAAATGCAAGGAAACGACTTTTCTTAAAAGTGTCACCCGACCCGTCACCATGTCTCCGAGTAAATGTTGTGTCGTCTTGGTCAAACCTTTGTCGTCCGGGTCGTCCCGTTCCAACAGGGAGATACCCGTACTGACCGAGTTACACTCTTGCCCACCGAGTCATACTCGTGCCAACCGGGTTGTCTCTTTTCGTTCCGTCTCCATCATAATTAAAACGAGTCTTGTCCTAATCTTATTAGGTCTTATCGGCAACAATAAATTCTAGTAATTTTACGTTTTCAATTTCAATCGAATCTTGACTAATCTAATTAGTCTCATCGTCAACAAAGAAAATTGAGATTATAGTGGGTCAATTTAGAGCAAAATAAATGAAAACATAATCGATATTATATCTTAATTTTTTTTTAAAACAATTTCAGAATTTAACAATTTAAATTCAAAAATTAAAACAAACCCTAAACAGAAAGAAACGATAACTTTTAGCGGTAATACGTGAATATCTTGCACCAACCATCTGTTAACGTTCTCGCATAACTAATGCTCATAGGCACATCTTATGTGATAACAAACAAAACTTGTCATGTCAACAATAACTTTATCATACCGTTATAATCAAATAGCAAACTCTCATAGATCCATTTGACAAATAAATAATAGTAGATAAGATTGCGAGAATAATTACCAGACGGAAAAAATAATCAAATTAATACGCGAGTAGAATCCCTCATAACCAATTATGAGACAAAGATTCATGTCAATTAGATTAATACTACGTAACAGAGGCTCTGATACCACTGTAGGCTTACAACCCTTAAACCCAAAGACCTTCTACGAGTATTAACCGAAAAGACAAAAGAAGAGGGATAACAATTATACCTTATTTGCAGCGAAACAACGTATTAATAAGAAGTATAATAAACCCAGAAATATATATAATCTCCACGGACAAAATAAATAATCTCCACGGACAAGAATAAATAATATCCACGGACAGAATAAATAATCTCCACGGACAGAATAAAGCACCCCAAACATGATGCCTCCTTTGGTATCCACACGTGTACAGAACCGCGACGTATATGCTAGTATAAAGGTATGTGAGACCGTCTCACATCTTCTCTATATATTTATCTTATAACTCTTTATAAGAAGAATACTCCGTATATATATTATGAGTCAATACTCTTTTTTTCATATATTGGTTCATCATATGAACCTCCTTATATAGGAGAATAGGAGATGAGAAACTAGAATTAGGTTATTATTATAACTCTAATTACCATAATTAGATTATTAGTATAACTCTAATTACCATAACCCAACAACGCAGCTGGGTCCGTATTACTACTAACCCGATATATTTAATATATCGATATATATTAATAATATCCCGTACACATTGTGTGTGACCCAATGAGCCCACTTAAGACTACCAGACACGTAACTCATTTACATGTCAACCTGACATCGACCTCTAGCAAGGCATATCGGATACATAGACTTAAGCGGGTTAATCCGTAGGACAGTGAACATAACTCCTTCACATACCTCATGGGTTTGAGTTATGAGTATGAAAGTAAAAAAAAGACACAAACAAACACAAGGGATGAGGTTTGGTCATTCCAGACCCATACCACATACCAACATAAGGTGAACCAAACAGCCCCAAATTCTTTACATAGCCCACCGTTTCTCCTCACAAAAGCGGTCTCACGTAAAGAATTGAATGGATGAGAGGGAGTACATCTTAATACTACTTTTTTGGTTGAAGTTTATTTTTACCAAGTATTGATCAACTCCGACTTTGTATTTTGTGGAGAAAAATATATGTTAATATTGGAATTTAGTAAATAAAAATTACTCAGTATTAGATTGTTTAACATTAATTAAGG
This sequence comes from Agrostemma githago, assembly GCA_958450325.1. Lineage (NCBI taxonomy): Eukaryota > Viridiplantae > Streptophyta > Magnoliopsida > Caryophyllales > Caryophyllaceae > Agrostemma > Agrostemma githago. The sequence continues at coordinate 63,095,326 of OY288246.1, forward strand.
TATTAGTTAAACAACTAGTGTAGATCCCGTGCGATTGCACGGTGTTTGGTAGATATTGCATTATAATATGTTTTTCGTATAATAATGCAACTGTGCGAAGAAGATAATATTTTATAGCAATCATAACACTTTGTAGAATATGTTTGTATCTCGGGGTCTGTAGTATAAAATATGTTGGAGACATCACAGCACAAACCTGAAATAAAGAAGAGTGAGTCCATGTAATACTTCTCATTTAATTTATCTAACTTTGTTAATTAATAAATGATACCATAAGGTAATGAGAAATATATGAAGTCGTAGCACATTTGAAATGACAGAGTGATGTACATGTACTTATGCATACAATCCATACAGTCCTCGCATATAATATGGCAGTAAGAAGATAAAAAGTAGTGTAAAAGTATAAGGCTATACTTCTATAAGATTATATCATCTGAGGTTTTGGAAGACTTCCTTGTACACTACATTGTCGGTAGTGTTTCCCAAAACATTTTCCTTGTCACAGATCAATATCTTCAAACCTCGCTTGTTCGTTACTCGTGACACAGCGACATATAGTTGTCCATGGGTAAATACTGGTTTTGGCAGAAATAACCCAATGCATGACAACGATTGTCCTTGACTCTTGTTGATAGTCATAGCGAAAGACACAACCATGGGGAATTGTTTACGCCTTAGTCTCACCCCAATTTGAGTCGTATCAGATGGACTTAGTGTCATTCGGGCGACGATGACTTTGTGGCCGATGTTCCTTCCCGATATAATTTTAGCCTCAATAATATCTGCAAACGATATATATTAAGTAATTATGGTTAGAAACTACTTCAAATGTATAAAAAAAGAGAAAACGTTGAAGTCAACGTTTTTAAGAAGATATACCTATAAAAACATTGGGAGATGGATGTTGCTCAAAAATATCTTTGAATGAATGGAAGTCAAATCCAAATTTTGGAATATCGATACCCTTGCATTGTCTTACTGATGTATTTCTATGGAAAACAATTTTCCATTTATTGTGACAGGCTTTGTGATTATCCTTGTTTTCTTGCACCACAAAATTAGAAATGTTGTAGAGATTTCCCTCACGAATCTGAGGTTGGAACTGTCTTATTAGTCTATCTCGAAAAGAAGCTTGTATCTTGAGATTCTGTGAGAAGTCAAATCATAAGATAAGTTAATGTGTAGTCAATATTTGAAAATATAAATGTTGAAAATACTTCCTAATGACTCTTACCCTGATTCTCCACGTCTCCTTGGTGTCATTAATGTCACCGACCATATTGAAACGTCGGGACTGAGAGGCAGCCATTTTTTGGGTATAGTGTAAATAAAATAAAAAGATTAGAAAATTCAAAGACTATTAAGTATACTATAGAAGAGAAGGTAGAATGATGTTTGTATGTGAAATGTGCACGGATTAAATATACGATGAATGAGTTAGGTAAGTTTTAATTATATGGAATATAATCTAATCAATCAATCAATCAACTATATTTGCGCAATTAATAAATCAATCAATCAATTAACAAAAATGAATTTGGTAGTATATCTCATAATAATTATCATCTACGAACTTGGTATTATTTTCTCTAATCTAGTTAATTAGTAGCAATATTATTCATTAGATAAGCAATCATAAATCATACATCATCATAAATCTGCATCAATCATTTTACAAAATTGAGTCAAATTATATATTATTATATTATTTTATATCACTTTATTACTATATATATTATATAATCAATATTATGCACCATACATATATTGCATAATTTAGAAGAATATTCTATATTTATGATCATCTACAAATGTGGCAGTATCTCGAATTTATTCTCGAATGTGGTAATATTCTCGAATTATACCTTCTCCAATCTTTATTTATCCTCCTCTTTGATCAAATTATACCTCACATATATTAAACAAAACAAAAGGGAAGATTATTAAAAATCGGAGAGAGTATATGATTATACATGATAGTAGTATACCAATCAAATAATAGTTATATTCAATATTCTATATGAGTATATATGAGTATATATTATACTCCGTATATGATAATATCCAATTAAAAAAGTCTATCTAAACCAATCACACAAATCCTGTCAGTTATATACAAAATCAAAAGATTGATCGTCTTCTATAATTAAAAGATTGATTTTAAATCAAAAAGATATACAATTATATCGTGTAGAACTAATTATAATAATATCTTCTAGTATAGACTCAATAAACCAAAATTTCATTTCTAGTATAGACCCCGTGCATGTATGTACGGTATTTATAGAAATTTATATATTTTTAGATAATTATTTATACAAAATGGATTTTAATTAACAATCTGATAATTTTTCATTTTTCTATCTTTGTTTTTGGATATAATAAAATAATTTGAAATTGCATAATTAATCAAAATAATGACCTCGACTAATATCATGAAATATGTAGTCCAAAAAATTATTATTACAATCATTTCTCGTTTAAATATTTTTTATTATAATATGTGAATAAATTGTGGAATGTATATTCACTTTAAATTTATTTTTAAATAGAGTATATAATTTTTTACTTTTAGATGTACTCACTCCGTCTCGTTCGTTTGTTTGCCTTTAATTAAAATATTACTCACAATAAATATAAAAGACAAACAAATGAATGGAACGGAGAGAGTAGTTATTCTCTATGATCTCAGTATATATTATTTGTTCATAATAGTTTATAGGTGTTGTTCGAGATTCAAGCAACTATATTTCTGCAATTTATTTTCAACGATACACTCATCATTAGTTTTTAAATACGTAACTTGTAAATATTCTTTATATGATATGATTCATAATTGAGTGTGATTCTTTTCTTATTTGTTATATTGATTTTATCCAGATTAAGTGCTTAAAATTCATTCGGGAAAAAGTTTTGAGAATTTTTATTCTCTTAGTAGCTAATAAAGGATTACAATATTTAATTACAGTGTTATATCAGTCATGATTATTACAAAAATAAATTGTATTTCCGTTGGTATTCATATAGTGAAGTTTTAAACAAACATATTCTAGTTTGAGGATTGATTAATAATGAATAATTTGGTTATATTTTGGTTAATTAATACGGAGTAATTTAATACTGTAGAAATGGATTATTTTCTTAATTTTCCTTAATTAAATTATTGGAGTGTATAGCTTTAGGATTAATTTAGTGATAAATGAAACAATGAGATATTGTGGTGTACTGGTTGAGAATAAGTATTACATATCTGGGGTTAGGGGTTCGATTCGCATATAACTCATTTTACTTGCTTTATTAATTCTTTTTATTTTTTGTAGTGGATAACTTTAGGCGGGAAAAATGGGAGGATTGTTATTTCGTTAGTGGAAAGGGGGATTACACCATCAATTTTGACCTACCTTCCTAAACCATCCCTTATTTCCAACTAATATTATTTACTCCCCTAATTAATCGCACTCTATTTTTTATTAATTCTCATACTCATAATTACTCTCTTAATTAATTCACCTTATTAATGTCTGACTCTCTCCTTAATCCCCATATTCATACTTACGTTATCTAACTACTTTTTCTCCTTAATCCAAAACTAACGTTAACCAATTTTCATATTTCTTCCAAAAAATTCTTTCTAAATTTTCTTTAATCTCCTTATCCTTGTTTAAGATGGTTTTCTATATTTTTTTTATTAAATTTGATATTCAAGCTTGTATATCTTACCAATCAAATGCAAGCCTAAATGGTTTACATATAACTGTAACTGCAATGTTAAATTAGATTTGTGCTACAATTGTAACTTGCAATGGAAAACTCTTGTTTGTCATTACTTCATGAGTTCCACTTTCCATACTCGGTACGGGGTATAACATTGGACTTTAAGGTACTATTTGACTTTTTAAGATATTAGAAAATGTGACATTAAGAAATCACCCCCTAATTACCTTCACTATGAAATGATTTTCGTTCAATAATTAATTAGGTAATTATCACTCCGTATTATTTAATGATATCACAAAACAGATCAATTTTATTTAATTTTAATGATACATTTTGATCTGTGGCACCCCAAATTACGTATGACACTGTCCGATATGAGAATTTGGGTTTACATATAACAACATTGTAGTGGTTTTATGATAGTCACCAAAATTGATAGAAATTAATATACAAAAAAAACATTATATTAAAAAAATACTACTGATTATAATACATTACCAATACTTGAAAAAAAATTAAAAACTCATAATCTTAGATGATGAGAAATTCACTTTGAGCACTCTCTAGTTCTTCCCTCTTTCGTGAGTTACTCATGAACTTTCTTCAATTTTCTTTTGCAAAATGAAATTCCTGCACCATCCAACAAATTACCATTATTTATCCCTTTTTTGAATTTTTAAAATTAAAAACTACTCCGTAATACTCTGTTATAATCACATTTTTTTTATAATAATAATTTCAATTTTTAACTATCATCCTCTGTTTTTTTCCTTATTATTGCAACAAATTCAAATTATTTATGCTATTAATATCTACCAATAATGAAACTGCTCCAAATTTTTTATATCATGGAAAACACAATATTAATATCAATTCTTCATTTATAAATGACATGAATGCAACTACGTGAGTATGTATTAACATTATATTCACACAAATTATTAATTCACGTGTTAAATGACTACTAATTACATTGGAAATTAATAATTAATACTACCTCTAACTCTTTTGAATTGCTTCATTTTCTAAATATATGTGAGCATTCCAAAGAGTTGGAGGGAGTAATATAAATCGTAACAAATAAGTGAAAATAATTTATTTTAATTGTTACATTTAGTATGTTATTAAGTGAAAGGTTTGACATTATTCTAAGATTAAAAAAATAACATTTCAGAAACACTAAGAAATAAGTTAGTTAAAAAAAGATTAAATAATTTATAATTATTATAATTGGAAAGTAGTATTCTGTACCTGAATCTGATGACCCGGGCCTATCATCGATTTTATATTATTTTAGCGCAGATGTGTAATCTAAAGATTGGTTATTGATTCTTCATGTCTGAACTATCCACCATTGTTCCTTCCCTTATTCATTTCAAGGTTGCACTTGTTCTAGCCTAATTTACTAAACCCTTTATTTTTGAAACACATCACCCTGCCTCCTCCTTTTGTTCTTCAATTACCATCTCCATATCACCCATCTTCGTCATCATCTTCATTGATCCACCAATGGCGAGAGTGTCCTAGCTATATAAATAACACAACAATAATTAGAAGAACAACAACTGAGCAGCCGTGTGTATTATTGTACACCAACAATAATTACAACAATAAATGGCTTGGTCAACGATGAAATGATGGGATTATTCCCTAATGGGTTTGCGAACTTCCTGCCTGAGGGGACATTTGATCATTGTCCGTGTATTGTACAGCTTGAGCAGCCACCGACTAGGAAGAATCAAAGTTTCAAGTACATGAATATGTGGAGTAAGGCTCCCGGGTTCTTGAGTTGTGTCTCGACCGCTTGGGGCGTGCAGGTGAATGGTACGAGAATGTTTCAGTTGGTGTCGAAACTTAGAAGTCTTAGAAGACCGTTGAAGAAGCTGAATTCTACGTGCTTCTCGGATATAGAGAATAGATGCAGCCAGGCGGAGGTCAAATTGGAACAATTGTAGGTGAACCTGCGGACTGACAGCAGCGCTGAAGCGTTTAATGCTGAAGCGATGTTGAATGACCAGGTACGAGTTTTACAAGCGGCTAGAGCGGATTTCTGGGTCCAGAAATCTAAGCAGAGATGGGTTCGTGATGGGGATGTGAACTCGGCTTTCTTCCATGGGCTGTTACGAGCTCGAAGGTCGAGGAATAATGTCGTTAAGTTGGCCGATGCGGAAGGGAATGAGTGCGGGTCTAAGGCTGCGATCGAAGATGCTTTTCTGAGATATTATGGCTCTTTGCTGGGTGACTCCCGCGAGGTTGAGCCAATCAACGTTGGTATAGTTCAGCGTGGTAAGATTTGTACTGATGAACACAAAGGGATTTTGGAAATGATTGTGACAGCGGAAGAAATTAAATCTGCCCTGCATAGTATTCCTCGGGATAAAGCGCCAGGGCCAGATGGCTTCTCGAGTCAGTTTTTCATTGATGCTTGGGACGTCGTTGGAGCTGACTTCACGACAGCTATTCAGGACTTCTTTGTCTCAGGTAAACTTCTTAAGCAGCTTAACTGTGCGAATATTGTTTTAATTCCCAAAGTGAACCGACCTCAGTCGGTGAAAGAATTTCGCCCGATTGCTTGTTGTAATGTTGTTTAAAAATGTATTGCTAAAATCATTTGTGGGAGATTAGCTCGGGTGTTGCCTCAATTAATTAGCCCTTCTCAAGGCGGATTTATTGAAGGTCGAAGTATTGTGGAGAATGTGCTCATCTGTCAGGACCTTGTTCGGATGTACAAGAGAGGGCGAATTTCGCCCCGATGCCTTTTTAAGGTTGATATCCACAAGGCGTATGATAGTGTAGAATGGAGCTTTGTTGATCAAATGTTGAGCGCCTTGGAGTTTCCGGAACATTTTAGAAAATTAATTATGGAGTGCGTACAAAATGTGTCTTATTCCTTATGTGTTAATGGGGATAGTTTTGGCTTCTTTAAAGAGAGAAGGGGATTGAGACAGGGAGATACAATGTCTCCACTTTTATTCAAAATTTGTATGGAGTACTTTACTAGTATTATGGATTATGTAACGGTGGAGAGGAACTTTATGTTTCACCCGAAATGTGGTGCGCTGAAGCTCAGTCATTTGCTTTTTGCTGACGACTTACTCTTTTTCTGTAAAGGGGAGTCTGAGTCGATGGAGATCCTGTGGCGGGCTTTTGCGACTTTTAGTAAGGCCTCTGGTCTTAGTATTGGTGTGGGTAAGTCTCATGCGTACTTTGTGGGAGTGGATGAGGATAAGAAGGCTGCTATTCTTCATTTTTCGGGATGTGTGGAAGATATTTTGCCTTTTCAGTACCTTGGATTACCTATCCAAAGTACAAAATTAGGCAAGAATGATTGTGAGAAATTGTTGGCTCGGATTACTAAGAGAGTGACGAGTATTGGGGCTCGCAAGTTGTCCTATGCAGGTAGACTGACCTTGGTTCAGTCTGTGTTGTCTCAGCTACACAATTATTGGGCTATGGGTTTTATTATCCCGAAATTTATTATGGCCCGAATTGGTTCTTTGTGTCGGAATTTCCTTTGGGAGGGCGGCATGGAGGGCACAACCCGGGCCTTAGTGAGTTGGGAGAAAATATGTTGTCCCAAGCCTGAAGGTGGATTGGGGTTGAGGGAGTTGACATTATGGAATGAGGCTGCGGTTGCGAAACTAGCATCTTGGGTGTTTGATCAACCGGATCGGCTTTGGGTCAGATGGGTGCATAGTGTGTATCTGAAAGGCTCCTCGTGGCGTGACTTTAAGCCTCATGCGGATGTCACGTGGACATGGAGGAAGGTATGTCAGGCTAAGGAGAAGATTAAACATATGTTTGTGGATGGGAAGTGGCATGGATCTGATACTCACTATTCGATTTCAAAGGCTTATGACGGGGTGAGAGTCCATAGACTGGTAGTCTCGTGGTGGAGATTAGTGTGGAGTAATTGGAGTGACCCGAAGCATAGCTTTACGTGGCTTGTTTATCGGGGAGCTTTGAACACGAGGGTGAAACTTATGAGATTTGGGGTGGCTGATTCGAGTCAATGTTATTTGTGTGAGGCGCATCCGGAGAATATTGATCATTTGTTTTTCGGGTGCAGCTGGAGCATGAGGGTTATGGGCATTTTGGGAGAATGGGTAATGAAGAGAATACCGAGAGATGGTGGGCTGATTTGGGCGACGCACCTGAGGGGCTTGAAATTGCAATGCAACATAATTCGTGCTTTGATTAACGCTTCGATTTATCATATTTGGAGGCAATGAAATGTATGCAGACTAGAAGGAGTTGTTCCTTTGCCACAGGTTACAGCTAAACTGATTATGAAGGAAGTAAAAAATAGAGTATTGTGTAAGTTGAAATACCCCATTAGACCTAAGGATGCAAGATGGCTACATAAGCTGATGTAGTCCTTTGGTTACTTTTTTGTAACGATACTCATTCTTTATATATACTTACCTTTCATAAAAAAAACACCAACATAAAATGAATGCTCCTATAATCAAATAAAGCCAACACAGTACTTATGGCATTGTGTATGTAAGACTGGAAAGAAGAATAAACGGGATGCTGTACTTATATGAAAAGAAGATTAGAGTGAACCAAACATTGAATATTTGAATATAGTACATTGTAAAACTGAATAAGTCTAAATACATTGTAAAATTTTACCTTTAATTAACCATACTTCAAAAACAAATATCCTAATGCAATTAGAAACCCAAATATGGATCCTGATTTCGTAGTCAGTCTCACGGAATATGACACCGTTCCGATCCCTTGATGGTCGAAGACACCCATGCCCACAATTACGCAACGAAGACAAATCTAAAATAGTTAAATGTATAGTAGGAAGACAAATAAGCGGTTATTCTGAACAAAACTAGGTTTAAATTGGGGAAATCTAACAGAAATGATTGAAAGTCATATGGAGGAGGAAAATTATGGGAAGGAGAAAATTTGTGGGAAAAAGAAGAAAGAGACGTATTGGGGAGAGAAATTTGTATGGGAAAAAGAAAGTTGGTGTTGGAAAATAAATTCTTACTGGTCTTCAATGAACATGGTAAATCTCATTTTTACCGTAATTGGCTGGTTCTTTCTCGGTAATTGGTACTTGGTAGGCTTAGAATATAGATTAGGCCTTACTCAGCAATTAGGCTTAAATATGAGGGACTATTATGCAAAATTATGCAAATTTTAGAAGGATGAATGAGAGATCAAGTTGAGGATAATTGTGAGAAGGGGTTGTGCCATGTAGTATAGGATTAAATGGTTGTGCAGAATTGTACATTCATTAAATTGTTCTGGTACGAAACAAGACTCTGTCATTTTATAATTCATTAAACGACTTACCAAGAACTTGCTACTTGTTGCTTCCTCATCCATATATCTATTTTACAATTGATCCCATAAAAAAGTAGATGACTAAACATGTTGGTCCATATAAAAAAGTGCATTCGACATACCATTCAGTATATGTCATCGATGTTGGATGTAATGCAATGGCTAGCAATGTTGACTATATACATTGTATTGTAGAGAAGCCTTTCATAACATCCTAAAATAATCTTCTCACTAATAGCACGGTTATAGCCATTAAACTTTGTATTTATGTCTTATGTTTATGGTGGTGGGTATGTCATTAACTTGGTGGTTATGGTGTCAATTAACCACTTTAATTTTTGGCTTCCCTCTCCTACACTATAAAAATGAGAAGCTTGTAGTCATTTGATACACGTCATCTTTCATCTCATCTACTTCTTCTCTATGATAAATTTGAGCACACCATATGAGTTCCAACTCCTAATGGTTGTGTTCACAACCCTTTAGGAGTGTTGTGTGACCTTGGGGGACGATGTCCATTCCGATTTGTACCGTAGTCGGGGAGACTTTGTTTCTTATTCAGTGGCCTCCATACCACGATACGACGTCTATTCTTTAATGTATGTCGCGTTTATAGTGACCTTATATTTCCAACAATTGAGAAACGAAATTTGGTCACTATTATTGTTGTTGTGTTCATCATTTTTGTCATTGGAATGATTTATATTGACAAAGATATGTCTTTTTGTGTGTAAGATTATTCATCCCGTTGAGGGTGAGACAACAGTTCGGCATTATGGTAATAACTCAGTCTCTAAACCTTCGTTGGAAAGCTAAGAAGAAGGGCTACAACTTTTTAGTTAAAGTCGTGAGCTGGTTCTGTCATTTAATTTTTGGAAAGCGGGCCACAATGTCATGGTAGTGTGCTGAAAGTTTTTGAAGATTTTATAAGTGAATGGTGTAACACCCGCTATTTTTTTCCTGGCGTTTGTTTTTACCGTTATGACTTTGTTATAACTCTGTCACATTTCGGCCTTGCATTTCATCTTTTTCCAAGCTCTATTTTCATTTTTGAGTTTAATGATATTTATTTATATTTTAAAAAGATTTTTAATTCTTTTTAAATCCATTTATTTGATTTTCCTCGTAAACTATTTATTTTCCGCGAGAAATTCTATTTCTCTACGAATTAATGTTTTTAAGCTCGGATTTAAGTTATTCCTTTTCCTAAAAATTTTTAAATACATTTATATAATATTTTAGACTAAGAAATATTTTTATTTACGAAAATTTAGCCTTTAATGATTTTGTTACGAAGTTTCGTAAATAATTATTTTCCAACGCGAGGTTTACTTGAATTGCTTTGAAATGTCGTTAACTATTTTACGATTCTTCTTTTTATCAACTTATAAATTATTTGAGACCATTTCCTCACATTTTGAACCGACAAAGCTTCTTGTCACAATTTTACTACGTATTATTTATACGTTTCATTTTATCACGTTAAACCGTAAACGTAAGATTATTTTCTTCCATTTATTCCATGCTTTATTACTCAAACTTTTCACTCTCCCTCACATTCATTCTTTTGGCTGGTTTCCTCACACATTTCACCTAGTTTTCATCTAAATTTTAATGCTATTCATACTTAACAAAACCATCCATTTTCTTAAATCTTTTATTCACTTTTAACATAAGAAAAAAATTATTTTCTTCTTCATTTCTGGCTGTGACACTCCTCTCCTCTCCTAGGCTGACTTTTGTTTAATTCGAGCCTTGATCGCATCATTTTTATCGTCAAAATAATCCTCTTTCCGATCCCTTCGTTAAGGTAATAATCGATGTTGTTTTCGATCATTATTTACCTTGTTTTTATTAGTTTTCTCATGTTAATTTTCTGCCATGATTTTTATATATTGTAGGATTTGTGGTCGATCCCGAGGCCGACGAATTTATTATTGATTCGGATTTGGACTGAGGTAACGTCGATGTTACTCGGTACTTCATGATTTTAATTGTGTATTTGCATGTATATATTTTTATGTTTTATTTTTGACATTATATGTATGTCATAAAATCTGGAAAATTTTTAAAAGTTGAAAATTTGCATGTTTCGGTATTTTTATCGCTTTTACGAGATTAACGATTAAATCGTCATATTAATTTGTAAAATCGTAATATTCGGCCTAAACATGTAATATATATTTATATTCTGTAATAATGATGTTTTTGATGATTTTTAATAATTTGGTATTTTTCTGATACTTTTGTTATCGATTATCGAATTATTACCGTTTACGGACAAAAACGATTAAAAGCCAATTTTTAATTCTAGTATCTAAACATTTTATTTTAATCTGATTTTTGACATGGTGAAACTTTCTGATGAAATAGAATATTCTGAACTTTTTCATAATTTTTCGGAATTGTTAAGTGGATGAATTAATTAATCACTTTAAATCATCGTTTATCGTTAAAACCGTGTTTGTCGTTTAAATTCTCGATTTCTGGTCCTATGATTAAATCTGGAAAAAAATGTGATTCTGATGATTTCATATTAAAATATAATTTTATGATTTTTAGTGCCTTAATAAATGTTCGGAACGATAAGTTTTATTAATGAAATCGTTAATTGTGAAAACGGGTTTTAAAGACGGTTTTGACGGGATTTATTAAATCTGGAATTTTTGGAAATCTGGAAAAATGGTAGATTCTGGAAAATCATGATTTTTAGGTTTAATAATATATTTTGGATATTAATACTTAAATCATTTTGTAATTGCTATTTTTATTAATCGTTATTGTCGAGATTGGACGATTAAGGAGAAAACGCTTTTAAAACCGAGTTTTAGGATTCTGGAAAATTTTCTTTTTTGGACAAAATGTCCATAAATATATTTTAACTATTTTACGTATTTTTTGTACTATTATTAAAGTATTTAATTAATAAGTATTGATTTTTGGACAAATTATGATTTATCGTTAAAATGCTTCATCTTACCCAAAAGAATTATTTTTCCAGCCATTTTGAAAGTATTTAAATCTGAAACTTTGTGAGTTAAATCATCCCTTAACATACTCTTAATGTATTCAATGGTTTAATTAAATAAAAGACGTTAAAAGATTTAATTTGACATTTGCCGTAAAATCCTATTTGTAATCGTATTGTCGTAACTAATAATAATTAGAGAATTTTAGCTTTGTAAATTTTGAAAACACCTTGATTAGTATTATTAAAATGTTTAAGACATTTTTAATCATTTTATACACTTGTACGATATTTCAATAATTTCATAAACTCAAATGTTCTTACTTTAATAATCAATATCGTTAAGGCCGAAAGTATTAGTTTTACAAATTTATATCGTTTACTAAAAATGTGGTATTAGTATGAACTAATATTTTCACTATTTTGATATAATGCTATTTTTAGTAAAGTTTCTAAAAATAGAAGTTTCCTAAAATGGAAAGTTTCCTCTTTTATAATATAAATGTTTACTTCTTTTATCCTCATATTATTTATATTGATTATATCTTTTGAATATCGATAATGGCTTTGTTTTGGAGTTATGGAATAAGGACAAGTGTGAGATTAGAGTAATATATTCTAGGGTTTACGGTTTTGCCATCAACTATAAGGCTAGTGTATCAGGAATCGGTACATTGGTTGTTGAACCGGGTGACAGGTATCCCGGGAGTTGTGTACATTTTGACCTTAAGCTTAGGCCTCGCAGTAAGTCGCCGTCATAAGTTGAACTGGGTGACAGGTAATCCCAGGAGGGGTGTGCATTATCTTAAACTAGGGCCACGCATTTATAAGTCGCCGCTCTATTATAGTTGAGTAGCCTAGTTAGAGACCGAAGTTTAATTTGTTTGAACTAAGTTCTCGAAGCTAGTTTTTAGTATTCTCCTAGTGAAAGTCTAGCTGTCTACACTACTCCTATCCATAACGCCATTTTGAATATTTTTATTATTATCGATATAACTTGGTTGCAGGTTGGCAAATGTTTTATGTTTTCTCCGGAAAACTCATTTTTATTATATTGTTTCGATACGTGAAGTTTTTCACTGAAAAATTATTTTCATTATAATGTTTTACTGTTTTCCGTCTTTACTATTTTTCCTATATTAGTAATTACTGTTTTAAAATCATGTTATACAGCTGGGAGAACGTTGGCGTGTTTCTCCACTGATTGTGGCTGTTATGTTTTAACATGGCAGGTATACGTGTTCCGGGTGTGGGCTAGCGAGCAGTGTGGATCCTGCTTATTTATTTTTATAATTGCGTCCTATGGATTGTTCAAACCCCTTTTGTGGATTGTTTTAAATTTTGACCATTTTATTTAAAGCCTATTGTTTGACTTTACCATTTTAATTTTTACTAAGACATAGTTACAGTGTGTTTTAATCCCGACTCTACAGTGTTTCCGCCACTGTATCACGTTAGATTTTCAAGGGGATTACAAATGGTATTATCTTATTTCATTATCAATCTTCATCATTGAGAATAAGGTATGGTATCTACGAGTTTAGGTCTTGTCTTCTTGTGATTCATGATGATAAAATAATCACGTTGGATAGATGAATGTTTTTTATTGTCATTGATTGGAAGATAAATTAATATGATAAGAGTAGAATGTTATGTTGTTACTGAACATATGTTCAATGTGTAAGTTTCAATACTTCATGATCATGATGAATTTGCATTGCGCACATATGTTTGTAATATTATATGACTAAAAAGGTGAACCATTTCGTAAACTTTTATCGAGTCTTGATATTACATCTTGAAAAGGAGATATAGACTCATGTTTATGGAAAATGGTATGTGTAGAGTCAAATAAAATCTTAATGTGATTATTAGTGGTGTAATAATAATTAATTATAAAGGATTATTGTGCAAATTACGATGGATGAAAATGATCATGTGAAGATTCTATTTTCTTATGAGTAATTACAACAATATTTATGAATATATAACTTTTATTTGTTATTTCATGCACTTTAATATATATGATATTGAATATTATTTATTAATCAATTTAAGAACATTATGTATGTTTTTGGTTGAGAAAATTGAATATAGATTATAGTATTATACATTGGGACTATATATTAGTGTGAATTTTTGTATCCTTATTGATGTTTTGAAAAGACATGCATGTGTGTACTTGTCCTGTAAATTATTTTGGATACGTTTGGGAGGAAATTTTAATTTCCCACTAGAGACGCATCAATGCCCACTTGAGTAAAATAAGCTACATGTGAGGGTTAAATATTTTGTTTTTAATGACATACATAATCTTGATCAAGTATGTATTAATTAAATAATTGGATGAATTATTTGGTAAATTACTCTAAAAATAGACTATGAAATAGATAAATTGTCATGCACAATTATTTGATATCTAAAAGTTGAGATGATTAATGAATGAATAATTTGTATATTTTGTAACGATTATGTTTGTCACTATTTTGTGGCATGACAAGATGGGGCGAGGGGGGAGTCATTCAACTTATTTGATAAAATTATTCATGCATCAATTTTAGAGTTGATATCTTATAATTTGTGAAAAGTATGTATGTCTCTAATTGTGGGGGAAAGTGATGATCGATAGCATGTTTTATATATACATGACTAATTGAACCAATTGTAGAAGTGTTAATTTGTTGGCTATGTCAATAAATAATGGTCGCGTTATCTTCAATTATTTATGCTATATACTTGGCTTACACCACACTATATGAGATTATGATGATTGGTTTTATGTGAGTAAAGGATATATATTTTAATTTGTGGATTTGAAAAAAGAAAATATAAGTTAAATAATCATCAAGATTCGTTGTTCTTTAATATAAGAATGATGATGTATATATAGAGACTTCAATAAAATAGTGCGGAGTATTTTTTGGGTGCAAAAACACATACACTTCGTGTAACGTGTATAAATGTTGCTTATGTAGTCAGTACATTTGGTTTGTATATATTACCAAAATCTTATTTCTCGCTATGGTGCAATATTTAGAATTGCACTATGTTGGATATTTATAAAGATGTTGGATCGCAAGGTGAGATGCACAATGATCATGAGTAAGCTTTCATCTTTATAATAATTTTATTATAAGTCTATTGAGAAGACTATTATAATTTAATCTGTTGTGTATGCATATTATTTTGCTCTATTAACGTTACCGGGGTAAGATGCATGGTGATTGAGAGCTTAATATTTATTGCATAATTGTGAGGGCATCAGTTGTTATGCAATGTTTGATGCTAATTTCAGCTTCATATTGCTAAAAATGGTGTGTAGTGAATTACAAACACACATGTATTATGCAGATTTGAGAGAGTTGAAATCATCAAATATAATTGGTGTATTTGAAATGTTGAACATATAGCTCTGAATGGTCTTATAGCTCAAATTTGGGTGATCCTTGTGAGACGGACTTGATGAGATCACCGTAATGATAGAGATTGATTTATTTCTCTTAATGAATCTATATCCCTATGTTTGGTGGTCATGTTGTGAAGGACTTGATGAATTCACCGAAGTATTGAGAGGTTGAGTTTTAGAGCCCTTAATGATTCCATAGCTCATAAGTGCATGGGTTATGTGGAAATATCCTTGATAGAATCGCCTAAGTGAGTGTGAAGGGTTGACCTCCTTCTATGAGAGATTGAGTTATCTCTCTAGAGCACTCATTAGAATCACAATGTTCATTTGGCCGTAAATTTGTTAAATTGTATTGCGGAACTCGTGTGGAACTTAAGGTATGATATGTGTTATGATAATAATTTAACTGAAGTTCAATAAGGAATTCAAATATGTAATTAGGTTGTTGTCTCATTTCACTAATATGTTAATTCAAGTCGAAAGATATTAACATCTAAGTGTCAACCTTTTCATATGCTCAGAATTTTGTCTATCCTTTGCATTAATGGGGGATTGTTGGATGTAATGCAATGGCTAGCAACGTTGACTATATACATTGTATTGTAGAGAAGCCTTTCATAACATCCTTAAAGAATCTTCTCAAAAATAGCATGATTATGGTCATTAAACTTTGTGTTTATGGCTTATGTTTATGGTGGTGGGCATGTCATTAACTTGGTGATTATGGTGCCAATTAATCACTTTTTCGGCTTTCCTCTCCTACACTATAAAAATGAGAAGCTTGTAGTCATTTGATACACATCATCTTTCATCCCATCTACTTTTTCTCTGTGATAATTTTGAGCATATCATATGAGTTCCAACTCCTAATGGTTGAGTACAAAACCTTTTAGGAGTGTTGTGTGACCTTGGCGGACGATGCCAATTCCGATTTGTACCGTAGTCGGGGCGATTTTGTTTCTCATTCTGTGACCTCCATACCACGACACAACAACGTCTATTCTTTAATTGTATCTCGCCCTCATAGTGACCCTATATTTACAACACTCGACATATATAATCGTCATTCTCCCATTTAGCTCTCCTACGGAAACCATCAATAGCATCTCCTTCTTGGAGTTCCGGAGGACATGTGTCGTCAATAAATATGCTACCTGCAAATGTGATAATTTGAAATGAATCTCATTTTGCCATCTTCAAAAATCTACACCTTCAAATTTTTATAAAATCTCAAAGTTTCCTTTTCCTTTCAGATGATCGTCCATCTTGTAACACTTACTGTATTAATAGAAAATACTTTCTAAAATGTTAGAGAAAAGATAACAGGGTAATACAGTAAACACAGGACGTTTACAAGATACATGAAACTTTTGGATAAAGAAAATTAAAGGTAATACAATAAACAGGATGTTTATAGAGTACAGTACAATAACTTTTGATGCTCGGAAAAATGTAGAGTCGCAAGGACTGCTCTCCTTAGAAAGTAATTTGTCCCTGATTAGCCTCGGGTACCACGAAATCGATCCGATGATAGAACTACACTAACCTTTGTTTCTTAGGCAAGAAAACAAAGAAAAAATTTACTGTTAATTTTTTTGATTTGTAGAATAGTAGAATTCTTGTTTTTCTGTGTCTTTTTCAATCACAGTACAACTCTATTTATAGAGGGTAAAGAATCATGAATCAGATTGTTTCAATTTGGAAAGACAGATACCTTTTCACAAAAATAAAAAATCTAACTAAGAAGTTGCCAATAAGTGTCGTTCTGCGTAATTCAAATTCTGGCAATACGCATGAGCTCAGCCGACTAATCAGCTCCCTCATAATGATCGACCAAAGTGTCTGAGTGATTCCTTTCAATCTGCCAAAAATTGCAAGTCAGCCTAACTAGTGGGCTCATTTGTTCCCAAATGCTTTGTAGCATGCCAGCTATTCTACTGGGCCCAATTGCTCCCAATCACTTGTAATATTTGGCTAATTGACCCAAATACTATTAGACACAATATCAAACTTACTTCTCCTTACTCATTTCATAAAACTCGATATGTTGATGTATGAACGTGCACTCCACACTTCCGATTCACATTAGAACTTTACGAGTTTCTTTATAATCCTACTACGATATCCAATTATACTTAAACGGTCGATGACACTTAAATCACAAACATTATATGGTTATATACTTATATATACTCCTATATATCAATCTATGAACTAATATCACATTAGATAACCATCTTAAAGAGATACTCCGTACTACTTCTTGTATCACTGAAACCAGGACCGCCCATAGGTAGTTCAATCCGGTTCTCTGAACAGGGGCCCAAAAATAGAAGGGCTCAAGAAGACATGCTTTGAGGAAAAAAAATTAATACTAACAGTAACCGTGTACGTAAGTCAAATAAGTACTCCCTCCGAGTTTCTATCATTGCCACGTATTTCTTTTTGGCCTGAGTTTGATCTTTTACTCGCTTTCCATTTTAGGCCATAAATGTGTGGTTCACATTTACCCACTCATTTCTCTCTCTTACTGCTTCTATTTTGAGCCACTCATTTTCCTCTTCTTATTTTTCATCGAAAAAGATAATGTGTCAATCTTGGAAACTCGGAGGGAGTAATAATTATGGGAAAAAAAACCTTTCATCTTCTACTCTTTTCTATATTTACCCACCAATCAATCAATTACATAACTAATTCTATAAAATATTAATTCTAGAAAGTTAAAAAGTTTATATTTAATTAATCCCATAAAATATTTCTATCCCCCCCCCCCCCCCAAAAAAAAATATACGTTAGTTTACTTGATAGGTTTCAATTAAGGGTTATTTCATGAGAATAATACCAACTATAAGGGGGCTTTTTAGATTAATTTCAACTATACGTAATCTCGTTTTAATATGAACTATACGTTCATTAATCTCTCATTGATATAGGTGACCGGTTACCTAGAAAACCGGTTGAACCTTCCTCTTCAATTTCGGCTATTAGTTAAATTCTTTTTGAATCTTCCCAAAATTCATCTTGCATTTATTTTCTGATTATTATTATAGAAGCCATGAAAAAAATGCTTTAATTTTCTTGTTGTTTTGACTTTCATGAACGACGACGGAACACTCAAGGACCATAGAAAGTCACAACCGGTCACTATTACTTGTAATAGCAGGTCATAATTTTGTCTATAGCGAAATGAGATTAATGAAGGCATAGTTCATATTAAAACGAGATTACGTATAGTTGGAATTATTATAAGAAGCCCCCTTATAGTTGGTATTATTGTCATAAAATAACCCTTCAATTAATCAATTTTATTTGTTTATAAAAGAAAACCCTATATTTCTCTAGCATCATTACATTTTATATGAGCTCATTAACATTTTAAGATGTAATTTGTATTAAATTAATCCATCATACATCGAACACTTGGACAAAATCATCAAATATTCAATAATTCAAATCAAATTTGACTTCTTGTACAATTGCCAATTGCACAACTATGGTGAACAGGTAACAATGTTTTTATATCTAATGTCATGGTATTGTTTAGTCATTCAATTCAATTTTATTGAGCAATTAGGTCGCTAATGTTGCTTCAGGTATCAGTTCAAGTTTATTGTGAAAGACTTTAGTGGCATCGAGTGCCACTTCTCTATATTTGACTCGCAAGTCACTGATTTTGTTCCACTAAGTGCTCCTAAACTGTTGGCGAAGATGGAAAAGGTTAGCCCGATTACTATGTCAAAATAATTCAATCGACACAATTTCACTAATACCGTCTTCTGAAATTGCGTAAATAATGCAGAATGGAGAAGGTGATT
The DNA here is from genome assembly GCA_958450325.1 of Agrostemma githago. Classification (NCBI taxonomy): domain Eukaryota; kingdom Viridiplantae; phylum Streptophyta; class Magnoliopsida; order Caryophyllales; family Caryophyllaceae; genus Agrostemma; species Agrostemma githago. The sequence goes on from OY288246.1 coordinate 63,114,545, forward strand.
CTATTCCCGAATAATTCGGAACATTTATCGACAGTCGATATCTCTTCAAAGTCAAGGTAGACCAAATGTTCAACGTTCAGCAATCCTCTCATTCGTACACCGTGCAGTGGATGAGGAATTTAGAACTGAAGAAGGTCTCCCAAAATATAATCACTATTTCCTCAAACTTTACCACTAAGTTGTTCACATTCAATATTCTTAAACTGTTGCTTTACACCAGCCATCTTCAGCGTCCACTTCAGTCACCATGGCGAACGAATCCCATTTCAATCCACTGCACACCTAGGTTGTTATCCTGATTTGATCACTAATCCTGTTCTCTCATGTTTATTATTTTGAGTATAATTTTAATTTTTACATCAGTTTTTCCACTCACTCTACTTTGCACGTTTTAGGTTATCGACTGCGAAACTGGTTCTACATCTTCAGGGTTCACTCCATCAAAGAGAACTGCGGACCGCATGGATTTTGAGCTCACTGAGGTAGTAGATTCTGAATCCGCGATGAAGCATGTTCTCGCCGTCAAGAAGGAGAAGACTTCTTGATGATAACAACATCTTCGTCTATATATTTCTTTTCAAATTTCACATGTTTACTTAGAGGAATTCACAAACCGTATTTCAGTTTTGCTTACAAACTTGAGTTTCGTACTCTGAATCATTTACTTACAACACTCGCATCATTTTCGTAATATTTTTAATTTATACGTAACATTTTGATTTGATAAACCGTTCAGTTGGTACCAAATCCCAATTTTTCCCATGTCTGTTGTGTTCTATTACTGTACGCGCTCCCATTACATACTACTCTACATACGTTTGTCATTTAATTTTTATCGTGTTGACGACAAATTGTATCAATGCCAGTCATTGCACGCAGACTCCGTAACCTTACTGAACAGTAACCTATCGTGAGACTTAGACCATGGTATTATAACCTAGATCTTATCCACCATATTATGAGAAGAGAGAGTATACTCTTGAAGCTGAGTGATATTTATGATGATCAATATTTTTTTTGGGGGAGCTAAGTATTTGAGAATGCTAAGAGAACGATCATAGATCAAAATCATTTTGAGGTTTACCATTATATACATCGAATGTTATTTTGAGCAATTATATGTTGAACATACCTTGTCGAATCTGTAGAATCTAATTGATTGTTTGAATGATTTGTAAACAATATTTTGGGGAATCCCTAGGAAATACCGCATATACTTTTGGGAGACAATTTTATTGAATAATGGTTGATAGTATTGCAAATCCTAAGTGTCATAATTGTAAAAGACACTTGTGAACCAAGAAATTTTTGATATGAAGTTAAGATTAACTTGTTGTTTGAAGAATAAAACAACATAAAAACAATTTTGAAATTTTGAGAAATTTAGAAAACCAAAAAGGAGAAATTGAGGATTAACCCTGTCATGACCGACAAAAACACTTGAGGATCAACCTTAGAAAATCAACCTGATTGACGAGAAATGCTAATGTCATCCCGAGAACTTCAGACTCTTGTATAATCTATGTATTTGAACCTATGAAAGAAGTCTCCAACTAAACCCAATAGTATCGATCGTAGCTTATGAACGCGCTACAAGTTATGTGGAATTAGGATAACCTTCTTTTTGGACTTTTATGCTACGAGAAACTTGTATTACCCATAAAACAACACCTTTCAATTTTAAGGAATATAAACATTAAGATGTTTTGGAGATAAGACAAACCATAAACCAAATCTCGAGAATGACCCGAGATTGAATAAGGCCACTATATGGGAATTTAGAATCTACAGTTGATCAATGATACCTACCATACTAATTTGGGATGTACCACCTTTGTAGACTTTGGCAGAGAGGTCAGATATACGAGTAAGTCACTTGCGAGCCGAGTCATTTATGCGAGAAAATCCTAACATTTCATTTTTATTCGTATAGTGTCTTAAACCTTGTTAATTGCTTAAGTTATGCCGGAATTTCGAGGACGAAATTGTTTTAAGGGGGTAGATTGTAACACCCCGTATTTTTCAAATAGTGTTACAATTTTAAACATTTATTTAAACCAAGTTTAACGCTTGAAAAATTATTTTCGTAAACAAAATATTTTTTTCCCTCAAATTAAAAATTTATTCCGTGAGAATTTATTTATGGAATTATTAAAAAAAAAATCGTTAAATAAAGTTTAAAACTCGAAAATATATTTTTATAATGAACCGTCGTTTTGACATTTTCTCGTCTCGTAAAAATTTAATACTTTCTCGAATTCTTCAAATAATGATTTCTTATAAGTACCGTCTCATAATAATATTTATCATCTATTTTACTTACCGTCTCAAAAATTCCTTTTTAAAAATAAATTTTACGGTTTCCATTATTTTAATTCCGTCATCTTATATTTCAACTTTTTAATAAAGAAAGAAAGACGTTTGTACAAGAAACGGACAGAAACTCGGAGAACTTGGGTCTCCCATTGAGTCCCACGTTAACACCCTATGCTCATTACTCACTATACCTAAGTACTTATCCTACAGCACAAACTAATCTAACATCCTCTTACTACTAAGAGAATAGAAGTTGCTTAGGTGGCGAATTCAGGTTAAAAGTTTCCCTCCAAAACATTTAATTTTTAATTATGGGAACAAATAATTAATGAAACAAATCAACAATTAAGTCATATTTACAAAATTTTCATTTATAAAAATTAACTTTTATGATAAATAAAAATATAGAAAAAAAATAAACATATTTATTTAGACTATTATTTGACTTTGTTTAATTTAAATAGTAATTAATCAATTAAATTAACTAAAAAGTAAGTTTTTCCCTTTATTAACCTCTTTATTTCATACTAATATTAATAACATATTTTTAAGGTTTAACACATTATTACAGTAATATTTTAATTTTGATTTTTTTTTAACAATGAATAATACCATTATTTAAAACCATGCAAATACATTCATGTTTATATCAAGTTTTGTGTAACTACAATGATTGATATATCATTTTTTAACAAACTAATATTAAACTTAAGTATATTTTATAAACATTATAAAAAACTTTATTATTTCATACGATTATCAAATGAAAAAATCTTCTTATAAATGATGATAAGTGGTATATGCCGCATATTTGTGCGGGTTCTAAACTAGTACACTATTACTACAATCCTACTCACCTACTCTATTAACCTACCCATTACCATATACTTACACCTACTCATCTACATCCTAATACTACTTACTAGAGTTACAACTACTTGCTACTACGAGTAGTACATATAGCATAAACTACTACTACATTCCTCTTACCATAAATACGACTACTACTTCTCTACTTCTCATTACTACATACTCCACTTCAACTACGTACTAATATTACTACTCTATACATACTACTACGTACTAATTACTATGTATTACTCTGTACTACATACTATATTTACTTCCTCGTACTTTTCTATAATTGGAGCATCGGAATGAGGAGCTGCCTAGTATTTAACGGAATCACTTTTCTAAAACCGTATTTGGGTCAAATCATTTTGATCCGAAAATTTCTTTAAAGGAGGAAAAAGACAGTTTTTCTTACGTAGACGATATTTTGACCCCGTCGACCTTAATTCTTAATAACGTTAATAAATACTCTGTAATAACTATTAAGGTAACCAATCTTTTCTTCTAACAACATTTCTTATATATAAGTATATTATGTTAGTAATTTAATAAATTGCTTATTTAAATATTTAGGCTTGTTTGTACGACTAAATTACTTATGTATATATAAAAAATGTTACGTGATATTTTATTTATGTTATGTACGTATTTATGACTAAATTCAACTTGACTAAATTATCACTTGTTTAATATATTTATTTATCACCTTTACATTTCTGTTTGTATGGGAAATTAAGAAAATGAATAAAAGGACTTACATTAATAAAATTTATTTATATCATTTTCAGTGTATTTTATTCGCTACGTATGTTTATTCTATGTACTTTATATTTTGTATAAAATTGTAATTTTGGTCATATTTAATTTTCTTTAGTACTTTACATTTGTTTATATATTATAATAATAGAGTAAATTAGTAACCTACAAAATATTTTATTTTGATAAAACTTCACTTATTATTTTATGTATAGGTAGAAATTTATAAGTTTCATTTTCTAAAGTAAATGGACTTTTTTTTATTCCGAAATTTTTATACGACATATATAAATATTTAAAAAAATGATTTTACGTCAAATTTTATAAATCGACTAAGTACGATGTAAACTATATTTTTCAGAAACTATAAGTTTTAAAATAATAATTTATTATACCTTAAATTTTATTTTTATATAAAACTTCATTCAAAGATTTACTATTTTAAAAGAAGTTATACGATATTTGGGATATAATGTTTCGGGTGACACTTGAGGATTAAAGTATAACGTTGTCACACTGAAGGTAAGTATTTAAGGATTTAACTGTTTCAAAGGAGTCCGACCAATTATTGAAGGTCACCAAATAAAATACTACTTGTTCACGGGTGACTTTTATATAAGGTTTACGATACGAGTCTGGGACGAATAGCTTGTGTCGGATCTTACCAAGCGTGGTGTTTCGACTGCACTTGTAATGAAAAGCAGACTCGGAGGCTGCGGTCCGAGAGTCGACCTAGTGTTTAAGGTAGTCGTCCCACGGCAATGAGAGTTGCGGTTCAAGAGTCTGCGTAGGGTATGTGCGCATGTATAGACAAGTACTTGATCAGTATTACCACCTTGGTAGCGGGGGCAGAACAAGATTCTGAAAACTGCGAGTTCCCTCTTGGTGATGCAGAGAATGTAATCATCAGCTTTCATTTCAGCCAAGAGCCCCATTTGAATAAACGTATAATATAATAGAAGTTCGGGCCCAATTGAGCCTCGTGGGTGAGATGTAAACCTCATAAGATTGGTTCGGTCTACGAGTCGGTAACACGGTTACTTCTATTGGTGAGATGCAAGCCAATAGCGTGTAGCGGTGATACTAGGAGCCACGACTCGTTTGTTTATTCTCTGTTTACGTGAAAAAAGGTTTTTAAAATCAAATGGCTGCCAATGTCCCATCTTTTAAACTTTATCGTTTTCATCACCTCACATGTTGGTTAATTGAATTACAGGAAACTATCTGTTACATAATATCCTTTAATATTTTTGTAAGCATATTATTTGTTATTCACATGATTGTCTTATGTGTTCGAGGTGATTAGATGAACGGCTTGGTTGTTGTCCCGCTCAGCGTCCACTATATTTTTTTTGGCAAGTCTAAGATGTTGGGGAATCGAGCGAGAGAGATTTAATAATATGTTTGTAGAAAATACAATCAATATTCTGTACTAAGTGAATCAAGACTATGTTATTAATAGTCGTTTGTTGTAAGGATCCGTAGCGATCTGGATTTATTTACACTCTGATATAATTTTAATTAAATGACTTAGATAATTTTCCACATTATCTATTAATTTAAGTCATCGAAAATCCAGGTTGTTACAACAATAACATTACATGGAGGGACCTCGGAAGAGATTTGTGATTGTACATGTTCTTGGAAACACTCGTTTACCTAACAATGATATGAAAGTGGAAGTATATAATTTGTTTTTAATCAACCATGACAAATAGAAACAAATGAGTTAAATTAACTGGAGATAAGTGTTTTGAACAACCTTTTGTGCTATGTATAGTACCTAAGGTCGTCTGCCTGGAGTAGACAGTGCCAACGGGGGAGTTGAAGTGGAGACTACATTAGTTAGAGGTCCTAGTTCTGTAATCTGCAATGAACTCCTGTTTACGTTTGTGACATCTTTGAATGGTGTTCGTGAGATACTTGTGCAGAGAAGTAACCCAAAAACGCAGTGACGCATAACAGCGAAAATGAAAATCTTTCAGGAAATAAAAGATTTACAGGTTGACATGAAAAGAGAAAATGTCACGGAGAAGGGCTTACCACTACTTTGGTTCTTTTTTCTCTATATATTCACCATGTTCCGTCAAGCCTCAATGAATGGTACCTTTGAGGAAGATGATGTACACGGAGAACAGGTCTGAGTGCTGCTATTACTATGCATGATAATACATGAATCAATGAAAAACGGACTGAGAGAGATTGATGGCAATGAAGTTAAATTCAAGGATTAGACACTACAATGTATACACACATTGACATTGGGAAAATGTAGAAAAGAATTTGTAAGGCCTTCTCTTGAAAACATTAAAGTAGTTATTAGATTTCTATAAGCGTGAATTCCTAGATTGTTGATTATGTAACTATCTGTACTAAACTATTTACCAATACAGCTATCAAATTTAAGTGCTTCAAATGAATGTAGAGAATAAAAGTTGGGGTAATAGACGCATAACTTCCGTATACATTAGAAGGTACAAATTAACAGATTTCTCGTCCAAGGTCGTTGATAAGTGTCGTTTGTAGTGCTTATTTGTTGTGTTTGGTCTCGGTTTCTCTTGTGGAATCGCTCTTTGGAGCGGTTTTCGAGGCTACTTACGCTTCTTCTAGCCTGTGTTAGGTTCCTAGGACCATTATTGGAGATATGGAACGATTCCGACTCGTTTCAGACACATTTGGAGCCAACGAGGAGAAGCGACGATCACCCGGTGGCTTAGGCTCGATCCCGAGCCCTTGGGACCCATCCCGAGCACCGAGAATTGATGAGAAGCCTAACAAGAGCAAGGAGGGACCTATGGGATCATATTTGAAGCCTACAAGACCCATCCCGGCCGGGAAGGACCCCATCTCGACCGGGATGAAGAGCAAAGAAGAACCCGGCTACTGGAGGTTGATCCCCGTCGGGATCACCACCTTCCCGGTCGGGACCACCACCTTCCCGGCCAGGAAGGGCTCAGATCGGGGCTGTTTCGCTTCCTTTCATTCCTCTACTCTTGTAACCCTATATATACCCCCCCTCTTGTATTGTTAGACTATCTTATGTAACCCTAGACTATTTTTAGGTTAGATTAGTTTAGATTAGGGTAGATTAGCTTAATCTCTCTTTAGTTACTCTTCATTAAGCCTTAATCTAGATAGTTACTCTAGTATTAAGGGATCTCTTGAAGAATCCATTCAATCTTGACAACATTGGTGGAGGTTTTGGGTGTTCTTTCTATACAAGTTTTCATCTTTTCATCCTTTGTAGTTTGGTATAATCATTTTCTCCTCCCCTTTCCTTTAATCTTTATTGTTATTCAAGTTTTCATCTTTGTTTAGTGTTTGTTGTTCATCCTTGTTTTCCATTATGAGTGTTTTGGTCCTTGTGTTTGTATCTTTTGTTTGTGCTTATTTTAGTTTAGATATGTGTGAGTAGTCATCCTCTAGGGTTAGTAGGGGGATTGGGTGTTGATTAGGGATGATTAGGGTGGAAATTGGTGATGCTAGATGTTGTTATTGTTGTTTCCTATTTGCCTTGCACTCCACATGTTTGATGAAATACTTGTGAGACTCGAGACGATCAATCCTTGCTTTAGTTGCCTCTTGTCTTGTATGTGTTTGTTTGGTTGTAGGTTTGGTAACCTCATTAGTTGCGAGAGCGTGCTGAGGATGACCCCTAGGCCGTTTAAGTAGCGAGAGCCCGATCGGAACCTAGGCTACGAGAGCATGTTAGTGACACCCGTTTCCATCTTTTTATCTCCTTGATACCCATGAACCCGACCTATCCCTAGCTTCTTCTTATTGATTTATTTGCTTCCTTTTGTCATTAGTTACTTGCTTAGCTTAGTCCTTAGTCGACCTTAGCCATAGTTTAGTTTGTCTCGAACCTAGCCTAGGACCCTAACACACCCTAGTCCGACACCCCGTCCCTAAGGATCGACCCGACTTGCCCTAGCTACCCAGTTAGGTTCGTTGGTTATTATTTGATCGGTGGGATCCACGGCAAATCCTCTACCGTCAGTCGTGGAACTTAAATTTTAACTGTCATTGCGTAACTTCCAAAGATAAAACCGTCATAGCAAAATGTGCCGCGACACAAATCAGTCGGACTATTTACTGTCATCGGAAGAAAATACAACCTCCAGTTAAGTAGAACGACATCCACGTAATTCAATTTCCACCAAATTGTTTTGGCGTACTAAGTACTCTAAACAACTGTCCAAATATCTGAAGCTGTGTCTAGCATTCCTACTAATACATTGAGTGTCGCATTCATAAACTGTGAATTATACATCTTGGAGCAATTGAACTATTAAACGAACATATCAAGGTTCTACTTCCACCAATGTGGCATGCAAGTGAAATTAAACAATTAGTCTGACATTGTCAAATTTTGAAAATACAGCAGATAGACGTTACCAATAAAACAGGCTGGCTAACTTGATAACGGAGGTAAAGTTGACCATATATTGTAGCCTCAACTATGGCCAAGTAAATGTCGGGGTGTAATCTGCAAAGAAGTCTTGTTTACATCCAAAAAAATGACTCGATTCTTCAACGTGATTCAGTTTAAGTTAGCTCCTTGTGGACATGACATAGGTCCACCCCAACGCGGCCACGCGCGGGTTGGGGTAGGCGAATGAATCTCCATATGAAACGGATCGAATCGAAATTTAGGTCTATGTGGAGTCGCCACCGAATTTTATGGTTATTCGGAACCATTCGAGCCCACTCTATGTCGTAGTGGTCCGTATACAAAATACGGCCCATTTCCGATGTCAGAGTTTATTGGGCTCGTCCCTTTGCATTTGATACCAATTCCGACATTATCGGATATTGTGTATTGAATGACTCTCGTGCGCCAACAGTTTCGGGCATCCGGAAACCGAGGTTCTGAGTAAGGGGTGAGGGTACGTGTTGGGAAGCCCACAAAGGACACCCAACCCCGCCCGCACATTAGCGGCCTCTACTAAGAATTCGAATGACTTACAATGCGCGCGCTAGTTAAACGGGAAAATGATATGCAAAGATTATTTTCCCTAAACATGTGAATGGAATTGAAAAAGGGTTTCTAAGTCAATTTAATGCAATTAATTCTACGTCAAAGTAGAATTTAGCATGCGGGTTCATTTATTACAATAAACGAACAAGAATTAAATTGACAAAAGAAACAAGCAAACGGTTAGTAACGGTAAATCGATATTAACGGTTTGTGCAAATAATGAATTGAATTGAATAATGGACTAGATGATGCATGGTTTGAAAGGATAGCATACACGTGATTAATTATGCACGTGCTGACCTAAGTCGTAAAATACTATCGGGTTTTGAGAAAAGAAGATATACGACCCGTGTTTCGGTCGTTATGAGGCCACTCGATCGAGTGGTCGATAGACTCGATCGAGTAGGCCCTGAGAAGATGTTTCTGTTTCGTGTTATAGACCATACTCGGCCGAGTTATTGACCAACTCGGTCGAGTACATGGCCACTCGACCGAGTCACTGTGAGACTCGACCGAGTGGGTGTCGTAACAGACATTCTGATCCGATTTTTGGGGTACCACTTGACCGAGTGGGCAAGGCACTCGGTCGAGTGCCCCCTGTACGAATTGTAATTCGTTTGCAAATTTAATTGTCGGCTTTGAAATTGCTTTTGATATTTGAGAGTTTGACGATTTTACCGAATCGGACATCAATATTGCACAATTTATGTTCGACTTGATTTTTTATAAATCGCAAATTTTGTTGGACCGAGTATAAATATTGTTGAATTTATACTCGATTCTAACCTTGAATATTCGTTGTCTCCCACATTCGATTATTTGAATCGATATGGAATATTAGAGTGAAATAGAAAATAGATAAATTGATTTTAGTCGTTTTGAATTAATTATCGCGATACGAACAAATCACATTAATTAATTCATAGGACTTGATTACCAGATTCGATATCCAATTATGGGATTAGTATCGAATCTGAAATCGACGCTTAATTTGAATAAAAAAAACTTGATTCCCTCAACTTCTCCGACATCGGAGTAAATTCCTAGGGATTGTGATGTCGGATCCGTGTCAACGGGTTTCGACCCTTATTGAAATAAGATGTTTATTTTTGAAAATCGATGTGATGTGCGAATAACAATAATGATACAAACGAAATGAAAATTATTGTTGAAGTTAACCTATCTCAATAATCGAGTAATCGGGATATCGGAACAAGCGACCGTCAACGCGTGTGCAATACACTTGTATATTCGGATTTCCTTGTTCCAATATCACTCATACTCGACACAAATTGATAGGCATTTTAATGTTTTGATACTAGTATTATTGATATTAACGATGCGATAATAACGAAATAAATAAAAAAACGACCCATATGAAGATGACGACACGACGCGTGAAGGAGGAAGAGAAGAAACGGGGTTTTGACACCCTCAACCTACATGTTCTTGTCTCGGCGCGGACTCGTAACCGTGGCTATAACACAAGAGTCTTCGACGTTTATGGAGGTTGAGTTATGGTGGCTCGGGTTCGATGAATCCTAAAGCTAGTTTAGGGTTTGCTTAGGGTGTGCTAGGGTTTGTAAAGGATGTGGTATGTGTGTATGGTTGCTCTAGGGTTTCGAGAATTGTCAAAAAGGTGTTGAAGAGGGGTGCATGAGGGTTGCTTATATAGGAAAAGTTAGGGCTTCGGTTTAGGGTTACTCGACCGAGTAGGTGGCTAACTCGGTCGAGTGGCCCGTTACGCCAGCCGTCGGGCATGAATAAGGGCCCACTCGATCGAGTGGGTGAGGCACTCGATCGAGTGGCCCAGCTGGGTCGCGCTGGTCACTTGCTTTGGACCGTGACCAAGGACATTTGATGAGTTGGAGTTTGAATTGGGCTTTTGATGTTTGAGGGGTTGTTTGGTATGTCTCGGAAATGACTTTGACCGGGATTGACCCAATCGTGACAAGTCGGTTTTAATTCTGGTGTCGGTTTCGGCCCAAATTAGCCTTGTTTGATTGGAAACGGCCCGTTGGGCCTGGATTTGAGGTTGCTTTTGTGAGATTTGTACTCTGTAAGTGTGTTAGCCAGCGATTAATGGATTTGAGCCCGTATCCGAGCGCCTAGAAGCATGTTAGCGTCCGATCATCATCGGGTGTTTTTTTGGGAAACTACCATAGACACCTGGCAATCAAAATGCGGGTGTCTACAGAGCCCCCACTCTGACTGAGGCTTGGACAAGGCGAAAGTCAGAGTATCCACCAGGCCAATCAAGGATTGAAACTTGGCGGACTTCCGACCGGGTCGTTTATAGTCCATTAGACTTGCGTAAAGGGCTCGCCAGCCGTAAGCTAGAAGTCATACCTGAGCCGATAACTCCGTGGGGAATTGGACTTATCGCGTAAGCCCTGGGTACGCCTGTATGTAGACTCATCCCTTGAAATGCCGTCGTTGGCTTCCGCTGGGGAATTATCGTGGGCTGCACGTCCCTGTTTGAGTCGTACCTGTACGAGTCACATAAAGTGCATGCAACACATAGGTAGTAAAATGACTCGCACTGGGGAGAAAATGATTTTGAAAATTTGAATTTTTGAAATTTTGAAAATTTGAGATTTTGAGTTTTGGAAACTTTGAGATTTTTGACTCCTAACAAGGATTAGGAAAGTTTGGGATGGAGATTTCCGAGCCAGTATTGAGACTAGGATTGCGGTTTGATTCCAATTAGGATTAGGAAATTTTCCTAAACGGTTTGCAAGGCTAATGCTATATATAGCCCCTCCCTGCTCTTGATTTTCTTCATAAGTCACAAAACAACCCTTCCTTAAGAGAAAGTCTCTCTAATTCCCTTGAGAAAGTCTCTTCGTCTTCTTTAAGAAGTTTAGCCATGGGGATCGATAGGTTGAGTGTGATGTTGCAGGAGTGGTCCCGTCGCTTTAGGGACGCAGATAGGGTGGCTTTGAATCAGACGGGGATAACTCAATTGTACCCGTTCCGTCAGATGGTGGTTGACCGCTATTTTCTGGATGCTTGCTTGGCTTATTGGGACGACATATATCATGTCTTTGCTTTCCCTCGGGGCGAAGTCTGCCCTTTACCTGAGGAGATTGCAGCTATAGAAGGATGGAATCCGATACTCCGTCCCGCCGTCCCGTACTCGATCTATGATCCGAGGAGGAAGTTGAGAGAATTTCTAGGGCTTTCTCACAACGAGGTATCCCGCATGATGGATGGTGATAAAATTTCTCTGATCGACTTGGCTGAGAAGTTTATGAATTCACTTGATGTTCGGGTTAGACCGGCTTACAGCCGTAGGGCTTTCTCTTTTTGCATGCTTCATGTATATGCTTTCGAGGGTCATATGGATCTGTTATCCTGTATGGGAAGCACCCGTCTTCTGACCGTAGTGGATCTGATGGAGACTGAGCATAGCCCGGCTTCGTTGATCACGGGCGAGATTATCCAAGGGTTGGACGATCGCAAAAGGGACTCATCCATTCGTCTTACCGGGAGCACCCGTTTGTTGCAAGTATGTCACTTGACCTCTTCATTCAATTTTTTTTGATTTTTTTGCGATTTTTTTTTTTTTTACTGCAGGGAGTACTCGATCGAGTCACCCAGGCACTCGGTCGAGTACCCTCGATGGAACTCTCCTGATCTGTCTTCGGAGGTGCCACTTGATCGAGTCACCCTGGCACTCGATCGAGTGCTGTCGTAAAGGGCCTCCTGTTTGTGTTCAGGGGTACTACTCGATCGAGTGTCCCAAGCACTCGATCGAGTGGCCTTTAGGCGAACGCCTATTTTGCCCTGGAATCTCATGCTTTTGTTTCCTTTTGCAGATTTGGCTATATGAGAGACTATCAGTGATAGATCCTCCTCTTGATGCGGGCAGCTACCGTCATAACCAGGTGATGACGAGGAGGTGGGCCATTGACTTTTCTCGTCAGATTACGCAGAAGTATTGGGACGAGGTTTTGTCTTTTCATGGCGGCCCGTTAATTCGATGGGTAGTTCCATGGTGGCCCATCTACCTTTGGAGTGGCTTGGACCCGAGGGACAGAGCCCGCTATCAGGTGATCCTTTCTTTCAAGCAGACGGTTCATCTCTATCCAGATCGCATACTAAGGCAGTGTGGATGGACTCAGCGAATCCCTGAAGTTGAAGCGGTTGTGAGTGACCCTACCCAGTTGACTGATGTAATGTGTGATACCTGGATGCAAAGGTGGTACACACGGCATACTTGGCCTATTGTCAAATCTCGCCACTCAGTCTGGGTTTCAGATTCTTATACGAAGTGGACCAAAGCAGGAGATGCTAAAGCCCGAGCCGCTTTGAAAGTCGATGAAGCCTTCGACCTGCTGAGAAGGGAGCAAGCCAAAGACAATAGGGGGTTCTTTGATGAAGGAGACACTCCAGCTACCCTAGTTCGTCTAATGTCTGGTCACAAGAAGAAGACTAAGACTCAAGCTGAAGGGTCCAGTGCTAAAGGTGCTTGGGGGAAAGTGAGCCCCCAGATGGACTTAGAAAGGAGATTGGGCCCAAGACTACCCGTGCAGGACCGACTTGGCCCACGGGATAGACTGCCCGAGCATGTGCGGGCCCGACTTGGGCCGAAGACCGTGATTGAAGACCCGTCGCCAAAGAAACAGGCCCGGGCTAAAGAGGTTCCACTTGTGATTCGGGAATGCTCGCCACCACCCCGAAGACCTCAGGCTCCACGCGACCCGAAGGACAAGGGGAAGGGGAAGATGCCCGGTTACTAGTCTCCTTATTTTATTATTTGAATATTATTATTATTTTTGTGGTGTGATTTTTCGTGTGTATGTCGTTTTGGCGTTTTTTTTTTTTTTTTTGTAATCCCCAGTTTATCGAGATATTAATAAAAGACATATTATTGAACACCGTTCCCGTCTTTTCGTTTATTGCAGTGGTTGTACCCTTTTGAGGGGTTGCCTACGTATCCACAAATAGCGGAATCAAACCAAACGTAGTTCAAAATTGATTTGATTGATTTTTTTTTTTTTTTTTGCAATTTTCGAAATACATCAGGATTATTAATTCAAGATGTGTGACAGTAAAATAATTAATTCTAGCTTATTGACTTGTCTAAAATTTTGAAAATTTATAAAAGGACAAATTTTTATAAATTTTTGCAAATGACATTGAGATGGGGGTTTATGGGTAGTAGCGCTTCAGCTGGTCCAAGTTGGTTGGGTTGACGAATTCGTTCCCGTCCAAGTCTGTCAGCATCACCGCTCCTCCTGACAGGACCTTCTTGACTAAGTATGGCCCAGCCCAGTTGGGTTTGAATTTACCCCTTGGGTCAACCGGTAATAAGGCACGAACCGATATTAGGACCAGATCCCCTTCCTCGATGTTCCTGGGCCTAACCCGTTTGTTGAAAGCCCGTTGGATCCTTTTTTGATATATTTGAATGTTGTTGAGAGCCCGGGATCGCCGTTCGTCTAAAAGGACTAGCGAATCGTATCGGGCTTGGACCCAATCTGCCTCAGGTACTTGGCTTTCAAGTAGGATCCTAAGGGATGGCACCTCTAGCTCGACTGGTTGGACCGCTTCCATTCCGTATGTCAAGTAATACGGGGTTGCCCCGGTTGCGGTGCAGATTGAGGTTCGATATCCCCATAGGGCAAAAGGTATTTTGTCGGGCCAATCCCGGTAATTTTCAGCCATCTTTTTAAGTATGGTGACAATTGTTTTGTTGGCCGCTTCTACCGCTCCATTTGTTTGAGGTCGGTAAGGCGAAGATGTATGCCTTTGAATTTTGTATTTTGCCAGCAATACGGCAGTTTCAGCTTGAAAGTGGGTCCCGTGATCGCTGATGAATTCGTGAGGGATCCCATACCGGCATATTATTTTATTTTGGATAAATTTGGCCACGTGCTTGGCGTTCAAGACACGGTATGACTCGGCTTCGACCCATTTGGTGAAGTAGTCGATGGCCACTAGAATGAAGCAATGACCTCCCGTCCCGGAAGGATGCACCTTTCCAATTATGTCAATACCCCATGTCGAAAACGGCCATGGTGATGTCATGGTATATAATAGGGAAGATGGCATGTGCTGTACATTGGCGAAGATCTGACAGTTGTGGCAGTGTTTGACATACAACTGACAGTCTGTTTCCATGGTGTTCCAATAGTACCCGAGCCTCATGATTTTTCGGGCTAGCATATGGGCGTTCATATGCGGGCCGTTTTCGCCATCATGGACCTCGGCCATGACCTTTTCGGCCTGTATTTTGTCGATGCATAGGAGTAGAGCCCCCTGTGCCGTCTTTTTGTACAATTGCCCGTCATCAGTTCGAACAAATTGGGTTGCTAATCTTCGTAGGGCCTTTTTGGCCCGATTTTCAGCTTCCGGGGGGTACTCTCCCGTTGTCAGGTAGGTTAGGACAGCTTGATACCAAGGCTCCGGGTCAGTTATCTCGATATCCTGAATGGCGTGGATGTAGGCCGGCTCGGACCGTCTTTCGACGCAGATTGGCATGCTGGTCAGGTGATCCGGGATGTTTAGTAAAGATGCTAATTTGGAAAGTGCATCTGCGAACTGATTCTCTTCCCGGGGCAGATAAATGTATTCTACCTTTTGGAATTGTTTCTCTAGAACCCTTACCCGTGCTTGGTAAGCCACGAGATTGGCGTTCCGAGTTTTCCATTTTTGGAGTGCTTGATTGATGACTAATGATGAATCACCGTGGACCCGGAGGTTTGTTACCCCTAAATCAGCGGCGGCTTGCAACCCGTGAATGCATCCTTCGTATTCGGCTGCGTTGTTGGTCACGTCGAAGTCCAACTTGATGGATAAAGGAGTGTGTTCCCCTCGAGGTGAAATTAACAGGATTCCGACCCCAAATCCTCGGAAGTTGGATGCCCCATCGAAATATAGGTCCCACACTTCCGTATCGGTATGGAATATGTCTTCATCAGGAAAGGCCCATGTATCGGTGTGGCCTTCTTCGGGTATTGGGCTGTCAGCGAGGAACTCGGCAACTACCCGGCCTTTGATAGCTTTTAATGGTACAAATTTGAGGTCGAACTCGGATAACATTAAAGTCCATCTTGACATCCTGCCGTTGAGGATGGGCTTCTCGAATAAGTACTTGATAGGATCCATTTTGGATAATACATGTACCTCGTGGCTGAGCATGTAATGTCGGAGCTTTTTAGTGGCCCAAACCAATGCTAGGCACGTCTTTTCGAGCATTGTATATTTGCACTCATATTCGAGGAACTTTTTACTGATGTAGTAAATAGCCCGTTCTTCTGAATCGACTGTCTGGGCCAGCATAGCCCCCATGGCCGTCTCTGTCGTCGTTAGGTATAACGACAAGGGCAGACCGTGTTGAGGTGGCATTAGTACTGGTGGAGCAGACAGAATCTCCTTGATTTTGTCGAAAGCCGCTTGACATTTGTCATCCCATAGCACCCGTTCTCCGATTTTTAGCTTTTTGAAGATGGGTTCGCATACCATGGTTAGTTTTCAAATGAACCGGCTGATGTATTGGACCTTTCCGAGAAATCCCCTTATTTCTTTTTCGGTCTTGGGTGGTTGCATCTCGGTAATGGCTTTGATTTTAGCTGGGTCGACCTCGATGCCGCGTTGGCTAACGATATGGCCGAGTAATTTGCCCGACGTCACCCCAAAACTGCATTTTTGTGGGTTCAGTCTCATGCTGTATTTACGTAGCCGGGTGAAGAACTTTCTTAGGGCTGAAATGTGCCCGCTTCGGTCCTTAGATTTGACGATCATGTCGTCCACATAGACCTCCACTTCCTTATGCATCATGTCGTGGAGCAAAGTAGTGGCAGTCCGTTGATAAGTGGCCCCGGCGTTGATAAGCCCAAATGGCATGACGGTGTAACAGTAAGTACCCCAAGGTGTAATGAAGGTGGTCTTACCCATGTCCTCTTATGCCATTTTAATCTGATTGTACCCGGCATACCCGTCCATGAACGATAGAAGGGCATGATCGGCCGTATTATCCACCAGTATGTCGATGTGTGGTAACGGAAAATCGTCTTTTGGGCTTGCCTTGTTAAGATCCCGGAAGTCCACGCAAACCCGCACCTTGCCGTCCTTCTTGGGTACCGGCACGATGTTTGCAACCCAGTCTGGATATTCAGACACTTGTATAAAGCCTGCTTTAAATTGTTTATCGACCTCTTCCTTGACTTTAAGAGACCACTCGGGCTTCATTCTTCTGAGTTTTTGCTTTACCGGCTTGCACCCATCTTTGATGGGTATTCGGTGTTCGGCTATCTCCCGGTCTATACCCGGCATGTCCTTGTAGGACCATGCAAAGACATCTTTGAATTCCTGGAGGAGGTCTGCGAATTGTTTTCTTTCCTCTGGAACTAAAGATAGGCCCAACTTAAGCATCTGGGGCTCTGAAGTGGTTCCCACGTTGATGGACTCGGTTTCTTCGATTACCGGATCTCGGGATTCCCTTTGCTCGAGCTGCTCGACCAGATGTTGAGGCAGGGGTACCTGTTCGTCGGGTTTCTCAATGTCATTGCATATAAAATTTTTGAAATTGAGAAAATTTTGGAAATAAGACAAGTCGTAAGCACAACGGTGTTCGTTATTATTATTGATGGTAAATTTTGAAAATAGCTCGAATAGAGCTGCCATCTGATCATTGGTCAGAGGCGGGATAGGGAGAGGTCTTGGGACAGGCCCCGAGACCTCAGTGGATAAGGGAAGAGGGGTTACAGACTCGACTTTAGCACCAGACCCTCTAGACTCAGACTCAGACTCAGACTCTGACTCTGACTCTGACTCGGTATCCGGCATGTCTCCCTCGCCGGTGGTCAGCTTGTAGACCCGTCCTTGACCGTCGGTCCATTTTACGGTCTTCCTCCAAGCCCTCGTTTCAGTGTTGGCGCCGACCTTGGTGATTAGCTTGGTTGGGTCGAACCGATCGCTGCGAAGGATCAGGTTGACCAAGTCGTTCTTTGGAGCGGGGACGGCTTTGTCCTCTCCGAATAAGAGCCCCAGCATGGGCTCGGAGTTGCTTTCGCTTTTCTTTGATTCTGCCTGGACGATGGTGAACATATCATCAGGGATGAAATTGTATTCCCGAGCCTTTTTGGTCTCGGGATATGTGACGGTGGGTTGGTAGAGGCCCACTTGGACGGCTCCGAAGACTGGTGCGACGAAGTAATCCGTTTGCTTCAGGCTATAAGGCTTATGTAAGTACCCTTGAGAATGTCGACGACCTTGTGAATACCGGCCCGAACCACATTTTCCGGGGTTATAGCATACCCCAACCCGAAGTGGGACTCGCCATCATTTAGGACCTCGATAATTTTCCCAGCTGGAAGATATGGCCTTGAGGTTATTCCGGGTAGGTAACCCAGATTTTGTAGCATCGTGTCGATGCTAGTTGTGAAGTAGGGCCTAAAGAGATATTCCTCTTCTATCATTCCCACGAAATCAAATCCTCGCGGATCGGCCCGGCCCGTAGCGTTGCAGCTTGCTACGGTAATTGGGGTCGCCTCCAGCGTGATGATACCGTCTTGAAGGGGCATCTTGACTTTTCGATGGAGGGTAGATGACACGGCCTTGACTGCGTGGATCCAAGGCCTTCCTAGCAAGAGATTGAATGATGAGGTGACATCTATCACCTGAAATTCCAATTCTTTTTCGATCGGGCCCATTATGATCTTCAATTTCACGGCCCCGGCGACAGGTTTTGGGCTTCCGTCGAAAGCCTGGATAGTCTGTGTCGTTGGAAGGTAATCGGCATCGGTGATGCCGAGTGCTTTTGCGGTCCTTAGAGGAAGGACATTCACGGCTGATCCATCGTCGATAAGGGTCATCGGGAGATATTTACCTTTGCAGATGACCGTGATGTATAGGGCCAGATTGTGATTGGGCCCGAATGGCGGCAGATCAGCTTCAGAGAAGGTTATGAGTGGGCCTTCTTCTTTGGATTTGCCCTTAAGGTAGGGCATGATGGTGGCTACCATTTCAGCAGGGGTAGCCTCTGAATCAACCTTGATTTCAT
The DNA here is from genome assembly GCA_958450325.1 of Agrostemma githago. Taxonomy (NCBI): domain Eukaryota; kingdom Viridiplantae; phylum Streptophyta; class Magnoliopsida; order Caryophyllales; family Caryophyllaceae; genus Agrostemma; species Agrostemma githago. The sequence continues at coordinate 63,133,462 of OY288246.1, forward strand.
CGAGAGCCTTAGTCAGCGCTTCCCGATGAGCTTGCGAGCTAACCAATAGTTGCCATATGGTTAGATAGGCTCGGACCCTCTTCATTTGTTGGACCAGAGCCGTGTCTGGGCTTGGTTCTTCGAGGGTAGGCTCCGTCCTGGCGGGTTCAGTGACGGATATAGGAATGGAACGCCCAGCTGTGGTGAGATGATTGGTGGCTAAAGCCTTGGACTTAGCCTGTCGGAACTCTTCGAGGGTGATGGAGACAGCTTCCCCTTTGGTTAAGTATACATCATCCTCGTCGTCGAACCATATCCCGTTGACTTGTGGGATATAGGGAGAGATGAGGTGAGAACAGTCAATTACCTCCCCGGTGAAGATAGCATGAGCGCTGAATGGGTTTTCTTTGTTGCTCGGCTTGTCTCCGGGCAACGGGATTTTCCCGCTCTCGATAAGGTCCTGGATCAGGTGTTTTAACCTCCAACATTTTTCAGTATCATGCCCGTTACCCCGGTGATACTGACAGTAGGCCTGGGCATTGTAAGTTTTGGGCCTTTTTTCCACTGGAGGTTCTGCAGTTGGGCCTATCGGTTGGATTAGGCCCTTTGAGGATAGCCTCTGTAAGGCATAAGTATAGGTAGTCCCTATATCTGTGAATACCCGATTTGGTGTATTCTTTTTAGATGAGGTGTTGAGCAGGTTTACCTCGTCGAAGATGCTGCGAGTTGCAGCTGCCGGTGTGGGCTTGATTGTAGATGAACTTGCCCCTTGATAGCCTTTGGTAGAGGCCTTAGTCAGGCTCTCTAGTCTCAAGTCATCCTCGATTCTCGTGCCCATTTCAGTAAGAACAGCGAAGTTTGGGATGATAGCATACCGGAGGTGGACCCGGTAGGATGGGAGTAGGTTTTTGACGAAGGCTTCCACTAGGGCCTTCTCGCCGGGCTTGTCAACCAGCTTCACACTCTCAGCCCTCCACCTTTGCAGATATTTTGTGAACCCTTCTTTGGGCTCTTGGGCCATTACCTCCAGAGTGCGCATTGTAGTCTGGATTTCAGTGTTATAGGCGTAGTTCCGAGCAAATTCGGTCGCCACGTCATCCCAAGTCTTGTATTTCTTGGGGTCGAGCCTGTAGAACCAGGCCCTGGGATGCTTTTCCAAGGAGGAAGGGAACAGGTGCTTGAACATGGTGGACTTTACTCCTTTGACTGCCATTAAGTCCTTGAAAGCCCGGATATGATGGACCGGATCTTCGGTACCCTCAAACATAGGAATTCCCGTTAAGTTGAGGTTGGCCGGTAGCTCGTCATTCAAAGGTGAGTAAATGCGAGCATTTTCAGAGTGGATTGAGTTGCTTGTTGACAAGTGGACTTGCTCCTCGAGCCTGCGAACAACACTGACCAATTCGGCCATGGGCCCAGCGGAATCATCTCCTTCAACTGGGACCGTCTTCTCTACAGTACTCAGGCGGGTGTCCAAAGTTGCCTGGTTAGCGAGGATGGAGGTCAGTTGAGTCTCGATCTTGGCTAAGGCGTTTTTCAGTTCGTCCATCTTGCGTTGATGTCGGGTTGTGGCTGGCCTGTCTGTAAGAATACCGCGTAATCAGAAACTAGCCCAGAAATCCCGGAATAGAAAGTACATCCCAAACGAGACTAAAAAGGGAAATGACTTGAGAAAGACACCTAGAGGGGTGACTCGTGAAGTGTGGGCTTTCCTTAGGATTCGACAAGTGGGCCTAGTCCTGTTCGAAGGAAGGTTCACGCGGGACATCCCCCAGACTTTTGACTCGATCGTGTTGACGGGCCCTCGTTCGTAAGAGTATGTCCTACTTAGGTGGGCTTTGCCTTAGTCTAATAAGGCGGACTGGGATAGGGAAGAAACTCGTGATGTAAGATCGACAGAGTTTCGACGCTAAAAGAACTTGACAACTTAAGACTCGACCCGACACTGCTAAATACGGGAAGTTCTAGAAGTGGAAGGTTTTGAAAATTGATGATTTTTTTGAATAAGGACCGAGTGGACTCGGTGAATGGCCCAAATTTCCGAAAAAGAGGACGAAAAGTCATTGGGCCATGAGTTTTGAAAGTTCGAGTTTTGATTTGGGCAGCATACCGGCTAGAAAATAGGCTATTTTGAGTAAAATCATAAGTCCTAAATTCGGTATGTCCCGGGTTTTGAAAATTGAATGTCTTGAAAAGGAGGATGCAATTTTGAAAAGTTGATATTTTTTGAAAACGACTCGGAAACCAAGTAGCATGTAGTCACACAAGCATTATAACGACGCCATGTACGCTCTATACTAAGTCTCGGTCGGTCTGAGAGGGTCTATACCAGTGTACATAGTCTAGACGTTGATCGGGACGGACTCTCTAAGTCGAGTTGAGCTTAGAACATGCCGCGAAACCCACTCGAATCGACTATGGACACCTTTTGACATATCCAAGTTGGAGTACATCAATGGTATAGTGGGACTTCGGTCACCAGTACCGGCCCGGGAAAATATAAGTTATGCATGAACCGTAAAACTAACACGCGCATTGTATTTATCAAAGGATTTCTATTCGAGTCTCACCCTGAGGATGCCGATGGTAAGTCACGCATCAGTTAATCCCCAGCGGAGTCGCCAAATTGTGGACATGACATAGGTCCACCCCGACGCGGCCACGCGCGGGTTTGGGTAGGCGAATGAATCTCCATATGAAACGGATCGAATCGAAATTTAGGTCTATGTGGAGTCGCCACCGAATTTTATGGTTATTCGGAACCATTCGAGCCCACTCTATGTCGTAGTGGTCCGTATATAAAATACGGCCCATTTCCGATGTCAGAGTTTATTGGGCTCGTCCCTTTGCATTTGATACCAATACCGACATTATCGGATATTGTGTATTGAATGACTCTCGTGCGCCAACGGTTTCGGGCATCCGGAAACCGAGGTTCTGAGTAAGGGGTGAGGGTACGTGTTGGGAAGCCCACAAAGGACACCCAACCCCGCCCGCACATTAGCGGCCTCTACTAAGAATTCGAATGACTTACAATGCGCGCGCTAGTTAAACGGGAAAATGATATGCAAAGATTATTTTCCCTAAACATGTGAATGGAATTGAAAAAGGGTTTCTAAGTCAATTTAATGCAATTAATTCTACGTCAAAGTAGAATTTAGCATGCGGGTTCATTTATTACAATAAACGAACAAGAATTAAATTGACAAAAGAAACAAGCAAACGGTTAGTAACGGTAAATCGATATTAACGGTTTGTGCAAATAATGAATTGAATTGAATAATGGACGAGATGATGCATGGTTTGAAAGGATAGCATACACGTGATTAATTATACACGTGCTGACCTAAGTCGTAAAATACTATCGGGTTTTGAGAAAAGAAGATATACGACCCGTGTTTCGGTCGTTATGAGGCCACTCGATCGAGTGGTCGATAGACTCGATCGAGTAGGCCCTGAGAAGATGTTTCTGTTTCGTGTTATAGACCATACTCGGCCGAGTTATTTACCAACTCGGTCGAGTACATGGCCACTCGACCGAGTCACTGTGAGACTCGACCGAGTGGGTGTCGTAACAGACATTCTGATCCGATTTTTGGGGTACCACTTGACCGAGTGGGCAAGGCACTCGGTCGAGTGCCCCCTGTACGAATTGTAATTCGTTTGCAAATTTAATTGTCGGCTTTGAAATTGCTTTTGATTTTTGAGAGTTTGACGATTTTACCGAATCGGACATCAATATTGCACAATTTATGTTTGACTTGATTTTTTATAAATCGCAAATTTTGTTGGACCGAGTATAAATATTGTTGAATTTATACTCGATTCTAACCTTGAATATTCGTTGTATCCCACATTCGATTATTTGAATCGATATGGAATATTAGAGTGAAATAGAAAATAGATAAATTGATTTTAGTCGTTTTGAATTAATTATCGCGATACGAACAAATCACATTAATTAATTCATAGGACTTGATTACCAGATTCGATATCCAATTATGGGATTAGTATCGAATCTGAAATCGACGCTTAATTTGAATAAAAAAACTTGATTCCCTCAACTTCTCCGACATCGGAGTAAATCCCTAGGGATTGTGATGTCGGATCCGTGTCAACGGGTTTCGACCCTTATTGAAATAGGATGTTTATTTTTGAAAATCAATGTGATGTGCGAATAACAATAATGATACAAACGATATGAAAATTATTGTTGAAGTTAACCTATCTCAATAATCGAGTAATCGGGATATCGGAACAAGCGACCGTTAACGTGTGTGCAATACACTTGTATATTCGGATTTCCTTGTTCCAATATCACTCATACTCGACACAAATTGATAGGCATTTTAATGTTTTGATACTAGTATTATTGATATTAACGATGCGATAATAACGAAATAAATAAAAAAACGACCCATATGAAGATGACGACACGACGCGTGAAGGATGAAGAGAAGAAACGGGGTTTTGACACCCTCAACCTACATGTTCTTGTCTCGGCGCGGACTCGTAACCGTGGCTATAACACAAGAGTCTTCGAGGTTTATGGAGGTTGAGTTATGGTGGCTCGGGTTCGATGAATCCTAAAGCTAGTTTAGGGTTTGCTTAGGGTGTGCTAGGGTTTGTAAAGGATGTGGTATGTGTGTATGGTTGCTCTAGGGTTTCGAGAATTGTCAAAAAGGTGTTGAAGAGGGGTGCATGAGGGTTGCTTATATAGGAAAAGCTAGGGCTTCGGTTTAGGGTTACTCGACCGAGTAGGTGGCTAACTCGGTCGAGTGGCCCGTTACGCCAGCCGTCGGGCTTGAATAAGGGCCCACTCGATCGAGTGGGTGAGGCACTCGATCGAGTGGCCCAGCTGGGTCGCGCGGGTCACTTGCTTTGGACCGTGACCAAGGACATTTGATGAGTTTGAGTTTGAATTGGGCTTTTGATGTTTGAGGGGTTGTTTGGTATGTCTCGGAAATGACTTTGACCGGGATTGACCCAATCGTGACAAGTCGGTTTTAATTCTGGTGTCGGTTTCGGCCCAAATTAGCCTTGTTTGATTGGAAACGGCCCGCTGGGCCTGGATTTGAGGTTGCTTTTGTGAGATTTGTACTCTGTAAGTGTGTTAGCCAGCGATTAATGGATTTGAGCCCGTATCCGAGCGCCTAGAAGCATGTTAGCGTCCGATCATCATCGGGTGTTTTTTTTGGGAAACTACCGTAGACACCTGGCAGTCAAAATGCGGGTGTCTACACTCCTATAGTTAATTTGGATAAAGCCTTCATTGATGTTCCACAATGATGATGTTCAGCTCTTGAGCGGTTGATGGCTTTGAATGTCAACGTCTTCCTTCTTAGTCATCGTATGGACCAAAAATAAATTTAAACTAGCCAATAGGCTAAAGTTAGGCAGTCAATTTACAAATAATTATGCACATAACATGCCAACAATTATACAGGTAGATATCGTATTTTCCCTTAATGACAATTCTACCCCGATAAATTATTTGATAGGATCCTAGTTGTTTCTAAGTGAATCTCTCATTTTAGTGATCTAATTATTGTATTAGTATTTTAGTAAGTCTACCCAGGCGCGCTCCTCGTTAGGTAAATGAAGCTCAATTCTCACTTACAGTCACAAGGTCGCTCTGATACCAACTATAACAACCCGGATTTTCGATGACTTAAATTAATAGATAATGCGGAAAATTATCTAAGTCATTTAATTAAAATTATATCAGAGTGTAAATAAATCTGGATCGCTACGGATCCTTACAATAAACGACTATTAATTACATAGTCTTGATTCACTTAGTACAGAATTAATATAGATTGTATTTTATACAAACATATTATTAAGTCTCTCTCGCTCGATTCCCCAACATCTTAGACCTGCAAAAAAAAATACAGTGGACGCTGAGCGGGACAGCAACCAAGCAGTTCATTTAACATCACCTCAAACACGTAAGACAATCATGTGAATAACAAATAATATGCTTACAAAAATATTAACGGATATCATGTAACAGATAGTTTCCTGTAATTCAATAACCAACATGTGAGGTGATGAAAACGATAAAGTTTAAAAGATTGGACATTGGCAGCCATTTGATTTCAAAATCCTTTTTCACGTAAACAGAGAATAAACACACGAGTCGTGGCTCTTAGTATCACCGCTACACCCTATTGGCTTGCATCTCACCAATAGAAGTAACCGTGTTACCGACTCGTAGACCGAACCAATCTTATGAGATTTACATCTCACCCACGAGTCTCAATTGGGCCCGAACTTCTATTATATTATACGTTTATTCAAATGGGGCTCTTGGCTGAAATGAAAGTTGATGATTACATTCTCTGCATCACCAAGAGGGAACCTGCAGTTTTCAGAATCATGTTCTGCCCCCGCTACCAAGGTGGTAATACTGATCAAGTACTTGTCTATACATGCGCACATACCCTACGCAGACTGTTGAACTGCAGGTCTCATTGCCGTTGGACGACTATCTTAAACACTAGGTCGACTCTCGGACCACAGCCTCCGAGTCTGCTTTTCATTACAAGTGCAGTCGAAACACCACGCATGGTAGGATCCAACACAAGCTATTCGTCCCAGACTCGCATCGTAAACCTTATATAAAAGTCACCCGTGAACAAGTAGTATTTTATTTGGTGACCTTCAATAATTGGTCGGACTCCTTTGAAACAGTCAAATCCTTAAATACTTACTTTTAGTGTGACAACGTTATACTTTAATCCTCAAGTGTCACCCGAAACATTATATCCCTGTAGACACCCACATTTTGACTGCCAGGTGTCTATAGCAGTTTCCGAAAAACACCCGATGATGATCGGACGTCAACATCACTAAGTACGTTTGATTTTGGACTCGGAATCAATAGTAGTTGGCACGAGATTTTAGCGGAGTAAAAATCTCACAAAACAGACCTCAAATTCAGGCCCAGTAGGTCATTTCGAGTCAAACAAGACTAATTTGGGTCAAATCCGACACCAGGGGCAAAACCGTCTTTTAGCGACCGAGTCAAAACCCGGTCAAAGATATTTTCGAGACACACAAACCATCCGTGTCACCCCATGAGTCCGGTTTAAGCTCAAACACTACAAAAATCAGCCTCAAAAAATATTAAACAAATCCGTTAAAAGGTAGAATTTGATCTCCCGTAGGATTCTTACCTGAGCACTCAACCGAGGACCAAGGAGTACTCGGCCGAGTACCCCAACACCAGCCAAATTTTTTGTCTTCCCCACCAAGCAACGGAAGTTCCGTTCCTCTCAAATTGCTTACTTTTCTTATCCTTAAACGGAATCCCACCTCATCCCGACCGGTGGCTTTCTTCCTTTGCAAGTTAGCTATCTCCTATCTAAGACGGGTGTCCTCTCCTATAAATAGGACCCTCCCGTCAAGGACATTTGACACACATCTACTTCCAAACTTTAGACAACAATTCATCATTCACCTAATACAACATCGATCATCTACGTCAATTATCACATCCAAAAATCCCGACATACAACCCGAATCTCTAGCAAACCTTAGGCAAACCTTACCAAAACTACAACACCTTAACTCCACCTATATTCTCGTTACTCCAACGCAAGCGCCGTTACAACGAGTTCCTAATCAAGACCGGAATTAGCATGTAGGTTAAGGGTGTTCCAAATCCCGATCTCTCTGTCTTTCTCTCTCCCTTCTCACGTTTTTACTTCCGTCGTCGTCGTTCTGTTTTTTTTATGGGTCATCGTCACGTTCTTTTCTAATATCGATACTACAAACTATTTTCATATAAAACAAACGTTCTTAAAATACGATATCGACTCTATAGTCGAATATCGTATCTAAAAGAACTAAATTAATCTCATTGATGCTAAAAAATCATCACACGGTTCTAAAAACAAATACGACGATTTCAAACGTGGAGAGAAGTAACATTGTTTTTTTAGTTAGATTTTCAAAACAATTTACAAAACATTTTATCTTTTCTAAAAATCATTCCGAGTATTTGATATCGATTCCATAATCGAATATCGAATATAACAAATATCGAAAATTTAAGTCGAGTATGAATTAATCTATATTTGTACGCGATTTAATAAAATTATCAATTTTTGGAAAAACGACCTCGAAAACTGGCCGCCATGCGAGTCGCACGTGTCCCGTGCGAGTCGCATGGCAGCGCGAGTCGCGCCATCCTCGCGCGAGTCGCGCGGTGTTCAGAAATCCGCAGCATCGAAACGCAAATCTGTCTTATTTCTTCTAACATCTTTGCTTTATTAAAAAGACGATCTTCCATGGCATATTTCAGGTTTCGATAAATATTTTCTTGGCCTCGGTCAACACACGTGTCATAAATTTTTCAAAAATCATTCATATTATTGCATCCATATCTTTTATTCAATTTATCAATCGTTACTAACCCGTTTGTTCATGTCTTTAGCAATTTCTTTTCATTTGTTTTATTATACTAAAACAAACCTCGCATGCTAAAACAACTTTGACGTTAAATTTTAGATGCATTAAATCGACCTAGCAACCCATTCAATTATTCGCATGTTTAGTCAAAACACTCTTTGCAAATCATTCAACCGTCGAACTAACGCACGTACACCAAAAACGAACGATATCTTAGTAAAGGCCGCTAAGTGCGGGTGGGGTTGGGTGTTCCTTGTGAACTTCCCAACACATACCCTCACCCCCTTACTCAGAACCATGGTTTCCGGATGTCCGAATCCATTGGCATACGAGAGTCATTCAATACCTGATTACCGATAATGTCGGTATCGGTATCGCAATGCTAAGGACGAACCGAATAAACTCTGAAATCGGAATGGGCCGTACTTTGTGCACGGCCCACTACAACATAGAGTGGGTTCGAACGGGCCCGAACTCCCACAAAGTTCGGTGGCGACTCCTACTTCGATTTAAATTTCAACTCGAGATCCATCTCACATAAGATTCATTCGCCTCCCCAAACCCGCGCGTGGCCGCGTCGGGGTGGACCTATGTCATGTCAACAATTTGGCGACTCCGCTTGGGATTCCTGATGTATCACTACTCGTCGGGGTTCCTAGGGTGAGACTCGAAAAGAAATCGTTCGATAAGTAATGTACGCATTTTAGTTCAATGGTTCATCCATAACCCAAATTTTTCCCGGGCCGGTTACTTGTGACCGACGTCCCACTAAAGACTTCGATGGCGGAAGTCGCATGGGTTTTACGGCATATTCTATGTCCAAATTCGGCTTAGAAGGTCTGTCCTGATTTGCGAGAAAATTGTCGTCGTTGGTATAGACCCTATTTCGACCGACCGAGACTTAGATTAAGAGCATACATGGTGTCATTATACTGTTTCCATGACTACGTGCTACTTGATTTACTTGTCATCTTTTTGAAAAAACCTTCATTTCAAAAAAAAAACTTACATCTTTTCAAAGTTATCCATATTTTCAAAACCCAGAAAGCTACCGAATTTAGGACTTATGATTTTTGACTCAAAATAGCCTATTTTTAGCCGGTATGCTGCCCGAACCTTATCAAAATTTCCGAAATTCCGGCCCGATAATAATTTTCGGTTTTCAAAAAATTCGGGCCATCCAATCCGACCCCTTCGGGTCCTTTCTAAATCCAAATTTTCCTTTTCAAAACCTTCCTCTTCTTAGGACTTCCCGTATTTAGTAGTGTCGGGTCTTGTCATAAGTTGTTGGAGTCTATAGCGTCGAAACTCCGTCGATCCTACATCACGAGTTTCTTCCCCATCCCAGTCCGCCTTATTTGTCAAGGCACGGCCCACCTGCATAAGACAAACTCCTACAAAGTGAAGCCCGTTTACACATTCGAGTCCAAAGTCTGGGAAATTCTCACGTGGATCTTCCTTCGAACGAGACTGGGCCCACTTTGCCAAATCCTAAAGAAAGCCCACCGTCCATGAGTCACCCGTCTAGGAGTCGGTTTTCAGTCCTTTTTCTCGTCTAGTCTTTTTTCTCGCTCGGGATGCACTATTTGATTCTAGGATCTGGATCCGTTTCTGATTACACTGTGTTCTTATAGACAGGCCACCCTTCACCCGAACCATGACGCAACAAGCCATAGATGAGTTGAGGGCCTCGTTGACCAAGTTGGAGACAATGATCACGACGATGAGGGGGGATCAGATCGCCATTCTCACCCGGGTAAGCGCCGTAGAACAAGGAACTCCTAGTGGCTCCGTCGAGACTACTGGGCCTTTAGCTGAATTGGCCAGCGCTGTCCACAAACTGCAGGAACAGGTCCATCTGTCGACCCAAAACTCAATCCACACGGAGAATGCTCGAGCCTATACACCCCTGACCGATGAGCTGCCTGCCAATCTCAACCTGACATGCCTGCCAATGTTCGAGGGTACTGAAGACCCGGTCCACCATATCCGGGCTTTCAAGAAGTTCATGGCCCTTAAGAGAGCTAAGTCAAACATGTTCAAGCATCTGTTCGCTTCTTCCCTCGAGAAGCACCCAAGAGCCTGGTACTACTGGCTCGATTCCAAGAAATACAAAACTTGGGATGACGTGGCAACGGAATTCGCTCGGAACTACGCCGACAACACTGAAATCCAGACCACTATGCGCACCCTGGAAGTGATGGCCCAGGAGCCTAAGGAAGGATTTACGAAATACCTTCAACGATGGAGGGCCGAGAGTGTCAAGCTGGTCGATAAGCCCAGCGAGAAAGTGCTGGTAGAAGCCTTCGTGAAGAATCTCCTCCCCTCTTACCGGGTCCACCTCCGGTACGCCATCATACCCAATTTCGCTACCCTAACTGAAATAGGGACAAGAATTGAAGATGATCTGAGATTAGAGAGCCTTACTAAGGCCTCCACCAAGGGTTATCAAGGGGCCAGCTCATCCTCAAGCAAGCCCGCAACCGCAGCTGCTACTCGCAGCATTTTTGACGAGGTTAATCTACTTGATACCCCGTCCAAGAAGAATACCACACCCCGGGTATTCACCGACATAGGTACTACCTACGCACATGCCTTACAAAGGCTATCATCAAAAGGCCTGATCAACCCGATAGGCCCAACACCCAAAGTCCCAGTTGAGTGTCGCTCTAAGGCCTACGACGTCTAGGCCTATTGCCAATATCACCGGGGCAATGGGCACGATACCGAGAAATGTTGGAAGCTGAAACATCTAATTCAGGACCTGATTGAAAGCGGAAAGATCCCTTTACCTGGAGGCAAGCCCAGTAACAAGGATAATCCTCTAGCCACCCACGCCATTTTCTCCGGGGAAGTAGTTGACTGCTCACATCTCATTTCTCCATTTGTCCCGCAAATAAACGGGATCTGGTGCGACGACGAGGATGATGTCTATCTCACCAAAGGGGAAGCTGTCCCCATCACTCCCGAAGAGATCCAGAAGGTTAAGTCCAAAGCTTTAGCCAGCAATCACCCTAGGGACACTCTTGTTATCGCCGAGCTAGCTAGGTTGGAACCCACCCCAGAAGAACCAACCACCGAAAAGGCTCTCATGAAGCAGCTAAGCAAGACTCGAGTTGACCTCTCTATATGGCAACTCCTAGTTAGCTCACAGGAACATCGGGAGGCACTCACTAAGGCCCTCGATCAAGTCAAAATTGACTCCTCGGCTACTCCAGCCGAAATGGTAGCCACGGTCCTACCTCATCTGAAAGGCAAAGCTAAGGAATAAGGCCCACTAATTACCTTCTCCAATGCTGATCTACCATCCTTCGGGCCTACCCACAACATGGCCCTCTACATCACGGTGATTCGCGGTGGAAAGTATCTACCGATGACCCTAATAGATGATGGGTCCGCAGTCAACGTCCTCCCCTTGAGGACCGCCAAAGCCCTCGGCATCACCGAGGTCGACTAAATTCCAACAACTCAGACCATCCAGGCCTTCGACGGAAGCCCAAGATTGGTAGCTGGGGCCGTAAGACTTACCATCATAACTGGCCCAGTAGAAAAGGAGTTGGAATTTCAGGTGATTGATGTCACCTCTTCCTTTAACTTGCTCCTAGGAAGACCATGGATCCACGCCGTTAAGGCGGTATCCTCTACTCTACACCGGAAGATCAAGTTGCCTTTGCACGATAGCATCATCACCTTGGAGGCAACATCTATGACTGTGGCTAATTGTAACACTTCGGGCCGCACGGATCTCTGGGGATTCGATTTCATAGGAATGATTGAAGATGAGTATCTCTTCCGACCCTAATTCACAGCTAGCATCGACAGGATGCTACAAAATCTAGGGTATCTACCGGGGGCTACTTCCAGACCGGATCTCCCCGCAGGAAAGGTCATTGAAGTCCTAGACAACGGTAGATCTCAAACCGGGCTAGGGTATACCATAACCCCAGATAATATGGGCCAAATAGGAACTAACATCATTACCTTTGTTACTTCAGTATTTGGGCCTGTCCAAATGGACCTATACCGGCCTAATGCTACACACCCTGGGACCCACTTGGCCCAGGACTGCAACTTCATACCAGATGACATCTTCGCCCTTATCCAGTCCGAAGATGTAAACAATGCTGAGCCAGCACTAGGACTGCTTTTTGGAGAAGAAGCCGCGATGCCGGCGCCAAAGGAAGAACTGGTCAATCTCATCCTCCGCAGCCGTAACTTCGATCCGACTAAGCTAATCTCGGATGTTGGATCCTGCTCAGGAAACAGAGCCTGGAGGAAAACTACCAAATGGACTTACAGTCAAGGAAGGACCTACAAGCTGATCGCCGGAGAAGGAGAAATGCCTGAGTCTGAGTCTGAGTCCGAGTCGGAGTCCGAGTCAGAGTCTGAGATCGAGTCTAGTGAGTCTGGTGCTAGGGTCACTCCTGTAACTCCCCCTCTCCCTTTAGCTACTCCTGGTACTCCGGGGTCTGTCCTGAGTACCTTATCTATCCCGCCACTGACTAACGATCAGATGGCAGCTCTTTTCGAGCTTTTCTCCAAATTTATGAGCAATAATAACAACCGTTCTGCTTACGACTTGTCTCTTTTTCAAAATACTTTCAATTTCAAAAATGTTTTATGCAATGACATTGGGAAACCCGACGAACAGGTATCACTGCCTCCACATCTGGTCGAACAACTAGAGCAAAGGGAATCCCGGAACCTGGTCATTGAAGAAACCGAGTCCATTAATGTGGGAACAACCTTAGAGCCTCAGATACTTAAGATAGGGTTATCTTTAGATTCCGAGGAGAAACAACAATTCACGAATCTCCTCCAAGAATTCAAAGACGTCTTCGCATGGTCTTACAAAGACATGCCAGGGATAGATCGCGAAATAGCCGAGCACCATATACCGATCAAAGAAGGATTCAAGCCGGTTAAGCAAAACCTTCGCCGCATGATGCCCGAATGGTCCCTTAAAGTCAAGGAGGAAGTCGACAAAAAATTCAAAGCTGGTTTTATACAGGTATCCGAATATCCGGATTGGGTTGCAAACATCGTACTGGTTCCTAAAAAGGACGGTAAGATGCGAGTTTGTGTAGACTTTTGGGATCTTAACAAGGCAAGCCCGAAAGACGATTTCCCGTTACCACACATAGACATACTGGTGGATAACACAGCCGATCATGCCCTTCCGTCATTTATGAAGGGTATGCCGGGTACAATCAGCTAAAAATGGCAGAAAAAGATATGGACAAGACCACCTTCATTACACCTTGGGGTACTTACTGCTATATTGTTATGCCATTTGGTCTCATTAACGCCGGGGCCACGTATCAAAGAACCGCCACAACTTTATTACATGACATGATGCATAAAGAAGTGGAAGTTTACGTCGACGACATGATCGTCAAATCAAAAGGCTGGGACGGCCACATCACCGCCCTAAGAAAATTCTTCACCCGATTACGCAAGTACAACATGAGGTTAAACCCTCAAAAATGTAGCTTCGGGGTAACATCTGGCAAACTACTGGGTCATATCGTCAGCCAATGTGGCATCGAGGTCGATCCAGCTAAAATCATAGCCATTACCGAGATGCAACCTCCTAAAACCAAAAAAGAAATAAGAGGATTTCTCAGAAAGGTCCTGTACATCATCAGATTAATTTCAAAATTAACCATGGTGTGTGAACCGATTTTCAAGAAACTGAAGATAGGGGAGCGAATATTATGGGATGAAAAATGTCAAGTGGCCTTCGATAGAATCAAGAAAATCTTATCCGCGCCACCATGTTTAATGCCACCTTAATCCGGTTTGCCTCTGTCGTTATACCTTACAATGACCGAGACAGCCTTGGGGGCTATGCTAGCTCAAACGGTCAACTCCGAAGAACGAGCTATTTACTACATCAGCAAGAAGTTTTTAGAGTATGAGTGCAAATACACCATGCTCGAAAAGACATGTCTAACTCTGGTTTGGGCCACAAAGAAGCTTCGGCACTATATGCTCAGCTACGAGGTGCAGGTACTATCTAAGATGGATCCAATCAAGTACCTCTTCGAAAAGCCCATCCTCAATGGAAGAATGTCAAGATGGACCCTAATGTTAGCAGAATTCGACCTAAAGTTCGTACCGTTGAAAGCCATTAAGGGTCGGATAATAGCCGAGTTTCTCGCTGACAGTCCCGTGATTGAAGAAGGACACACCGACACTTGGTCCTTCCCAGACGAAGATATTTTCCATACTGATGCCGAGACATGGGACTTATACTTCGATGGGGCATCTAATTTCCGAGGATTCGGAGTAGGGATTCTTCTAATCTCACCAAAAGGAGAACACCCTCCCGTCTCCATCAAGTTAGACTTTGACTTTACTAATAATGTTGCTGAGTACGAAGCATGTATCCACGGGTTACAAGCCGCCGCCGACTTAGGGGTCACGAACCTCCGAGTACTCGGTGATTCGTCTCTGGTCATTAATCAAGCACTCCAGAAATAAAAAACTCGGAAGGCTAATCTCGTGGCCTACCAGGCACGAGTAAGAGATCTCGAGAAATAGTTCCAAAAGGTGGAGTATATATACCTATCTCGGGAAGAAAATCAGTTCGCAGATGCACTCTCAAAACTGGCATCTTTACTAAATATTCCCGATCACCTGACCAGTATGCCGATTTGTGTCGAAAGAAGATCTGAGCCGACATACATCCACGACATCGAAGATATCGAGATACCCGATCCCGAGCCATGGTATCAAGCTGTTTTAACATACCTAAGAAATGGGGAATATCCTCCCGGAGCCGACAACCGAGCCAGAAAGGCCTTACGAAGGCTGGCAACCCAGTTCATCCGTACCGACGACGGGCAACTTTACAAAAAGACAGCACAAGGGGCTCTTCTCCTATGTGTCGATAAAACTAAGGCTGAAAAAGTTATGGCTGAAGTGCACGACAGCGAGTGCGGCCCACACATGAATGCCCAGATGTTAGTTCGGAAAATCATGAGGCTCGGATATTACTGGAACAGCATGGAAACCGACTGCCAGTTATATGTCAAGCACTGTCACAACTGTCAAATCTTCGCTAATGTACAACATATGCCACCATCCCTGTTGTATACCATGACGTCACCTTGGCCATTTTCAACATGGGGAATCGATATAATAGGGAAGATAAATCCTTCGGGAACTGGCGGACACTGCTTCATTCTGGTAGCTATCGATTAATTCACCAAATGGGTCGAAGCTGAGTCTTATCGCATTCTCAACGCCAAGCATGTCGCAAAATTCATCCAAAATAAGATAATATGCCGATACGAGATCCCGCATGAATTTATCAGTGATCACGGGACCCATTTTCAAGCCGAGACGGTAGCTCTGTTGACTAAGTATAAGATTCAGAGGCATACATCTTCACCTTACCGACCCCAAACTAATGGAGCGGTAGAAGCAGCTAATAAGACAATTGTCACCATACTAAAAAAGATGGCTGATAATTACCGGGACTGGCCTGATAAAATACCATTAGCACTTTAAGGTTATCGGACGTCAATCCGTACTGCAACCGGTGCAACACTGTATTACCTAACATACGGGATGGAAGCAGTCCACCCGGTCGAGTTGGAAGTACCATCCCTCAGGATTCTGCTAGAAAGTCAAGTACCCGAAGCTGATTGGGTTCGAGCACGATATGACTCGCTAGTCCTGTTAGACGAACGACGATCTCGTGCCCTCAATAATATACAAATATATCAGAAGAGGATTCAACGGGCCTTCAACAAAAGGGTGAGGCCCAGGAATATTAAAGAAGGGGATTTGGTTCTCAAGTCTGTTCGAGCTTTATTACCAGTAAACCCAAGGGAAAAATTCAAACCTAATTGGGCCGGGCCATATCTGGTGAAAAAGATTCTATCGGGCGGAGCTGTGATGTTGACGGACCTGGATGGGAACGAGTTTGTCTACCCAACCAACCTGGACCAGCTAAAGCGATACTACCCTTAAGCCCTTTCGCAATGTCATTTGCAAAAAGTTTATTAAAATCATTTTTCTAAAATAAACTTTCAAAAGCAAGTCAGAAGCTAGAATTATTTATTCTACTGTTATAAACATCTTGAACCATAGTCTTGGTGTATTTCAAGATTGCAAATTACTAAAAAATCTGAACTACGTTTGGTTTGATTCCATTTATTATGGATACGTAGGCATCCCCTCAAAAGGGCACAACCACTGCAATCGTGAAAAGAAAACAGGAACGGTTTTTAATAAACTTCCTTTATTTATTTCAAAAAATCCGATAAACTCGGAAAATTACAAATTACAAAAAAAAATCCAAAAGAAGAGCACACGACACTAAAATAAATAGTAGTAATACTTAAATAATAAAAATCTAAGGGCTAGGCGTTTAGGGCATCTTGCCCTTTCCCTTGTCTTTAGCCTCTTTTTCCGTCCACTGACGACGACGTGGAGGTGAACGCTCCCGAATCACCAAGGGAACCCCCTTAGCCCGGGTTCGCTTCCTTGAACTCGAACCCTCAGCCACGTTAATCGGTCCTAGTCGGGCCCTCACCTTTTCTGGTAACCGGTCTCGTGGGCCCAATCTGTCTCGGGCCGCTAGTCTCGATCCAAGTCTTCTCTCCAAGTCACTAGCACCGGTCTCTTTAGCTCGAGTCTTATTTTTTGACTTAGAACCCGACTCTAATCGGACAAGGGTAGCAGGAGTTTCCCCTTCATCAAAAAACCCCCTATTGTCCTTCACTGTTTCCCGACGAACCAAGTCGAAAGCCTCGTCGGTCTTCAAAGCTTTACGGGCCTCTTCAGACTCCTCGGAAGCCCATTTTCGATATGACTCAGAAACCCAAACGGTGTGACAAGGACGAGGTATAGTCCATATGGCACGGGTAAACCAACGTTGTAGCCACGTGTCACACATAGCGTCCGTCAATTGTGAAACGCTAATGATTGCTTCAGTCTCGGGTCTGCTGAAACGAACCGAACTGCCTCAGGATGCGGTCTGGGTAGATATGGACAGTCCAATCCAAAGACGGATCACTAGATAGCGGGCTTTGTTTCTTTTAACTAACCCCATCAGTTTTGAGAGGAACCACCAAATAACAGTCCATCTGATCAAGGGCCCACCATGGAATTTTAATTCTTCCTCCCAATAAATCCGGTTTATATGATGACTCGAGCTTATTCGTCGCTTCCTTGAGCTAATCTGGCAACTACGATATTTGGGTATGCTCACCGGGGGCTCTATGATCGACAAGCGCTCGGATAACCAGATCTGACAAAAAATTAAAAAAATTCGGAAGAAAATTCAAAAAAGAATTTTTCGGAAAATTCAGAATGATTTTCGAAAAAAGGGAAGAAAAACGCGGTCCAATACCTGCAAGAGGCGAGTACTTCCTGTCAATTGTCGATCCGGGTCAAGTCTTCTAGCATCAAGGCCCATAATGGTCTCCCCAGTTGTCAGCCAAGCCGGGCTGTGGCCCATCTCCATCTGGTCAACTATGCCAATCAACCTGATTTCACCTAAGCACGGGTCAGCCTCCATTCTTCCTTCAAAGACATATCGGTGCAGCATATAAAAAGCAAAGGCCCTGCGCCTGTGGGTAGGAGTAACTCTTACGCCGCTGGAATTCATAAATTTATCGGCTAAGTCAAATAGGGAAACAGAATCTCCTTTCACCATACGAGCTGTCTCAGCATGTGACAAACCCAGAAAGTCCCTTAATCTCCTCCTTGGATCAGGATAAAACGGGGGAATCGCAGGACGAGCGTTAGGGCACCAACCGCCTATGACTGCAATTTCTTCTAGAAGGGGACATATTTCTCCTAGAGGAAATGCGAAAACATGGTGGGTAGTATCCCAAAAGGATAGGCAAGCATCCAGGAAGTGCGAATCTACCCTAAGTCGCTGAAGCGGGAATAAAGAGACAATTCCCATTTGAGTTAGCTGAACTTTATCTTCATTTCGAAAGTGTTGGGCCCATGCCTGAAGCATCGCGGTCAGATGTTTGATACCCATACCAGGAACTTTTTTTTCTTAAAAGTCTAAAGGATTTTAAGAAAGAAGAGAAGATTTGGGATTTGAATATGAAGATTAAAGGGCAAGAACCCTCTATTTATAATAGAGAAATCCTCTCCTAGTCACTTTAGGAATAGGGATTCTTATTCCTCCTAATTCACATACGCATACAGGCCGAGCCTAAGGACCTTAGGATGGAATCCGTGTCAGAATCTGATCAGGAGTCAAGTCGTCCCGAGTACTCCTACTTTTTAGCAGAATCCAAATTCTTAACATTTTCAAAAAAAATCATCTTTTCAAAAATTCAAAATTGTCAAAATTGCTTCCCCAGCGTGAGTCGGTGTTTCGCCTAAATGTTACATACGATTAGCTATGTGTCAGCATACAGGTACACCCAAGACTACAGAAGCAAGATTATACAATTCTCCCCAGCGAAAAACACGGGATGTGTCTGCAAACGGACCCACCCAAGACTTTTTAGGCAGGTCCCCACGGAACTATCGACGCTTATCCAGGTATGATTTCTATCTTATGGCTGGCGAGCCGTTTACGCAAGTCTAATGGACTATAAACGACACGACCGGAAGTCTGTCAGGTCTTAATCCTCGATTGGCCTGGTAGCTATTCTGACTTTCGCCTTGTCCAAGCCTCAGTCAGAGTGGGAGCTCTGTAGACACCCACATTTTGACTGGCAGTTGTCTATAGCAGTTTCCGAAAAACACCCGATGATGATCGGACGTAAACATGACTAAGTACGTTTGATTTTGGACTCGGAATCAATAGTAGTTGGCACGAGCTTTTAGCGGAGTAAAAATCTCACAAAACAGACCTCAAATTCAGGCCCAGTGGGTCATTTCGAGTCAAACAAGACTAATTTGGGTCAAATCCGACACCAGGGGCAAAAGCGTCTTTTAGCGACCGAGTCAAAACCCGGTCAAAGATATTTTCGAGACACGCAAACCAGCCGTGTCACCCCATGAGTCCGGTTTAAGCTCAAACACTACAAAAATCAGCGTCAAAAAATATTAAACAAATCCGTTAAAAGGTAGAATTCGATCTCCCGTAGGATTCTTACCCGAGCACTCAACCGAGTACCAAGGAGTACTCGGCCGAGTACCCCAACACCAGCCAAATTTCGTGTCTTCCCCACCAAGCAATGGAAGTTCCGTTCCTCTCAAATGACTTACTTTTCCTATCCTTAGACGGAATCCCACCTCATCCCGACCGGTGGCTTTCTTCCTTTGCAAGTTAGTTATCTCCTATCCAAGACGGGTGCCCTCTCCTATAAATAGGACCCTCCCGTCAAGGATATTTGACACACATCTACATCCAACCTTTAGACAACAATTCATCATTCACCTAATACAACATCGATCATCTACGTCAATTATCACATCCAAAAATCCCGACATACAACCCGAATCTCAAGCAAACCTTACCAAAAATACAACACCTTAACTCCACCTATATTCTCGTTACTCCAACTCAAGCGCCGTTACTACGAGTTCCTAATCGAGACCAGAATTAGCATGTAGGTTGAGGGTGTTCCAAATCCCGATCTCTCTCTCTCTCTTTCTCTCTCCCTTCTCACGTTTTTTCTTCCGTCGTCGTCGGTCAGTTTTTTTTTATGGGTCATCGTCACGTTCTTTTCTAATATCGATACTACAAACTATTTTCATATAAAACAAACATTCTTAAAATACGATATCGACTCTATAGTCGAATATCGTATCTAAAAGAACTAAATTAATCTCATTGATGCTAAAAAATCGTCACACGGTTCTAAAAACAAATACGACGATTTCAAACGCGGAAAGAAGTAACATTGTTTTTTTTAGTTTGATTTTCAAAAAAATTTACAAAACTTTTTATCTTTTCTAAAAATCATTCCGAGTATTTGATATCGATTCCATAATCGAATATCGAATATAACGAATATCAAAATTTAAGTCGAGTATGAATTAATCTATATTTGTACGCGATTTAATAAAATTATCAATTTTTGGAAAAACGACCTCGAAAACAGGCCGCCATGTGAGTCGCACGTGTCCCGTGCGAGTCGCATGGCAGCGCGAGTCGCGCCATCCTCGCGCGGATCGCACGGTCTCCTGAAATCCGCAGCATCGAAATGCAAATCCGTTTATTTCTTCTAACATCTTTGCTTTATTAAAAAGACGGTCTTCCTTGGCATATTTCATGTTTCGATAAATATTTTCTTGACCTCGGTCAACACACGTGTCATAAACTTTTCAAAAATCATTCTTATTATTGCATCCATATCTTTTATTCAATTTATCAATCGTTACTAACCCATTTGTTCATGTCTTTAGCAATTTCTTTTCATTTGTTTTATTATACTAAAACAAACCTCGCATGCTAAAACAACTTTGACGTTAATATTTAGATGCATTAAATCGACCCAGCAACCCATTCAATTATTCGCATGTTTAGTCAAAACACTCTTTGCATATCGTTCAACCGTCGAACTAACGCGCGTACACCAAAAACGAACGATATCTTAGTAAAGGCCGCTAAGTGCGGGTGGGGTTGGGTGTTCCTTGTGAACTTCCCAACACATACCCTCACCCCTTACTCAGAACCATGGTTTCCGGATGTCCGAATCCATTGGCATACGAGAGTCATTCAATACCCGATTACCGATAATGTCGGTATCGGTATCGCAATGCTAAGGACGAACCCAATAAACTCTGAAATCGGAATGGGCCGTACTTTGTGCGCGGCCCACTACGACATAGAGTGGGTTCGAACGAGCCCGAATTTCCACAAAGTTCGGTGGCGACTCCTACTTCGATTTAAATTTCAACTCGAGATCCATCTCACATGAGATTCATTCGCCTTACCAAACCCGCGCGTGGCCGCGTCGGGGTGGACCTATGTCATGTCCACAATCCCGAATATCGTATAACTTCTTTTAAAATAGTAAATCTTTAAATGAAGTTTTATATAAAAATAAAATTTAAGGTGTAATAAATTATTATTTTAAAACTTATAGTTTCTGAAAAATATAGTTTAAATCATACTTAGTCGATTTATAAAATTTGACGTAAAATCATTTTTTAAATATTTATATATGTCGTATAAAAATTTCGGAATAAAACAAATCCATTTACTTTAGAAAATGAAATTTATAAATTTGTACATATATATAAAATAATAAGTGAAGTTTTATCAAAATAAAATATTTTGTAGGTTACTAATTTACTCTATTATTATAATATATAAACAAATGTAAAAGTACTAAAGAAAATTAAATATGACAAAAATTACAATTTTATACAAAATATAAAGTACATAGAATAAACATACGTAGCAAATAAAATACAATGAAAATGATATAAATACATTTTATTAATTTAAGTCCTTTTATTCATTTTCACAATTTCTCATATAAACAGAAATGTAAAAGTGATAAATAAATATATTAAACAAGTGATAATTTAGTCAAGTTGAATTTATTCATAAATACGTACATAACATAAATAAAATATCAAGTAACATTTTTTTTTATATACATAAGTAATTTAGTCGTACAAACAAGCCTAAATATTTAAACAAGCAATTTATTAAATTACTAACATAATATACTTATATATAAGAAATGTTGTTAGAAGAAAATTTTCGTTACCTTAATAGTTATTACGAAGTATTTATTAACGTTATTAAGAATTAAGGTCGACGGGGTCAAAATATCGTCTACGTAAGAAAAACTGTCTTTTTCCTCCTTTAAAGAAATTTTTGGGTCGAAATGATTGATCCAAATACGGTTCTAGAAAAGTGATTCCGTCAAATACTGGGCAGCTCCTCATTCCGATGATCCAATTATAGAAAAGAACGAGGGAGTAAATATAGTATGTAGTACAGAGTAATACAAAGTAAGTAGTACGGAATAGTATGTATAGAGTAGTAATATTAGTACGTAGTTGAAGTGGAGTATGTAGTAATGAGAAGTAGAGAAGTAGTGTTTATAGTAAGAGGAATGT
Source organism: Agrostemma githago (assembly GCA_958450325.1). Classification (NCBI taxonomy): domain Eukaryota; kingdom Viridiplantae; phylum Streptophyta; class Magnoliopsida; order Caryophyllales; family Caryophyllaceae; genus Agrostemma; species Agrostemma githago. The sequence continues at coordinate 63,155,869 of OY288246.1, forward strand.
AGTAGTAGTAGTAGTAGTAGTAGTAGTAGTATATGTTATATGTACTACTCGTAGTAGCAAGTAGTAGTAACTCTAGTAAGTAGTATTAGGATGTAGATGAGTAGGTGTAAGTATATGGTAATGGGTAGGTTAATAGAGTAGGTGAGTAGGATTGTAGTAATAGTGTATGTTAGATTAGTTTGTGTTGTAGGATAAGTACTTTGGTATAGTGAGTAATGAGCATAGGGTGTTAACGTGGGACTCAATGGGAGACCCAAGTTTCCCGAGTTTTGGTCCGTGTCTTGTACAAACGTCTTTCTTTCTTTCTTAAAAAGTTGAAATATAAGATGACGGAATTAAAATAATGGAAACCGTAAAATTTATTTTTAAAAAGGAATTTTTGAGGCAGTAAGTAAAATAGACGATAAATATTATTATGAGACGATAGTTATAAGAAACCATTATTTGAAGAATTCGATAAAGTATTAAATTTTTACGAGACAAGAAAATGTCAAAACGACGGTTCATTATAAAAATATATTTTCGAGTTTTAAACTTTATTTAACGAATTTTTTTTTAATAACTCCATAAATAAATTCTCACGGAATAAATTTTTAATTTGAGGGAAAAAAATATTTTGTTTACGAAAATAATTTTTCAAGCGTTAAACTTGGTTTAAATAAATGTTTAAAATTTTAACACTATTTGAAAAATACGGGGTGTTACAATTGTTCCCTGTTCTTAATTGTTTAAGATTGAGATGTTTTCGCACACATCTTCGTCGTTTCCTGTTCTATTATTTTTTTTCATGGCATAATATCATACAGTTGTGGCTCATCAGTTAGCATTCTTTGATAGAAGCAGACGTAGTCTTGACGATGGTATAAGTTCTAATTTTTATCTTCTGTTATCTATACTGTCGACTTGGTAATTTACTCATCGTTGAGGTCAACCACAACAAGTGTGTACTTAAGCCTTCTTTTTTGGTTTGGTAGCTTGCTAATTGTAAAAGTACCTTATAAAGTTCCTACTTGCTCAACAAGCACGAAGGGACTGTAAGATTATTTTGTCCAATATTAGGGCTGGTAATAACAATCACGTAGAGAACATGTACTCTGTTAATGATCCCTTTCTAGAGTGGCATTCTAAGCTAAACAGGCGAAAAAATATGATTAAAATAAGTGAACGGAGAGCCTGTCACTTAGAACACGGTTCAACATCATCATCGGCAGAAAGTCACATTACTGAACTTACTATTGGTAAACCTTATACAACCCTTTTGAATTGTTCTGTCTCAGTATTTCACCATTTGAATCCTACTTCATTGTAGTGTTTAACATATTATGTTAGCTACTCTAAGTCGTGTCCTTGACGATATCCGCGAAGCGTGCTCGATGAACTCATCAACCCCCACGAATCTTAGCAGCAGCAAGAGGTTCAACGAGTCCTCCCACGGTCAGACAATCATTGAATGTATTTCTCGGGATTTATTTGGAGCTGCATTTGCTGATGTCATTGAAAGTTGTACAGGTTCGTTCTAAACCCATTTGACAGTCGCACATCTACTTCATGAAATGCCCACTGCACTATACTCCTTTGATGACACAGATTGACAAGGTTACGATGACATTGGCGACCCTGAGTACAAGTGCCAGAGATGTGCTCCTCAAATGTGGTATGTGGAGAGAGATAGGAAAGATCGTAGACGCTGGTGCCAATATTTTCTATGTGTTGTAAAGATGGTGTCCTTTAATTGCCTTATCTGACAGAGCCCTCACAACCACTAAAAGAATTAGTCGAACGTTTGCATCCTAAAAGCAAGCATTTTGGTGACAACATAAGATCGTACAACTCTATGCATGCGTTCACTTCAAGCGGCGGTGTAGTTGACCACTCAGTGAATCAGGGCAGTGGTCCTGACACATATAGGATTGGTGGACAGAACTCGCACAGAATAGGCAGCCTAATGCCGATTGATAACCAACCCCCAAAATTCTACCAATTGTATATCTACGATACGGAGGACGAGATTAACAACAGGAAGAGAGCTATTATGTATTCCGTCATTGCATTAGTCTTGAATTTTTTTGCTGTAATGCACGTTCTAATTCTGTAGTTTAATTTTAATTCTTGGTAGGCTAACAACACTTAGATTCCGGTTGAAAATAATTTTGATCTAATATACATGGGCAAATCGAAGACAGCTGACAGGTTCGATGACAGTCTTTTGGGTGAACTGAAACATATGATCGACGAATACAATTCGTTGACCAAGTCATTCTGTATGGCAAGAGACAACATTATGAATTCAGACGACAGATGTGAAGTTCGACTGAAGTTAGTTAGCGGAAGAAACACCGATGGTAGGACATACAATCTTCCTAATGTATCTGAAGTTGTTGCACTTATTGTAGGTGATATTGAGGACACTGCAGAGAATAGGGACATTGTTATTGAGCAGAGTAATGGTCGTCTTCAAAGGATTTTTGAATTGCATCCATCGTACCTAGCGTTGCACTATCCTTTGCTCTTCCTGCGCGGTGAGGACGGTTTCCGTTTAGGTATTTCACACTGTCAGGATGTTGTCACATCCAGTGACAATCCAAAAACAACACGTAACAAACTTACTTTGAGGGAATGGTTCGCTTTCCGTCTACAGGACCAGCCTCTAGATGTTGAGACCGACACTTTTCTTAGAGGACGTAGGTTACTAAAGCGTATTATTGTTGATGGGTACACAATGATATAGGCTCAACGCCTCAAATACTTACGTTTCAACAAGCCTAAGCTAAGATCCAAGAACTTTAAGCAGCTAGCAAACACTGCTGCAGACGATCGGACTGATTCGTCTTCCGTTGGTGTCAAATACATTATCCCTTCTACCTTCGTTGGGGGGAAGGGCTACATTAGGGAAAAATATCAAGATACAATGACCATCTGCAGATGGTGCAGTTATCCAGATCTATTTATCACCTTCACTTGCAACCCAAAGTGGCCCGAGATAGATAGATTGGTAAAGGCTAGACGCTTAAAGACGGAGGACAGACCGGACATTATTGCCCGTGTATTTAAGCAGAAGCTCGACACATTAATGAAAGATTTTAAGGAGCACCATATATTTGGGAGAACGAGAGCAGGTTAATTTCGTTTATCTTTCATTTCACATGTTTAATTATTCAATGAAATATCATAATTTGTTTATCGTTAACATACTGATACATACAAATAACATTGATTTGCAGTGGTATACACAATTGAGTTCCAGAAACGCGAGCTTCCTCACGCTCATATTCTTCTTTTCCTCGAAAGGGATGATAAGTTCCCCGAGGCCAGTGACGTCGACGACATTATATCAGCAGAAATTCTCGATCTTATAGATGAACCGACTCTATATAGGGCGGTGAAGGATTTAATGATTCACGGCCCATGTGGACACGCAAACCGAAAGTCCCCTTGCATGGTTGATGGTGTATGCACGAAGAGATTTCCGAAGGCTTTTTCCGATCGTACAACTGTCAACGGTGATGGGTACCCTATGTACCGTAGACACAACAGTGGTATTACAGTTGAGAAAGGAGGTGTGAGCGTGCACAACAAATTTTTCGTACCATATAACGCTGAACTGTTGACACGATATCGTGCCCATGTAAATGTCGAGTGGTGTAACCAGGCACGTTCGATAAAGTACCTTTTCAAATATATCAACAAGCGTTACGACCGTGTTACCGTAGGTGCTGCCACAAGGAAGAACCCTGACGAGATCGACCACATTCAAGAATATTTAGATTGTCGGTACATTCCCCCCCTCCTCCCTCCCCCCCCGAAGTGGCGTATATTTGCTTTTGATATTCACTATAGGACTCCGCCAGTATTACGTCTTGAGTACCACCCTCCTAATGAGCAGAATGTTGTCTACAATGACGACGACCTCTTGACGATATTGTATCACGTTCTAACGGCGCTCGAACAAAGTTCACTGCTTGGTTAGAGTACAACGCCGACCATGAGGAATCGAGAGAACTAACTTATGCGGAGTTTCCAACAAAGTATTTCTGGCATGCGAAAGAAAAATCCTGGGCACCAAGGAAGCAAGGTTTCAGTTTGGGCAGAAAGTTTCACATATCTCCCAATGGCGGTGAGCGATATTAGATGAGAACTCTACTGAACTTTGTTAAAGACCATAATAGATATGCCGACATTCGCACAGTTAATGGCATGGTCCACGATACTCTCAAAGACACCTGCTACGCTTTGGGGTTACTCGGTGATGACAAGGAGTATATCGATGCTATAGAGGAAGCAAGTTATTGGGTTACCGGTTTCTTCCTTAGGAACCTTTTCGTAACGTTATTGTACACCTGTAGTCTTATCAAGCCTGGATATGTTTGGGAGAAGACGTGGCACCATTTATGCGATGATGTCCTTCCCCGTCGCAGAAGAGAAACCTTAAATTTCGGTGAGTTTTTTTGTTTTTACGATTCAGGATTCCCGATTACTTTTCTACGTTCATATTTCTTTATTATCTGCGTATTTGACTATATCTTCATATTAATACTCAACAATTAAAGTTCAGTTATTCGACATCGGAAACTTGGTTTTAATGCGACTGGCTACACGTGATACTTATTTGACCTGTTTTCAATTCCGTATTATTTTGAAATTTTTCTCGCAGAGTTGTACATGACGGACGAGGAACTTCAAAACTACGCTTTATCAGAAATTGAGTTGTTACTGTAGGGCAATGGTAGTTCACTCTCGAAGTTTCCTGATACGCCCATGCCCGATGACAATCTGAACTCAATGGACCTCAACAGGTTAATTGCAGATGAACTCACCTATAACCGTGAACAACTGCGTCTCGACCATGAACAATATATGTTAACAATAACTGATGAGCAAAGAGCTATGTACAATGAGATTATGAGTGCGGTACTCATCATGAATGGAGGGTTTTTCTTCGTCTACGGCTATGGTGGAACCGGCAAGACATTCATCTGGAATGTTCTTTGCACTGCCTTGAGAAGTAAGGGTGAAATAGTTCTACCAGTGGCCTCAAGTGGAATTGCTGCCATCTTACTACCTAGGGGACGTACAGCTCATTCCAGATTCAACATTCCTATTAATGTTGACGATAGTTCATTGTGTCCAGGTATCAGAGCAGGGTCCGACCTTCCTGAGCTACTCATAAAAGCGAAGCTCATAATTTGGGGCAAAGCTCCCATGGTAAGTTGATACTGTTTTGAGCCACTCGATAGAAATTTGAGAGATATAATGCGATGTGTGAATCCATTGAATTTCGATAAGCCATTTGGTGGAAAGCTTGTTGTACTAGGTTGTGATTTTAGGCAAATCTTACCCGTTATTCCGAAAGAAAGCCGGGAGGACATAGTTTACGCCATAGTTTACGCCTCAGTTTATTCTAAAATATACATCATCAGTAATGACAGATTTGTGATCTTCCTATCATTTCATTAACCTTATTTGACCCACTTGTTGTGCTACGTAGCTTCTACAATTGACAACCAACATGAGGTTGCAGGTTGGATCAGTTGACTCAGAAGTAGAAGAAATTAAGCTGTTCTCAGAGTGGTTATTAAGTATTGGCGTTGGTTTAGCAGGTGGTCCAAACGATGGAATAGCAAACATTGATCTCCCACCAGAGATTCTTATACAACTAGGGGATGACCCTGTTGCAGCAATTGTAGAGAGCACGTACCCAAATTTGTTGCAGCACTTGAAGGACCCAGATTGGCTTCAAGACCGGGCAGTCTTGGCCCCAACACACGATGTCGTCGAAAATATTAATGAGTATGTTTTATCTCTTATTCCTGAGAAGGAGGTTGTATATCTGTCGTTTGATGAGATTAGCAATGACGAGACAAGCCGTCACATCCGCGAACTATACTCTACTGAATTTTTGAATTCAATCCGATTCTCTGGCCTTCCATCACATTAGTTAGCATTAAAAGTTGGCGCTATTGTCATGCTACTGAGAAATCTCGACCATGCGAATGGACTTTGCAACGGTACTCGATTGGTGATTTCCAAGCTGGGTGATCGGGTACTGTTATCACTGGGAGCAGGAAAGGTGTTCAGGTATATATTCCCCGAATCAAACTATCACCTTCTGATGAGACCAAGTTCCCTATTAGATTCGAAAGAAGACAATTCCCAATTGCGGTTTTCTTTGCGATGACAATAAACAAAAGTTAAGGTCAATTGCTTTCTAGTGTTGGCTTGTTCCTACCGAAGCCCGTGTTCACCGATATAATGGACAGTTATATGTCGCCTTTTCTAGGGTCACATGTAAGAAGGGTCTCAAGGTTCTTATCATAGATGAAGATCAGTATGTTTCTTTTTTTTTTTTGGTGTAAATGTAAGTATATTGATCCTTGAAAATCTGTTTACAACAAATGTATCACAAGTTCTTCCTATAACTCAATTAAGAATATACTCTAGCATTTTATGCTTTTTACAATACGGTTGACTCATGGTAAATCTGACTTTTGCCCTTATCTCAGTCTTCAGCTGTTGAATGATGCTGCTCGGATTTGTGCCTGCCTGATTAGTTCTGATGCAATTTCTAGTTTGCCATACATGATACCAAACTCCTATTATTGTCGCTGCTATTGATAGGAGAGACTTATGACGATAAGATCTCCACCAAATCTCAGTATTAAGCCCCGAGATTTTAATCCCAAACCAATTGCTAATTCTCCCAAAGCAGTCCTTTATGAAATAGCATTCTGATAACAAATGCATCTGCGTTTCCTCATGTCCTGCGCATAGAAAACAAGCCTTGTCCGTTACCACCTGCATTTTAGCCAATCTCTCTTTGGTTAACAACCAATTATGACAAGCAAGCCACGCTATATAGCAGTGTTTTGGTAGACTAAGTCTGTTCCAAACAATCTTAGCCCATTCCTTCTTCTGCGTCGCTCCTGCCAACCATTCATACCCCCATTTAACCGTGTATTCCCCTCCTTGTGCTAAAAGAGTAGAAAAACAATTGTTAGTATAGAATAAATTCTTAATCCAGCATAGTTTGCGCCACGACCAGCTGGAATTGATCTTAGGTGTGTATACTTCCCAATCTATGTCTTGTAAATAAACTCCATGAACCCATTTTACCCATAGATGATCTGCTTTGATTGTGATCCACCACGCATACTTAGCCACACAAGCTAAGTTCCACAACTTCAAATCTTTTATTCCCAAACCTCCTTCCTCCTTTGGTCTACAAACCACATCCCAGGAAACCAATGGAGGAGATTGATAATGTTCACTACCTCTCCATAAAAATTTCCTGCAGATGCTATTGATATGCTTGATCGTGGTGGCTGGAAGATTAAAGATTCTCGACCAATACTGATGAATAGCAGTGAGCACAGACTGGACTAGAACTAGTCTACCAGAATAAGAAAGCTTCCTCGCTCCCAATCCTCTAATTCGCTTTACTATCTTTTCTGTTAGTATGTGGCACATATGTATGTTTCTTATTCAACAACTAATGTCGTGTACAAAGAAATCTTCTCCAAGATCAGATGAAATTTATACTTAATCGAATTCTAACTGAAGGCGGCGATATCTAAGTTGTCTTTGCATTAAATTAATCATTAAACCGTCTGTACCGATACAGTAGTCATGTTTTGGATTATGACCACAATTTGTTACCAGTTTGTCAACATCAAATGACTTTAACTCTTACAAAAAAAACTGCGTTATACTTTACTAATGCTCAGAATAAGTCGACACATCTAATTTTCGATCAAGATGATTTTGCAGTTAGTACTTGCTACTTCATAACAGAAACTTTCTTATGTATTTAGATACAATTTATAATTACTGTCGTCCGTTACAATACGTAATCAAAAATATATAAATCATTATTTACTACTACACTGTTGCATCATTACTTAATCCAGTATTCTTCTCAACCACATCTTCATCCGAAACATATCATATCTGTTATCTCCAATATAGCAGACTGTATGTTTACTGCATGCAATTTATATGCTATCAATGTCTGCTATTTATTTAATTTTGCAGATGGTAACCTAATACATTTATCAATTACCTTAGTCGATTGGGTAGAAATCCGGATATATATAATCCAAAGCTTCCTTAATTGTTTCGTAGTGACAGATTTTACTCCTCTCACCCTCTATTGTCCCAACTGTCCGAACCCAGTTGGGTACCATACGATAATCGATCTCGCGTGATAGATAACGCTCATCTTGCCACGATGCAACCCAACAATGTGGATCAGCTTCATGATCCCATTGGCTTGCCATTGCTTCTTTAGTCATTTCGAAATCTTCAAATACTCTTTGAAGTTTGAAGGCACTGATGTAGTTTATCAACGATCCACCAAACTCCAACACTACAACCCTTCTGAAGGTGTCATTAGAAGCTATGCAAGGGTCGATTCTGACCACATTGTAACCCAGACATTCTAACCTCAACTTTAGAGGATGTAGGTTTTTGCAAATACTGTAGCTTCCATCCCAATCGAACGGCATATTATCCATAACGCATTTAGGTGGATACATCAGTTAAGTGTACATCTTTCAGTTTTGTGGAAGGTCCAATTCGATTTTGATATTCAATTTTGGGGAAATATGTTGTATGTTGTCTTTGTACTACTACCCACAAGTTTTGTTTGCCAAATTAGAGGAAGATGTTGAGTTTTATACAGTCTGTTCAAATCAATGTTTGGTTATTTATTTCTATCACTTTCCATTTAGTATCCCTATCAATATTCCTAACCACGTATTTAAACACTCCTAACTGACGTATAATCCTATTTATTAGCACAATTTTGGTTGTTGGTAAATCGTTAGTGTAACTACTATTAAACATCAGTAACTTGCTGATTATTACTTGCGTCGGTTGTCGAGATTGAAATTTGTCGACTGTCTATTCAATTCCGTATGTACATCATGACTCACTACTTTTACGTTTTCTGGCACTTCAGTAGACGTATAAGTTGTAACAACCCAGATTTTCGATTATTTAAATTAATAGATAATGCGAAAAATTATCTAAGTATTTTAATTAGAATTATATCACAGTGTAAATAAATCTGGATCGCTACGGATCCTTACAATAAACGACTATTAATTACATAGTCTTGATTCACTAGTACAGAAAATATATTGTATTTTATACAGAAAATTAAATTTCTCTCGCTCGATTCCCCAACGTCTTAGACCGCAAAAAACTAAAACAGTGGCCGCTGAGCGGAACAGCAACCAAACCGTACATCTAACATCACCTCGTACACATAAGACAACCATTTGAATAACCAATAATATGCTTACAAAAATATTAAAGGATATCACGTAACAGATAGTTTCCTTTAATTCAATTGACAAACATGTGAGGTGACGAAAACGGTAAAGTTTAAAAGATGAGACATTGGTAGCCATTTGATTTTAAATCATTTTTCACGTAAACAGACAAAACACACGAGTCGTGGCACCTAGTATCACCGCTACATCCTATTGGCTTGCATCTCACCAATAGAAGTAACTGTGTTACCGACTCGTAGACTGAACCGATCTTATGAGGTTTACATCTCACCCATAAGGCTAAATTGGGCCCGAACTTCAATTATATTATACGTTTATTCAGACGGAGCTCTGGGCGAAATGAAAGCCGATGATTACATTCTCTACATCACCAAGAGAGAACCTGCAGTTTTCAGAATCCTGTTCTGCCCCCGCTACCTAGGTGGTAATACTGATCAAGTACTTGTCTATACATGCGCACATACCCTACGCAGACTCTTGAACCGCAGCTCTCACTGCCGTAGGACGACTACCTTAAACACTAGATCAACTCTCGGACCGCAGCCTCCGAGTCTGCTTTTCATTACAAGTGCAGTCGAAACACCACATATGGTAGAATCCAACACAAGCTATTCGTTCAAGACTCGCATCGTAAACTTTATATAAAAGTCGCCCGTGAACAAATAATATTTTATTTGGTGAACTTTAATAATTGGTCGGACTCATTTGAAACAGTCAAATCCTCCAATAATTACTTTAGGCGTGACAACGTTATACTTTAATCCTCGAGTGTCATCCGAAACATTATACCCCAAATATCGTATAACTTATTTTAAAATAGTAATTTATTTAAATAAAGTTTTATATTAAAATAAAAATTAAGGTATAATAAAATATTATTTTAAAACTTATAATTTCTGAAAAATATAATTTAAGTCATACTTAGTCGATTTACAAAATTTGACGTAAAATCATATTTTTTTTATATTTATAAATGTCGTGTAAAAATTTTGGAATAAGATAAATCCATTTATTTTAGAAAATGAAATTTATAAATTTCTGCTATATAAAAATAATAAGTGAAGTTTTACAAAAAAAAAATTGTGGGTTACTAATTTACTCTATTATTATAATATATAAACAAATGTAAAAGTACTAAATAAAATTTAATATATGATCAAAATTACAATTATATAAAATACATACAAAATTTAAAGTACATAGAATAAATGTACATAGTAAATAGAATTAAATAAATAAAATGAAATGAAAATGATATAAGTAAATTTTATTATTTTAAGTTCTTTTATTTATTTTCTCAATTTCTCATATAAACAAAAATGTAAAAGTGATAAATAAATAAATTAAACAAGTGATAATTTAGTGTAGACACCCGCATTTTGACTGCCAGGTGTCTATGGTAGTTTCCCATTCGCCTACCCAAACCCGCGCGTGGCCGCGTCGGGGTGGACCTATGTCATGTCCACAATTAGTTGAGTCGAATTTAGTCATAAATAAATATATAAGATAAATAAAATATCACGTAACATTTATATATACATAAGTAATTTAGTCATACAAATAAGCATAAATATTTAAGTTAGCAATTTATTAAATTATTAACATAATATACTTGTATATATAATGTTGTTAGAAGAAAAGTTTGGTTACCTTAATAGCTATTACGGAGTATTTATTAACGTTATTATGAATTAAAGGTCGTCTAGGTCAATAATATTTTCTACGTTAGGAAAGTCGTCTCCTCCTTTCTTTTTAAAGAATTTTCAATCGAGATTGATTTGACCCAAATACGGTTCTAGAAAAGTGATTCCGCCAATTACTAGGTAGCTCCTCATTTTCGATGCTCCAATTGTAGAGAAGGACGAGGGAGCAAATATAGGACGGAGTATAGTAAGTGTAAGTAGAAGTAGTACGTACGGAGCAGTTGTATGTAGTAGTAGTATGAGTAAGTATAGAGATTAGGTGTAGTATATTTGTGATAGGAAAGAAAGTAAAAACAAAACAAATTGATTTCTATTCCACAGCCTACAGGTATGACATTTGAAGAGGCAAAATCAAAGGTGGCAGCAAGTAATTTAGACGTTACACATGTCATTTAGGGGTTATGTTCCGGTCTATTTCTTGTACAAATGTCTTTCTTTCTTTCTTAAAAAGTTGAAATATAAGATTACAAAATTAAAATAATGGAAACCGTAAAATATATTTTTAAAAACGAATTTTTAAGACGGTAATTAAAATGACGGTAAATAATTTTATGAGACAATAGTTATAAGTAATCATTATTTTAAGAATTTGATAAATTATTTCTAAATTTTTACAAGACGAGAAAATGTCAAAATGACGGTTCATTATAAAACAATATTTTTGAGTTTTAAACTTTATTTAACGAAAGATACTTTTTTTTTAATAATTCGATAAATAAATTCTCATGTTTTTAATACGGAATAATTTTTTTTTATTTAACGAAAATAAAAAAAAATTATTCACGAAAATGAATGTTCAAGCGTTAAACTTGGTTTAAATAAATGTTTAAAATTTTAACCTTATTTGTAAAATACGAGGTGTTACATCAGTAATTTACTCCAAACCATAATACACCAACTCATTAACTCAAATTCACCAAGTAACTACGCTAATTTAACAATCCGAGTCTTTGCTTATGTTCACAGTATCAGTCTTTCAAATGTACGGTACGATCCAGCATTTCTACTGTTTCGGACTATTACAATATCGGTCTTTAAATCTATCGACTCATTAACTTATTTTCTCAAAAGGTTACAACATTAATTAAACACTCTTAGTCATTAAATATGTTTTGACTACCATCCTTCGATGTATCTACCAATTTTAACACATTCAGGACACTAAAACATATTAATTGGGATTGAATAATAAAGATCTACAACGAATATTGCGTAACTACCGAAGTTCTCCAAATATGGAACTGCCTTTTTTTGAAATCATTCGATGACTACAAATGAGTTGCTATGATTCACGGACAACTGAATGTTGGACTATCTTAATTTTTACACGTTTTCATATTTACTATACCACTAAATAGGATCGAACACTGTAAATCGACAATTAGTAGATGTTTACGAAGCTTCATCTAAATAACCTTAGTCCACAACTAACCACAAAAACGTTTCTGTCAATGAAGCCTCCCTGAACACTTGCTAAGGTTGTTTACGAGTTTCTACTCACAGATTACGCAAATATGTTAGCTTAGTATTACAAATTATAAATAACATGTTTCAATGTTGCACATATTCATGCACCTAAATCAAAGGCATCATCAATTCATTTCCCTAGAGAAAACGCCCCTTTCCAATTCGTTTCGAATGTTGTTCTCCCCATACTGTACTAACGATTTTGCTTATCGAACATATTGTTGGAACTGGAAGTCATTCAGAAAAAAAAACATGCATATTCAGTACAGATCAGTATTACCAAGAACATCTACTTCAACTTCTGCAATCAAATTTGATTACTGGAAGTAGTTCATTCCAAAAACTAATAAATATTTACAGTACAAATAAGCCACAATAGGATTCAAGTTTTTAATAACAATCCGCCTTAACCATAAGAGCATACATACAAAACGAGATAAGCAAAATTCATATGCTTTCAAATTAACCATTCAAACCATCACAAAATATTAATTACGGTTGTCGATCACTTACCTGGACCATCTATCAAGGGTAGAACTGGGGATAAATCTGCCACAAAGCTTCCACGCAGATCTCATAGTGGCAAATCTCCTCTTTGTCGGCCTCATATGCTCCTTCCCCCCTCACCATCAGGGAAATTATTCTGTAGTCCATCGCCCTAGACAGATACTGTTCATCCATCCATGAGGCAACCCAGCAATGAGGGTCGGAGTAAGGATCATGCTGCATCGCCATCTCAGCTTTCCCTTTCCCAAAGTTTTCAAAAACCTGCTGCAACTTATACGCGAAGAGGTAGTTCTGACAACCGCTTGCGAAATACACAACTGTAGTTCTGGTGAATATTGGAGCGCATTTGGACCAGCAACCACTTTTGCATTATCTTCTCCACCGGGTAACCTAAGCACCTTAGCCTGTTTTTTAAACCAGTTAGTGATCTCCCCACAACCCTATTATCGATTATCTCAAATGGCAGATTAACAATTAAGCATTTCGTAGGGTACATGAGTTCTACTGTCATTTTTGGGTTTTTTTCCCTTTTCGCTGTAACTGCTATTAATTGTATTGAGGAGTATGAATGTTTAATATTCCACTCACCCCATTTATAATGATCACTTATTTAGGTCTGAGTTATTATTTTACTGCATGGTGTACACATTTATAATCTACCCATCAATCTTGCATTTACTTACTTGCATCAGTTCTCAATTTAGGGTAGAGTTATATGTCTAATCAAATCCAGAATTTGTATGGTTAGAGTTCAAAAATCATCATGATTACACATTAATTTATGTGTCTGTAGCATACTGAACTTTAATTGAATGCATACCAGCGAAAAAAAACCCCAAATTCGACCCCAATAAAAGCAGCCCTAATTCCAAATTGTACTTACTACTTGATATAAGGTACATATTAGCGAAAGCAGAATTGGAAATACTTACAATTTTTGGAGAATATTTACATCTTCATTATCATAGCAGATCATCGATTTTATCAGTACTATTTAAGCCTTTTTTTTTGGTGTTTTAGGTATGATGTTTTCTTCCTCCTGCGGAAGTGTTATGTGAAGGTGGTTCTTGGGGACTGTACTTATTTTTTCCAATTGTACACTACAAACACGTTTAGGAATTTTTATTATCAAAAAAAACATTACTCGACTATTAATACTTCGTACTCAAAGTTAAACAAAAAATTATTTTTGTCCTCACTGTATATATATTCTGAATATAGAACCTTATTGTAGGCAAAAAACTTCTGTTTCTCGGAAATATTCAATGTGATATAAATTACTTCGTTAAACATAGGTCCTGCTTAATATTGGTAAGACCATGAAGTAAATTTTATTGGTGATGGTAATATTGTCATGACGTCAGGTATTGTAAGTTCACATTTACGCTTATACGAATAAATTCAATATATACAAATATCCCTTACATAATGTCTATCATATTACTCCCTTCAATCAAGTCCAACCTTCCCTTTTGTTTTTTCACGTTTGCCAACACCTATTTTGCGTCGTTAATATCTTCCATAACATATTAGTAAAAAAATATGAAAATTCAATATTAATAATGTACTTTTAAAGACGAATCAAATAAGATCAACATGGATAGATTTTCTTTAATAGATTATCGTAAATATCGAAAGTTCTTCTTAACTGTGAATAATGTATAAAGAGAAAGGGAGAAGGTTGGACTTGAACAGAAGGAGTACTCCTCAGTACAGTATTTCTTATATTTACCTTTGTCATTCACGTGTTTTTCTATTACCATTCTAATAAACCAATTCACGTCTAATATCGTAAACTTAACATTTAAAACAAATATAAATTACGCAGTACCGTATATTGACAAACTACTATTACATACTTACTATTTTTTTATAATTCATTCCTTAAAATTTTAAACTGTCTACGACACAGTGTACAGTAATTTAGTAGTTCATCTGGTACATAAGATAGTCAATAATTAAGTTTTTTGATCCCACTGTAATCCCCTATAAATTCTAACGCAATACGGTGGCGGAAACACTATAGATTTGGGATTCAAACACACTGATGTTCTAAATTTTACAAAAAGAACAGTCAGTCAATACAAATGCCACTTTTCACAAAAGGGCTAAAAATAAAATTCTCCAAATGGGTTTAACAATCCAAAAATTAATATAAATGAAGTAGAGTAGGATCCATGCTACTCGCTAGCTCACACCCAAAACCCAGCAGCAAAATATTTGTCATGTTATAAACATAACAGCCACAATTCAGTGGGGAGTAACGACGACGTTCTCCCAGCCATATTACATGAAATTAAAGCATAATTACTATTATATCAAAATAGTTCAAAATGGAAAACATTTAAAACGATATAGTAAAATAATTCAAAACAATTGTCAACCTTCGTCAATATTAATAATAACGGTGTTATGTATATGAATCAGTGCAACAGAATAGACTTTCACTAGAAGAATACTAAAAACTAGCTTCGAGAACTTAGTTCAAACAAATCAAACTTTGATCTCTAATCTAGGCAACTCAACCATAATAGGACGGCGACTTATCAATGCGAGGCCCTAGCTTAAGTAAATATGCACACCCCTCCTGGAACACCAATTGTGCCCAGTTCAACCCGACGGCGTCTTACATGCGAGATACGAGCTTAAGGTCAAAATGAACATACACTCCTGGACAAGAACATGCCCAGTTCAACAACTAATGCATCCCGCCCGGATACACTAGCCTTATAACTGATGGCAAAACGTATACTCTAGACTGTATTACTCTACCCGTACACTTCTCTTATTCCATAACTCCGAAACAAAGTCATTATCGAAATTCAATAAGAATATAGTTTGTTCTTAAAAGAGGAAACTTTATAAATATAGAAACTTTTTTAAAATAATAACTTTTCAAAAGTAGGTATTATTATAAATAGAAATACATTAAAATAGGAGTTATGTAAAATAGTTAATATTAAGCCTCGAGACGTAAACATTATATTTATTATATAAATGTTTAATTCACGATTAAAAGTCAACTAAAGTCAAAATCACAATTATTTATAAAAAGATTGAAGTTTAAGTAATTAAAAGTATTTAAATAACAAATTGACAGATTTTCCAAAACTGCACTGTCTTACTTTAAAATTCGTAATTAAATCATTAAAAATCAAAATAACGTAAGATCAGTGGGGTTGAAAACTTTCGAAACTTAGCTACAA
Source organism: Agrostemma githago (assembly GCA_958450325.1). Classification (NCBI taxonomy): domain Eukaryota; kingdom Viridiplantae; phylum Streptophyta; class Magnoliopsida; order Caryophyllales; family Caryophyllaceae; genus Agrostemma; species Agrostemma githago. The sequence continues at coordinate 63,172,045 of OY288246.1, forward strand.
CTTTTATTTCAGGAGCAAATACAAATTCTAAATAAAACATGGGTTTTTATTCGTATATTTAAAAACTGTCAGAATTAGACACTCGATTGTATTTCGTTAATAAAAGACGTTTAAAAATTGATTTTAAAGAAAATCCAATTGGAAACATTATCTAGACTCTTCATATAATATGTACATAAATTAACAATATTAAATAAAAAGTTTATTATATGTTTCAAATCAGATCTTATCATAACTGGCAGATTCGCGGATTAATTTGACACCTGTTCAAAAACAATTTATTGTGACCAAACCCCTTGGAGTTACTTTACGAAATTAAATAGGAATAAATTACACTTAAAATAAATAAATAGTAGTCTCTTTTCAAAGTTTTCGGAAATAAAGTCTTTAAAACAGATTATTAAATCGCACAAAAATACTAACAAATTCTGAAACGTGCTGTAACTTTATTAAAGATAATAAAACTTTCAATTTGATAATTCAAACATTAAAATCACGAATTATTATAAAATAAAATTATTAGGTGTATGTTTTAGTCTTGACCTTTTAATACTTTTTAATAATCAAAAGAACGATTTATTCGCAAATCTCGTAAAAACGATTAAAATAACAAAACATGTGAAGATTTACGATTTTAATGTTTTTGTTATTAAAAACGAGACATAAATATATTGTCTAACAAAAATCTAATTTCTATACATGCAACTACAACAATAATACAACATAATACCGAGTAACGTGTCAATGTTACCTTAACCGAGATCCGAATCATTTAAATAATCATCTTCGTTGGATCTAGCACGAAAGCCTACAAAATAATTAAACATATGGTATTAAAACCACATTAAGTGAATATAAAGGAGAAAACGAGATGAAGAACGAGTAAGAGTAATTAAATTACTCTCGAGATCGGAAACAATTAGAGACGAATTATGATCGGATTGCTGATGAACGAAAAGAAGATAGTTTAATGTGAAATAGAGGAGAAAAGAAGACTTGTGTTGTGAATAAAATAGACTAGAATGAAAGAGAATATATAGAGAAATTAGGAAGCTAAAATATAGGAATAATCGAGTTACAAGGACTCTTAACTCAACTAGGACACGAGATGGTTGAGATGGAAAGAACAAGCACGAATCGATGTGATAAGTTTCCGATTAAAATAAATACGAGGATAAGATTTAAAATAAATAGGATAAAAATAATATGTAGTGTTGATTTAAGGTGTCCGAAAATATTTCTCAAGTCGATAAAAGTAGGTTCGTAAAATAATATAAGCATTTACGAAGAAATCAGATTAGAATGCATTAGAAAATAATTATTTATGAAATCGCGTAGTAAAATAATTAATCAACCATTTTTCAAAAATAAAATAATTTTGAGCTAGAAACCATTAAAAATATAATCGAGCATTTTTAGAAACATAAATAGTTCAAACTTGATTTTAAAACTATTGTTCATAGAAAATATTATTTTTCAAAAATAATTAAACATACTTGCGACGAAAAGAATTAAATAGGATTTTGAATAAAAATAGAATAATTAAAATCCTTTTACGAAAATGAATAATTTTAGGCTCGATAATGAAAGAGATCTCGAAATGGAAAAAATGTAATAGACGAAATATTACAGAGTTACGATATAATCGTAACGGAACAGATAGCAGAGCTAGAAAATTTGCGGGTGTTACAATCCTCCCCACTAAAAAAAAGTTTCGTCCTCGAAGCTGGACAAAAAGGCAAAAAGGAAATAGAGATTCCAAGTACGGCTCCTACAAAACTCGGGTTCCTATTTCCATCAAACAATACTAAGTCCATTAATATCAGTCACTAGGTGGTCCTACACGGTCTACAACCTCCAAAATTATCAAATGCTACAACCTCGAATACAAAGTCTTACATACTTATTCAAGCAGCAAGGTAAGAATCCACCAAATGATTTAGAATCTAGTCTCACCCATCATAACACACGTAAACCCGTAATCGATATGGCTCCTAAATCCAAAGCTCACTAGGTTTGAACTCGAAGTATATTCCATGATTTTCGAGTAAGGCACACTAAGCAAAATTCATCAATTAACAAGAAAACGAAGCCCTCAAAAATAATAACACCAACATGTTTTTGAACACATCATTGGGATACAGTTTCTTAAAAGTCCAATAAAGTTCTAATCACAACGGTGCAACCACTATGTGATTATTAATATCCCAACGAAGCCACAATCTCGTTGGTCTAAGGGTTCCTAACTGTAAATTCCATTAAGGTGCGTGGTTTGCACTAAAGAATTCCTCAAATCAAGTTTAGATCACTCAACTCGAAAGTTCATAAGTCATGACCGTATCACACTCCACGATCTAATCCGTAAAAACCAAGGTTTAATCTATGTCAACCAAAATTATTAAAAACATTAATGAGGACCTGAAATGGTACCACAACACTCAGGTTAAAACTCTAAAGAGGTTCTATGACCTTAAACATCCACGACACATCCATTAAGTACGCACTAGGTAGGAATCCCAAAATAATATTAATTTACACTTAGCTTGGTACTAGGTATTCGTCAAATAAAATATAATCTAACCATCCAAAACTTATTCAATTCTAACTACTCCTTATAATCAGGTAACCTATACCCAAGATCAACACTTAAGGTACAATCTTAATTCCATTAATTAACTAATACATATCATCGTATCAATCCTCAAAAGCTCTTACCATGTTAGGAAACAGGTACAACTCACAATCCTCAATCGTAGGTAATAAGGGGGTTACCAATCCTCAAATATCTTTAACTTCCAACAAGGTTTACTAAGACAAGAGTCGGTCTTACCAAAGAATCTCAAAAAGAAAGGTGGTAAAGTAGGAGAATATAACAGAGATTTACCACAAGAATGGGGATGAGAATTTGTAAGAGAAGAATTGGGAAGAAGTTGAGGCTGAAAGAAAAGAATAAATGATCCTAGACTACTAAGGTCTTGAACTAGAAAAGAATCTTCGGGCCTCCAGAGTTCACAAAGGAACTCGCTGGATTTCTTCATCTTCTTGTAGAGATATGAGCACACTAGTCTTGGTCGCTCCATCTGGATCCAAAGTGAAGTGATGAAGTCGCATCTAAGTCTACTACACCATCATAGAACTTGATGTTGAGAGTGCTCAGTAGATCTTCTTTCGATATAGAGCAGCATCAAATCCAAGTCTTGTCCACGCATCTTATTCTTGGGCAAATAAGACAAATATTCAATGCTAATCATTGAGTTACAAGAACAGGTAAAACCTAACAGTTAAGTCCTGATTGGGGTCGGCAGCCTGACACTAACAGCCTGCTAGGCAGGCTCCCATAGGATTGCCTAGAAAGCCAAGAAACCGACCCGGCAAACAGTCAAAACAAAAAACATAGAAGTGGGAAGAACTACCAAGGAAAACAGCTGACCGCCGGGCCAGCAGGGTGACGCGGCCTGCTGGAGCCTAGCTCTCACAACTCAAACCCGCCTACTCCCTGGGGAAATCTCCGCAGGCAGAGTAGGGATCCCTAGGGGCCTTCTCGTCATTTTGCCTAAGGTAATTGAGAGTGAGTGATGAGAAGACACCACTTGTCACCTCCTTATCCACCCATTCTCCTTCTACTTCCCTCTCTTGTGGGAAGGTATAAATACTCTTCCATTTTCCACAAGAAAGGGGTTGAATTTTCTCTCTCTAGAACTCTTACTCTTAAATCGCCACCTAGTTCCTCACGATCTAGGTTTCTTAAGGCATTCACGGACCGACTTAGGCATCGGAGAGGGTTCCCTCGGACAACCTCCGAGGCCCTGTGTGTTCTGTGTGCAGGGAGCCAGCCCATTCCGTCGGGAAGGTCCGACTGAAAGAGTAAGAGGAAGGAGAGCCTATCCGGATTGATCGATTGACATTCAAAGCAACGTTGAAACGATACGAACCCGAATTCCAGGTCGGGTTAATTGATTCCCATACCGGAACAATTTGACGCCGTCTGTGGGGAAGATCTGGTTGTATCCACGAATTACCCACAAAAATCAACCATTCCCAATTACAAAAACTAACAAATCAAAGTAATCATGCCGGAAATCGTTGACACTAGTGTCGGGGTCGGTCCGACGGACCCATCGGTGACCCCTCTATACGGCATGCCGCAGCCGGGGAGAGTTCCTCCCACCACGATCCTGGGGATGGGGGGAACCAGTCTCCTGGGCATGCCAAATGCAACTATAACACCAGAGTTGGGGGCACATCCAGGGCACACCCTGAACCTGACCCCGGCTCAGATGGTACAGACAGCTGCCTTCTTCTCTGCGATGCTAAACCAGGAGTTCACCCCTGAGGATCTGGTAGGCAGGGTTGCAACGACCCCCAGGCAGCCTCCCTCAATGAGCAAGGATGGAGTTGGGGGCACGAAGCGAACCGCCGCCAGAAACGCTCAGAGGAAAGCAAGAAGGACAGCTCAAGTATACGCGCAGGTGCAGAGGCGCATCACAGCAGGCAGCCAAGAGCCGCTTGCCCAACAACAGGCGTTCTTCATTCACACAACGGAGTCCGCGTCTGGAGAGCAGAGAGGCCTATCCCAGGGATTGCAGGAGCGGATGAGGCACAAGGAGCCTGCATCTAAGCGCCTGGGGGAAAAGCAGGGCGGAGTCTTCTCCAGGTTAACGCCAGCAGCCAAGGGACAGCCAGCCCCAGGGTTGTCCCAAAGCCTGCAATCTAAGCTTAACCGGGGGCAGCCGCTTGAGTCCAGATACCACCAGGATGACAACCTCTGCCAGTCCCGGAGAAAACGATCCAGACAAATCTCCCCTGATACGGAGGACGAAGCAGCGAGCAGGCGGCCACCGAGGCACCGCTCCCCCAGTACGAGGAAGCCGAGCCCTAGACAATGGGATATCCACAGTAACCAGTCTGGGGAAAGCAGGTCACGAATGGTAGGCAGGCCCACAAAAACTCCTCTTCATCCTGATGTGCAAGAGTACCCCATCCCGAAAATCAAGATGCCCACCATCAAGTTTGACGGAACCACAGACCCAGAGGATCATCTGGCGGCATTTGAGAGTTACATGGGCATGTATGACGTGGATGACGCAATCTGGTGTAAAATCTTCCCAACCACCCTGGTAGGGCTTGCACAAGGATGGTTCAGGGATCTTCGCCAGGGATCGATCAGCTTCTTTATAGAGTTAGCCGAGGTCTTCCTCGAACAATATGCAGGGAACAAAAGGAGGCGACTCACTCGGTTCGACCTCATGACCCTGAAGCAGAAAAAGGGCGAAAGCGTCAGGGAGTACCAAAGGAGGTTTGACTTGTCCTACCAGCAAGTCAGAGAGATTGATGATTCCACCGCCGCCTACGCCCTGACAATCTCCCTACTCCCAGGAGAAATGAAGAATCAGATGATCAGGGCCCAGCCAGAAACTTTGGCTAAGGCCAGAAAAATCGCTGAAGGGTTTATTCTGCAGGAAGAGTTTCACAGCCTGCCGGACACCCCTGCAGGCCAGACAAAGCCGCAAGGGGGACCGCAGGGTGGACGCGGCAGAAACGAACCAGGCAAACAAAGAGAGGAGGGAGATACCCCCAAGAAAGAACGCACTACCTACCAGCCAAGGTTTGACAGCTACACGGCCCTCAACAGGCCGAGGGCAGAAATCTTTGAGTTGGAGAAAGAAACAGCAAAATGGAATCGTCCAAACAAACCGCGCAGCCCAAAAGGGGATCCTAAAAAATTCTGCACGTTCCACGATTGCATAGGACACACCACAGAAGAATGCCGACACTTAAAAGACGAAATAGAGAAACTCATAAGAAACGGCTGGCTAAGTAACTATGCAGCGAGGAACAAAACCCAAAAGGAAGCGGCGGACAAGCCTGAAGGCTTGGCCCAAAATCGCACAATCAGTCATGTAGTATCAGGAGATGCAGAGGGGCGAACTAGCAGACGAAGCCAGAAAAGGCAGATCCATGAATTACGGAACCAAATTTGCTAGGCCGAGGGGGCAGCAAGTCCAAAAGGCACTACCCTGAGCATCACCCCTGAAGATGCGGGGAGAGTCATATACCCGAATTAGCAATCACATTGTCAAGATGTGCATGGTGGACACTGGCGCCTACACAAACCTTTTGTACAAAGACGCCTTTGAGAAAATGAATCTAGAAAAAAGACATCTGAAGCCAGCCCCTGGATCTTTGTATGGGTTCAGTGGGGCAGGTGTACTTCCCATGGGGGTTATCGACTTACCAGCGACATTTGGGGAGGGGGCCACTGCCAGGAATGTCAGGGCGTCATTTGTCGTGGTGGATGCAAAGTCTGCATACAACGCCCTTATTGGCCGAGCCACCCTAGATGAAATCGAAGCTGCTGTGTCGATCAGGGCTCTCACCATAGCCTATGTGACAGACTTTGGCATGGAAGGAAAGGTCCACGGAGATCAAGAGTCAGTCAGACATTGCTACACCGTGACCCTGCAAGCCCATGAGACAAAAAGGAAAGGAAAGCGAAAAGCCGAAGGCTCTCCCAGTAGGGAGGGTGAAATCCCGGCTGCCCAGCAAAAAGCGGCCCACTTAGAACCTGAAGGGGAGAGCATGCTGGTGGACTTAGAACCAGGGAGGCAGGTCCTCATAGGGGCCGACCTAGAGGAGTCCTACCAAAAGGAGTTAATTGCAGTCTTGAGAGAAAACAGGGACGTATTTGCCTACTCTGCGGATGAGATGCCAGGGGTCGACCCGGCTTTTATTGTTCACAAGCTGAACGTTAGCCCGGAAGCTCGCCCTGTAAAGCAAAAGAAAAGAAACATGTCCGTAGAGAAAGACGCGACGATAAAAGAAGAAATAGACAAACTCTTAAAGGCAGACTTCATCGAAGTCTGTGACTACCCTGAATGGTTGGCAAACGTTGTGATGGTAAAAAAGTCGTCGGGCGCATGGAGAATGTGCGTAGACTTCACGAATCTTAACAAAGCCTGCCCAAAAGACCGCTACCCCCTGCCTAGGATAGACCAACTGGTGGACGCCATTAATGGGTATACCACGTTAAGTTTCTTGGATGCATTCTCAGGGTACCATCAAGTGTACCTCTGGCAGCCTGACAGGATGAAGTGCGCCTTCATAACCAGCCATGGCACTTACATGTATAAGATGATGCCATTTGGGCTGAAGAATGCAGGCGCCACCTATCAGCGATTGGTGGACAAGGTCTTTGAAAACCAAAAAGGGAGAAACTTGAAAGCCTATGTCGGAGACGCAATTGTCAAGAGCAAGGGGGACAAGGAGCATCTAACAGACCTGCAGGAAACATTCTCCTGCCTGCGGTCATACAAGATGAAGCTGAATCCGAAAAAATGCAAATTCGGAGTCCGATCCGGAAAATTCCTAGGATTCTTAGTCAGCTCCAGGGGGATAGACGCCAATCTCGAAAAAGTTCAGGCGGTCCTAGACCTCCCGAAGCCTAAGACCATAAGGGACATTCAGCGGCTCACAGGCAGGATGGCTGCCCTGGCCCGCTTTATCGCCAGATCGGCAGACAAGTCCACCCCATTCTTCAAAGTGTTGAAGGGCAATAAGCAATTCAAATGGGAAGATGAACAAAAGAAAGCCTTCGAACAATTGAAGGAACACCTGAAGAAACTCCCTACCTTGGCAAGACCAGTGGCCAGAGAAAAACTGTACCTATACATTGTTGTCACCAACACAACAGTAAGTGCAGTCATCCTAAAGGAGGAAGCAAGCTCACAGCAGCCCATCTACTTTGTGAGTCACGCCCTGGGGGCAGCCGAAAGAAACTATCCTTTGATAGAAAAAGCCGCCTATGCAGTCATCATTGCAGCCAGAAAACTCAGACCCTACTTTGACGCACATCCCGTTGTGGTCCTCACCGACCAGCCACTGGAAAAGATATTGGAAAATTTTGAGAAATCAGGAAGGCTGCTAAAATGGGCAATCGAGTTAAGCGGGCTGGGGATATCATACCAACCGAGGACAGCCATCAAGGCACAAGCCCTGGCTGACTTCCTGGCTGAATGTTCCCATTCAGGGGAAGAAGAGCCCCCCGCCGAAGAATGGACCGTGCACACTGACGGATCCTCAACAGCCAATGGTGCAGGGGCAGGCGTTGTACTGACCAACCCTGAGGGAGTGGATTTTGAGCATGCGCTCAAATTCACCTTCCTTGCATCAAACAACGAGGCGGAATATAAGGCCGTACTCGCAGGGATAAATCTGGCCAAGGCAGCAGGGGCAGAGCGGGTTGTACTAGCAACTGACTCCCAGCTCATTGCTAATCAAATTAATGGAGAATATGAGGCTAGAGATCATACCATGGCCACCTACCTTGAAAAAGTAAAACAGGAGCTATCAAGCCTGAAGTCCTATGAAATCAAGCAAATACCCCGATCACAGAATAATCGGGCTGACGCTCTGTGAAAACTGGCCAGCTCCAGCCTGCAAGACATAAGAAGGTCGGTTTGGGTTGATGTTATGCATGAAAGGTCCACCACTGCCTGTCAGGCAGTCAGCACCATTGAGGAGGGACAGGAAAACTGGATGACCCCCCTCATTCAGTTCAAAAAGTACGGCATCCTACCACCTGATCCGGTACAGAAAAACAAAAACAGGCCAAAGCAGCCTGGTTCATAATCATTGACGAAGAGCTCTACAAGAAATCTTTCACTTACCCCCTGCTCAGATGCCTAGGGGCAGACCAGGCTGCTGAAGTTCTAGAGGACATCCACTCAGGAATCTGTGGACATCACATCGGAGGAAGGTCATTGGCCCACAAAGCTCTAAGGGCAGGCTACTACTGGCCTACCATGCTAGCAGATGCTAGAAGCCTAACCCAAAAATGCAGAAAATGCCAACTCTTCGCTCCGTTAATCCATGTCCCAGCCCAAGAACTCAGGCCGATTTTATCTCCAATTCCTTTCGCCCAATGGGGGATGGACATACTGGGTCCCTTTACCACAGCTACTGGGGGACGAAAATTTCTAATCGTGGGGATAGACTACTTCACAAAGTGGGTTGAAGCTGAAGCAGTCCCAAACATCACCGAGCTGGCGGTAAGGAAGGTCATTTGGAGGAACAATATAACAAGATTTGGCCTCCCAAAAACATTGGTATTTGATCATGGGAGGCAATTTGATAATGACCTCCTAAGAGCCTGGCTGGAGGGGCATGGGATAGTCGTCGCCTATTTCGCCGTCTGCCACTCCCAGACCAATGGGCAGGCCGAGGCCGCAAACAAACAGATCTTAAACGGACTCAGAAAAATGGTAGATGACCTCAAGGGAAGATGGGCAGATGAGCTACCAAGCATCCTATGGTCAATAAGGACCACCAGAAAAGAGTCAACAGGACAGACACCCTTTGGCCTGGTGTATAGAGCAGAGGCTCTGCTACCCATCGAAGTGCGAATTCCTACCCTGCGATCTCAGCAATACAACCAGGCTGACAACGACGAAGCAATGGCCGAAGCTCTTGACCTAGTCCACGAAGTCAGGGAGGAGGCCAGCACCAACATAGCAGCCTACCAGCAAAGAATGAGAAAAGCGTACAACAAAAGGGTGCATGAGAGAAGATTTCAGGTAGGCGACCTAGTACTAAGGAAGACACAGGCTGTTGGAAAATCTAGAGAACACGGCAAACTAAGCGCCAACTGGGAAGGCCCATACCAAGTGACCCAAATCTTGGGAACAGGCACGTACAAAATCGCCAACCCAGCAGGCCAAGAGTTGAACGCACACTGGAACGCCGACACCCTAAAAATATACTATGTATAGCTAAGCCTTAAGGAAATCACGTCCATAGAAAAAATACTGGCGGAGGACGATCAAAAAGAAATGTCGACGACTCCGACCAATCTTATGTTTTAACAAAATTTCTATAACACTCAAGAATTCATACTCGTTGTCTGTTTAAGCTTGCGCTCTCACACACAAACGAGCAGGGGGCAATAGGGGGAGGCCCCCCTGTTGCCAGAACCAAGAAAAAGGGACACCCCAGCAAAAACTTTGAAACCGCTACCTATCCCCAGGCAGGAAGGATGCAGGCCACACACAGCTAACAAGGACTGAGGGCAATTCCCCCAACCTTGTATAAAAAACGCAAAAGCCCTCCCTGCCTGCCTCTGGGAAGGCAGGGAGCAAGCTCCCTGGACTCCAAGCAGAGGCCAGGGACAGGCCAGGCTACGCACGACTGACAAGGACTGGGGGCAGTTCCCCCAACCTTGTATAAAAAACGCAAAAGCCCTCCCTGCCTGCCTCTGGGCAGGCAGGGAGCAAGCCCCCTGGACTCCAAGCAGAGGCCAGGGACAGGCCAGGCTACGCACGACTGACAAGGACTGGGGGCAATTCCCCCCAACCTTGTATAAAAAACGCAAAAAGCCTTCCCTGCCTACCTCTAGGCAGGCAAGGGGCAGGCCCCCTGGACTCCGAGCAGAGGCCAGGGACAGGCCAGGCTATGCACAGCTAGCAAGGATTGGGGGCAATTCCCCCCAACCTTGTATAAAAAACGCAAAAACCTTCCTTGCCTACCTCTGCGCAGGCAGGGGGCAGGCCCCCTGAACTCCGAGCAGAGGCCAGGGACAGGCCAGGCTGCGCACAGCTAACAAGGGCTGGGGGCAATTCCCCTAACCTTGTATAAAAAAACGTAAAAGAAGCAGACTAAAACAAAGGAAAGGCATTCCATAACAGAACCCATGAAGGGTAGAAAGTTTTTACAAAACAACTAAGGCAAAGATCCGGAATAATAGATATTACAGACAGCTAGCCATAACAAAGGCTCAGCGCAGAGAGTAAGGCTATTACAAGAAAGGATAAGCATCATGGAGCATCCTGGCTTGGGCCGGCAGCTGCCTCCGGTGGTCTGGCCGCCCGAGCCTCATTCTTAGCAGAGTAGAGACTCCGGAAAGCCTCTTCATCAAACGCGGGGAACATTTCCCCAATCACCTCCATCACCAACTCCAGGGAAGAGTTGGCACCACTCACAAAGCTTGCATCCACCGCAGCCTCGGTCTCCTCCGCAAGGGCCTCTTTTTCTTTCTTCCACTCTCCCTTGGCCTGCTCAAAGGCCGAGTCAGCTCTGGACATTTGCTCCTCCAAATCAGCTACTTTTCCTTTTAGGTGCCCCATCTCAGCCAGAGAAAGGGTAGCCTGCTCCATTGACAAACGGCTCTCCTTCAGATCAGCTTCCAGCTTGGCTACTTCCCTCATAGCTCTCTCTCCCTGAAGTTTCCATTGACCAGCCTGGCCCTTTGCCTCCTCCAGCTCACCCTCTTGCCTCGCCAGCTTCTCTTTTAAGTTGTTTATTAAAGTTATGTCCCTCTCCACCATAGCCAGGCGGTCAGGAGGAGGAGCCCCTGGTGTGACGGTCAATTCTTCATCACTCAGACGGCTGAGAGCCGCCAGCTCGGCAAACGCCAGCAAAACCTTGGAGGTACGCTGGATATATTGGAGCACCTGGTGAGAAGTTGAAGTCACGGACTTGGTAAGGCGGTCAGCCAAGACGACGCCAGAGTCGGAAACAGGCCCGATACGTCCACACTATCACCAGCAGTATAATGGAACTCCGTGTTCTCCTCTGGAAAAGGAATGCTCAGAAGTTCACGTGCAGGGCGCTTTGCTTCAGGGGAAGCAACATCCGCCTCCAAATCCACCACATCAGCTTCTGAAGGCTCCCTACCCCTCTTCTTTCTCGGCTCCAAAGGGACACTCTCCCCAGTCCCCTCTGAATTCACAGGGTGCGATCCCTGAGAAGTTCGGGTCCCGGCTGGAGAGACGCCCTGCTTCTGACCAGGAGAGGGGGTGGCCCCTGAAGTGACCTCAGCTTCCCTTTCATGGGTACTGGGGGAAGGGGTCGTCGGCTTTGCTGACGGCAGTCGGGGAGGGAGAGGCAGCCTTCTACCAGCGGCAAAATCCTTTACAAGCTTCATCAAGCTTTTCTCCCCTTTCTTGAAATTTGAAGGGAGGGAGGGGCGCTTGGAAAGGACGACAAACTCCTCACTCAAACCTAACCTCTTAACTTGCCTCCTTGTCCAACGGCAAGAAACAAAGTCTGCAAGAGAAAAAAGGGCAGTCAGTTAAGAAGCAAAGGAATAAGACATCTCAGAAAAATCGCGCCAGCAAAAGCCCCCCAGAACTACCTTCACGGCTAGTGATTAGGCCCAAGGGGAGCAAATACTCGTCTGTGGTTATAAGCTCCGCATGAGGGAGCCAGAAAGCAGGGCCAAAGGCACCGGATTTATCCGCAACAATTTCAAACTTCTTGATTAAAATCTCTTCCTTCGGACTCAGCTTAACCTCCAGGGCCTTCCCCCCGACACCTGGGTGGTACTCTTCACGGGTTTCCATACGCCTGTGAACATGGTTCCTAAAATGCCTAGGAATCCTCCACCCTAACGCGCTATGTACGTACAAGAAATTATTTTTCCAGTCTTTCAGGCTGTTCAAAGCCGGCCAGACCAGGGCGTACTTCTTCTGTCTCTGCAGGGACCAATAACCAGGGGAACCGTCCCCCCCCCCCCTGACGAAGATACCATTTGAAGACCAACCATGAAGCGAATGGCATCAATGTAAGGCCCCTCGCCATGGAAAAGACAGGTCCAAGTGTAAGCTATCAAGGACCTAATAGCTGAGGCAGTCAGCTGAGCTATAGCAACATTCATCCTCCTGAAGGTCTCCTCCAGGAAGGGATGAAGAGGGAATCGCTGGCCGAATTCTAAAGCCTTGTGATAAACAGCCACACAACCCTCCGGGGGCAGCATACCGTGTCCTTCTCCCCCGGGACTACGACAGTGTACCCTTCCCCAAAATTATAGAACTTTTCAATTTCCTCGGCAGCATTGCTTTCTAGGATCAAGTCCCTATTCTTGGCCTCGGGGTAGGTCTTTAAGGGAACTAAGTATTTCTTCCTATCCAAATAGTAAGTTTTTCCCCTCTCCCTACAGATGAGGGGGCCGGCAATCCTGGAAGGGTCTACTTCTAGGACCTCATTATCAGAGTCAACAACGTCAAAAGGAGCGGGTTCAGGTGATTCTGCACCCTCCCCCCTGTCAAGATCCTCCTCTTCCCTGGGTCCAACCCCAGAAGAGGAGGCTAAATCGCGCCTATCCTCGTCTCCACCTTCATTCCTCCCCAGTAAAGAACCAAAAGAAAAAGCGCGGACTCGAGACATACTCGGTATGAAGAAAAGTACCGAGGAAAGGGAAAGAAGACGAAGATTCAAAGAAAGATTCTAACCTAGAATGTCGGTCGTCGCCGGAAAATGTGACAGTAGACACTTCTTGACCTCACAAAGTTCTCAGCAACGAGGACGATTTGGGAGTATGAGAGAAGTTACGAATTTTGAAAAGTGTAAAAGAAGGAAATGAAAGAGGAGAGGGGCTTATATAAAAGCCCAGGAAGCCTAAAAGACCACCTCTCTGACAAGACGTCCCCAATAACCTACCCCACGTGTCACGCGCTGAACGCAAGCTGCTCACCCCTTCCCAAGAAGGGCCTCGAAAAGCCAAAAAGTGTCAGAGGAATAGTCGACTGGCTACGTCATCCCCGCAAATAAAAAAAAAACAAAGAGAATAGCCAAGTCGCTCGGATTTTTTTATTAGCCTTAATGGAAAATGGGCAGGTTACATATCGTGCCAGGCAAGTAAAGAAAATACATAAGAAAGTACATAAAAGCCTAAATTTCTGGCTCAACGCACTTATGCCCGGCTAAGCAGGCCTAATCATCATCTAAATCTGGAGAATGGTCTCCAGGGCTACTTTGACCCCCGAAGTCCGATCCCCAATCCCAGTCTAGGGAGTCCTTGAAAGGGTCGTCAGGGAGTCCATCCTCATCCCTGTCACTCAGACAGCCTAGACCCTCACTGTCTTCGGAGTCTCGGCTACTGTCATCCCAATCCCTGCCATAGGGAACAGCCTGGGATTCATCACAAGTACGACAACCTGTTCTCTTCACAGGCGAAGAGGGGCCTGACCCCAGGGAAGAATCTGCATCAGAGCAGTCGGGGTCAAATTGTTCAGGGTGCAGCCACGGGAAACATTCGTGGCATCCCCGATCAAAGCACCCACCTCCCTAAGGACAGCGCCTAAATCTGGAAGCAGCAGGAGGCGAAGATCTCTTGGGGCGCTTGCCCGCCCTGATGGAAGCTTTCCGACCACTCCGACGAGGGTGTGGCCGTGAACGACGGCTGCGGCAGATGGCCCGGTAAGCCGCCCGAGCATACCGGAGTCTCCAAAATCCTCTGAAAAGAAAGGTGACAGTACGAACTCCATGGCGAGTAATGGACTTTTTGATCCAAACCATAATTCAACGGAGAGAAGTGGAAGGATTGAGGATGAGTTAAACGAAAATGGCAAGAAAAGCTGGAATTTATACAAGTGAAACGCAGCATTAAATGGTGTCCCAACCTCCCTGGAAGGGGAAACCACCAATCACAAAGTCTTCACGTTTCCCGAAAATCCACCGAGCAAAGAAGGGTAATCATTGCAAGAAACCTTCAAATCTTTGCATACCTGACACAACTGAGAATCATTCCTCGGGAAGGTACAAAACATTAAATAAGTCAACCTCCCTCCATCTAAGTAAAGGTCGCCAGCCGGAAGGAAGCCTTGCTCCCCTCCAGCTTGCGAGGGCCAATTGATTGGGGTCGGCAGCCTGACACTAACAGGCTGCTAGGCAGACTCCCATAGGATTGCCTAGAAGGCCCAGAAACCGACCCGGCAAACAGTCAAAACAAAGAACATAGAAGTGGGAAGAACTACCAAGGAAAACAGCTTACCGCCGGGCCAGCAGGGTGACGCAGCCTGCTAGAGCCTAGCTCTCACAACTCAAACCCGCCTACCCCCTGGGGAAATCTCCGCAGGCAGAGCAGGGATCCCTAGGGGCCTTCTCGTCATTTTGCCTAAGGTAATTGAGAGTGAGTGGATGAGAAGACGCCACTTGTCACCTCCTTATCCACCCATTCTCCTTCTACTTCCCTCTCTTGTGGGAAGGTATAAATACTCTTCCATTTCCCACAAGAAAGGGGTTGGATTTTCTCTCTCTAGAACTCTTACTCTTAAATCGCCACCTAGTTCCTCACGACCTAGGTTTCTTAAGGCATTCACGGACCGACTTAGGCATCGGAGAGGGTTCCCTCGGACAACCTCCGAGGCCCTGTGCGTTCTGTGTGCAGGGAGCCAGCCCATTCCGCCGGGAAGGTCCGACTGAAAGAGTAAGAGGAAGGAGAGCCTATCAGGATTTATCGATTGACATTCAAAGCAACGTTGAAACGATACGAACCCGAATTCCACGTCGGGTTAATTGATTCCCATACCGGAACAAGTCCTTAATTTGGTTTCTACCCATCTCTCACTAATCTTTCATTAATGTTCAAATCATTTACTGGTGTTTTTCCTAAAATCAGGTGTAAGCGTCGGGAGCAACGATGCTTTGATACCAACTGTAATCCCCTATAAATTCTAATGCAATACAGTGGCGGAAACACTGTAAATTTGGGATTCAAACACACTGATATTCTAAATTTTACAAAAAGAACGGTCAGTCAATACAAATGCCACTTTTCACAAAAGGGTTAAAAATAAAATTCTCCAAATGGGTTTAACTATCCAAAAATTAATATAAATGAAGTAGAGTAGGATCCATGCTACTCGCTAGCTCACACCCAAAACCCAGCAGCAAAATACTTGTCATGTTATAAACATAACAGCCACAATTCAGTGGGGAGTAACGACGACGTTCTCCCAGCCACATTACATGATATTAAAGCATAATTACTATTATATCAAAATAGTTCAAAATGGAAAACGTTTAAAACGATATAGTAAAATAATTCAAAACAATTGTCAACCTTCAAGTCAATATTAATAATAATGGCGTTATGGATATGAATCAGTGCAACAGAATAGACTTTCACTAGAAGAATACTAAAAACTAGCTTCGAGAACTTAGTTCAAACAAATCAAACTTTGATCTCTAATCTAGGCAACTCAACCATAATAGGACGGCGACTTATCAATGCGAGGCCCTAGCTTAAGTAAATATGCACACCCCTCCTGGAACACCAATTGTGCCCAGTTCAACCCGACGGCGTCTTACATGCGAGATACGAGCTTAAGGTCAAAATGAACATACACTCCTGGATAAGAACATGCCCAGTTCAACAACTAATGCATCCCGCCCGGATACACTAGCCTTATAACTGATGGCAAAACGTATACTCTAGACTGTATTACTCTACCCGTACACTTCTCTTATTCCATAACTCCGAAACAAAGCCATTATCGAAATTCAATAAGAATATAGTTTGTTCTTAAAAGAGGAAACTTTATAAATATAGAAACTTTCCTAAAATAATAACTTTTCAAAAGTAGGTATTATTATAAATAGAAATAGATTAAAATAGGAGTTATGTAAAATAGTTAATATTAAGCCTCAAGACGTAAACATTATATTTATTATATAAATGTTTAATTCACTATTAAAAGTCAACTAAAGTCAAAATCACAATTATTTATAAAAATATTGAAGTTTAAGTAATTAAAAGTATTTAAATAACAAATTGACAGATTTTCCAAAACTGCACTGTCTTACTTTAAAATTCGTAATTAAATCATTAAAAATCAAAACAACGTAAGATCATGGGGTTGAAAACTTTCAAAACTTAGCTACAACTTTTATTTCAGGAGCAAATACAAATTCTAAATAAAACATGGGTTTTTATTCGTATATTTAAAAACTGTCAGAATTAGACACTCGATTGTATTTCGTTAATAAAAGACGTTTAAAAATTGATTTTAAAGAAAATCCAATTGGAAACATTATCTAGACTCTTCATATAATATGTACATAAATTAACAATATTAAATAAAAAGTTTATTATATGTTTCAAATCAGATCTTATCATAACTGGCAGATTCGCGGATTAATTTGACATCTGTTCAAAAACAATTTATTGTGACCAAACCCCTTGGAATTACTTTACGAAATTAAATAGGAATAAATTACACTTAAAATAAATAAATAGCAGTCTCTTTTCAAAGTTTTCGGAAATAAAGTCTTTAAAACAGATTATTAAATCGCACAAAAATACTAACAAATTCTGAAACGTGCTGTAACTTTATTAAAGATAATAAAACTTTCAATTTGATAATTCAAACATTAAAATCACGAAAATTATAAAATAAAATTATTAGGTGTATGTTTTAGTCTCGACCTTTTAATACTTTTTAATAATCAAAAGAACGATTTATTCGCAAATCTCGTAAAAACGATTAAAATAACAAAACATGTGAAGATTTACGATTTTAAAGTTTTTGTTATTAAAAACGAGACATAAATATATTGTCTAACAAAAATCTAATTTCTGTACATGCAACTACAACAATAATACAACATAATACCGAGTAACGTGTCAATGTTACCTTAACCGAGATCCGAATCATTTAAATAATCATCTTCGTCGGATCTAGCACAATAGCCTACGAAATAATTAAACATATGGTATTAAAACCATATTAAGTGAATAGAAAGGAGAAAATGAGATGATGAACGAGTAAGAGTAATTAAATTACTCTCGAGATCGGAAACAATTAGAGACGAATTATGATCGGATTGCTGATGAACGAAAAGAAGATAGTTTAATGTGAAATAGAGGAGAAAAGAAGACTTGTGTTGTGAATAAAATAGATTAGAATGAAAGAGAATATATAGAGAAATTAGGAAGCTAAAATATAGGAATAATCGAGTTACAAGGACTCTTAACTCAACTAGGACACGAGATGGTTGAGATGGAAAGAACAAGCACGAATCGATGTGATAAGTTTCCGATTAAAATAAATACGAGGATAAGATTTAAAATAAATAGGATAAAAATAATATGTAGTGTTGATTTAAGGTGTCCGAAAATATTTCTCAAGTCGATAAAAGTAGGTTCGTAAAATAATATAAGCATTTACGAAGAAATCAGATTAGAATGCATTAGAAAATAATTATTTTTGAAATCGCGTAGTAAAATAATTAATCAACCATTTTTCAAAAATAAAATAATTTTGAGCTAGAAACCATTAAAAATATAATCGAGCATTTTTAGAAACATAAATAGTTCAAACTTGATTTTAAAACTATTGTTCATAGAAAATATTATTTTTCAAAAATAATTAAACATACTTGCGACGAAAAGAATTAAATAGGATTTTGAATAAAAATAGAATAATTAAAATCCTTTTACGAAAATGAATAATTTTAGGCTCGATAATGAAAGAGATCTCGAAATGGAAAAAATGTAATAGACGAAATATTACAGAGTTACGATATAATCGTAACGGTACAGATAGCAGAGCTAGAAAATTTGCGGGTGTTACACCCACACTTTTCTTCTACAGCTTTTGATAATAATTAAGGAACAACAACCCGTGAAATTTTTCATGTGTATCACACTAGTATTATGTAAGTTAAATTCTTAAATTAAATAATTAATGGTTGATTTTTGTGGATATTTATGAATGGACTATAAAGATATGATCGATGAGTTTGCTTCTCAAAATGCAAGGAGGACCGATTTATTTAAAAAAAATTGAGTAATCTATATCTATATATACTATTAAAACTCAAACAAAGTCATCATATTTCTTCATTTCATTTTGAGAGTATTTGAGAAAGTCATGTCACTCTCTTCTCATTGGTTATTTTTTTTAAATAGAAAATAAAATAATTAATTTGTGTATTGAATGTTTAATATTAAATGCAAATAGTTGATATTAAAAATTAGATTTATGTACTCCATCCATATTTTTTATATGATGTTTTGATTTTTTGAGGTGAGACTTTCACTTTAATTTATATGTAAATGTATTTGTCCAAAAAATTTAAAATTTGCACTATAAAATTCTTTACAAAAAGAGGTTTCAAATGAATATACATTTCATCATATTTTTTTCTTATATTGTGAGAGATATTGAAGAGAGAAGTTTTCCCAAAAAGTGAGAATGACTTATTAAAAAAAATAGAGAGAGTATTTTATAAAAAGATTTATGCATTTTATTCAAATAGTTGGTTAATTTCTTCTTCTTTTTTAGAAAATAAAATAAGTAATTTGTTTATTGAATGTGTAACCCCAAGTATTTTGGAACTAAGGCTTTGTTGTTGTTGTTGTTGTGTATTGAATGTGTAGTTGAAATGTTTATGGCGAACTATAAGATAACGGTCAAGCCAACCGATAAGAGGAATAAAGATAACACAAAAAACATAAGATAATAAGGAAAGGAGAAAGAGGAAAGAAACGTAAGGAACCATCATCATAAACTTCAATCATAATATAATACGGAGTACACAACTAATAATGGAAAATATAGAACAAAACTAACACAGACAAATGTGAAACATAAAAATTAGAAACAAGCCCAACAAAGGCAAGAGCAACAAACTCAAAAATATAGACGAGAGAAAACAAAGGAGAAACTAGCACAAGGTCGAAAAAAAATGATACATCCCATTATTTGTATAATTTAACGTACAAAAGTTAATAAAGCAAAAAATATAAAATAGGGGAGAAGAAAAATGGAGAGAGATGTTAGAGTACTGTCTTATCTATATATATCCTCTACCCTTTAAAAAGAGAGAAGTTGGAGTACTGTAGCTTAGCTACAGTACTGCAACAATAAACCCTAAAAAAAAGTATAAATAGTGTGCTCCTGGTGTGCGCGTCTTCCCCTTCTACCATTCTCATTCCTAAAAATTGCAGTCTCTCTCTATTCCTTCTATTTACATCTCTCTCTATTCCTCATCTTGCTTTTGATTCCTTTTTTGTTCTTGATTTTCGGTTTCGTTTCGTTTTGGCTTCCTGATTTGCGTTTTTGTTGCCATTGATTGTCGTTTTGGGTTATTGATTCGCGTTTATGTTGCCAGCGATTGTCGGTTTGCCTTTCTGGTTTCTTTTTTTTCGCTGTGGGGTTCCTCACGTAGCTCTTTTTCCCTTTCAGGTTGAGGATCTGTGATTATAGGCTCTCTTCTCTTCAACTTGCCTTCGATTTTGCTTTTCTTTTTTTCCTAATGTTAGTTGTTTGCCGTTTCAGGATGTGGATCTGGGATCATGGAGCTTTTGATTCTCCAGGTTTCTGGGTTTTGTTTCTGTTTTGGATTCTTGTTTCCTTTTTTTTTGCTGCTGGTGCCTTATTGTCGTTTCAGGAAGTGGATCTCACGGTTTTGCCAACCTTTTTTTTTATTTCTTTTGTGAGATTTCTGTTCGGATTTGATGATGGGGTTTTCATGACCTGATGTTTTCTCTGCATTTTCAGATTAGTTATTTTTAATGAAGTTTCGATATTTGATTGATAGGGTTCTGATGGCGCACTGTATTGATGTTGCTCTTTTTTCCTTTCGTTTCAGGTAAGCTGATGGCTCGCAAAGTTTGGTTTTGTTAGGGTTTCGGATGATCTAGGTATTATTTGATTTGTTTACTGTTTTTTTAGGGTTTCTGAGTGTTGGGTTCTTCTCCGATTTTTCTGTGCTGGGAATTGATCAGTTTTTTGTCTTGATTGTGGGATTTTATGATTTTCCCTTTCGTTTCAGGTAAGTCGATCGATCGCAAAGTTTGGCTTTTTAGGGTTTGGGATGCTCCAAGTATTATTTGATTTGTTTATTGTTTTTTTCGGGTTTCTGATTGTTGGGTTCTTCTCTGATTTTTCTGTGCTACGCATTGATCTGTTTTGTTGTTTTGATTGTGGGATTTTGTGAGATGATGAAGAATAGGTGGGAAATTCAGGAGAGCGCCATGGTAGGAGGACGTGAAGAGATGAGAAACCCAGTTGAGGGTCCGGTTAGTATATCAGGTCAGAAAGGTCTGATCATATGCCTGAAACCGAGGTTCTTGTCTGATAATCTCACTATGTCAGTTAGGTTGCAAAAAAAGGTAATTTCCGTTGAATATTCTAACTATTTACCTTAGGTTTCATAATTTTTTGGTATGATTTGGCCGTTAATATTTTTGTTTGTTTTTAATGTACAATCGAAATTGATATAGTCGACATTTGTGCGAATCTCTCCACGTATTTTCTCATACACGTATTAAACCATTTGGTTAACGGTTAATGTTGTAGGACTTACTGTCATGCTTATTTGCAGATGGCGGAAAATAACTCGTGTTGATGGAGTTTGTTCTGGTTGGGGTCATGCATCTGAGACCCTAGAACTGGCAGATGCACTGCACGCGAAGGGAATTGTATTTTTAGGGCCTACAGGTACTTCAATGGCTGCGCTAGGAGATAAAATCGGTTCATCATTGATCGCTCAAGCTGCTGATGTTCTAACTCTTCCGTAGAGTGGTTCTCATGTATGCCTCAAGCTTCTCGTTAATTTTGCCGGTTGTTTGTTGCTGGAGTTTGCTCCATTGTCTGAATAACTGTCTTACAGGTAAAAGTCCCTGCAGAGAGTTGCTTGAATACAATCCCTAATGATATATATAGGCCAGCTTGTGTTTTTGCCACGGAGGAAGCGATTTCAAGTTGTCAAATAGTTGGTTATCCAGCCATGATTAAAGCCTTGTGGGGTGGTGGAGGAAAACGAATTAGAAAGGTGTGCTTGTGTTTGGTCACGATAATCGAGGATATTTTGAACAGCTTAGATTTCATTAAGTCCCTAATCTCATGAATGAGCATGCTTTTTTTTCCAGGTTCATAATGACGATGAGATTTTGATGATGGGTTTTGGGTTTAGGAGTGCATGTTCTTTTGTTTGCTTGGTTGATTTTTTTTTGTACTGATCTTGGTTTTTTAACCTTTCGTTTCAGGTAGAGTGATTGATTTCAGGTGAATTAATCGATTCAGGTCAATTTTGATGTAAGTTTATTTGCAATTAAATTTATTTGCATCTACCCTTGTCTAATATGATTAAGTTTGCTTTTATTGATGATTTCTTGTATTTTTTTATGTGGGTCTTCTTCGTTCCCGTCTTCCTTTAATTTGAGCTCTTTGGGGTTTTATTATCTGGCCTTTGTTTTTTTTCCCTGGGTATTGTTCTCTTTTCGGTTTATGTTCTCGGATTTGTAGGGTTTCGGTTTTGGTTATTGTTTATGCCTGTTATTTGATTCGGGAAATTACTTTGTTTTTGGTTTGAACCCAGATCTTTGTAACTTTTTCTTTCGTCGTTGCTCAATCGCTACTTTTTTTCTCTTTTGCTCCGTTATCAGATTGCAGCTTTGAATTCGAAGGAAAAAGGAATGACAAGGAAAAAAGTAGATCGCAAATTCTCGTATCCGTATGTCTCTATCTTTGATATGAAACTTGTATTTGTGTCTATCATTCAATTGTTGTTTGTTCATCTCATGATTGTGAAGTTTGTATCGATTTTCTCATTCAATTGATGTTTGCTTATTTGATCATGTTGATGATGATAAATTTTGTGTCACTTTTCTCATTCAATTGATTTTTGTTTCTTTGATCATGTCGGTGATGACGATGAATTTTGTATCGCTTTTCTTATTCAATTAAGTTTGGTTTATTTGATCATGTTGATGTAGGATTACAACCCTTAAACCCAATGACCTGTTACGAGTATTAACCGAAAAGACAAAAGTAGAGGGATAACAATCATACCTTATTTGCAGCGGAACAGCGTATTAATAAGAAGTATAATAAACCCAGAAATATATATAATCTTCACAGACAGAATAAATAATCTTCCACGGACAGAATAAATAATTCCCACGGACAGAATAAAGCACCCCAAACGTGATGCCTCCTTTGGTATCCACACGGCTACGGAACTGCGACGTATATGCTAGTATAAGGGTTTTGTGAGACGGTCTCACAAAATTCTCTCTCTAATAATATATGAATCATTACTCACAATTGTCTCATTTGGTTCATCATATGAACCTCCTTATATAGGAGAGATAGGTTACCTACCTAACCTAGAAGTTATTCCATAACTCCAATTGGTATAATTAGATTATCACAATAACTCTAGTTACCATAACTAGATTATTACTATCCTCTACCCTTTAAAAAGAGAGAAGTTGGAGTATTGTAGCTTAGCTACAGTACTGCAACAGTAAACCCTAAAAAAAAAGTATAAATAGTGTGCTCCCGGTGTGCGCGTCTTCCCCTTCTACCATTCTCATTCCTAAAAATTGCAGTCTCTCTCTATTCCTTCTATTTACATCTCTCTCTATTCCTCATCTTGCTTTTGATTCCTTTTGTGTTCTTGATTTTCGGTTTCGTTTCGTTTTGGCTTCCTGATTTGCGTTTTTGTTGCCATTGATTGTCGTTTTGGGTTATTGATTCGCGTTTATGTTGCCAGTGATTGTCGGTTTGCCTTTCTGGTTTCTTTTTTTTTCGCTGTGGGGTTCCTCACGTAGCTCTTTTTCCCTTTCAGGTTGCGGATCTGTGATTATAGGCTCTCTTCTCTTCAACTTGCCTTCGATTTTGCTTTTCTTTTTTTCCTAATGTTAGTTGTTTGTCGTTTCAGGATGTGGATCTGGGATCATGGAGCTTTTGATTCTCCAGGTTTCTGGGTTTTGTTTCTGTTTTGGATTCTTGTTTCCTTTTTTTTTGCTGCTGGTGCCTTATTGTCGTTTCAGGAAGTGGATCTCACGGTTTTGCCAACCTTTTTTTTTTAAAATTTCTTTTGTGAGATTTCTGTTCGGATTTGATGATGGGGTTTTCATGACCTGATGTTTTCTCTGCATTTTCAGATTAGTTATTTTTAATGAAGTTTCGATATTTGATTGATAGGGTTCTGATGGCGCACTGTATTGATGTTGCTCTTTTTTCCTTTCGTTTCAGGTAAGCTGATGGCTCGCAAAGTTTGGTTTTGTTAGGGTTTCGGATGATCTAGGTATTATTTGATTTGTTTACTGTTTTTTTAGGGTTTCTGAGTGTTGGGTTCTTCTCTGATTTTTCTGTGCTGGGAATTGATCAGCTTTTTGTCTTGATTGTGGGATTTTATGATTTTCCCTTTCGTTTCAGGTAAGTCGATCGATCGCAAAGTTTGGCTTTTTAGGGTTTGGGATGCTCCAAGTATTATTTGATTTGTTTATTGTTTTTTTCGGGTTTCTGATTGTTGGGTTCTTCTCTGATTTTTCTGTGCTACGCATTGATCTGTTTTGTTGTTTTGATTGTGGGATTTTGTGAGATGATGAAGAATAGGTGGGAAATTCAGGAGAGCGCCATGGTAGGAGGACGTGAAGAGATGAGAAACCCAGTTGAGGGTCCGGTTAGTATATCAGGTCAGAAAGGTCTGATCATATGCCTGAAACCGAGGTTCTTGTCTGATAATCTCACTATGTCAGTTAGGTTGCAAAAAAAGGTAATTTCCGTTGAATATTCTAACTATTTACCTTAGGTTTCATAATTTTTTGGTATGATTTGGCCGTTAATATTTTTGTTTGTTTTTAATGTACAATCGAAATTGATATAGTCGACATTTGTGCGAATCTCTCCACGTATTTTCTCATACACGTATTAAACCATTTGGTTAACGGTTAATGTTGTAGGACTTATTGTCATGCTTATTTGCAGATGGCGGAAATAACTCGTGTTGATGGAGTTTGTTCTGGTTGGGGTCATGCATCTGAGAACCCAGAACTGGCAGATGCACTGCACGCGAAGGGATTTGTATTTTTAGGGCCTCCAGGTACTTCAATGGCTGCACTTGGAGATAAAATCGGTTCATCATTGATCGCTCAAGCTACTGATGTTCTAACTTTTCCGTAGAGTGGTTCTCATGTATGCCTCAAGCTTCTCGTTAATTTTGCCGGTTGTTTGTTGCTGGAGTTTGCTCCATTGTCTGAATAACTGTCTTACAGGTAAAAGTCCCTGCAGAGAGTTGCTTGAATACAATCCCTAATGATATATATAGGCCAGCTTGTGTTTTTGCCACGGAGGAAGCGATTTCAAGTTGTCAAATAGTTGGTTATCCAGCCATGATTAAAGCCTTGTGGGGTGGTGGAGGAAAAGGAATTAGAAAGGTGTGCTTGTGTTTGGTCACGATAATCGAGGATATTTTGAACAGCTTAGATTTCATTAAGTCCCTAATCTCATGAATGAGCATGCTTTTTTTTCCAGGTTCATAATGACGATGAGATTTTGATGATGGGTTTTGGGTTTAGGAGTGCATGTTCTTTTGTTTGCTTGGTTGATTTTTTTTTTTGTACTGATCTTGGTTTTTTAACCTTTCGTTTCAGGTAGAGTGATTGATTTCAGGTGAATTGATCGATTCAGGTCAATTTTGATGTAAGTTTATTTGCAATTAAATTTATTTGCATCTACCCTTGTCTAATATGATTTAGTTTGCTTTTATTGATGATTTCTTGTATTTTTTTATGTGGGTCTTCTTCGTTCCCGTCTTCCTTTAATTTGAGCTCTTTGGGGTTTTATTATCTGGCCTTTGTTTTTTTTTCCCTGGGTATTGTTCTCTTTTCGGTTTTCGTTCTCGGATTTTTAGGGCTTCGGTTTTGGTTATTGTTTATGCCTGTTATTTGATTTGGGAAATTTCTTTGCTTTTGGTTTGAACCCAGATCTTTGTAACTTTTTCTTTCGTCGTTGCTCAATCGCTACTTTTTTTCTCTTTTGCTCCGTTATCATATTGCAGCTGTGAATTCGAAGGAAAAAGGAATGACAAGGAAAAAAGTAGATCGCAAATTCTCGTATCCGTATGTCTCTATCTTTGATATGAAACCTGTATTTGTGTCTATCATTCAATTGTTGTTTGTTCATCTCATGATTGTGAAGTTTGTATCGATTTTCTCATTCAATTGATGTTTTCTTATTTGATCATGTTGATGATGATAAATTTTGTGTCACTTTTCTCATTCAATTGATTTTTGTTTCTTTGATCATGTCGGTGATGACGATGAATTTTGTATCGCTTTTCTTATTCAATTAAGTTTGGTTTATTTGATCATGTTGATGTAGGGTTACAACCCTTAAACCCAATGACCTGTTACGAGTATTAACCGAAAAGACAAAAGTAGAGAGATAACAATTATACCTTATTTGCAGCGGAACAGCGTATTAATAAGAAGTATAATAAACCCAGAAATATATATAATCTTCACAGACAGAATAAATAATCTTCCACGGACAGAATAAATAATTCCCACGGACAGAATAAAGCACCCCAAACGTGATGCCTCCTTTGGTATCCACACGGCTACGGAACTGCGACGTATATGCTAGTATAAGGGTTTTGTGAGACGGTCTCACAAAATTCTCTCTCTAATAATATATGAATAAATACTCACAATTGTCTCATTTGGTTCATCATATGAACCTCCTTATATAGAAGAGATAGGTTACCTACCTAACCTAGAAGTTATTCCATAACTCCAATTGGTATAATTAGATTATCACAATAACTCTAGTTACCATAACTAGATTATTACTATAACTCTAATTACCATAACCCGACAGCACAGCTGAGTCGTATTACTACTGACCCGATATATTAATATACCGATATATTAATAATATCCCGTACACATTGTGTGTGACCCAATTGGCCCACTTAAGACTACCAGACATATCGAATACATAGACTTAAGCGGGTTAATCCGTAGGACAGTGGACATAACTCCTTCAGTCTCCCACTTGTACATGTCCTCTCAAGAACGGCGTTAAGTCTCTTTGCTACTATTGTCTCCAATTGAGAACGAGGTAAGAAGAAGTGTCATCCTCACATATCTCAATCTTTTACTCGAATCTTTGAGTTGACTTGTTAAAAGAGCAGATGGATGACAATCATCTTATCTGAGCGCGGCCACGCATTTGCACAAGTCACACTCTTCGAGTGGCCAAGAAACAATAAATTCTCTTCAATAAAGGAAGAACAAATCCCCTCTTGTCTAACCACATTCTATCACATGATCCATGCATGCCCAATAACCATCCATAGCCCCCTTTCACAGCTGACGAGGAATAGTATCAAAGCATACACATCACATGTACAGAATAGTCAAAGACTCTGGTCTAAAGACCATACAAGTTCATAACTTGCAAAGAACTTTACTGACACTAAGCGAAATCTTAGTAAAATCCTTTTCGGCGGGTCTGTCTAATGCATGTTCTTAACATACACCCGTGTGCCTGGTTTAGTATCTCAATACCTATGACTCAAGGAACTTAGTCATCAACCAACTCACACACCAGTCATTTAAGGATATTAAAATGTCCCAACACAATACCCTGACTAGAGACAAAATAATTACATCATCCAAATAGAGTTCCAAGACTAAGTCACGTACTTAGTGATCTATTTCATCAATGTAAATTATTTAGGGACAAAACTCAGTTACATTAACCAAATGACGATATGTCATACATATATCAATTATCGAAATAACTCTCACCAAACCAAACACCTCTAAAAGTACTAAGACCACTCGCCCATGCGTCTTATACCGATCATAACCAATATGTTCTTTATGTAGAGAAGGTTTCGGGACATACAACATTTGTATCGGTTATTTACAAGCATATGAACAATCTCAATTAAGGCAAACTGTTAGTTTCATAAGCAACAATTGCTTCATAAACTTTAAAGTAGTTGAGTGTGTGCTTAATTCGTAATCAAACGTCTATTTGCTTCAAAAGCAATAGAACACTAACTTTAGTTATAATAGCAGTCATAAAGTTGTCCTTTGGAACCGTTCCAACACACAACTTCTTATCCAAAACAAAATTTACTGAGATTACAATCTCACGTCATCTTTGTCTATTTGGAAATATGAATCGTTGTAACTTGTTTACAATAATTCGCTTATCACATCATGCGCATCTCTTAAATAATTCCTCTTTTGCTTCTTAAGCGCAAAAGAACAATTCTTAGATAGCAATTTAGTGACACTCACTAGATGAGTATCTACTCATCATACGACCACACAATAAACACATTTCTTGCAAAGTCTCATAGACGAAAGCAATCAAATGTCGTTTAGTTAGAGAAGTATGTCACTTACATACCAAATCATAACGATAAATGCACTCCCACTAGCCTCTTTTACACACTTTGTCTCTCTTCATCTCAATGGAAAACAAACATATTTGAATTACCACATTGAGAACGAAGATACTTGCTCCATAATACTTGCTCCAATCAAATTGGATCATTCACATTTGTCTAGCAACTTTAATAATATGAAATTCATACGATGTGTCGCACACACATCATATTTCATCCTTTCCAAGAAATGTATTTCACATATATATGTTCAAAACTCATCATAATGAATGATGACATTCAAAATGCTAAATCAATCTTAATAGACTTAAGCATAATGTTGTAAGAAGGTTTTTCCATAGTCATTACTATGAGATCAATCCTTAACTACCAACTATGCTTCATAGATACTCTTATATCAATCTACATCGTCTTTATATTGAAGACTATTCTTCACTATAAGACCCATTTAACCATAGTCTATACTTGGTAGTTATGCTATATAGAATCTATTAGATTTTATGTGACTTTTGGAGTCTTTGCCCATTATTGTTTCATCATAGGTCAAACCTATGTAGGATAATATTTTGCAGGTAAGATGATCATGACGTTTCATGGATGCATCAATATTCTCTACAACTGTTGAAGAGAAATCCTGTTAATCTTGAACAATTTCAAGGTCGATTTTACTCCCACAGTTTCTATTAGAAATCACATATTTTTAAAAGAAACATACCACTCCATGCAACAAAACAGTTTTGCTCTTTGGATGGTTTGTAGAATTAATATAATACTCCTAATAAAACACATGCCATAATTGAGTCTAAGTTCTAGAAAACAATTTTCTTTAAACTTGACTTGATAATTAAGAAAAGACTTAAGAACATTTTCAATCCATATCTCATATGGTGTCTATTCTCCGACTTACATGGACAATCTCATCAACATTTGTACAAAGACTTTTATAGTGCATAAGCTTCTAAAGCGTCAATAAAATCTGCATAACTCATCATAGACCAAATCATATCAAATATGGTTCGATGTAGTTTGAAACACTTTTCACTATTTCTAAGATGATCACAATCTTTTAGTTCAATTCCTCCCTGTTTCAATCATATCGAACAACTCGTACCAACTTATCAATTTGATCTTGTACTTTGAACAATTCAAAGCATTCAGTTTCAAATTTCATCAAATGAACAAAACCATATGTGTTACACATTTTTTGCAACATCATTAGTTAAACTCACACGTATCTGTATATGTGTGATCCAACAAGTCTGAGTACCCTCCTACTACAAATAATAGGAGACACTTCTAATGTCATTTATTCATCTAAACAAGATCCATTTACCTCATTTGATCTTTATCAATAAAGTTTATAATTTCATCATTATGAAACTTATTCTTATGTTTCATGTCTCATGGATTAAGGACGATGTCATAATAGGTAAAACTTGAGTCAAGGAACTTGAACCTTTTGGTTGTTATGTTACAAATAAAAGCATTCGCTACTAGAAATGTAGAACTCAACAATCATGTTAGCCTTATTGTACCTCATACTCTTGCAAAATATAGAGCAACAATTGTTCTACTTTTATTAAAACTTTTCATGCCCATACATGAAACAGAATCAATATTCTTGCTTATGACTAGTACAAGAATAACAATTATTCATTTCCAGTATTCAGCTTTATGGTAAATTAAGTGATTTTCCTTTTATATATGAAACACCAACGTTTGTCCATTTCATCATAAAATACTTCACTTATATACCATTATTCCACCCTCTTTGAGCCATCACATCCACAATGTAATAGTTGCATTTAGTATCTTATACCAAAACAATGGAATGAAAGTAACAATTACTCTAGTAACATACACACCAGAAGTCATACTTTAATAATTGATTTGCAGATTTTCTAGACATTTCTAGAAACTATCTACCAATGTCATCTATTTGTCATTACATTAATGACTAAAATAAAATCGTACCTAATCTAAATTTGGCAACAAGTTTGGGTATGATAACAATTATCCTTCCATTACTTTAACCAACATCTTAAATTCATTAATCATTATCTCAAGCAATTTTCTTAATGAACTCCTAGAACAATAGTATTATTTGCCTTCTTGATATAATGTTCAATCGTCTTTTAACATCTCATGCTAAAAGGTGAGAAATTTTATTAACTCACATGTTTATTCATAATAAAGTGACCTAAACTTAGGACTAATTGAAACGATTTCAATTCCAAATTCTTTAGAAAGAGGCATCCAAAATTTCCTGATTATCAATATAATCACGTCATCATATGACACGGATTAATTAGATCATCTTCAATATTTTCTCACTTAATGGGAACGGTTCCCTTTATTGAAACAATTAATTTTGGTACTTATAATCATCTTCATGACTCTAATTATACAGTCCATACTGTACATTAACATTGGTAATAATTTTTCGGAATTATCCTTTACAAGGACAAAATCCGTATCTCTAATTTTGAGAACAATTCTCCAGATACCAATTGACAAGGTTGAACAATTCAAACTCATCTTTAATAAATGTGATAAAGGTGACTAACTTACAACTACAACTATATGCAAAGTAAAACGATAATTAATACTAATAATCTTAAACAATTTTAAGATAAAATCATGAAAACTACCCTCAAGTTCGCATAATATTCCAAGATCCTAAACCTTTTGTCGCTCAAGTGAACTTGGGCTCACTACTCAAGCTCCAAAAGTAAAGGTAGACAACAAACTTGTCAATTACATCTCTATGTAATTCTTGGTTCGTCGGAATTAGTCATCATATGACACCAACTATTTGCCTCAAAGCCCAAGTCCGACTTGATAGCAATGTTAAGCAAACCAGATTGAACCTGTGAGTAACCGTTAACCACCTACTCAGTCCACACACATCGACAAAGCACCGCTTAGGCAGTCACTTCAACCAATGGTATGAAATTGTTGTAGTGGTCAATTCTGGAAAGGCAATACTTAATATTTGTGCGAGGGATTAAATGCATTATGGATCCTAAACATGTCACTAGGTCAACTTACAAGGCGACCTATTAGTTCTAGGCACACAAGTCACAAGTCTTAAACAATAAAAATCATGCATCATATGACATAATAATTCAATTGTTACTAGTGATTTGTGCATAAAACAAGTTAAAAGATCCCATATTTTGACTTATAATCATATTACAATTCATAATTACTATTTGGTTTGAACAATTTCAGCAATATCTTTCATTTTTCCAACTACGAGAAACAATTTCCCACCCGAAAAAATTGAACGGATATACAAAACTCGATTCACAATCGATCAGCAACTTATAATTGTCATATAGATGAACAATTCATCAAAATCAATTAGGACTCGAGAAACTCTTTTCCCGATCTATTTATGATAATATGATAATTAAAATGCAAAACATTATTTAGCCAATTTAGAAAACTAATTTTTCATTGAATCGGAAAAATAAAGTGTAATCCATGTTTGATTCATAATCAACACACAAACGCAAGAAAACGACTTTTCTTAAAAACGTCGCTCGACCCGACACCATGTCGTCCGCGTAAATATTGTGTCGTCTTGGTCAAATCTTTGCCACCCGGGTCATCCGGTTCCAACCGGGACACACCCGTGCCTACCGAGTCATACTCGTGTCAACCGAGTCACACCCGTTCCGATCGAGTCACACTCGTGTCGACCGGGTTGACCTTGTTTCGTTCCGTCTCCACCATAATTAAAACGAGTCTTGTCCTAATCTTATTAGGTCTCATCGTCAACGATAAATTCTTGTAATTTTACGTTCCCAATTTCAATCGAATCTTGACTAATCTAATTAGTCTCATCGTCAACAAAGAATTTGAGATTATAGTTGGTCAATTTAGGGAAAAATTAAATTAAAAATAATCAATATTAGATCTTAAATTAATTTTACGAGTCAATTTCAGAATTTAACCGTTTAAATTCACAAATTAAAACAAATCCTAAATGTGAACAAAAGTTCAATAAACTAGTCGCAAAACATTTGTAAATTATCATCCTGATATCAAACACACCCATTGTATATTCATGACAATCGAACATAATTACGTACACACATAATTATCAAAGAATCGTATATACATACAAACATACGTAATTACGTACGGCAGGAGCTTAATTAACTCAATAGCGGCAGGAGCTTAATTACATAAAACAATAAAATATACGAGCTACATATATTTATATCATCACATAAAACAAGCCATCAACTCAATAGCGGCAGGAGCATAATTATCTCACAAAATAAAGTAAGGAGAACAATTCTCGACACCAAAATATAATCAAATTAATACGCGGGTGAATCCTCATAACAAATTATGAGACATAAGATTCACGTCAATCCGATTAATACTACGTAACAAAGGCTCTGATACCACTATAGGGTTACAACCCTTAAACCCAATGACTTGTTACGAGTATTAACTGAAAAGATAAAAGTAGAGGATAACAATTATACCTTATTTGCAGCGGAACATCGTATTAATAAGAAGTATAATAAACCCAGAAATATATATAATCTTCACGGACTGAATAAATAATCTTCCACGGACAGAATAAATAATTCCCACGGACAGAATAAAGCACCCCAAACGTGATGCCTCCTTTGGTATCCACACGGGTACGGAATTGCGACGTATATGCTAGTATAAGGGTTTTGTGAGACGGTCTCACAAAATTCTCTCTCTAATAATATATGAATCAATACTCACAATTGTCTCATTTGGTTCATCATATGAACCTCCTTATATAGGAGAGATAGGTTACCTACCTAACCTAGAAATTATTCCATGACTCCAATTGGTATAATTAGATTATCACAATAACTCTAGTTACCGTAACTAGATTATTACTATAACTCTAATTACCATAACCCGACAGCACAGCTGAGTCGTATTACTACTGACCCGATATATTAATATACCGATATATTAATAATATCCCGTACACATTGTGTGTGACCCAATGGGCCCACCTAAGACTACCAGACATATAACTCATTTATATGTTAATCCGTAGGACGGTGGACATAAGTCCTTCAGTTGATGATGATGATGAATTTTATCACGTTTCTCATTCACTAAATTGATTTTTGTTTATCTGATCATGTTGATGATGATGATGAATTTTGTATCGCTTTCTCATTCGATGGATTTTTGTTTATCTAACCATGATAATGATGATTTATTATCGTGTCTCTCGTTCAATGGATTTTTGTTTATCTGATCGTGATATTGATTTACGATGATGAATTTTGTACTGTGTTTCTCATTCAACTTATATTGTGGAAATGAGTGTTCATATTCCTCAGACGATGATGATATATTTTGTGTTCTTGTTATCTTTGGAAATTATAAACACAGTATAGAACTTTTGAAGATTAGAATATTGTTTGGTTTTTGTGCAAAATTGAAGAAAGTTGTAGTGAAAAATTTCTTCAAAATCCAGAACATATGAGAACTTTATTGAGAATTTGAGCTTAGTTTATGCAAAATCCAGAACTTTATTGAGAATTTGAGCCTATTTTATGCAGAATTCACAACAGATGGGGAGTTGATGAAATGGATTGTGGAGTACATGAATTAGTAATTGGTGTATCGATATGAAACTGTAAATGTATGAAATCAAATGAAGTCAGATGCTGCATGATTGTGCATGTATATACAATCCGACGTTACCGGATTCATTTGTGGATCCTATGAATTGCAAATCATTAAGAGCGAATTCTATCACGTCGCTTTAAAACGGGAAGAAACAGAAAGGATGGAGGGAGTACTTCGTAATACATATTAAAAGTGAATCGTTAATCTGTAAGATTGTGTATTCATAGCGAATTAGGACACCAAGTACTACTTGTATGTCTTTGGAGACGAGTGAACTCCACTATGAAGAAGCTTAACTACGTTCTGTAAATGTATAAAATTGAGCAAAGTCGTCTTTTCATTTTGATCTAATCCTTTTATTTCCTGTTAGTCGTTATTATTACATGATGTGCTTAGTTTAAGAAACATTGTTGCCAAGTACTATTGGAATTTCTTCAGATTCATATTATTTCGTGTTTGATTCCGTTTCTCCATCTCTAATTCTCATTATTGCTTGTTCTGTAATGAAGTGATCTTGTTGCTGCTCTACCCCCAGTGACGTTTGATCCTGCTGATTTAGAGAAGATGTTTCAGCTTTTTTCACCCTATTCATCGGACTCACTAGGAGCATTCATTCCAGGCTTAATGGTAGCAGGACTGTTGTTTTTCGAGCACAATGTCGCTTCAAAAATAGCTCAACAGAAGGATTTTAATCTCAAGAACCCTTCTGCTTATCAGTATGACATCTTTCTTCTTGGATTAATAGTTCGTTTTTGCTTAAATTCATTTTAGAGGTCTGATACGAGGCCTGAGTCGTGCTAATTACGTAATGATTAACTTTAACAGACATTGCTTGGCGGATTGCTCGGACTTCCTCCGTCATATGCTACTCTTCCTCATTCCCCAATGCACACCAAGAGCCTTGCCGTTCTTAAGCGACAGGTGTCTAAATCCGACACTACTACTACTGTGATACTGTGATAGTGTAACTAATATGTCGATGTTTGTTGCGTGACATCAGCTGCTCCGGAGAAAGTTAGTTGCAAGTGCCAAAAAAAAGCGTAAGACAGAGAGCTAGGAACCATGAAATTTACGATGCAAGACACGTTCCTTGAACTCGACATGAACAATAAGGCACATGAGTCGTGAAGGAGCTAGACGAGTTAAGACAAGCCGTGATGACTAAGGGAGGAAATGACGATACCAAAGAATGCGACAAACAAACAACAACAGTCGATCATCTAGAGAAACACATCGATAATTACTTACCAATGCGTGTGAACGAGCAAAGATTAAGCAATTTATTACAATCCTTTCTTCTTGTACTGTCATTTTTCGTAATGCCTGCTATAAAGCGAATGCCATCTTCTTTACTCTGGAGTTACCTTGCCTACATGGCCATCTCTAGCCTCCCTGGTAACCAGTTCTGGCAAAGAATACTGCTTCTCTTCGTTCGTAGATATCGATTACACAAGTAAGTCCGTAACCATTACAATATTATCTTCTAATCATTGAAGTATAAGTTGTAGCTGTCGATACTTATGCGTGCGTGATTGGCAGGGTATTGGAAAGGGATCATGCATCATATGTGGAATCAGTACCAGTGAAAGTAATTGCAGGATTTACAGCATTCCAACTGGTGTACTTGTTCAACATGACATGGATACCTTTAGTCGGGATAATCTTTCCCTTGCCATTCTTCGCACTCATCATCATTAGGCATCTTCTACTTCCCAAGTATTTCGAGGCGCATCACTTACATGAACTGGACGCGGTTGAGTATGAAGAATTCCTTGGTGCCTCCAAATCTCGACTTTCTCTTCGTTGGACTTCCTTCACTTTCAGGGTATGTATGTTTTACTCTTCTGTATTCTGTCATATGAGATTGTCTCACACAAAACTATATGATGATTGTCAGTGTGATTGGCAGGGAGACGTGACACCGGATTTTGGAATAGTTAGCGAAGAAGAAATGGAAGAGATTTTGGATTCAGAACTGTTAGATGAACTGACAACAAACAGAGGGGAGTTAAAGAGTAGAACTGTGAGCTCTCGGAGCGAAAGATGTGCTACCAGTAGTATTTGCAAGGAGGAGGTGAAACGTAGGGCAATGAGCTTCAGATTCGGACAAAAAAACTAAGGTCAGCAGCTCGACTTTATTCATTTGTTTAACTTTTGTGTCAAGGTAAGAAACGAATGAGACGGTCTAGATGTCAATAGCGAAAAAATACTATGCTCGCTGAACTTGCATTGAATCACTACAACAAAAAACATGTAAGTTCACATGAAAATTATTATATGGTTCGATAATTTTTCTTTTCTTTTTACTTGTTATATTTACTTTGAATTGACAGCCTCATCAAAAATACGAAACAGTGTTCGCACTGTGAAGTGTGAACCCTAACTTTTGCCCTTTCTTCGCCCTTCTCCTTCCTACCACTCTTTTCCTCCAGATTTTCGGTCTCTCTCTATTCCTCCTATTTGCTTCTCTCTCTATTCCTCATCTTGGCTTGGAGGTAGCGATCTTTTTATTTTAAGTCAGGCAACATTGCATTTTTTTTTTGTTTTTTTAATGTCTTTAAGCCTTTTTTCTCTGCATTTCTGATGGATGTCCCATTTTGTTTCGTTTGCAGAATATCAGCGCTAATTGTTGTCGCTTCCTTGATGCTGCTTCTGGTTTTTGTTGGTCTAGGCAATGCATCTCCGAGATTTTTTTTAACTTGAGCAATTTCATGCATTTTCTTTGTTAATTATAAAGGTAACAGGGTGGTTTTTTTCCCAGTATCTTCTCTCCTAAAATGTCAAAATGCAGTTCACATGTAAGTCGTTGCAACTTCAACTCTTAAATTACTCCTGTTATTGACTTTTTTTTGAGGAGAGAATATCTCGACTTTTTCTATTGTAATTGCAAACTCCTCTCCTGTGGACTATTGTGGTGATATGTATCACTTGATCATTAAAAACTACAATCATTTCTGTGACGACATTTGCTACAAATTGACAGGAAGACGGATCTCTAAATGGGTAAATCATCTCGCTAGAATAGGTATACATACTCTTATTTGCTCTCGTTCTGTTTCTCTCTCCGATCTTTAATCGAACAAGGGAGGAAGAGAGTTCTGCTTATATCCACTATTGTTTGCGGAGTACTGGATGCTTCTAGGTTTGTTTTTGTAACTATTTTGAGTAATTTGTTATTTCTTCGATTGATTTTGTGGGGGTTTTGTGAGATTTCTTGAGGATTTGATGAACACCTGATTTCTTTCCTTTTATTATTATAGTGCGATTTCTTGCTCAGCATGCCTATGAAGGAATTGATGGAATGCATATAAGCTTTGTATGAAGAGTGAATTGAATTGTATTAATCAGAAGTTTACAATATATACTGAACTACTTAATGAACCTAGACGCTAATACAAAGAATCAATATTTAATCATAATGATACATGTAATCAGTAATTGCTAAGAATACAAGTGTAATATGTGCAATAGTATCAGGATGAATATGTGATAGGTAGGAGTATCAATTAGGTTGATCTTCCATATCAATCTTATCTCTAATAATCAATTAGATTGATCTTCCATATAAATCTTATCTTCAATATGCTTCCTCAAGTTGGACGTCGGAATAGAAAGGCCAATCTTGTGAAGGATAGGCTCAAGGTTTGGATGGGAGAGGGGTTTTGTTAAAGCATCAGCTAGCTGATCTTCAGCAGGAATGTGCTGAACTCGAAGTTGGCCATTTTGAACTTGCTCCCTAACGAAGTAAAACGCAAGGGCAACATGCTTCATTTTGGAGTGAAAAACCGGGTTTGCAGCATATTGAGTGGCACCAAGATTGTCACAATAAATGGCGGGAGGAGATGTGACGGTGAATCGGAGTTCCTGAAGGAGTGACCGAATCCACATGATTTCAGTGGTAACGGTAGCAACAGCGCGATATTCAGCTTCTGTTGTGGAGAGGGCGGTAGCTTGTTGCTTTCTAGAGGACCAGGAAATAGGGTTGCGCCCTAGATAAACAATATAGCCAGTTGTTGAAAGATAACAGTTCTTATCACCTGCTCAATCTGCATCAGAAAAGGCATGTAGAGAAAGGGGAGTAGAGCGATGTAAGTTAATACCAACCTGGAGAGTACCTTTAAGATAACGAAGGAGCCGTTTTAAGGCCATCCAATGAGACTCTTGGGGTTCTTGCATAAATTGTGCAAGTCAGTTGACGCTAAAGGCAATATCAGGACGGGTGAGAGAAAGGTATTGTAAACTACCAACCAGGGTGCGATAGTCAGAGGGTGCGGAAAGGGGGTTGCCCGTAGAGGCGAGCAGTGGAGGATAAGCAATCATAGGTGTGGTTGCAGGTTTACAATCAAGCATGGAGGCTTTGGTAAGAATGTCATGTGTGTATTTGGTTTGTGTAAGGCGGAGTCCAGTGGGTGTGGGAGAAACTTCAATGCCAAGAAAGTATGATGGAAAACCGAGGTCCTTCAAAGAAAAGCGACGAGCAAAAGCCTCTAAAAAAGATTTAAGATATGGGGAGGGAGGTCCGGTAACAATAATATCATCCACGTAAACAAGTAAATATATAGGATTTAATTTATTGTGAAGAAGAAAGAGAGACGGGTCAGACTGAGACTGGGCAAACCCGTAAGAAGTGAGATAATTTTTAAGTTCGGTGTACCAGGCTCGGGGAGCCTGTTTAAGACCGTAAATCGCTTTGGTAAGACGACATACATGACTCGGAGAGTCAGAATTAATAAAACCGGGGGGTTGGGACATATAGACTGTTTCAGTTAACGTACCTTGAAGAAATGCATTATTGATATCAAGTTGTCGGAGGGACCAACCACGAGTGAGTGCAAGGGCAAGTATAAGTCGGACTGTGACGGGCTTAACAACTGGACTGAAAGTTTCCGAGTAATCCACCCCGGGACGTTGGTGAAAGCCTTTAGCAACAAGACGAGCCTTGTACTTGTTAATCGTATTGTCAGGATTGTACTTGATACGAAAAACCCACTTACACCCGATCACATTATAAGACGGGTGTGGAGGGACTAGCTGCCAGGTTTGATTGGAGATGAGGGCGGAGTATTCGGCATCCATGGCCAACTTCCAATGAGGGTCAGTTAAGGCTGTCTTGAGGGTGACCGGGGGGATATTTGTGGTGGAGATATGGGCAAGGGCTGCGTATTTCGGGTTTGGGACCCTAATATTATTCATGAGGCGGGTGGTCGGGCGAGTAACCAACTCGGTAGTGGTGTCAGGGGAGTCCTGAGAGGGAGTATCAGGAGAGTTGGGGGAAGAGGATGGGGGGACGTGGGTTCGGCAGGAGACTCGGTGGTGTCCGGGTCTGGGTGAGTTGTCGATGGTGGTCTAGGTCGACGGGTGTACACTTGTAAGGGAGGAGGGGAGGGCGGTGTAGTCGGTGGTGGCGGTGTGGGCAATGTGTGCGGTGGTGGGTTGAGAATAGTGATAGGCAGCGGGCACCAAGAGGTTACGGGGAGGGAAGTGATTGGAGAGGGTGAGTCACGGGATAGAGATTGGAAGGGATAAGTGTGTTCAATAAATTGGACATGTCGTGAGGTATAGATACGATTAGTAGTCGGGTCGAGACAGTGGTAGGCACTCTGAGTCGGAGAGTAGCCTATAAAGACGCAGGGTCGGGACTTAGGTTCAAGTTTATTTTTATTGTAGGGACGAAGCCACGGGTAACAAAGGCACCCGAAACTCCGAAGTTTAGCATAATTCGGGCTATGCCCAAAAAGTTTCATAAAGGGAGAGGTATTATTTAGGACGGGTGTCGGCATACGATTAATTAAGTAAACAGCCATAACGAAAGCATATGACCAATAAGTGTCAGGAATATGAGCGTGAGTGAGCAAGGAGAGACCGGTCTCAACAATGTGCCTATGACGACGTTCGGCCAACCCGTTGTGCTCGGGTGTGTGAGGGGGGGAGGTCAAGTGGGTAATACCGTCAGCGGTAATAGTGGGGGTGAGTTTTAAATATTCACCCCCGTTGTCAGAAAAAATTTGAATTATGGGACGATTAAAATATTTTTCAACCAATGCGCGAAAGCGAGAAAAAGTAGACTCTGTGTCGGATTTTTGTTTTAATGGGTAAATCCAAGTATAACGCGTAAAGTGGTCAACGAAAATAACATAATACTTAAAACCATCATGTGAGTAAATAGGGGAGGTCCAAACGTCAGAGTATAAAAGTTCGAGTAGTTTATTCGAAAATAAAGTATTAACGGAAAAAGATAGTTTATGACTCTTGTGAGTCAAGCATGCATTACAGTGATCAATTTTATTTGAAATTGGAAATTTAGCTAATTTAGAAATAGATGAGATAACAGAGGACGAGGGGTGACCGAGCTTGTGGTGCCACTCGGAGGAAGAGAGGGTAGCAACATGTGCCGAGGGTGGAGAGCTCGGATTCATCCACTCGTACAGTCCCGACTTAAGTACGCCTCGAATTAGCACTCGTCCCGTTGATTGGTCCTTCAAAGTACACGAATTATGAGAAAAATTGGCTACTGCATTATTATCGAGACAAAACTTTGAGACGGAAAGAATATTGCGATTAATTAGAGGAGCGTGAAGAACATGATTAAATTGAATGAGAGAGTTAGAGGAAGAGTAGAGAGAAAAGGAACCAATCTTATCAACATGGAGAGGCGACCCGTCACCAATCAGAAGGTCATCGGTTCCATCATACGGGGCATGAAGTGAAAGGTTGGTGAGATCGTTTGTGATATGATGGGTAGCGCCACTGTCAATAATCCAGTGAGGGGAGGAGGGTTCGGCGGCCACGAGATTAACCCGAGGAGAGAAACGGCGTGGATTTTGGGGTCGAGGAGGAACCGTGATGTGAGGGTAACGTGTCTTAAAATCGGGACAAATACGGAGATAATGGGCAGGGGTGTGACACCACTAACATTTCCCTTTGAATGTGGGAGTGTCAGTGGGTTCGGTGGGGGAAGGTAGAAGTCCGGGTTGGGTACTAGGGGGAGGACGGTTATTAGGACGAGGTGGGCGGGTGAAGGTGGCATAGGCAGAGGCAGAATGGTGAGTGGATGTGGAACCTTTCTTGTGTTTTATGGAGAGGTCAAATTGGAGAAGACGTTCATGAAGAGCGTCAAGGGAAATGGGTGTGTCCCGATGCTTTATAGCTTCAACCAGAGAGGAATAAATGGAGTACTCAAGTCCTTGGATGACCTTGGCCACGACATCCTCATTGTCCATAGGTTTCCCAAGGTTAGTTAATTCATCAACGCAAGATTGAATAGCTTGAATGTATTCGGTGGCACTAAGGTCACCTTTTTCAAGTGAGTGAAATCGATCTTTTATTTGCATAATATGACCCCGGGAGGGGTTGGCATAAGTGTTTTTTGAGAGACGTCCAGATTTGGGCCGAAGTAGTGCACGAATTTATGCACCCAGCTACACTGTCCGTGAGTGTAGTACGGAGTGAACTGCTCAGGAGAGCATCTTGGTGGAGGCAGGTGTAATTTGCTGGGTTTGGTGTGGATACGGTTTTCTTGTCAGCATCGAGGGTTTCAAGAGTAGCAGCTGGACAGGGGTAGGTACCATCGACATACTTGAACAAGTCAAGACCGAAGAGAAGGTCTGTAAGTTGACGAGCCCAGTTTCGGTAGGTGGAAGGGGTTAGTTTTGTAATATGACCGAGACTTAAAGCCAAGAAGGGTGTCTTCTCATCATGGGAATTGGGTAGGAGAGTAGTTGAACCTGCCATTGCAGTGTTGACAGTGAGTTTGACGAGAAGAGGGAGAATGATTTTGTGGGGGTGGAGCGTTTCACAGCTCTGATACCATATAAGCTTTGTATGAAGAGTGAATTGAATTGTATTAATCAGAAGTTTACAATATATACTGAACTACTTAATGAACCTAGACGCTAATACAAAGAATCAATATCTAATCATAATGATACATGTAATCAGTAATTGCTAAGAATACATGTGTAATATGTGCAATAGTATCAGGATGAATATGTGATAGGTAGGAGTATCAATTAGGTTGATCTTCCATATCAATCTTATCTCTAATAATCAATTAGATTGATCTTCCATATCAATCTTATCTTCAATATGCTCCCTCAAGTTGGACGTCGGAATAGAAAGGCCAATCTTGTGAAGGATAGGCTCAAGGTTTGGACGGGAGAGGGGTTTTGTTAAAGCATCAGCTAGCTGATCTTCAGCAGGAATGTGCTGAACTCGAAGTTGGCCATTTTGAACTTGCTCCCTAACGAAGTAAAACGCAAGGGCAACAATGCAAGCATCCAACTGCCTGGAGCGAGTTCGAAAAAGGACTGATCGATGAGGTATATTTAATGTTACTGCATTGAACTTTTCATTTTGTGCTGCCTGTATTTGAACTGTTATGTCAAATCTGGAAGCGTATTTCACTTGGTAGCCTCTTGAGATGCATCAGACTAATTTGTTTATGAAATATGAATCATACGTTGAGAAAGTGGGACTATAGAGTTGATTGATTCAATTGTATAATCTAAATATTTATGTGGATTTTTTCATTTCTCCCCTGTTTTCATCATGTGTGCTGCACTGGAGATTTGATGGCAAGCCATGGTCAGAAGAGCATACTCTTCAACTTAGGTGATTGACATACTTAAAAAGGTTTTTGATGGCAGTTTCTATGTGGGCGATTTATTCAATAATGTAAAATCACTCTATGACTGAATTCGGAATGAGGTAATTTGTTACACTGATACAGAAGGAGGATCGGATGAGGTGCCTTTTCATCTTCCTACTGTGAGCATCTCTTCTAAGCTGTTAGTTTCCTCTGTTTGTCGCCACATCAGAGGATACCCGAGTCCAAGTAACTTAGGGAAAAAGGTGACGGAGAGCGGGATAACGAGGGGAGGGATGGGAAAAGGGTGCATCTTAGTGATGGTTATGGGGATGAGAGAGGGAATTTGGGTCGTGGGTCGAGTTATGGTAGAGATCGAGGGAGTAACGGGAGGAAGAGGTACCGAGAGTGGGAGGAAGATGGTAGAAGGGATAGAGATAGAGATAGGGATAGGGATAGGAATTGGGATAGAGATAGAGATAGGGAGAGGGATTTGAGCAGTAGGAGAGTAGATTATCATAACGGGTGAAGAGATGGTCGAGATAGGGAGTGGAGAGACCGAGATGCAAAGGGTTATTGGGAGAGGGAAAAGCGGGGGTCTAAGGGAATTGTATATCGTGTGAGATCGTATGAGGTTGTACAAAATAAAGATGGGAATAAGGCCGAGTTGGAGAAAAATCAAGAGTGCAATGGGAGACGGGAGAAGAAAGAAGGGAATTTTAAGTAGAGGAATTTGGAGGAGCAAGCACGCCATTATCAGTAATAAAAATGACAGCCCGGAATCAAGGAGACGTGCCAATTTTTTTCTTATGCTGGTTTTAGATATGACAGCCCAAATTTTGCTGAATATTCATAGACATAGTATAATAAAAATGGAATATATTCATCTTCTTATTCTGGACGAGTGTCATCACGCTGTCAAGAAACATCCATATTCATTAGTGATGTCTGAATTCTATCACACAACGCCAAAGGAGAAACGTCCTAAAGTTTTTGGAATGACGGCTTCCCCTGTCAATTTGAAGGGTATGTACCATAATGCATTTTTTTGTGGGCACTGCTAGAGTGTTTGGCACTTGCACAGTGTTCAGCATTGTATTGTGATCCTCCCTCCATCAATCCATCTGTCCTATACCTTTAAAAACCTCACTCTTGCTTCATATACGATTGTTCTTGTAAACACAAATATGTTCACTATGTTATGCTTTCTGTGACTTCTGTATGAGCAGGCGTTTCCAGTCAAATGGATTGTGCAATCAAAATACACAATCTCGAGACTAAGTTAGATTCGGTTGTTTGTACTATAAATGACCGTAAAGACCTGGAAAAACATGTCCCGATGCCATCAGAAATTGTTGTAGAGCATGACAAAGCAGTATCATTTTGGTCTCTTCATGAAAAAGTCAAACAAATGGAAATAGTTGTTGAAGAAGCCGCACGAGCAAGTTCAAGAAAAACTAAATGCCAGTTCATGGGCGCAAGAGATGCCGGAGCAAAGGAAGAGTTACGAACTCTAAGGAAGAATTATAATGTCGGAGCAAATGATGTGAGCGAATTACTTAAGTTGGTTGATGTCTAAAGAAG
This sequence comes from Agrostemma githago, assembly GCA_958450325.1. Classification (NCBI taxonomy): domain Eukaryota; kingdom Viridiplantae; phylum Streptophyta; class Magnoliopsida; order Caryophyllales; family Caryophyllaceae; genus Agrostemma; species Agrostemma githago. The sequence goes on from OY288246.1 coordinate 63,215,801, forward strand.
AATGATAATATCTTATTTATAATATAGAAAAGATTATTTAATAATTTTTCGAATGGGATAGTTTTATCTAATATACAGTTTCTCGGGTTTGAACCTGAGGGCTATGAGATAATAGCCACATGTTTTAACCACTGGGCTCTGAATTTTGTATCGCTTTCCTTATTCAATTGATTTTGGTTTATTTGATCATGTTGATGATGATGAAGAATTTTGTCACGTTTCTCATTCACTCAATTGATTTTTGTTTATCTGATCATGTTGATGATGATGATGAATTTTGTATCGCTTTCTCATTTGATGGATTTTTGTTTATCTAACCACGATAATGATGATTTTGTATTGTGTCTCTCGTTCAGTGGATTTTTGTTTATCTGATCGTGATATTGATTTATGGTGATGAATTACTCTTAGATGTGGAATAATTTATTTAAGTTTATAGTCTTCAATCATCTCGTCATAATTTTTTGATGTGAGATAATTTACTTAAGCTTATAGTCTTAAAAACTCATTTTAAATCTAAAAAAAACATCATTACCCTTGATTATAATATAGAATTTCATCAATTCATCATAATTTTTCAATGTGGAATGATTTTAATATATAGTCTCATTATATATTAAAAGTTTTTAAGACTTAAAAGTTTTTTTGTCGATACTTAAAATTGAATGATTACTACCATTATTTATAATGTAGAATTATATCACCCCGTCATAATTTTTCGATGAGAAATAATTTAAATGTTTTTCTTGGTCGACATTTATTTAAAATCGAATTACTACTCTTCTTTATAATATAAAATTTTATCGCCTCATCATAATTCTTCGCTGTAGGATAATTATTAAGGTTTATACTCTTAGGAACTTTTTTTCAGATTCGGGAGACTTTTGGTAGATATCGAAGAATGAATTATAACTCTTTATATATAATATTGAATTTCATCGTCGTATTATAATTTGTCGATGTAGGGTAATTTTAAAACTGTTATATGTAATAAATTCGTCACATAATGTGAAACAAATAATATGAAATTTATACTTCAATGAAAGCATTTTTTACCATGAATCTAATTATTTCATTTTTATAATTTATTTTACGATAATGTTTTTAAAAAATGAGCTTTAAAAGTTTTTACCTATGAACTGTAGAACATCACATTAATATAATAAATTAAATATATATTATAATAGTTAAAAGATGCTCTACTTGTTTTTCATTTATTTATGATACTTTTCTAATATGAATTTTGATCAAATGGACCAATGAGATCGCGCGAAAAAAGTTTAGGATATATATATATATATAGGTGAGTTCTAATAAGGTCTTGGGTAAAATTAAGTTCCTAAGTCCTAATCCTCACCATTGGATTAAATTAGATGGGTGGCTAAGATTATGTTTAGATTAGTTGGAGGCAATTAATAGTAAAGTAGGTGTCTTCCCAACTCAAATGTTGAGACTCCAATGCTGCTAATAAATATTAGGTCTCTTCCCAACTTCCAACATTTTTCATTCAATTATTCATTCTTATTATTTTCTTCAACATGTCACTATTCACTTGTTAATTCTAATTTATTCAAATATGTTTTCGTAAATTCTATTTCAAATATTGAATACGAAATTTAAATCGTTCTTTAAATAAAAGCGTCTTCATCAATAGTTCCGTAAAACTTAATTATGAATGATAGCGTCTTCTTGAAATATTGAATACGAAGTTTTTTCTGACAAAATATTCATCTGTACGCTTGAAACTCTAATTCAATTACTACACAACTTCAACTCTCACTTTCTGAAATTTTAGAACTCGTCTTCCACATACTTTCATCTTCAATTCATAACGTCGAATATTACAGTATTTATAATTTCAACAAACTCACTTTATAACTTCAACTCATTCACTTTATAACTTCAAAGCACAACAACTACAACTTTATATATAACTGCTGGAAAGTTGACATTATTACTACTCTGTAAAAACATACAACGACACGCTTGAAACTTTAATTCAAATTTTTTACAACTCCAACTCTCAATTTATGAAACTTCAACTCTAAGCTTCTGAGACTTCAAAACATGTACACTTGCATCTTCAGTGCATGACTTTCAATATTTAAATAACAGTTTGTTTGGAACTTTAATTCAGCTGCAATGCAACTTCAGTACATTACATTTACAACGTCATAGTTAACTGGTGTACATTCAAAACAATCTACCACACGCTTGCAACTTCAGTTCAAAAACATTACAACTTCAACTCCCAGTTTCTGAAACTTCGACATCATGCCCTTTTGATTTGTAGAACATAACTTTGAAACTTTAAGCTCTTCTCTTTACAACTTCAGTACACAACGTCTACAATTTCATAATTAAATGGTGGAATGTTCATTTTTCTTCTGCTCATATATTCAACTGTATGCTTGAAACTTCAATTCCAGGACCGTAGAACTTCAACTCTCATCTTCTGAAACTTCATAATACGTGTCCCATATATTCTCCTCAATTTCAACTATAACACTATCAACAACACAAAACGCAATTCTTAGACTCATACAAAGTTAGTTCCTGCGAAGTATCTAATAACAAATCAAGATAACAAACTAACCCTCTCAAAGTAGGGTTAATCCCTAATTAGTCGAACTGGGTAAAGGAAAAATGGATTACTCGTGTTAGAATTAATCCCTGATTGAATAAAAAAGAAGCCTGACAAAATCACTCGTGAACAAAACCAGCACGAATGCAATGAAGAAAATCAGTACAAAATCAGAACAAAAACATGAGTTGAAGAAAATATATGGAACAAACCCAGTAGTCATATCAACTATAAAATCTGCAAGGAAAGACAAAACCCACAACAATGGTAACCACAAATCCTTAAAAAAATCTCTGGTTTATAATAAAAAAATCGAAATTCTGCACCGATGTACAGAGCCCACAACTTCGAATAAGAAATTTAGCATTTAGCATACAGAACACACAAACATGCAATAAGAAATTTAGCACTTTGCCTACTCATTTAGCATTATCGGAGCTTCGTTTATAATCAAAAAATTAGGGGTTATTAGGTTTAATTCCTAATTAGGTCATGTGGTTAAAGAAAACATGGATTACACAAAATTAGGGATAAATCCGTAATAGGTTTAGTCTGAAATTAGGGATTACTCGGGAAACCATAAACTCAATACGAAAAATTACTTGAACATGACTAATCAGTGAAGAAAAGAAGCATAACATGAAAATTAGGGTTACTCAAATTTCAAATTAGGGATTACGGTTCTGAATATGCTAAATTGACAGTATGATTTAGCTGGAATGAAGAAATATAATGGAGATGAAGAAATGGAGGTGCTTCGACGGAGATTCTTGAAACAGAGATTCTTGATTCTTGAAATTTGATAATGGATAACTGAAGAGAGGAGTTTTGTGGAGCAGTGAAGAGATGGGTTGGGGTGAGATTCTTGATTCTTGAGATTTGATAATGGATAACTGAAGAGAGGAGTTTTGTGGAGCAGTGAAGAGATGGGTTGGTGTGAGATTCTTGATTCTTGAGATTTGATAATGAAGAGAGGAGTTTTGTGGAGCAGTGAAGAGATGGGTTGGAGAGAGTAATTAATTGTAAGCAGAGTAATCAATTGTGGTGGGAAAAAGAGGGGAGAAAAAAGAGATGCATGGAAAAGGTAAACATTCATTTTAATTTTTTAAAAATAATTATATATATCAACAAATCTAGGCCATTCATCTCTATTTAATTCGACGGCTGTGATTGGAACTTATGCCCTTACATATGTAATATGCCCTTATTTGATCTCCCCTATATATATATATATATATGAGGGATCAAGTGAGTCCCTTTTTCTTTTTTGAGTCCATGAGTCCTATCTACAACCATTGATCTAGAGTGGGATGGATGGTGGTGATTGATTTTAGTAATTAAGGCAATAATTAACATATTTTGGTAAAAATAAAATAAAATCCTCTCTCCTCCCTTAATTATCTCCAACCACTGATACACGTTACTTCCTCACATTCAATTTTTTCCTCACATCCAATCTTTTCATTCACATTCTAACTGAAACCCTTCACCTTCATCATCCCAAACACAATCGATCTACTTCCGTTTCTTTTCGAAACACACCCGCGCATCCTCTCGTCTTCAACTCAAGCAAGGTTACATTGAAGCAGTTCTCTAACTTCAGCAAAGATAATCTTCAGGCGGCATACTACAGGGTAACTCGCTAATACTCGATTGTTGTACTAAAGAACTAGGTTTAGTTTATATTCGTATCTGATTTCATTAATTTTCTCGCTAATTATTGATTGATTTACTTTGCTGTGTTTGTGCCCTATAATTAATTGGTTTCACTAAAGATTGTTGCGGTATTTGGGTATGCATCTGTAGAGTTTAATTGAATTCACCTACTTCATACTATGCTTCTACTCTTCATACTTAGTCTAACATATACTGAATGTTATTCTAATGCGCATATTCAGTTACTGTAATAAACTTGAGGTGTTACTGTAAGGGGTTGTTCAGTTAGTGTTACACATGTATGATGTTATTTTAAAGACGACCATGTGTTACTGTAATGTACAAGACGTGTTACTTTTAATCCCATCTTTGCGTTACTTTGAATGCTAGTAATCTGGTACATTTAATTGTGCAGACGTGTTACTCTAATTTGCACTCTATGTTACTCTAACACTTTCTTTGTGTTACTTTAACACGTATCAGCTGTACATATGGTGTTTCTTGCACTCGTATCAGTTGTACTTTAATTTTATATACCAGATTAAACTGTAACAATACTTTTCAGATGGCAAAAGGAGGAGACAAATCAAGGTGCGATCGCGGTTGTTAGATAGCGTAGATAAGTATGTGGACGCGAGGCAAAAGATCATCGATGGTCCCAAGAGCAAGCCAACAAAGGGTCGAAAAAAATAACGTGTCTAACGAATTATGTCATCTTTTTCTAATTACGAATAATGCGTTGTATAGTTTTCGAAACTTGTTATGTACATTAGTATTTTGATTATCACCAATGGAACAACGCTATTAAACTATGTTACCCTGACTAATTGTTCTTGTCACTCTAATTAACGGCCGGTGTTACTATGAGAATGAATGAAGTTTACCCAATATACAAATGTGGTCTCATAATCATTGTGTTACATTGACGCATTATAATTGTTACTTTAATGAACAAATGATGTTACTCTAAGTTATTAATGGTGTTGTTTTTTGTCCCATGGTTAAACATGCTATTATCATCAATTACTCTGACGCATTATATATGGTTCTTTAAAAAACGAATGTTGTTACTTTGGTAAGGAATGGTTCTAATCCAAGTTATCCTCAGTAACTTTGGTAATGAATTGTTTAAACAATGTTGCTGTCGTCAGTTACTTTCATGTTGTATGTCTGTTACTGTAACTAACGAATGGTGTTACTCCAATAGACATGAGATGTTACTCTAACCAAATACACATGTATTAAATAAATATATAGTTAATTGCAACGTAGCACAGCGCTATGTGTAAAAAATGTGTACAAAATCCGGTTCCTGTGTTTTGCCAATATCCCCCCCTCCCAGAAACCGGTTGTCTCTGCAACCTGAACTCCCGAATTAATCCGCACAAGCTTTCCACATACATTTGTCTTGTCTTCTGCCCTTAGAAGTCCGTATCAGTGAAGCTCCAATGCCGTGCCTGCTTCAACAAAAAACAAAACAATAATATCAGTGAAGCTTACGTTAAATCTGGGATCTATAGTATCAGTGTATATCATGAAAAACCTAAATAACAAACATAAAACTCTGGAATCTATAACAATTAACCATTGATATGAATCTATGATGAATGAAATGACAATGAAATCAATATCAACATGAAAATTGACGAAAAAAAGAACGCAAATTGACGCACGACGTATCCATGAATAAAAATTGAAGCAAAACGTGAAAAAAATATCAAAACTCACCATTGTTATACTCGATTAATTGCTTATCAACAGTTGATGAAGATGTCGCGCTCATTGAATCCATGGTAACGGGATTATTTCGAACTCAGATTTGATTGAATGAATGACGGAACGTGATGACGAAAAAAAACTCACCATTCTTGTGCATTCGGTTCTTGGCAAATGCTACCTGCAAAAAATTAAAACTCGTTACAAAGTGATACACGTTTTGTGTTACTCTAATTAAAATTAGGTGTTACTGTAATTCATAACGTATGTTACTTCAATGCCGTGTCTACTTCAACATAAAACAAAACAATAATATCAGTAAAGCATACGTTAAATCTGGGATCTATACTAAAACGAAAGCAATGAACCACTGTTATTAATCCATGATTAATCAAATGAGTAAAATTCCACCTTTTCCACTGCTGTCCTGTGCGTTCGCTTCTTTGCCAATACCACCTGCACAAAATTAAACAACCTTACACCCATGCAACAAATGTGTTATATCAATTCATAAGTAGTGTTAATCTAACTAGTACACTACGTTATTTTTAACATCATCATCAAAACCCTTTTTCTAAACGTTCAGTGTGTTACTATTATTGCAATTAAGTGTTACTGTAACTCAGAAGGTATGTTACTTCAATGACGTTTCTGCGTTAATATATGACAATGCAATAGTATCAGTGTATATCATGGAAAACCTAAATAAGAAACATAAAAACATGGAATCTATAAAGATCGATAGAGCAACTAACCATTGATAGGAAACTATGATGAATGAAATAACAATGAAAGCAATATCAACATTAAAATTGACGTGCAACAAATGTGTTATATCAATTCATAAGTTGTGTTACTCTAACTAGTACACTACGTTACTTTAACATCATCATCAAAACCCTTTTTCTAAACTTTTAGTGTGTTACTGTAATTGCAATTAAGTGTTACTGTAACTCAGAAGTATGTTACTTCAATGACGTTTCTGCATTAATATAAAACAATGCAATAGTATCAGTGTATATCATGGAAAACCTAAATAAGAAACATAAAACCCTAGAATCTATACAGATCGAGAGAGTAACTAACCATTGATAGGAGACTATGATGAATGAAATAACAACGAAAGCAATATCAACATTAAAATTGACGTTAAAAAGTAACGCAACAATGAAAGCAATATCAACAATGAAAATTGACGTGAAAGAAATATTGAAACTCACCATTGTTATACTCGATCAACTGATTATCAACAGTTGAAGAAGATGATTCGGTCATTGAATCCATTGTAACGGGATTTCGAGCACAAAATTGATTGAATGAATGAACGTGATGAAGAAAGGGTTTTTTTTCTCACGTTTGAATGAATGAATGAACGTGATGAATGATGAATGAACGTGATCAAGGGAGTTATTGTTTCCTAAATTCTTGGGAGCTATTTTAGGAACATAAATCTTCCTTTTTTTTTTCTTTTTTTTTTTAAAAATGAATGCATCTTGTCCATCCATCCTCATCTCATCCAATGGATGAGATGAGGACTTATGGACTCATATAGAGTAAAGGACTCATAAGAGCCTTACTCTATATATATATATATATATACACATGTTGATTGATTGATTCTAGATAGTGACGACGAGGATGCCAAAAAGAAGAAAGAGGGTAGGGGAACGACATGGGAAAGCGAAACATGTGAACGTGGAAGAATAATCTTAGTAGCTTGACAAGTAGGATCTGAAAAGAAAGAGCTAGAAGGGGTGGAGGAGAAAGGGGAGTGCGAGAGAAGGGGTAGAAGAAGTTGAAGGGGATGACACCCTCACTGGACTAGATGACAAAAACGAATCATATTTAAGAATAAATTTTATATGATGATGAGGAGAAGGAGGCAAAGAGGAGGGAAAGGGGGAGAAGAGAAAGTGGCAGAGGAAAATTGATCTTAGTAGACGTGAAAGATTGATCTCAGTAAGGATATTAAAGGAAAAATAAGCAGACCTATTATACAAGTTAATTATAGAGTATTGTAAAATATATTTTGGGGAACTGTGTAGAGGTATTGATAGAGATGGTCACAAACGGTTGGATATAGGTATGAGCAGGAATCAAGGGGGTATGGTACGAGCAACAGAAGGAAAAGATTGTGCTTTTAGCTGATAAGCCGACAAATGTGGAGAGAGGTAGGGGGAAGCTGAAAACTGATTTAGTATAGAGATGGAGAAGTAAGAACATGAATAAAAGCAGGATTAGAGGAAGGGCTGAAGGGGGGAAGAAAGAAGAGTGCCACATTGGAGGAGAGGTGAAAATAGTAGAAGTGTAAGGAGATGATGAGAGGAGACACTCCCATTAAATTAGGCTGACTAGGAGTGGGGGTGCGATCAGTGCAAGAAGAAGATTGTGGTTAAGATAGGCTGACAAATGTGAGGTGAGATAGAGGAGGATGATACCCTCACTAAACTACATGACAGAAGCAAGTTATATTTAAGGATGAAAAGTGGGAGATGAAGGGGAAGGGAAAACGATAAAGAGGAATATCGGAGGGAGATAGGGAAAAAAGAAGAGGGGAGGGTAAATGAGCTATAGAGAGAACATACCCACAAAATTATATACGTCAAACTTTTAATGTTCTTCCCAACCAAAATGGTATAAAGTTTTTTGGTTGGATTAAAATAATGAAAAAATAATAAGGAAGTATGAGTTTCTGATGAAAAAGTAATGAAAAATAATAAAGTTAGTGTAAAAATGAATTAAAATTATGAAAAAATATGGACAAATAATGGAATAAATGAAATGGGAAGAAGATAGGAAGTTTGATGAAAATTGTAAGTGGGAAAAAGATAGAAAGTTGGAGGAAGTAACAAAATCAAGTGGTCTGTAGTGATTGAATCTGGATAATGACGACGCGGATGCTGAGAAGAATGAGGGAAAGGGGAAGGACATGGTGATGTGAAACCTGTGGATATGGAAAATTAATCTTAGGAGATTGACGATTAGTATTAGGAAGAAGAAGAGCATTAAGGTACAGGGAGATGGAGGAGAAATGTGTGAGGGTGCGAGCAGGGAAAAGAATTGTGATTGTAGTCCGACAAAAGTGAAGAGAGGTGGGGAAAAGATGAGAAAGAGGGGAAGGAGGGAACGCTCTGTGAACTAGACGATAAAAATAAAGTCATATTTAAGAATGAATTTATAATGAGGAGGGGGAGAGGTGGGGAAAATGAGAAAGAGGGGAAGGAGGGGAAGATTAAAATAGATTTAGTAGGTAGGAAAATCCATGGACCGACCCCATCGTCTCCACCCCGTAGGAACTACGAGATCACCCCAAGGACGCCGAACATGAATAAAAGCAACGTTAGAGGAGGAGAGAAGATGGGAGAGCGCGAGATCGAAGGAGATGGTGAAAATGGTAGGGATAAAAGGAGACGAGAGAAGACATTCTCATTAAATTATATGCAAAGAAGTCATATTTAAGTATTTATCTTAAGTAACGAGGAAGAGGAGAATGAAAGAAAGGGGAAGGAGAAGGGAATGTGGTGGAGGTAGTGCAGGAGAAAAAGGAAGGGGAAGGGAATGTGGTGGAGATGGTGCAGGGAAAAAACAAATTTTAGTAGACGGGGAAAGAGAAACATGAAAAGAAAGAACGTCATAGAAGAAGGGGATTCAAAATGGGAGGAGTAAAAGGAGCTAAGGAAATGACACCGATATGAAGCATAAGATTATGGAAGACTAATCATTGTAGATTGACAAGTATGGTCTGAAGTAAGTCATATTTAAGGACAAAAATGGGTGAAAGAAGGGGACAAAGAAAGGATAAAGAGGAATATTGAGGGAGATAGGGAAAGAATAAGAGGAGAGGGTGAATGAGTTAAAGGGACAACAAATTCGCTAAACCGAATAACAAAAGCAAGTTATATGTGAATGTGGAAGACTAATTGTAGACACCCACATTTTGACCGCTAGGTGTCTATAGTAGTTCCCGCCAAACACCCGATGATGATTGGACGTAAACGTGCTTTGACAGACTCGGATATGGGCTTGTTATTATGGACATTTGGTTTAGACTTTTTAAGGAGTACAAATCTCACAAAACCAACCTCAAATCCAGGCCCAGTGGGTCGTTTCGAGTCAAATGACACTAATTTGGGTCGAAACCGTCACCAGGGGTAAAATCGTCTTTTAGCGACCGAGTCAAAACCCGGTCAAAGATATTTCCCGAGGCATAAAATCTGCCGTGTCACCCCCACCAATCCGGATTGAATTCAGATACTACAAAAATCAGCCATACAAAATAATAAACAATTCCGTTTAAGGTAGAATTCGATCTCAAGTAGGAATTCTATCCGGAGACCGATTCAGACATTGACCGAGTGTAAAACACCCGGCCAATACACCCTCAAACCAACCGGTTTTCCTCTTTCTTCTTGGCCAAGAAAGCGGAATTCTTATTTCCCTCAAATTCCTACGTTTTCTATCCTAAGCGGTATTCAAACTCTCCTAAAACAAGGTCGGAAACTCCCTATAAATAGGACCTTCCGTCCAACACAAAGGGACATCAATTACATCGCTTTTCCAGCCAATACACACGGTTTTTACACCCATCACACCGAAAAAAATAGCCTTGCAACACGGTTTACATACAACTCGATAGTTAGCAAATCCCGATACTTTCGAAGCCTCGAAACCTCGACGAAACCGACCAAACCCGACATCCCAAATCACCTAAACCGATACACCACAACTCACCCGCATCATCTCGACGCTCCCGTGCCTAAGCCACCGTCCGACGAGCCTTATACCGAGAACACAAAGCATGTAGGTTGAGGGTGTAAATCAAACCCGATTCTTTTTTCTTCCTCCCTCTTTCTCACGTTTTTCTTCTTTCTTTTTTTTTTCGTCGGTCGTTTCATATTTTAATATGGGTCGTTCATCGCATATATTTTTCTAATATCGATACTACTAAAAACTATTTTCCTATATTCTCAAAATATGGTACCGATTTTATATAATCGAATATCGTATCGAAAAGAATTATATTAAGATTTCGACGACTTCATTATATTTTTTGTTCGTTCAAAATCCTTTTTACGACTTTTCGTTCAAAACTCTTTTCAAACTTTTTGTTCAAAACAAACTTTTTCAAAACCGTTTCTAAAAACATTCCGGCTATTCGATATCGATTTCATAATCGAATATCGAATATGTCGAATATCGAAAATATAAACCGAGTATAAATTAATCCATATTTGTACGCGATTTATAAAATTAATGATTTTCGAACAAAAAAATAAAAAATCAGACCCGTACGCGAGTCGCGCCCGGTCCAGGCGACTCGCGCACGAGTCTGATCCGGTTCTATTTTTTTTAGTTTTTCGTTCGTTTATTTTTTATTTTTTTACGAAACGAATTCTAAATTTACATCTTTTCCAAAACTATTCTAAATATTTGATAATCAACTATCGAATATAACGAATATCGAGAATATTAAGTCGAGTACGAGTTATGCGATATTTGTACGCGATTTAATCAAAATTTTCCGAAAACCATTGTCGAGATCAGGCCGCCACGCGACCCGCATGAGTCTCGGGCGAGTCGCGCGGCTCTCGGCCCAAACACGTTTTTTTTTATTCTTTTTTATTCTTTCTCGAACATCGTTTTTTATACAAAACAACGTTTTAGTAATATTTTTCAGATTTCGATTAATATTTATTTTCTCGATTCCATATATTATTATTTCAATCGTTACTAACCCGTTTTTCTCGCGTTTGTAGCAGTTTATTCTCTCAAATTCTTTTTATCGTTTTATTAGACTAAAACGAACTTCACATGCTTAAATAACTTTGACGTTATTAGTTTAACATGCATTAAACGACTTAGCAACCCATTTATTTATTTTTCCTCACATGTCTTAGGAAAATAATCTCTGCATTTCATTTCATCGTCGAACTAACGCGTGTACACAAAACCGAACGATATCTTAGTAAAGGCCGCTAAGTGCGGGCGGGGTTGGGTGTTCTCGCTGAACTTCCCAACACGTACCCTCACCCCTTACTCAGAACCATGGTTTCCGGATGTCCGAATCCATTGGCAACGAGAGTCATTCAATATACGATTAACCGCTCAGTCGGCATCGGTATCGATATGCTAAGGGACGAACCCAATAAACTCTGACATCGGAAATGGGTCAGGCTTTAAGTATGGCCCACTACGACATAGAGTGGGTTCGAATGGTTCCGAAAAACCATAAAATTCGGTGGCGACTCCTACTTCGATTTAAAATTCTATTCGATCCATCTCATATGGAAATTCTATCGCCTCCCCAAAACCCGCGCTTCGCCGCGTCGGGGTGGACCTATGTCATGTCCACACTAATCTTCGTAGCTTGACAAGTAGGATCTGAAGAGAGAGCATTATGGTAGAGGGGATGGAGGAGAAAGAGGAGTGAGAGAAAAGGGGTAGAAGAAGGTGAAGAGTGATGCTCATACTGAACTGGATGACAGTAACGAATCATATTTAAGAATGACTTTTATATGATAACGAGGAGAAGAAGACAAATGGGAGGGGGAAGGAGAAGCATGAGAGAAAGTGAAGGAGGAAAATTGATCTTAGTAGACGTGGAAGGAGAAATATGAAGAGAATGGACATTAAGGGGGGAAGAAGGAAAAGGGAAGTGAATGAGGAGGCGATGTAAAAGGATTTAAAAGGACAAGACGCTCTATGAACTAGACGATAAAAGGAAAGTCATATTTAAGGATGAATTTATGATGAGGAAGGGGATAGGTGGGGAAAAAATGAGAAAGAGAGGAAGGAGAATGGGATATGGAAAAGGTAGGTGGACTGCATCTAATGAAAAAGACACTAAAGTCCGGTAATATAGCTCAAACTAATGGGAGAGTCATAGCGTTTCACATTTTAAATTTATCATTGAGAATTGTATCGCTCTCCTTGATAACAAAGGAAAAAACGTAAGCTCTTCTACCATTTGTAGATCTGCCGCTACAACGTTGTCAAAGAAGTGGGTGCAATTTCGAGACTCTGTCTTGACTGAATTTTGCGCACTCGAATTTGACTAACCTCATTTCGCTCTGGTGCTACGTTGCTTCGCAGGTCTTGTTGTCAGACTGTAGTGCCGAACTAAAGGCCGTGTTGCCCAGGAAGTAGTTATAGGACTGGAACTGCAGTACAACGAAGCACCAACACGAAGCAGAGGTATGGAAGACGCAAATGACATTGAAGGTTTTGTATGTGAGTACGCGTACCCTGCTCGCTGGATAGTTGACGACATGCCTTATCGCATACGGACCAGCCGAACAGCAGCACGACATCACACGACTTTCAGGGACACGATAAGAAGCCTAGGGTACCCAATTGTGAGCTTCGAACAAGTAACCAGACACCCGGGGTTCGCTTTCAGGAGAGCTATAGTGCTGGAGTTTGAGGAAGGCATGGACAAACACTGGTCTGCCATTAGGCTGTCACGCTTTTCCGAAAAAGCGGGCAGTGGAAAGGGACGTGTGTCCGACGAATCCAAGACGTTCAGAGGCATTTGTCTGTGGGATGCAACCCGTGACGACATCGCATATTTGCCAGAGAATGCACAGTATCAGTTCGTACCAGCTGCACTGAAGGTGAGCGTAGAAGTTATACCACGTTACACTGCAATAATGCACTTCGAGGCTGTGCACACTGAACTCCTGAACTTATACCCAGAACTATATATGTGGGACGTTCGAGAAGAGTAAGAACAGCACGAGCAGCAGTACGTGTACTAACAGCGCACTCTGATCAGCTGTGAAGAAAAAGAGAAGCACTGCTTACTCTTCATCTGAACTATTGAACATTTTTGTTTTGATCTTGCGTGTTTCAGCAGAAACTTATTTGATATAAATTCCTGTGGAATTTAATCTCTTTTATCTTAAGTTAGTGTGATGTTGCGACCTGCGAGTTCTATTTTAAGGATTTCTAGCATTTCAACTCCCCTTGTGTGATCTGTGTCGAGTTTGTGAAAATTTTGATGCACCTCAAGTCTCTCGTTTTGGTTTATGTCGGCCTCTTTAGAATTTTGGTCTGTAATTATGATTCATCAGAAAGAGTCTGATCAGTGACTGCATGTAACAGCTACGTTTATGGTTTTCTGAAGAAGTGCTTGTTCCTGGTTATCTGCTTCCCGTGTAGAGCATGCTTCCGTGGCTGTTTCCCGTACTCTCTGCACATGTGACGCTCATGAAAAATGTGCCCCCCATAGTGTGGCGGCTCACCTTTTACCACATGAACGATGCGTCGTCCGGCTGCAGTCTCGCTCGACCAATATGCCAATCCCTACACCCCACGCGCACATCTGCAGCTCCGATTGCACAGAGACTTTTCGTTGCATCACAGGATTCCCCCAGCTACACCCATAAAGCTGCCCGGACGTCCCCCACGGCCACCCACCTCACCACTGCCACCCCGGACACCGCGCGCGACCACGCAACTAGTACTCTATTAAAACTCAAACAAATCATCTCTCATTCATCATTTATCTAATACTATCTTCTAATAAAGCCATATGTTCTATTCTGATTGGGCAAAACAACTAAACCAACCGACAAACAAAATTAAATGAGGGAGTCTATTACAAAATAGAGGAAATCAATTAACAAACTTTTTAGCTAAAAAAACCCACCAATTATTAAGAAAGGAGGGAGAAAAGAGGAAAAACTCTTCAGCTCTCACCTCGCTTTATCTTCCCATTCCATTCATTTTTCTCTTCCATAATTTATTAATAAGTATATATTATCACCTACAACAATGGATCTTCAATATAATACCAATTGTACAACCAAAGCGACCGATTAGACCTACAACCAAACCTCAATATGAACCTCTTGGTATACCACCCAAACAGAATTAGAGCTTGCGCTAGAGACACCAATTAAAAAGGAGAAGATCGAGAAAGGTAGACAAGGGGTAAGTGAACAGTTATTATGAACATCAACTAAAAGTAATACATTGTTTATATTTTAAGAACAAAACTAACACACCCAAAATGTATTATAGGTCAAGTGGTAATAAAAAAAGCAGTCGTAACAATAGAAAAAAATGAAAGAAAAGAGACCAAGATTTGAAAATCCTAACGAAAGACGCGAAGGAAAAACTAACAAAGATCAAACCATAATTCAAGATGATTACGTTCTCCAAGCAATAAAATTATTAGTTATTATGCATTACATCTTATAGCGTTATATCTCATTTTCGCCAATAGTCACTCATTTACGTTCTTACAAACACACTTTCAGTCTAATTCACCTTATTACACTTGTGGCGACATGTTTGATGCATGTTTCGACACTTTCAATCCACCTTTTTTTCCCTGTCATTCATTTAACATGCATGCCATATATATTTCAGTAACTTGGATCGTTCAATCTTTCTAAGCTCCGTCCTATTCACAATTTAGGAATGCCTATGGAAGTAAATAAACTTACAAAGACATGAAAATCAAAACAAAAAAATGTATAAATAATAAAATAAAACGACGGAATAATTATGATTTACAAATGCCATAAAATAATATAGTCTCGTGCGGTGCATGGGTATGGCGACTAATTATTATTTAGAATAATGTATTAGCTTGTTTATCTTTGTATTTAAGCAAAAAAAACTACTTCTTATGTCAACGATGATTTGTTTGTTTTCCTTAAAAAATGCATATTCTATTTTATGTGATTTTTGTAAATACAAAAGGTTCCAAATCAAAATTTTGAATAGGGGCTCACAATGCTATTGACCGACCTGACTAAAACCAAACGAAATTACAACGTTAATATAGACTTCGAAAGGAGCGCTCATGTAAAAGGATACTCCTAGTAGATAAGGAAACATGATAAGCTAACTTGAAAGAATCTACCTCTAAAACTTTAATTAAACTAAGTAACATAAAATTTATTACGACATCCAAGAGAAAAGGTAAGTTGATTGATGTGTTTGATGTTCTTCTCTATTGCTCCCTTCCTGTGTATGTATAGTGCATGTATGTGCGGTTTACGCACTTTTATGAGACCTAATTACCTTTATAACAGAAATTTTAATATCAATGTCGTTGTCTTAGTCTAATGATTAACACAAAGGTACCCTGAAGAATAGATTTCTCATATTTGATCATATCGTCCCTCATCGCTCTTTTTTGCTAAAAAAATGACAGAAATTTTACTACCCCACGATTCTAGCGTTAAGCCGTGTAAACCACAAAATTTTAAACCTGCAATAATATAAAAAAAAAAACAAAACAAATTTCCGTGGATCTCTTGATTCCTTCACGAAGACTAGCGTTTTGATAGTAACGGGAATCTTATCAACTTAAATCTCATTGGGGAAGATGAATCTTTTTGGTGACTTATTCCATCCATTTACGATGATGGGGCGTTTGAGTATCCATCTTACCTATTTCTCTAATCTAAATACAACACCGTATTTATAGTCTAGTAGCTTAAACTCTTAGAGAGCAAGATAGTAGAATATTTAGAACATTCTAAAGTATTTTCACAATATTTATTGATTATTATCTCTAAATAATAAAGATATTCTACGTAAATTAAATAGATATTGAAATATACAACATTTGTATCTACACACCGTTAACTATAAGTTGACAACAACCGTGCAAAAACACTGGAAATGGAGAAGATCGGAGCCTAGTAGGGTCGTCTTTGGAGATTGTCACACTTCAAAGCCGTCGTGACAAATACTTCTCTGGCCATGTAGTACCACAAAATTTAGTGGACATGTTTCTTAAAGGACGATTTGTTTCATTTGTTAATTAAAACTTAATAAAAGAGCCCTTGATACCTTTGGACACTTAGTCTATTACATTACACCATGACCACAACATTTTAGAAAGCTACTAATCCCTTCGTGAGATCTTTTAATCAGAGACAAACAAATGAAGGAGACAGAAAAAGTACCACTAGGACTTTCACTTACGAGAAGTTAAACAAGTCAAATACGGAGTATATACAATAATAATACAATAGACCTATTAAAACAAATCATGACAAGTCATGTTATTGATCGAGTTAATAAAGCTAGAGTTCTAATATACGAGTAAGATATCATAGTATTACTTTATCACGATAAAAAATATTGTATGAGTATTATTATGGTATCTTAGTAGATTTTGGAGGTTTCTCGATTTTTGAAGAACCTATAAAATTGCTTCCGCTTTCTTACTGGTGAACAAAATTTTATAACAACGTTACAAAATAAGAAAATAAAGTATTCACTGTTCGATATTATAACAACATTATAAAATTCAGAATTTTTTTGAGGACCAGTTAGCTGACAAATATTAATCGAGTTATTCTTAGGACAATAGCAATGCTAGAGGTTTCATACCATCCTTTTTTTATGACCCATCAACTTATTTCATTACATATGAAACTTCATGTGTTCTCCTCAATGGTTGAAGTTCCATAATAACTTTTTAGTAAGACTCATTGTTGTTTTATTCATTATTTTATACATTTATGCACAAATAATTAAGTTAAGAAGTTGGTTCTTTATTTTAGAAACCAAGTTCTTATAAGGAGCTCCTTCTTTTGTGAAACAATGACTAAGAAGCTTCTTAAGCAATATAAAACTTCTTATTTAGCATCATTGCTATTGCGCTCAGTTAAAACTGCGTTAAACTTATACAACAATCAAATAAAAAAGCTGATGTTTTAAGTCTACGATGATTTAAAAGAAGACTTTGATCAAGGAATCTTTTATTTTTGTGTAGTGCCTTTCATCGAAGGGTCCGCTAGTTACCGCACGCCTCTAATTTGTGTTCACATATTTTCAATCGGGCCAGCCTATTAAATTTGGAGGGCTTTAATACGAACGATAAAGGATTTGAACTCATGATCTTTCAGGTACTTTTAAGTGTCTTATTCACTGAACCACTATACTACTCCTTGCTAAAATTGTATGAACATATATATTGAGTTTCTTCATTGTTTGGGCCCCGGTTTATTGAACCAAAATGAATCCCGATTGGGCCGACTGTGTTTGCAATGCATTCAATCTGAGTGCTACTTGTGCAATTATCTCCGATACAATAAGCTTATTGTGAGACATACAGAAGTACTGAACCAATTGTTAGTCGGAGATTGTTTTCCCACATACCCGAGTTCAAGTCTTCGCATGAACATAAGTTGTACCCCCTCCATTCAACTCCAATTTACTCCCTTGGGATTTTTGACACTATTCACAAACCAAAAAATCTTCAAAATTCTAAACAATCTATAAGACAAAATACTATCATGATCTTGTTTGATTCGTCTTGACGAGTAGAACAAAAATATAAAAAATCATAATTTTTACTAATACCTACTGAAAGATATTACCGATTTAAAATGCGTCTCGCCAAATGTGCATAAAAAAACTGGTAAATTGGAATTGAATGGAACGATTATATTAGAACATTTTTGCTAATTAATACCGAGTACAATACTGTAAAATCTAAATACTGTTACATTAGCACATGTTTATATTGGAATAAATAGAGCACATACAGTTCAAATAATTCAAGTTATTACTCTGTGCTTAGCTGAAATATACACAAACTGTTTATAAAAAGGGATATTCCATGTCATTCTTTAATAATTAATCAAAATATATAGCAAAATTAATACTCCTTACTTGATTCTCTACTAAACAAAAATAATGTCTATTATCTCCACCATTAAATCCATAAACTCTCCTATGAAATCAGAATTTTCCAATATAATAATGGCAGCAAAAATTGCAACTATAAATCCTATTAAGAGGAAGAACATCACTATGAAGGGTGTTAGCCACAAAAAATTTCCCACACGAGTTGCATTACAAGATAACTTCGTCTCTAATGGAAGCTTCATTATTACAGTTAAGATTCATTCAACTCATATTTTCAATTAGTTTTAAGTTGTTGTATTACTTGTATACTCCATATAGTCATATACTATATGACAAAACGAGTCAATGGGACGAGTATGGATCATATCAATTTGGGTGAAACTAGGCCGGGTTATTTTTGTGTGCGTTACTATCATTTTTTTGGATATCGGTTCGTAGTCTGGTCCGATTAGGTCGGTTAATTCAATTTCAGGTTTTCAAATTCGAGTATTGTATCAGGTTATTCAGGTTGGGTCAGTTTTGAAAACTCGGCTAACTATATACTCCTTGTATAGTAAAATTGTATGTACTTCAAGCTTATCATATAAGTATTCATTCAAGCAGAATGATGAGCTTCAAGAAGAGGTAGAAAAAATCAAGCAAATTACGGCAAGAAAACTACCAGAATGTTGTAATGTAGAAGAGTTAGTTATCATTGATGCTATCCAAAGGTTAAATCTTGAATACTACTTTCGCCACGAGATCCATGATGCCCTAAGAAAACACCATCGAAGATTTGTCACCATGGCAGAAGCCTACGATCTTCATGACACCGCTCTTTGCTTTCGATTGTTGAGACAACACGAATACAACGTGTCTTCAGGTCTGTCGCCTATGTTACTTAGACACTTCATTTTAATTAGCTAGCTAGTAACGTGGTGTGTTGTGTGTTGAGACTTTGATGTTAATATTTAAATGCTACGCACGGAGTATATATATAACGAAAAGTGTTGTTATTAATTAATCAGCTTTGATGTCCTTCTCTCTAAAACAGACACCTTCAGCAAGTTCATGGACAAGAACGATAAGTTCAAAAAAGAACTCGAGAACGACATGAAAGGGCTAATAAGTTTGTTTGAAGCCTCTCACCTAAAACTTCGAGGAGAAAATATACTCGACTACGCTTGTGAGTTTAGTCGGCGTATTCTAACCAATTTCAACAATGTCGAAGCGTCCGAGGCCAACATCATTTCGGATACACTTAGCCTTCCATATCACGAAAATCTACCAAAATTTTCGGCCATGGACTTCCTTCAAAAGTTTGAAATCTCAATGAAGTTGCTTCATAATTGCAGAGAAGACGACAACAAATGGATGTATGAACTGAGCTACCTAGCTCAAATAAATATCACCAGAGATCAATTAAGCATCAAAGACGAAATCAATGAAATTTGCAGGTACCCTTTCTGGCCTTTTATAAGGTAAATTGCACGAAATCAACAAAATTAAATATTAACATCCTGTTGTAAGTTTATTAGATGGTGGGAAGCGCTTCGATTGCCCAAGAAACTGAAGCTTGCAAGAAGTGAACCGGCCAAATGGCATATGTGGTCTGTGGCATGTCTACCCGATACATACATGGCTGAGCTAAGGCTAGAGCTAACAAAAGCGATATCATTCATTTACATCTTCGATGACATCTTTGATATCTACGGAAAACTCGAGGACCTTACTCTGTTCACAGAAACAGTCATTAGATGGGAGATAGACAGATTCGACGACAGATTGCCCGATTACATGATAGTTTGTCTCAGGGAACTCTTTGACACCACAAACAAGATAATCAATAAAATCTATTCTAAAAACGGATCAGATGCCAAATATCACTTAAGGAAAGTGGTAAGTTGTTCGAACCCTGGATCATGAACACAAACTCGCGTGATTTTATCAACTAAGGCTTTGTTCTAAACTGAACTGAAAATGTCAGACTGATATTGGATATGTTATTGCATGCAGTGGGCAGAGTTTTGCAGTGCATGCCTAGTGCAAGCAAATTGGTTTAGCTCGGGTTATATGCCTACGGTTGAAGAGTACATGAAGAATGAAGTAGCCACTACCGGATCTTATATCGTTCATGTACACATCTTCTTTCTCTTGGGTGAAGTATTAAACGACACTAACTTCTCGATGAGCAGCCATCCGGAAATGTCGTCTTCAGCTGCTATGATTCTTCGTCTTTGGGATGATCTAGGGAGCTCTAAGGTACATATTTTCTCAAGTTATAAAAATGGAATGCCAAAATATTTGCTACAATTCATCTAATGAAATGCTTGAATATGCAGGATGAGCATCAGATATGCGACGGGTCAGTCTTAGATTGCTACATGAATGAACATGAAGGAAGCTCATCCGAAAGTGCTCGACAATATGTTCTAATGATGATTTCAGATGCGTGGAGTCGCCTTAATGAGGCCCTTGTGTCCCCTTCTCCATTTTCTGATGATTTTAAAGCTGCCATGGCTAATTTTGCGAGAACGGTTCCAATAATGTATAAATATGACGACAAACATCGTCTTGTAGAACTAGAGAAACTCATGAGGCCATTAGTTACTAGTTAGTCTAGTGTAAATAAGCAAAAGCAATTGAAAGGCAATTGGCTCTCCCTAGATGAACCCCAGCTTATTCTTAACATCAAGTCCATAATGTAATGTTGATGTTAAGTAAAGCATGGGCCAAAGAGGCTTTAGGGGGCCTGGCTAAGCCAATAATGTTAATGTTTTTTACGGACTTAACTGGGTGTCTAACAGCCGGAAAGATAACACTGGTCCAATCTGTTTAGGATCGGGTTATGCCAGGTTAGACAGGCCCCAATACTAAGGGCCGTTTGGTTGGTGGACATTCATTAAAATAATTTGATAATTTATAAATGGACATTAATAGGGCGCAACCGAAATAAAATATTGTTTTGATTTTGTGTCAAACTCTAAAGGTACACATGTAATTTATCATAAATTATTAAGGGTTATTTCATGGGAATAATACCAACTATGCGCGTGCTTCTTAGATTAATACAAACTATATGTAATCTCATTTTAATATGAACTACGCATTCATTAATCTCTCTTTGTTATGTATGAAATTATTACTTGCTATCACAGGTCATAGTGACTTGTTGTAACTTTATAGGGTTTTATTAGGTCCGTTGCAGTCATTGTGAAAGCCAAAATAATAATAAAAACATTTTTTTCATAGCTTCTATAAGACTAATTGAAAAAGAAATGAAAGATGAATTTTCGGAAAATTTAATTATTTTTTTCAATGGCCGAAAATGAACACGAAATGTGAATCAGAAGAAGAAGAGTCAGAGAAAGAGTTGAATAATGGAGGTTCAACAGGTAGCCGGTCACCCATAACAAAGCGAGATTAATGAAGGCGTAGTTCGTATTAAAATGGGATTACGTATAGTTTGTATTAATTTAAGAAGCACACACATAGTTGGTATTATTCCCATGAAATAACCCAATTATTAATTATAAATTGTTTAATCAATATATATTCATAAAGCAGAAACTTTTCGAGCGATTTGATCGGTCCAAGCTTTAATATATATTTTTAATTTAAATAAAAATATAGAGATTTGTATAAGATAAATTAATCCTAGTGCACCTTTGACTAAGTAATATTAGATTCTTATAGGAAAAAAATCCTATTACACCTAAGATTAAAAAAATTATCACTATATAAACCATCTATTATCACCTCAAAAGACTACAAAAATTGAACAAAGACCGCGTGAAATGTGTAGTCTATTACAAATAAAAAAAGGAAAATTATTCCACAACGAAAAATTATCGTAAGGTGATGAAATTCAATGTTATAAATCAAAGTAATCATTGTTAGATTTAATCTGACCCAAGACTGAAACTTCATACTGAATTAATTGGTAATAAACTGTAATTAGTTGTAGCGGAAGCGTACCTGATAATACTGATAGATTAACTTACGTCGGTCTTCTAGATTAGGTCTTCTAATAGACACACTCGCCTTTTGGGTTTCTCCATACCGATGGGATATATGTGAGATTAGGTCAAAAGTGTGCTGTCAGGGACCATAACTCTGACTATATATAGGGAGGGGTATGAAACCTTGGTCACCTATATTAGCCGCCTTTAGTGGATAAGCCCATCATATATCCCATAAAGCCATAATGGGTCTCTACACTATTATAATATCCGACCCATACTTTATAAGACGTAAATAAGCCTGTATTATTTGTGTTATAACGGATCACATATTTGGGCTCAACTTTAATGATAGCTAACAAATACAATAGGTCCAAATAATGTTGTCCACATATATTGTATTAGACTCATAATTCTTACAATCTCCCACTTGGGTCATATACTAGTATATGTAGGACACTGAAAATTGTATTCATTATAACCGTATGAGCTCAATAGTGCTATCAAACATTCTAACCGTCTTATGCAATTTGGTCCATCAATCATATGTACATAAAACCAAAGCGGCCTTTGCCACAGTTTGTCGTAACAGGACCCATCAACGATCACATATGCAAACATGACTAACGACATGAATCTAGTATAGGAGTGTAGCATGGAAACAGCAACCGAATGTGATCCAAATATGCATATTTCCAACTGGTCCACCTTAAACCTTAGTGAGATCAACCAAATAAGACAGAGTGATGAAACTAAAAACTGGAAACCTTATTTCTGCAGAACTGAATAACCATATATCATAATGTGTCTAATGTGACAAACTCCCACTCAACATGAATATCTTTAGAACTGAAACACCCATTTGAGCAATGTGCTCAATAAAGACCGTGGGTGGTAATTCCTTAGTAAGCGGATCCGCAAAAATAGAGTTTGTACAAACATATCTTAGACGTCTTTCACTCTGAATCGTTTCTATAACAACACATCACTTGTATTGTTATTTAAAACTATAATAACCGTCATTTCGTCACAAATAACTTAAATGGTATTTCAATACAGAACATAACTTGCAGCCTTGTGACAAATAAGCATGATCAAATAGGAGTCGAAATACCGAATGATCTCAACCTAAATCGATCTCCTTTATATGATAACATTGTTTTGCTCCAAATATAAATGACAAATAATATTTGGCTGTCCTTAGTGGAACTCAATATCCTACTGTATTCCCTTAATATCTGTCAATTAAACTATAGAATGTACACGATATCCAAATATGTACAAACTAAGTTCAATTATACCTTATTACTTAAACTCATGAAATATTTCCTGAAACACATGGATTTAAGTATGTAATACTGTGTATTCTGAATAAGAATATTTCTTTAAGGACATTAATGAAACTACATTAGTCCCATTACTCAAATGGTATAAAAACTTGATACATTTTCATACTCCCACTGAATCTTGAGTATCTACAATCATATATCACATCCATACAAAACCAAATGAGATGATATCATGGTAGATCGATGTACTCTTTGACGGAAAACCTTATTTGAGTTTTCATTGGATGATTATTAACCTTAATTTGCAGAAACTTTACATTGAATCTATCGAGTCAAGATTTTCAGTATCTGCAACAATGGGTCTGTCAATGTCACCATTGACAAACTTGTCTTTACCATTCACCCAATGAGTCAGTCTTGGTAACAACTAACCATTTGAAACCAATATGCTTTATACTTTTAGGTAATGAAACAATTCCAAAGTGTCTTTATTGTCGAATGACATAATACTTTATTGATGACATATATAAATTCACATGTATTAGTTAGAACTTTCAAAGATCCGGTAAATTGCTGAATGAATACTTTTCTACCATTTCATAATCTAACTCTTACTCTTGAATGTATGCAATATATAAATCTATTATTACATTGTAATATGTCAGTCCTGACATGAAAACAATGTAATCCTCTGAAACTGCATTCATTATTCTTCCCTTGGTGAATTACTTTATTAACAATTGTTCTTGAGTTATTTGAGTTTGTTTTACTAAAATGATCTTACGATCCTTGATAATGAGACACAAGATCATTTCTATAAGTCTCATTTCTTCCCCCCAAACTCAATAACTTCAATGAACCCATATTATCCGTCTCAAAATGACTTGCATGTGGGATAATTCTTTATACATTACCCTTAATCTTTATAGAGTTATACAACAAATAATTATTAATTATTCTTAAGTCCAACTATTACCTTAAAATAATAAAAGTATTTTAATTAGTTGGACATACCTTAGGTGTAAATAAATTACACTATAATTAATCAATCAATAGTATTGTTGTAACTTTATCCAAAACAAACAAGCTACATTTCTATAATCACTTCTAGAGTTATCTGGAAAAGAGTGTGAATAATCATACTACTACCAAGCCCCAAGATCTTACTTTGCATACGTAGTACACCATACATATTCAGACCTTCATATGGTTCAATATTTAATGTAAGATCAAACTTCTCTAGAAGTTGTCCGAAATAACCTTAACGTTATTATCATGAATAGTCAAATTGTCAAAGTGTTTCTACTTATGATCAACTAACATCTTTAATAATCCTTTACTGAGAATATATCTCAGTCAAATATGTGATAAAAACGTCTAGGAACTTGAAACTTCTCAAGATCGAGCTATAAATATCATAAATAATTTTGTCTACAAATTAATATATTGATGTGAACTAATACAACTTAACATAAAATAGTTCACATATCTTTATATATCAATTACAAGACATCCAAAATCCTTTTGATATTTATTTTCTCTTTTCGTCTTTATTCTGCTTCAATATGAGAATTCGAAGTAGAACGGTCAATAATTTCATTTTTGATACAACTTCAATAATCCTTTTAATGTGTCATACCGAAAAGAAATTATTGTCCTTAATCCTTTATATCCACTGGAGTTTTAATGCAAGTCTTTAAATAATACTCTGTATTACAATCTAAGCTATATAAAGTTATCAAAAATGACAACTTTACCATTATTTGAATTAGGAAAATAAAAAATTAATTATTTCTCAATGGACAATGAACCAAATTTGACCAAAGGAAAAATAATTAAACCCCACCAAAAGGGGTACCAAAAAATATTTTCCAGATTCAAATAAAATAACAAATCATTAATGATAACTAATTAGTTGATTACACGATATTTTCATCCTTATGAGTAGTACAATCATACATTCCTAATGCTGTATAAAGATTGCGATGACCCAAAATAAATATTTACATTCTCTTACCATTTATTTAAATAAATAGCGTTATCCGAATTGAGAATGTAACCTGAATATGACAGATATAATGAACAGTAATGTCAATTTGATGAACAAAACAATATTTTCATATTTTGAATAAATTCAAACAGTATAGTGTTTTTGCAAATTTAATATTTAGCCGTTGGGCATAAAATATTATCTAGGCATCGACACTACAATTAAACAATCGTGATCAAATATTGACGATAAACTCATGTCAAACACTAAGCCTTCCTTTGGGCCGACTTAGTATACACATGAAAATACTGAATAATCGTCACATATTTATCACCTGAAATTGTATATGTATTCGGCCAAATAATGGCCTTCCTTTGGGCCGACCATTATCCGCATGATTACACATACTACCAAACTTAAAAACCGAATGTTTGAATTTACTCTCCATAAAAAAAACTGTATGGACATAAGCCTTATGAGTGTCATAAACTTAACAACACTCCCTTAACTCGTAAATCAGTTCGTATATTGGCGTTCCCATCATAACAAGATACCTAGCACAACATCTAATCTCATCTTTGGACGATAATTAGACTTGTAAGTGGTACTCTTGGTGTAGTAATCAAATATTAACAGTAAGATCGTGTCAAATGTCAAGTCTTTCTTTGGGCCGACTTAACATCTACACGAGAACCGAATAACCGTTACATATTTATCACCACAAGTATGATTGAATTTCGGCCAAATAATGGACTTCCTTTGGGCCGACCATTACCCGCATGAAATTCAATCACACACAATCGTCCAATTATTTAAATTATCTAATCTACGCAATAGAGGTTACTTTGGCAACGTATTGTTTCGATCAAACAATCCAAAATATTAGACGTCTTACAAAAACCAAATAGCCAATATTATTGAAACCGAAATCAAGTTCTTTTAATCAAACCGTAATTAACGAGTGACTGAAACCTTAAATGATAAAAGAAATTATAACCCAAATTAGTTCTTTCATCATCAAAGTCAACTTGTCAATTATAAATACGCGACAATAATCGTAACCGAAATTCCAAACAGGTCCCAATTCATACATAAAATCATAATATGCGATAATATATAATCAATCATAGGAGAATATTATGCATGCATCACATGACTGAAAACCAAAACAAAATTCCCAACCAACTACAATCGATTGAAAAAATACCTTATAAACTGAATAGCAAATTATATGAATCTGAAAACTTTAATATCCGAAATATAATTCTTTAATCCTTATATAATTGTATCGATTGCATGGAAAAAACATTCAAAACTCTGTACATAATCCATCATAATAGAGGGGTTCATCCAACTACATAAGTGACCCGATTCAACTTTAACCGATATGATATACTATTGAGTAATTAAAAGCTAACTGAAAACTAAATCATACACGCGAACAGGGAAAGATCCTGAGAATGCCTTATACTCTAGATATACGTAGAAAACAAAATTCGTGAATGTCAATGATGATGCAGGCGATGATGCAGGCAATGATGTCGGCAAAAAAAAATCAATCTCAGAAGTGTGCGAGAGAACAAGAAAATAAGCGCAGCAAATATAATCATCACAGTCTGACTGAAATCAATAGGGTAAGATGGAAGATTATTAATCCCAGAATAATACGTCAATTCAAGTACGAGTAAGGGACTTAAAAATCATCCAAATTCATTGCGGCTAAATAACGATGAAAAAATCGAAACCGAACCACAAATCAAACCAAATAAATCTGATCCAAAAAATTCAATATGAAGACGGCTCTGATACCACTTGTTAGATTTAATCTGACCCAAGACTGAAAACTTCATACTGAATTAATTGGTAATAAATTGTAATTAGTTGTAGCGGAAGCGTACCTGATAATACTGATAGATTAACTTACGTCGGTCTTCTGGATTAGGTCTTCTAACAGACACACTCGCCTTTTGGGTTTCTCCATACCGATGAGATATATGTGAGATTAGGTCAAAAGTGTGATGTCAGGGACCATAACCCTGACCATATATAGGGAGGGGTATGAAACCTTGATCACCTATATTAGCCGCCTTTAGTGGATAAGCCCATCATATATCCCATAAAGCCCTAATGGGTCTCTACACTATTATAATATCCGACCCATACTTTATAAGACGTAAATAAGCCTGTATTATTTGTGTTATAACGGATCACATATTTGGGCTCAACTTTAATAATAGCTAACAAATACAATAGGTCCAAATAATGTTGTCCACATATATTGTATTAGAGTCATAATTCTTACAATCATCTGCCATTAGATATCAACTATTTTTTTTTGAGTCTTAAAAAGATCTCTCAATAATACAAAATTAAGTAAAATTATTCCAACACATCGAAAAATTATGATGAGCTAATTAAATTATACTACTATATTATAAATAATAGAAGTAGTAATCTTTTTTCTTTTGATATGAAACAAAAAAATTTGAATCTTAAAAAGAGCTCTTTTTTTTAAGCTAGCTCTTAAGACTAAACTTAAGTAAAATCATCTCACATCGAATAATAAGGTGATGAAATATTATGTAGTACCTCCATCCAACTTTAAACTTCATGGGGGAGTGGAACTAAAATTAAGGGTGAAGTAGGGTATGTGGTGGAAAATGAAAGTTGAAAGAAAATGTGTGATCAGAAATGATATTGATCACAAAAATAAACAAAAAGAAGAAATATTCTAAGTAGAAAGAAATATGGACAATTTTTTAAGAAAAGTAATAGGAAGATTAAAAATGGATAGAGATAGTATATTATAAATAAGAGTAATCATATAGATATCAACCAAACAATTTCGGGTCATTTAAAGAGCTCGTAAGACTATAGAAAAGTCAAGGAAAGTTGTCACGCTTCGAAAAATCATGATGAGTTGATAAATTCTATTCTATACTATAAATAGTAATCATTCGTACTTTGTAATTAACAAAATAAAAATGAATCTTAACTCTTTAAAACTATAACTGTAGACACCCGCATTTTGCCTGCTAGTGTCTATAGCAGTTCCCGACAAACACCCGATGATGATCGGACGCAAACGTGACTTAGTATACTCGGATTTGGACCCGAAATCAATAATATCTGACATGGACTTTTAGCGGAGTAATAATCTCACAAAACAGACTTCAAATTCAGGCCCAGTGGGTCGTTCCGAGCAAAATAAGACTAATTTGGGCCAAAACCGACACCAAAAATAATTCCCGTCTTTTGGCGACCGGGTCAAAACCCGGTCAAAGACGAACCCGTCACAAAAATCAGCCCAAGTACACCTTCTAGAAGATGGCGCCCATTTCTATTTTCAAAAAAGATTACACAATCAATCAAGTCAACCCTTTCCTCTTTTATCTCGATTTACCTAACCCACTCGATCGAGTGGATTGACCCACTCGGTCGAGTGGAGCGTCAAAAACCGGATCAGGCCCATTTTCTAGGGCACTCGACCGAGTGCACTAGGGCCACTCGATCGAGTGACCCTAGGTCGTGGGGTAAACTCTATAAATACCCCATGACCCTCACTCATTTCACAACTTTTTTCAACTTTTACCAACCCATCTTTTACCTACATTTTACCTCACATTTCAGCCACACTCCCTATTCTACAATCCTAAGCAAGCACACACAAAACCGAGTCCTTTGTCCCTCGATAAACCGACAATTCATCCACACACACACATACACCATAACTTACATACATCCTCAATACTCCATAGTCCCGTCACTATTCGCGAGTCCATTTCCGAGGTCCCTACTAAGCATGTATGTTGAGGGTGTCCTAAACCCCATTTCGATCTTTGATTTTATTTACGTTTTTTTTTTGTATCGTTAATATTATATTTATACTAGTATCACTAACTCTAACATCCTAACCTTTACATTTGCGCATACTAACTTTTCTATTTCGCGTTACTAACATTACTATCATACCGCGTATATATATATATCAATACCGAAAATTCGGTTTCGGATGCGTTTGACTATAATTGTCGCCTAAAGTCCGTCTAATCCCTTTACGAGCAACGACGGAGGTGGAGCCCTTTCGAGGAGCCCCGCCCCAATGTACTCAAGGGCGTGACGTGATCGCGACTAATCGTAGTTGAACGTATTCGATCCCATTTTAATTAGTGCGGAACCCGTTGACACGAAAACCGGCATTACATAACCCGAAAGGGTTAGTTTTGATGTCGTGACGTAGAGGGAAGCATCCCGTTACTAATTCAAGTTTTCTAACGTAAACGTTTTCGTAAAATCCCGACAACGGTGTTATAATCGTATTTGTACACGATTATAGTACCGGAGGTCGAGTTAAATTCAAATCGTGCGATATTTGTATTTAACTCGACCGACCGTCGTTTTCAACCCCAAAAAACGAGACGAGTTGACACTCGTACAGGAACTACTCGACCGAGTGCATAGGCCACTCGATCGAGTAGCGTCCATCAGGCTGGGCAGACCCTTTTTCGTGGGGCTACTCGACCGAGTGCTTAGGCCACTCGATCGAGTAGCGTCCATAACACTGGGCAGAAACTTTTTTGAGGACGCACTCGACCGAGTCAGACCATGACTCGACCGAGTGGGTCCTGTAACCCAGAAAACCGAGGGCCTTGACACACACTTTCAAGCCTCGTCCTTTTATCGACATTAGTCATCACGTGTAAAGACTATCACGTGACTATTCTATTTTCAAAACCATGCACATCACGACACCCTAACGACTTTGATCGATTTTTTCGACGTGATAAGTCGGGACAAGGCATCGAGGCATAGGATCGGGCTAGCATCACGCCTAGGCCCTATGTCTCCGTCCTTCGTTTGATGTACAACATAATGTATATTTAAGCGAGGTTAGTCCACTTACACATTTCGCGGTCAAGCTTACATACGGGTCCGTCCCTAACTTTTATTTATTTATTATACCATTTCCGTATCGTTTATATAATTTTCGTATTGGCCGGGTTGTATTTCCGCCCGTGTAGCTTGTACGTTATTTACGTTTGAGTTTCATTTATTTACTTGCTTATCGCTTTATAAATGAACCTCGCATGCTAAATCATTTCGACTATAACTAAGATGCATTAAATGACGTAGTTAACCAATAACTCATATGCTTAGCCCGAAAACGCTGTTTGCATATCATTTAATCGTTTTACTAGCGCGCTCACACGAACACGAACGATGTCTTAGTAGAGGCCGCCATGTGCGGGCGGGGTTGGGTGTCCTTAGTGGGCTTCCCAACACGTACCCTCACCCCTTACTCAGAACCTTCGGTTTCCGGATGCCCGAAACCCTTGGCGCACGAGAGTCATTCTATACACGAAAGCCGGTTTATACGGTATCGGTATTGCAATGCAAAGGGACGAGCCCAATGAACTCTGAAATCGAAGTGGGCTTACTTTGTGTATAGCCCATGACGACATAGAGTGGGCTCGTATGGTTCCGAATAACCACAAAATTCGGTGGCGACTCCATTTTGACTTAAATTTCGAACCCGAGAACAATCTTACCACGAGATTCATTCGCCTACCCAAACCCGCGCGTGGCCGCGTCGGGGTGGACCTACGTCATGTCCACAATTTGGCGACTCCGCTGGGGATACCTGATGTACTACATGTCATCGGGGTTCCTAGGGTGAGACTCGAAGAGAAATCGTTCGAATATTAGTGTGCGCGCATTAGTTTAATGGTTCATGCATAACCCAAATTTTGCCCGGGCCGGTTACTTGTGACCGACGTCCCACTATACCACGGTGCATTCCTACATGGGTGCACTAAAGACTTCGATGGCGGAACTCACCGGGGTTTTACGGCAGGTCCTAGTTCCAAATCGGCTAGGAAGTCCGTCCCGTTTCGTGAGAATGCGATCGTCGTTGGTATAGACCCTATTCGACCGACCGAGACTTAGTATAAAGCATACATAAGCGTCGTTATAATGCTTGCTTGACTATGTGCTGCTTGGTTTCCGTGTCATTTTTCAAAAACCGTCATTTAAAAAAATGCATCTTTCCAAAAACACCCAAATTTTGAAAAAACCTGAAATGCTGTCCGTTTCGGGACCCGTCTTTTCAAAATATCCAATTTTCAAAACTCGGAATGCCGCCGAAATTTAGGATCAAATGATTTGACTCAAAACATCCTTTTTCTCTAGTCGGCATGCTGCCCGTTTTAATTCATGAATTTCCAACACTATCTCGATTTTCTGAATTTTCAAAATTCTAATCTTGGTTTTCGAAATTCCGTTTTTTTTTTTATTTCCAAACTCTCGGAAATTCATCCACTCATTTTACATTCAAATTTCAAACATCCAACTTTCCTAGTAAACCTTCCTTATTATAGGACCTACCGTCTAGCCGTGTGTCGAGTCTTTGCATAGTTTGTCGAAGGTCTATAGCGTCGAAACTCCGCTGATCCTATATCACGAGTTTCCCCCCTTTCCCGAGTCCGCCTTATCCGTCAAGGCACGACCGACCCGCATAGGGCATACCCCTACAAAGGAAAGTCCGTCCATACACTCGAGTCAAAAGTCTGGGGAAAAAGTCTTACGTGGACCTTCCTTCGAACGGGATTAGGCCCACAAAGCCAAAATCCTAAGGAAGTTATACCACCCATCGAGTCATCCGTCTAGAGGTCTCTCTCGAGTCTTTAGTCTTCTTTCCTAGTGTCGCTCGGGATATACTTTTCCTCTCTTTTTTCCGAGATCTGGGTTCAGTTTCTGATTACGCGGTGTTCTTACAGACAGGCCACCGGCAACCAGACACGCTCGAAGGATGGCTACTTTGAACAGCCTGCAAACCGCTTTGGACGCCATGGTCGCAAAGCAGACCGACATCGAAGCCCAACTGACCGAAATGAGGGCTGGCCAGGTAGCCATTGTTGCTCGCCTAGCTGCGGTGGAGCAAAGGGCCCCTAATGTCGAGACTGCTGGGCCCATAACTGAACTGGTTAGCGCTGTACGCCGACTAGAAGAACAAGTCCACTTGACTGGGAGTAACAATATCCACCGGGAGAATAGCCGAGAGTACTCCACGGTGAGTGACAAGCTGCCCGCAAACCTGAATCTCACAGGTTTGCCCATGTTCGAGGGAACTGAAGACCCGTTACTGCATGTGCGGGCCTTCAAGGAATTCATGGCCATCAAGGGAGTGGATTCGACCATGTTCAAGAATCTCTTCGCTGAATCCCTTGAGAAGCACCCACGGGCCTGGTACTATAGGCTAGACCCGAAAAAATACCCTACATGGGATGATGTGGCTACCGAGTTCGCTCGGAACTATGCTGATAACACCGAGATCCAAACCACGATGCGATCTCTGGAGGTCATGGCCCAAGAGCCAAAGGAAGGTTTTACTAAATACCTTCAACGCTGGAGGGCCGAGAGCGTGAAATTGGTCGATAAGCCCAATGAGAAGACCCTAGTGGAGGCTTTTGTCAAGAACCTCCTCCCCTCCTACCGGGTTCACCTCCGGTACGCTGTCATACCCAATTTCACCACCCTTACTGAAATGGGTATGAGGATCGAAGACGACCTAAGACTAGAAGGCCTCACTAAGGCCACTAGCAAAGGGTACCAAGGGGCCTCTTCCTCCACCACTAAGCCCCAGGCTGCAACTCGCAGCATTTTTGACGCGGTTAATCTACTAGATGCCCCGTCCAAGAAGAACACCCCACCTCGGGTCTTCACTGATATAGGTACTACCTATACCTATGCCTTACAAAGGCTATCCTCCAAGGGCCTAATCCAACCGATAGGCCCAACTCCTGAAGTTCCGGTCGAGCGACGCTCCAAGAACTACAATGCTCAGGCCTATTGCCAGTACCACCGGGGCAATGGGCATGATACCGAAAAGTGTTGGAAGCTGAAACACTTGATCCAGGACCTAATCGAGAGCGGTAAAATCCCGCTGCCCGGAGATAAGCCCAGCAACAAGGAGAACCCTTTTAGCTCCCACGCCATCTTTGCCGGGGAGGTGATTGACTGTTCTCACCTTATCTCTCCTTTTATCCCGCAAGTGAACGGGATCTGGTTTGACGACGAGGATGATATCTACCTCGCTAAAGGGGAAACCGTTCCCATCACCCCTGAACAGATCCGAGAGGCTAAAACTCGGGTCCTAGCCAGCAACAACCTTGGTTGTCCCTACTTAGCCACAAGCACTAGGGACACCCCTATCCCGACTACCATCACCGATCCACTCGGGATGGAAGTCGCCCCTGAAGAGCCGACCGCTGAAACGGCTATTGTGAAACAACTGAGAAGAACCCGAGTTGACCTCACTATATGGCAACTCCTTGTTAGCTCTCAAGAACATCGAGAAGCACTTACAAAGGCTCTCGATCAAGTCAAGATCGACTCTTTGGCTACCCCCGCTGAAATGGTAGCCACAGTCCTACCCCACCTAAAGGGTAAGGCCAAAGAAGGAGGCCCAATGATCACCTTTTCTGAAGCCGATCTGCCGCCATTTGGGACCTCCCACAACCTGGCCCTTTACATCACGATGATTTGTCGAGGGAAGTATCTTCCTATGACCCTGGTTGATGACGGGTCCGCTGTGAATGTCCTTCCTCTAAGGACCGCCAAAGCCCTCGGCATTACCGAGGCTGACTATATCCCGACTGCTCAAACCATCCAAGCCTTTGATGGGAGTCCAAAGTCGGTAGCTGGGGCCATAAAGCTGACCATCGTCACGGGCCCGATAGAAAAGGAGCTTGAATTTCAGGTGATTGATGTCACCTCATCATTCAACTTGCTCCTAGGAAGGCCGTGGATTCACGCGGTGAAAGCTGTGTCCTCCACCCTCCACCGTAAGATCAAGATACCTCTACTCGACAGTGTTATTACTTTAGAGGCAACCCCAATGACCGTGGCTAGCTGTAACGCCACAGGCCGCACGGACCTCTGGGGGTTCGACTTTGTGGGGATGATCGAGGAAGAGTACCTCTTTAGGCCTTACTTCACCACGAGCATTGACACAATGCACCAAAACCTAGGGTACCTTCCGGGGGCTACCTCTCGACCCGACCTTCCAGCTGGGAAGATCATCGAGGTTCTCAAGGACGAAGACTCTCACTTCGGCCTTGGCTATGCCCTCACTCCGGACAACGTTGTCCGAGCAGGAATCGAAAAGGCCTGCAACATCATGAAGGGTATCTACTTGAGCCCTTACAGCCCACGGTTGTCTGACTACTTTGTCACACCCGTATTCGGGGCCATCCAGGTTGGGCTATACCAACCTAATGCTACGCACCTCGGGACCCACTTGGCCCGGGATTGCAACTACATCCCGGATGAGGTGTTCGCCCTCATCCAGTCCGACGGAGCGGATGATGCCGAGTCCGCGCTAGAGCTACTCTTCGGGGAAGACACCATAGCCCCGGCTCCAAAAGAAGACCTGGTCAACCTGATTCTCCGCAGCAACAGGTTTGACCCGACCAAGCTGATCTCGGATGTTGATTCCGAGACGGGAAAAAGGGCCTGGAGGAAGACTGTCAAGTGGACTGACAGTCAAGGAAGGATCTACAAGCTGGTCACCGGAGAGGGAGACATGCCTGAGTCCGAGTCCGAGTCTGAGTCGGAGTCTGAGTCAGAGTCTGAGGTCGGGTCTAGAGAAGTCGGTGCTAGAGTCACTCCTGTAACCCCCCTCCCTTCTATCATTCCTGCTGCTAGCACTTCGGGGTCTGTCCCGAGTGCTTTACCAATCCCGCCACTGACCAACGATCAGATGGCTGCTCTCTTTGAGCTGTTTTCCAAATTTTCGATCAATAATAACAACCGTTCTGCTTACGACTTGTCTCTTTTAAATCCTGCTTTCAAAAACATTTTATGCTATGACATTGAGAAATCCGACGAACAGGTACCCTTACCTCCACATCTGATCGAGCAGCTAGAGCAAAGGGAATCCCGGAATCCGGTAATTGAAGAGACCGAGTCCATAAACGTGGGAACAACCTTAGAGCCCCAGATACTTAAGATAGGGTTATCCTTAGATCCCAACGAGAAACAACAGTTTATGAACCTTCTCCAAGAGTTCAAAGATGTCTTCGCATGGTCCTACAAGGACATGCCGGGGATAGACCGGGAAATAGCCGAGCACCGCATACCTATCAAGGACGGGTGCAAACCGGTCAAACAGAAGCTTCGTCGAATGAGGCCCGAGTGGTCTCTCAAAGTAAAGGAAGAAGTCGACAAACAGTTCAAAGCCGGCTTCATACAAGTGTCCGAGTATCCGGACTGGGTCGCAAACATCGTGCCGGTTCCTAAAAAGGACGGTAAAGTGCGGGTGTGCGTAGATTTTCGAGATCTTAACAAAGCAAGCCCGAAGGATGATTTTCCGTTACCACACATCGATATACTGGTGGATAACACGGCCGATCATGCCCTTCTGTCATTCATGGATGGGTATGCCGGATATAATCAAATCAAGATGGCGGAAGAAGACATGAGTAAGACTACCTTCACTACACCTTGGGGTACTTACTGTTACACCGTCATGCCATTTGGCCTCATTAATGCCGGGGCCACATACCAAAGGACCGCTACCACCTTATTACACGACATGATGCATAAAGAGGTAGAGGTCTATGTAGACGACATGGTCGTCAAATCCAAAGAACGGGCCGGTCACATCACCGCCCTGAGGAAATTTTTCACCCGATTGCGCGAATACAACATGAGGCTAAACCCTCAAAAGTGCAGTTTCGGGGTAACGTCAGGCAAATTACTGGGTCTATCGTTAGCCAACGAGGTATCGAGGTCGACCCAGCTAAAATCAAAGCCATTACCGAGATGCAAGCTCCTAAAACCGAAAAAGAAATAAGGGGGTTTCTCGGGAAAGTCCAGTACATTAGTCGATTCATTTCCAAGCTAACCATGGTGTGTGAACCAATTTTCAAGAAACTGAAAATAGGGGAGCGAATACTATGGGATGATAAATGTCAGGCTGCCTTCGACAAAATCAAAGAAATTCTGTCTGCTCCGCCAGTTTTGATGCCACCTCAACCCGGTTTGCCTCTGTCGTTATACCTAACAACAACCGAGACAGCCATGGGGGCTATGCTGGCTCAGACAGTTGACTCTGAGGAACGAGCCATCTATTATATCAGCAAGAAGTTTTTAGAGTATGAGTGCAAATATACCATGCTCGAAAAGACGTGCTTGGCTCTAGTCTGGGCCACCAAGAAGCTTAGACACTATATGCTCAGTTATGAGGTTCATGTCCTATCCAAGATGGACCCGATCAAGTACCTCTTCGAAAAGCCTATCCTCAACGGCCGGATTTCAAGATGGACTCTAATGTTGGTAGAGTTCGACCTAAAATTTGTACCGTTAAAAGCTATTAAAGGGCGAGTGGTAGCTGAATTCCTCGCTGATAGCCCGGTAACCGAGGAAGGACACACTGACACTTGGTCCTTCCCAGACGAAGATATTTTCCATACCAATGCCGAGACATGGGATTTATACTTCGATGGAGCATCTAATTTTCGAGGGTTCGGAGTCGGGATCCTCCTAATTTCACCAAGAGGGGAGCATACTCCCGTCTCCATCAAGCTGGACTTTGACGTTACCAATAATGCAGCAGAGTACGAAGCATGCATTTATGGGCTACAAGCCGCCGCCAACCTGGGGATCACGAATCTCCGGGTACATGGCGACTCATCCTTGGTCATTAACCAAGCACTTCAAAAATGGAAGACTCGGAATGCTAATCTCGTGGCCTACCAGGCACGAGTAAGGGATCTCGAGAAACAATTCCAAAAGGTAGAGTACATATACCTGCCTCGGGAAGAAAATCAGTTTGCAGATGCACTTTCAAAATTGGCATCTTTACTGAACATCCCCGACCACGTGACCAGTATGCCAATTTGCGTCGAAAGACGATCTGAGCCGGCGTACATCCATGACATCGAAGACATCGAGATCACTGATCCCGAACCTTGGTACCAGGCTGTGTTAACATACCTGATCAGCGGAGAGTATCTTCCCGGGACTGAGGGTCGAGCCAAGAAGGCCTTACGAAGGCTAGCCACCCAGTTCATCCGTACCGATGACGGGCAGCTGTACAAAAAGACAGCACAGGGGGCTCTTCTCCTTTGTGTTGACAAATATAAAGCCGAGAAAGTAATGGCCGAAGTACATGATGGCGAAAACGGTCCACACATGAATGCTCACATGCTGGTCCGAAAAATCATGAGGCTCGGGTATTACTGGAACACCATGGAGGCCGACTGCCAATTTTATGTCAAACATTGCCATAACTGTCAAATCTTTGGTAATGTGCAACATATGCCGCTGTCTCTGCTTTATACCATGACGTCACCATGGCCGTTCTCGACATGGGGTATCGACATAATCGGGAAGGTGAATCCCTCCGGTACCGATGGACATTGCTTCATTCTGGTAGCTATCGACTATTTCACCAAATGGGTCGAAGCTGAATCATATCGCATCCTCAATGCCAAACATGTCGCCAAATTTATCCAAAACAAGATAATATGTCGGTATGGAATCCCGCATGAATTTATCAGTGATCATGGAACTCATTTCCAAGCTGAGACGGCAACCTTACTGGCTAAATATAAAATTCAAAGGCACACGTCCTCGCCATACCGTCCCCAAACGAACGGAGCAGTAGAGGCAGCTAATAAAACAATTGTCACCATACTCAAAAAGATGGCTGATAATTATCGGGACTGGCCCGACAAAATACCTTTTGCCCTATGGGGGTATCGGACATCAATTCGCACCGCAACCGGGGCGACACCATATTACCTAACCTATGGGATGGAGGCAGTCCAACCAGTTGAGCTAGAGGTACCGTCCCTCAGAATTCTGCTAGAAAGCCAAGTACCCGAAGCTGACTGGGTTCGAGCACGGTACGATTCGTTGGTTCTACTAGACGAACGACGGTCCCGCGCTCTCAACAACATCCAAATTTACCAGAAACGGATCCAACGGGCTTTCAACAAGCGAGTAAGGCCCAGAAACATTAAAGAAGGGGATCTAGTCCTTAAGTCTGTTCGAGCTCTACTACCAGTTGACCCAAGGGGAAAATTCAAACCCAACTGGGCTGGGCCATACCTGGTGAAGAGGATCCTATCAGGGGGAGCAGTAATGCTGACGGACCTGGACGGGAATGATTTTGTCAACCCAACCAACCTGGACCAGCTGAAGCGTTACTACCCTTAGCCATTTCTCAATGTCATCAGCAATTTTTTATCAAAATCATTTATATTACAAAAAGCAAGTCAATGAGTTAGAATTATTTATTCTACTGTCGCAAAAAACATCTTGAACCATTAGTCTTGGTGTAATTCAAGATTGCAAATTTCCTAAGCCTGAACTACGTTTGGTTTGATTCTGCTAATTGCGGATACGTAGGCAGCCCCTCAAAAGGGCACAACCAATGCAATCGAGAAAGACAGGAACGGTTTAATAATAAACTTCCTTTTATTAATTATCACAAAAAAAATCCCAATAAACTTGGGAAAATTACAAAGTGCAGGAATTCAAAAAACTACAAAAAAAAAACACACGACAAAAATAGTAATAGTATTTAAATAATAAAAAAAACTAAGGACTCGGTATCTAGGGCATCTTGCCCTTCCCTTTGTCCTTGGCCTCCTTAACCGTCCACTGACGGCGACGCGGAGGAGAGCGTTCCCGAATCACCACAGGAACCTCTTTAGCCCGGACTCGTTTCTTGGAACTCCAGTCCTCATCCATCTCGATAGGCCCGAGTCGGGCCCTCACGGGCTCAGGGAGCCGGTCACGCGGACCCAGTCGGTCCCGGGCCGCCAACCTTGGCCCAAGTCGTCGCTCCAAGTCAGTCTGGGGGCTTTGCCGCCCCCGCGTGCCACTAGCACCGGCATCTTTCGCTCGAGTCTTAGTATGTGACTTAAGACCCGATTCTAATCGGACTAAGGTAGCAGGGGTCTCTCCCTCGTCGTAGAATCCCCTATTGTCCTTTGCCGTCTCCCGACGGACCAGTTCGAAGGCCTCATCAACCTTCAGAGCTTTGCGAGCCTCCTCAGACTCCTCAGAAGTCCACTTCTCATAGGCTCGAGAAACCCAAGCGGATTGACAAGGGTTGGGAATAGTCCATGTAGGACGAGTAAACCATCTCTGCAACCAGGTGTCGCACATAGCGTCCGTCAGTTGGAGCGAGACGCTAATGATGGCTTCAGTCTCAGGAATGCGCTGAGACGAACCGAACTGCCTCAGAATGCGGTCCGGGTAGATGTGAACTGTCCAGTCTAGGGACAGGAGCACAAGGTAACGAGCTTGGTCCCTCTTGGCCAACCCCGTCAGCTTAGAAAGGAACCACCAAGCAACCGTCCACCTAATCAACGGGCCACCATGGAACACCAATTCCTCGTCCCAGTAAGCTCGGTTTATATGGTGATTCGAGCTTACCCGGCGCCCCCTAGAACTGAGTTGGCTGCTACGGTAGTTGGGAACGCTCGGAGGAGGCTCTATGATCGATAAGCGCTCCGACAGCCAAACCTGCAAAAAGTATACACAGAATTTGTGAGCAGCGGAATAGTTCGCCACAGCCCACTCGATCGAGTACACCATCTGACTCGATCGAGTAAGGCTCCCTAAGACAACCAGCAGCTCGTCAGGTATGACACTCGATCGAGTACACCATCTGACTCGATCGAGTGAGCCCTTCACAGACCGGCAGAAACACTTTGCAGACATCACTCGATCGAGTGATAGGTCCACTCGATCGAGTGACTTACGGACCTCAAGAAACCGCGAAACAAAAAAGAAAGATTGAAAAATCGCAAGATGAATACCTGCAGAATGAGGGTGCTACCCGTTAATTGCCGGGTTGGGTCAAGTCGCCTAGCATCCAGACCCATGATGAGTTCCCCAGTGGCTAGCCAAGCAGGGCTATGACCAGTCTCCATCTGGTCAACCACTCCAATCAGCCTAATTTGACCCACGCATGAGTCAGCATCCATCAACCCCTCGAAGACGTAGCGGTGCAACATGCAGAACGCGAAAGCCCTACGCCTGTGAGAAGGCGTAGCCCTTACATCCTGGCTGTTCATAAACTTGTCAGCCAAGTCGAAAAGGGAGACAGTATCTCCCCGCACCATTCGATCTGTCTCAGCATGAGACAGACCTAGGAAGTCCCTCAGTCTTCTCCTCGGGCCCGGGTAGAACGGAGGGATGGCAGGACGAGCAACAGGACTCCAACCTCCAATGGCTGCGATCTCCTCGGGAAGAGGGCATATTTCTCCCCGCGGGAACGCAAAGACGTGGTGGGTAGTATCCCAAAGCGCCAAACAAGCATCCAAAAAGTGTGAATCAGGCACCAGACGCCTAAGAGGAAACAGGCTGGTAATCCCCATTTGGGTCAGCTGAATCCTATCCTCGTCCCGAAAGTGCTGGGACCAGGCAAAAAGCATTGAGGTGAGATGCTCAATACCCATGGCAGGAACTTGATTTCTCGTGAAAGACTGAGAGATTTTAAGAGAAGAAGAGTTTTGATTTTAGGTGCAGTAAGCTGAAGCAGGGAGACCTATATTTATAATAGGGAAGCCTGGCAGTAACCCTGACTAACCCTGCCTCCTCAGTAAACTGGGCCCCAGCATGCGCAGGCCTGACTTCAACCCAGAATAGGAATCTAGTTATCCTAAGCGTTCCTAAATTCTTTCAAAGAAAAAAAATTCCTTAAGTTCAAAAAAAAAAAAAAATTTTTTTCGAAAATTTCAGCCTCTTTTCAAAATCCAGTACCTTTTCCCCAGCACAAGTCGGTGTTTTGCCTACATGTTACATGCAATTTATCATGTGTCAGCATACAGGTACACCCCGAGACTTCAGGAGCAAGTCTCCGCGCAACCACCTAACTCCCCAGCGTGAGTCGACACTTATCCCAGAATGCTACAGTCAAAGCCATGATGTATCAGCATACGGGTACTCCTACACCTTCAAAAGCAAGTTTCACTCCCCACGGAGCTACCACCGGCAGGACAGGTATGACCCTCTGCTTATGGCTGGCGAGCCCTTCACGCTAGTCTACTGGACTATTAACGACCCGACCGGAAGGCTGCCAGGTCGTAATCTGCGATTGGCCTGGTAGCTACTCTGACTTTTGCCTTGTCCAAGCCTCAGTCAGAGTGGGGGCTCTGTAGACACCCGCATTTTGCCTGCTAGTGTCTATAGCAGTTCCCGACAAACACCCGATGATGATCGGACGCAAACGTGACTTAGTATACTCGGATTTGGACCCGAAATCAATAATATCTGACATGGACTTTTAGCGGAGTAATAATCTCACAAAACAGACCTCAAATTCAGGCCCAGTGGGTCGTTCCGAGCAAAATAAGACTAATTTGGGCCAAAACCGACACCAAAAATAAATCCCGTCTTTTGGCGACCGGGTCAAAACCCGGTCAAAGACGAACCCGTCACAAAAATCAGCCCAAGTACACCTTCTAGAAGATGGCGCCCATTTCTATTTTCAAAAAAAATTACACAATCAATCAAGTCAACCCTTTCCTCTTTTATCTCGATTTACCTAACCCACTCGATCGAGTGGATTGACCCACTCGGTCGAGTGGAGCGTCAAAAACCGGATCAGGCCCATTTTCTAGGGCACTCGACCGAGTGCACTAGGGCCACTCGATCGAGTGACCCTAGGTCGTGGGGTAAACTCTATAAATACCCCATGACCCTCACTCATTTCACAACATTTTTCAACTTTTACCAACTCATCTTTTACCTACATTTTACCTCACATTTCAGCCACACTCCCTATTCTACAATCCTAAGCAAGCACACACAAAACCGAGTCCTTTGTCCCTCGATAAACCGACAATTCATCCACACACACACATACACCATAACTTACATACATCCTCAATACTCCATAGTCCCGTCACTATTCGCGAGTCCATTTCCGAGGTCCCTACTAAGCATGTATGTTGAGGGTGTCCTAAACCCCATTTCGATCTTTGATTTTATTTACGTTTTTTTTTGTATCGTTAATATTATATTTATACTAGTATCACTAACTCTAACATCCTAACCTTTACATTTGCGCATACTAACTTTTCTATTTCGCGTTACTAACATTACTATCATACCGCGTATATATATATATCAATACCGAAAATTCGGTTTCGGATGCGTTTGACTATAATTGTCGCCTAAAGTCCGTCTAATCCCTTTACGAGCAACGACGGAGGTGGAGCCCTTTCGAGGAGCCCCGCCCCAATGTACTCAAGGGCGTGACGTGATCGCGACTAATCGTAGTTGAACGTATTCGATCCCATTTTAATTAGTGCGGAACCCGTTGACACGAAAACCGGCATTACATAACCCGAAAGGGTTAGTTTTGATGTCGTGACGTAGAGGGAAGCATCCCGTTACTAATTCAAGTTTTCTAACGTAAACGTTTTCGTAAAATCCCGACAACGGTGTTATAATCGTAT
Source organism: Agrostemma githago (assembly GCA_958450325.1). NCBI lineage: Eukaryota > Viridiplantae > Streptophyta > Magnoliopsida > Caryophyllales > Caryophyllaceae > Agrostemma > Agrostemma githago. The sequence continues at coordinate 63,259,081 of OY288246.1, forward strand.
TTGTACACGATTATAGTACCGGAGGTCGAGTTAAATTCAAATCGTGCGATATTTGTATTTAACTCGACCGACCGTCGTTTTCAACCCCAAAAAACGAGACGAGTTGACACTCGTACAGGAACTACTCGACCGAGTGCATAGGCCACTCGATCGAGTAGCGTCCATCAGGCTGGGCAGACCCTTTTTCGAGGGGCTACTCGACCGAGTGCTTAGGCCACTCGATCGAGTAGCGTCCATAACACTGGGCAGAAACTTTTTTGAGGACGCACTCGACCGAGTCAGACCATGACTCGACCGAGTGGGTCCTGTAACCCAGAAAACCGAGGGCCTTGACACACACTTTCAAGCCTCGTCCTTTTATCGACATTAGTCATCACGTGTAAAGACTATCACGTGACTATTCTATTTTCAAAACCATGCACATCACGACACCCTAACGACTTTGATCGATTTTTTCGACGTGATAAGTCGGGACAAGGCATCGAGGCATAGGATCGGGCTAGCATCACGCCTAGGCCCTATGTCTCCGTCCTTCGTTTGATGTACAACATAATGTATATTTAAGCGAGGTTAGTCCACTTACACATTTCGCGGTCAAGCTTACATACGGGTCCGTCCCTAACTTTTATTTATTTATTATACCATTTCCGTATCGTTTATATAATTTTCGTATTGGCCGGGTTGTATTTCCGCCCGTGTAGCTTGTACGTTATTTACGTTTGAGTTTCATTTATTTACTTGCTTATCGCTTTATAAATGAACCTCGCATGCTAAATCATTTCGACTATAACTAAGATGCATTAAATGACGTAGTTAACCAATAACTCATATGCTTAGCCCGAAAACGCTGTTTGCATATCATTTAATCGTTTTACTAGCGCGCTCACACGAACACGAACGATGTCTTAGTAGAGGCCGCCATGTGCGGGCGGGGTTGGGTGTCCTTAGTGGGCTTCCCAACAAGTACCCTCACCCCTTATTCAGAACCTTCGGTTTCCGGATGCCCGAAACCCTTGGCGCACGAGAGTCATTCTATACACGAAAGCCGGTTTATACGGTATCGGTATTGCAATGCAAAGGGAAGAGCCCAATGAACTCTGAAATCGAAGTGGGCTTACTTTGTGTATAGCCCATGACGACATAGAGTGGGCTCGTATGGTTCCGAATAACCACAAAATTCGGTGGCGACTCATTTTGACTTAAATTTCGAACCCGAGAACAATCTTACCACGGGATTCATTCGCCTACCCAAACCCGCGCGTGGCCGCGTCGGGGTGGACCTACGTCATGTCCACAATAACCTTATTTAAAATTATCCCACTACGAGGAATTATAATGAGATAATGAAATTCTTTATTAGAAATAGTAATTATTTGTTCTTCGATATCAACTAAAAAGATTTTGAGTTTTAAAAATACTCTTAAGCCAATAAACTTTAAGTAATTCTATTTTTAAGCTTTCGTTTTAGATATTAACCAAAAAAATTTTGAGTCTTATAACAGCTCTTACGACTATAAATTAAAGCAAGATTACCCCACATCAAGAAATTATCATTTGAGTGCGCGCTTCATTGAACCAAATATGTACGAATATTATTATCATTTGTACGAATATGTAGTTGAAGATGTAACTATGTGTGACTGTGTGAGTTACTTTAATTAATCTTTCTAACTAAAATGTAAGTCTATAATTTAATTTGACATTTATCGTGGATACTATTTCCCTAGAAACATATTCAAGTATGTGAATATTATTTCTTTACTATTAGGCAAGCTCTTACCTTCGACTTACTTTCTCTTGTTGTGTAGTGATCTCACCATTTTATGCAATCGTCCAATTACGTGTCATTATCGATGTCAATGAAAATCGGCATGTGCATCGCACGAGCTTTCCAACTAGTTAAAAATATTTTAAATAAATTAATATTTACTATATCTTTTAAATGATTCTTCATCATTATTTTACGTGTTACTGATTCACCATTATTTTTTGGAATTTTTTTTTCACCATTAACACTTTAAATCTTGGAAAAAGATCGGAAATTAGTTACGATTAGAAGACTATTCTCAAATTTCAGCATGTACGTGTTTATCCTTGTAACTTTTCAGTTTGGTAATCGTATTTCGGTACGGGACAATACAAAATTGATTACTGAAATAAGAATAGTATGCATTCACATAAAATCTATACCAGCCGCCCAGTCAATCTTGTGTATTTTCGACTTAAATAAAAGTGTGTTCTCCTGGGAAGTTGATTCTATATCAATACGAGGATTTTTTTTAACCGAACTCGTTCTTACTTTTATTATCCCGTACTATATTATAAAACTATTCTAAACATTCGACTTTGAGTGAATATCCGATGACGCACATTCGAGTACGTATCTTGGACTTCAATAGTCAACAACGATGACGATACACAGAAATGATCTAACCTTTACAAGGATAAGTCAAGACGAGACAATTCCCGAAAGCACGTACTCTTATCAAGCTAGAATGAACGTTTTGGTATGTGTGCCCCCGTACTAAAACTCATGATATATACCAGACGCCTTTATTAAACGCGCTATATCAGGCGGTTCTCCCCCGCCCCTTTAGTTTTATGATGATGATCAAGACATATATAAATAATTGATATTATAAATGATAGATTATTGTTGTAATAAAATTTAATATGAATAAATAAAAGAATTAACATTTACGATTAAAATTAGTCATAACAGATTTGCTATTGCGTATACCCGAGAGTGCACCAAAGGTAGCGACAACAAGTTCCCCGTCATCAAAAAATAGTCAGAGTTATCAATAACAATAAAACAAGATAAAAATGTTGGTTTAGACTATTAAAATGGACAATGTTTAATTGTTTAGTTAAGTAATTTATATATTGTCTACATATTTTTCCTTACGAAAAAAAGCGAGAGATATTGAAACGTTAAAATAAAATTGAAAATGAAAAAAAATAGTTTTTTAAAGAAAAAAAGCGAGAGATATTGAAACGTTAAAATAAAAATTGAAAATGAAAAAATGTTTTAAGTGTGACTCAAACACAAGCACAACCAACACACATACCAATTATTCACCTCCAAAATACTACTCAACCAAGTGCACTTCTCTATTTATAAATGTGATAAAATTATATATGTAATACAAATAGATTATATTTTTTCAATATATGTCTAGTGATAAGTGTGGTTTGTAGTGCCTATTTTGTAGTGTTTTGGCCCCATTTTCCATGTAGAATCGCTCCTTGGGAGCGGTTTAGGGGCTTCTTATGCTTCCTTTAGTTCGTTTCAGGTTCCCGAGACCGATTTGGAAGAGTTGGAGCGATTCCGACTCTATACATACACATTTTGGAGCCAACGGAGTAAAGGAACGATGATTCGATGCCTTGGAATCGACCCCGAGACCTTGGGACCCAATCCCGAGGCTCCGAGACCCGATCCCGAGTCCCGAGAATCGATGGGAAGCCCATGAGAAGCAAGGAGGGACCAAAAAGTTCATATTGGAGGCCTACAAGACCCATCCCGATCGGGAAGGCCTCAAACCCGATCGGGATGAAGTGCACGATTAGGGACGCCACTGTGGAGCAATCCCGATCGGGTTGGAATATTCCCGATCGGGAAAGTTGAAGCTTCCCGATCGGGAAAGTCCCAGTCCAGCCGCGTCACTTTGTTTCTTCTTCCTTCCATTTGTAACCCTATATATACCCCTCCTCTTGCACTATCTTATATTATGTTCTTCACTTCCCACTAAACCCTAGACTACTTTAGGTTAGATTAGATTAGATTAGTGTAGATTAGTCGGTAATTAGTAGTTAATCTTAGTTTAATCTTGTATTAAGAGATCTCCTGAAGAATCCATTCAATCTTGACAACATTGGTGGATGAATTTGGGTTTTCTTTATATGCAAGTGTTCATCTTTTCATCCTTCACTAGTATGGTATAATCCTTTCTTCCTTTTACTCTTTATCTTGTTTGTTTAATTCAAGTTTCAATCTTTAGTTATTGTTTATTGTTTTGTTCATCATACTTGGTAGTTTCATTATGTATGTTTTGATGTTTGTGTTGTTTCCTCTTGTTTATGTTAGAATTAGTTTGATAATGTTAGAGTAGTGTTCTTGATAGGGTTAGTAGGGTGATTAGGGTGTTAATTGGATGATTAAGGGTTTGTTGGAGGAATTTGTGGAAGATTTGGGTTTCCTCTTGGTTGATGCATATTACATGTTTGTTGAAATGCTTGAATGACTAAGTAGGTTGGAATGCTTGTTTTTCTTGTCTTTCTTTGTCATGTGTGTCACCGGATGGGTTCCATGAGGAACCTCTAGGTCGGTCTAAGTTGCGAGAGCCCGGACCAACCTAGATCACCCTACTACCTCCTTCACTCTAGCTCTTCCTTGACCATTCCGTTACCCCTTTGACCCCGACCTAATCCTAGCCCGTTTTCCTTGTTTGTTTTCTTTAGTCTTAGTCTAGCTCTCTCCCCGTCTATCATTCTCTAGCTTAGATCGTTGACTTAGTCTCGTTTTTAGGTGACCTTGGTCTATACGCCTCTTACCGTCCCCGTGGATTCGACCCGACTTACCCTAGCTACCCTAGTTAGGTTTTGCCGGTTATTTAATTGATGGTGGGATTTGTCGTGGATCCCACCGCCAAATAAATAACCGGCTTGCACCTAATGGTAGTTAGGGTAAGTCGGGTCGTGTCCACGGAGACGGTGTCGCAATGCTTAGACTAGGCTGGCCTAAAACGAGACTAGGTCACACAAACAAACACACAAAAGCGATAAATGGAAAACTATGATGGAGGAGAGGTGAGGACTAGACTAATGATGAACTAGACTATAACAATGCTAACAATGCTAATAATCAAACTAACTAGCAAACTAAGGAAATGATGACTAACTAATAAGTTAAATCAAATATGAAGAAGAGGTGGGTTAGGTCGGGTTCATAAGTGTAGTAGGGTGACTTGGGTGGTCAAGGGTGTAGATGCCTCCTAATTGCTAGATTCGGTCCGGGCGGTCGCAACTTAGACCGATGTCAAGGTGGGTTTAGCGTTGATAGCGTCTCAACCCTAGTATTCTCAACATGCCCACACACAAAACAAACAATGAGTAGAAGAAGACTAGCATGAGAAGCATGGCCACTACAACTCATACAAGCATATCAACAAACACATGGTGTGCCAAATATGTGACTAACAACAAAGATTCACCCTTTACCCCCAATCAAACCCTAATCACCCATATTCTACCCTTAATCCCCCTACTAGCCCACAAGAAATCTACTCACTCATAATCAAAGATAAACTAACAATAATAAGAGAAAACAACATCACAATCCAAACATCCATTATCAAGAACAATATGAACAATAACAAGGAATACTAAGTAAAGATTCAAACGTGAAATAATAACAAGAACAAGAGTTAAGAAAGTTATACCAACACTAGGATGATGAAAAAGATGCAATCTTGTATAAATAAGAACCCAAATTAATTCCAAGGTTGTCAAGCTTGGAGAAATCTTCAAGTATCTTCTTAATACAAGAACTAATTAACTAAGATTAACTAGAATTAACTAAGGATTAAAGAGAGATTTTTGCTAATGTGAGGAACTAAATCTAGGGTTTATAACTTGTAGAGAGGCTTAAGAGAGTCTAAACTAAGGTAGGATCCGTAAACAATACAAGAGGGAAGTATTTATAGGGGTACAAGAATGAAGGAGGATGAATTAAATGATGTGCGGCTACAGCACCATGGTCCCGACCGGGACGGGATCATCCCGACCGGGACGGCCGGTGGTCCCGACCGGGACGGGTTGGTCGCGACCGGGACGGCCTGGCAGTGGCTCCTCTAAAAGCGCACTTCATCCCCGACGGGATGAGGTGCATACCCGTCGGGGATGAGTCTTGTAGGCCTCCAATATGATCCTTTTGGTTCCTCCTTGCTTCACATGAACTTCTCATCGATTCTCGGGACTCGGGATCGGGTCTCGGAGGCTCGGGATTGGGTCCCAAGGTCTCGGGGTCGAATCCAAGGCATCGAGTGATCGTTCCTCCGCTTCGTTGGCTCCGAAAAGTGTATGTATTGAGTCGGAATCACTCCAACTCCTCACGAATGGTCTCGGGAACCTGAAACGAGCTAGAGGAAGCATAAGTAGCCCATGAATCGATCCCAAGGAGCGATTCCACAAGGAAAATGGGACCAAAATACTACGAAATCGGCACTACAAACTACACTTATCAACTCCCCCACACTTAACCCTTACTCGCCCTCGAGTAAGCACCTACTAACTACTAAACTAGCCGAGTGGGTATTAGCGCACCCTACGCCCTTTCAAATCACGCGAGTGCACTTAGAGGAAAAGTGCACTCCGCAAGGCAAGTGGGGTCTTGCGACAAAATCGTGGATGCAACCGGACACAAAACACATAAACAAACAAGCACACAAACAAGCGCACAAAAGGTCGCACCCAAAAGAAAAGAAATTGTAACACCCCGAATTTTCGGACATAATTATTTATTCCATTTCATATATTCTAATATCCGAAATTATTTATGTAATTTAATTCCTATCATTTTTCTATTCGGATATTCCCTTTTTTCGGGTTAATTGTCCAGAAATCGCATCCTTGTAACCTTTTGTCGGTTTAGCTTGGAATTTGGGCCAAGGCTAACCCATCCTTGTTTTCCACATGTGGATTGATGAGGAAGCATTGAGATTTGGGCCCAAGTAAGGTTTACCCATGATCCTTGCCTATATATACATGTGATTATGTGAGAATTTCACCCTTACTTCTCATTTGCAAACCCTAGAATTAGGTTTTATTTCTCTCCTCTCTTCCTCTCCTCTTAGCCACGCCTATACTCCCTCCATAACTATATTTTCGTGCCTCCAACATCACTATTATGTATTATTAATCATCCTCTTCAAGTCTCTTCGATCCTAGCGCAATTGTTCACATCGTTTCGTAAGTTTCGTTTCCTTTCGCGCTAGTTTTTCCTAATTGTTTTTAGTAGTGTTTAATTAGGGTTTTGTTTGGTGTTGACACGTGATTGATGATGGTATAGATAAGGAGATGTGCCCGGGGGAAGACGTTTATATCGTTGAATAAAAGATCGTTGATTAAATCGCAAATTGGTAACTAGATGTGATTCTTTTCGTGTTTATGCATCTTGAATGTGTTGTGTGATTTTAATGATTTGTAACATGATTTAATTTATTTGTGTTGTATCTTTATTCATGATTTAAAGAGTCTAATTAATTAGTATGTTAATTGAACGATTTATTATTTCATTAGATCTATAATTATCGTTTTTGTTATATTAAAATTGTTAGATCTAATCAGTTGTAGCATCTAAAACTCGTACGTGAGCCGCTTGGCCTCTCCGTTTGGAGATGCTAGGGTTGTTTCATCGATGCTTTTAGGGTTTCAAACCCTAGATTCAATGATGACTCAACCTACCATCACCCGGTGGTTGAGGTTAGGGTTGAGGTTAATCTAACCTTGATTGAAGGTCATGTAACTTTATTGGAAAGTTACTATACAACTTCACTTAAGGTTAAGGTAACTTCAATGCGGGGTTATAGTCTCGTTGGGGCTCAATTTAAGTGACTCCACGAGGTTATGATCAAGGTTAATATAACCTTAGTTGAGGTTTATGTAACTTTATTGGAAAGTTACTGTACAACTTCACATGAGGATAATGTAACCTTATTGCGTGTTATAATCTCACGGAGGTTAGTGTAACCTCACGAGGTGGTAACAAGGTTAATGTAACCTTACTTGAAGTCAAGTAACTTCAATGGGAAGTTACGATATCCTTCACTTGAGGATTACGTAACACCGTTACGAAGCTATAATCTCACTGAGGTTAGGGTAACCTCACAAGGTTATAGTCGAGGTTAATGTAATCTTAACTTGAAGTTGACGTTATAGTGGTTATACTATGACACCACCTTTGGGTTGACGTTATATGCATAACTTCACTTTAGTAGACAAGGTTAATGTAGCCTTACCTTAACCTTGAATACTAATACACGTTAGATGTTCATGATTATACTTTGTTAAACATTAACTCTATCACTATTTGAAGGTTATAGTCGGTTGTGCTATAACTTTACCATGTTATTGTTGTTTGATTACTTCTATACTCTTTCTTTTGGAACAATCAGTTACATTGTTCTATGTTTGAGTCGTGATATTTATCACGAATGGTTAACACTTGGTATAGTCAGTTACACTATCTAGGGCCTGATTTTCCCTGGTATAGTTAGTGACACTGTACTAGGTTTGTTTAGCACTTGGTATAGTCAGTTACACTATCTAGGGCCTGATTTTCCCTGGTATAGTTAGTGACACTATACTAGGTTTGGTTAGTACTTGGTATAGTCTGTTACACTATCTAGGGCCTGATTTTCCCTGGTATAGTCAGTGACACTATATTCAGTCTGATTACTACATGGTGCAGTCAGGTACACGGTACTACGTAGAAGTCGTGAGGTTGCTCACGCAGTTGGCAGTCAGTTACACTGTACAACGTACATGATGGTTAGTGATATAGATGACGGTAGTATCAGTTACATACTATCGGAATGAACCAATACTGCTCGCAAGAGGTTTAATTGGTCTATGTTCGGTGGGTCCAGATTCGTCAGTTACACGTTCTGGGTTCCCGTGTGTCGTTCGACGTACAGTTACTGCGTCGAGAGCTCTGGCCAGGTCTTAGACATATAGTCGTCAGTTACACGCTATACATAGTACCGTGGAGTATCAGTTACATACTTCACAAAACGGAGGGTCAGTTACGCGCTCCGTGTCAGAGGGTCAGTTACACGCTCTGACTAGTTAGAGTATCAGTTACATACTCTAGCCGGTGTTCATTCTATGTCCTATACATCTTTGTATGAAGTCTGTTGTTACTTACTCCGAGTTGTTTGGATGGATACATAGTATCTATCTCGATCGTTATGATTAACTATGGATTACAATAAATTATATGATCGTGTCTTATAACTTGTTGGTCATGTGTATTGATATCTTCACATGTCGTTTAATTATGTTATCTTTCATTATTATTGCTATTCATGTTCAACCTGTTATAACCATGACTGGGAGAACATCTAGTTGCTCCCCACTGACTGTGGACCCCCCTTTCAGGTCTTTCGAGATGCTGTTGAATGTGATGATGTTGGGGAAGACTTGTGGAGAGAGACCTTTATTTAAGTTTCTTTTGATTTTCATTTCGAGCACTATTGAATAATGTATTAGTTGAATGTCGAGATAATGACGATTCGGATTTGGTCGGGTGTTTCCGCCACCTTTGACCTTATATTTCATACTATTTATATTATTATAAGTTTTTAAAAATCTGGGTTGTTACAGAAATACCGCTTCCCTCAAACAAGCGGTGAAAGAAGCACCGGTTTAGGACTCAAGGCAAGTGACGACGTTCCCAAGCTAGCAATACAAACCAAGATGGACTAAACCATAATAGTATGACGACAAAGCAACAAAAACGTTGGTAACTTACCTCGGTTCCTCCTAACCTTCTAAGAACGTACTACGGGACGATCGGCGGGATGGAAAAAAGGGTGAACCACGGTGTTAGTCGACACTGTATGTAAGTGAGACCCCGCCCCCTTTAGCAAAGAGCCAAGAGGGTCGTCCCATGCCCAAAACCGCCTAACTAGTCCAAGTAAAAAGGTGGAAACATGCAAAATGAGGGAAGACCGACCCTTGCCGTTATCATCCTTCCTAGGGACTCGGTCCTTTGGTAGGCTCTTCACGGCAAAAGTCGGAAAAAGGCTTATTCTTGTGGGGTGAGGTTTCTATTTTTGTGAGACGATTTTCTTTTGGCATTTTCTTCTTCTTTTGCATTTTTGCTTTGTTTTGCCATGCCATTTCTTTTTTTCTTTTTTTTCTATTTTCTTTTTGGCTTTTGTGCCTTTTCTTTTTCTTCATTCTTTTCTTTCTTTCATTTTCTTTCCCTTGCCCTTTTGGCTTGATTTGGCTTTTTGGCATTTCTTATTGGGTAACAAGAAAGAGAGAACTCAACAAATTGCAATTTTATTGTGTGGATATGTGTAGGAGGTAGGTAAATGGAAGAGTTGGGGAGCGTCCTTCCCTTCAAACCCACAAAAAGTGGAGAACTTGGACTAATCAAACAATCCTAAACATGGTCACCTAAGGGACGAGACTCGGTAACCAAGGCCTTTTCACACCGTGGGTGGTCATAATGGTCAAAATGCAAATCCCGTAGTAAATCCCTAGTAAGCTAGGTGGACTCAAGGTAAAGGACCAACGAAATCATTGATTTAGGGTCATTCTACTAGGCTAAAGTCCAAGACTCGATTTACACTACTAGGAAGGGAAAGTAAGCACTCACACACTCGCCTCTAAACCGGGTTTTTGAAAACCATTTACACACAAGACACACAACAAAACACAAAACAAAGACTCAACAAAAATGAAAGAAAAAGAAACAAAAGTAACAAAACAAGAACAACACAAAACGAACACAAATGAACACACAAACACCACCCCTATCTTCCAAATGAGTCACCAAATCACCCACAAACTTTACAAAGCTCCACCCGAGCATACAACATCACAATCTCCTCCAAACTCCGCGAGAGATAAAGAAGAAAAAGGGATAAGATGTTACCGGTAGTCTTGAAAGCTCTCCAAAGCTAGCGGTGATTTAAGCAACCTATAAGGAAAGAGGAGGCAAAACACACACAATACAACTAATACATGACATAAAGACACAAAAGGAAAACACACAAAAGGAAAATCTTTTTGATTTTTGTGAATTTTTTTCAAATTTTTATGGTTTTTAAATATTTTTTGAAAAAACTACGAAAATAAAACTAACTACGATAGAATATCGCTCCCCCACACTTAAACCGAGCCATGTCCTCATGCTCGATCGTAGTGTGCGGAGAGACAAAAGAAAAAGAAAAGAAACTACGAAAATAAAGCTAAAAATCAAAAATAAAGTGAAGAAAAGGGTAGAAAGTGTCCGGCCGGGGTGTAATCAAGTCACCATGGGCCGAGACAAGAAAAGATATGGATGGGGAAAGAAAATAAAAGGAAGGAAATAAAAGGAAATGGGAGGGGAGGACTTGGTGTAATCAAGTCACCTAGCTCGGATTCCGCCTAAATCCGACTAAATCCTACAAAAGGGGTGAGAATCTTGAAAATTTGGATTTTGAAATGACTCTCGATGTAGTCACGTCATCAAGAGTCGGGAGCAACAACGACCAAGGCCCCGAGGGCCACCATGACACATAAGTGTATAAGGGGAAGGGAATAAACAAATGAAGACAAGCTATAAAAACGGAAAAGAGAGGATAGTTGCCGTACCGACCGGTTAGCAACTCACTCGCTCCATCGTCTCATAAGTGAGAATAGGCACGTAGCTTTGTCCTTGTCGTCATTATCCCTCTCCAATCGCGATCCGGTTCCATGGTTGAGGCACAAAGGTAAAATGAGGGGTTTTTTTATGCGAAAGTCGGTTTAAAGTGAAGAGAAAGTGAGGTGAAAACGTGTATGTGAGGTGTAAGGGTCATACAATGAGAGTAAGGACATGTGGGGAGGTTGGGAGGGGGTATAAGGTGGTTGGGTGGTCTCAAACAACGAAGAAAAGAGCCAAAGGAGGACAGGGGGTGTTTGTGGGGGTCTCGTTCCTCCGATCAAAAATGGCACCATCTTTAACTATTTATTTGTCGTTAATGTGGAGGGTCTATCCCTACTAATCCCCGGCAACGGCGCCAAATTTGACGGGAGGGATTTGTCGCGAATCCCACCGATCAAATAATTAACCGGCTATTCCTACGGTAGATAGGGTAAGTCGGGTCGAATCCACGGGGACGGTAAGAGGCGTATAGACCAAGGTCACCTAAAAACAAGACTAAGTCAACGATCTAAGCTAGAGAATGATAGACGGGGATAGAGCTAGACTAAGACTAAAGAAAACAAACAAGGAAAACGGGCTAGGATTAGGTCGGGGTCAAAGGGGTAACGGAATGGTCAAGGAAGAGCTAGAGTGAAGGAGGTAGTAGGTGATCTAGGTTGGTCCGGGCTCTCGCAACTTAGACCGACCTAGAGGTTCCTCATGGAACCCATCCGGCGACACACATGACAAAGAAAGACAAGAAAAACAAGCATTCCAACCTACTTAGTCATTCAAGCATTTCAACAAACATGTAATATGCATCAACCAAGAGGAAACCCAAATCTTCCACCAATTCCTCCAACAAACCCTTAATCATCCAATTAACACCCTAATCACCTTACTAACCCTAGCAAGAACACTACTCTAACATTATCAAACTAATTCTAACATAAACAAGAGGAAACAACACAAACATCAAAACATACATAATGAAACTACCAAGTATGATGAACAAAACAATAAACAATAACTAAAGATTGAAACTTGAATTAAACAAACAAGATAAAGAGTAAAAGGAGAAGAAGATTGTACCAAACTAGTGAAGAGGAAAGATTGAAACTTGCATTAATGAAGAAGACTCAAAACAAACCACCAAGGTTGTCAAGCTTGGATGGATCTTGAAGAATTCCCTTAATACGAGTACTAAACTAAGATTAACGACTAATTACCGACTAATCTACACTAATCTAAACTAATCTAACCTAAAATAGTCTAGGGTTTTGTGGGAAGTGAAGAACATAAGCCTAAGATTACAAGAGGAGGGGTATATATAGGGTTACAAATGGAAGGAAGAAGAAACAAAGTGACGCAGCTGGACTGGGACTTTCCCGATCAGGAAAGGGAATCCCGGTCGGGAAGCTTCAACTTTCCCGATCGGGAATATTCCAACCCGATCGGGATTGCTCCACAGTGGCGTCCCTAATCGTGCACTTCATCCCGATCGGGTTTGTGGCCTTCCTGATCGGGATGGGTCTTGTTGGCCTCCAATATGAACTTTTTGGTCCCTCCTTGCTTCTCATGGGCTTCCCATCGATTCTCGGGACTCGGGATCGGGTCTCGGAGGCTCGGGATTGGGTCCCAAGGTCTCGGGGTCGATTCCAAGGCATCGAATCATCGTTCCTTTACTCCGTTGGCTCCAAAATGTGTATGTATAGAGTCGAAATCGCTCCAACTCTTCCAAATCGGTCTCGGGAACCTGAAACGAACTAAAGGAAGCATAAGAAGCCCCTAAACCGCTCCCAAGGAGCGATTCTACATGGAAAATGGGGCCAAAACACTACAAAATAGGCACTACAAACCACACTTATCAACTATACTACAACGAGAAATCCCGCTAGTTTAGACTTTGTTTTCCTAGTTACTTGACTTTGTCTTTGTGTTTGTGTTTTTCTTTTTTCTTTTTGTTACCTTGCTTCTTGTGTGTGTGGTTTATTTCTCTCTTGTCTAGTGCCCAAAAAGCACTAGACTTCTCACGTTTTTTCCTAGTCTACAGTTTGTGCTTAGAGGTGGTGACTATCTTCTTCTTGCGACTTAGAGCCGCTTTAACGGACGGTTGCTAGAATGAGTGGTTTCCAACCGGGTATGAGCTATGATTTTCGAGCGAGCATGGGGTTTGATCTAAACTCCACACACTCGGGAGCCGATATGAGCTACTCCTCTTCTTCCATGAACCAAGGGTATGACATGACATCCCCCTACCATAATCAAGCTTCTTGGGGGGATCAAGACTCTAGTGGGTATGAACTTCAAGGTTATGAAAATGGCTACCAACAAGTGAACGATTACCAATCTTACGATCATGGTGACTATTACTCGAGTTATCAATGTGAACCCACCATGTTCAATCAAGATTCACCTTATGGAAGCCAATACCACCAAAACCCACCATATTACCCTCCACCCCAACCACAATATGAACCCCATGACCCACAATACTACCAATCACCCCAACCTTGCTACCAACAATATGATGCCCCACCCCTTGGGCATCATCAAGACACCATGTTTAATCAAGGTTATCAGGATTATCATCAAGATTATCAAGATTATCAAGGAGCTTTACAAGCCCCCAATGATCACCAATTGCCCGACATGGAGGTGTTCCAATCGCTTCTTCAATTGCAAAAAGAACAAGAGGAATTAATGGCCCAAATTAGAAGGGGAAACGAGGCGATGAATGCTCAATTAAATGCATTATCGGCTCAAACCGTAATGTATTTATCCCGAACATCGCAATTAGATGAAGGGTGCCCACTTAAGAAAGAGGAGCAACCTAATCACGAAGCCGCTAACGTTGTTCCCTTTGATGGAGAGATTTGCTTTGAAGAACCTCAATCGTCTACCCAAAAAGAGACGAATGAGGAGATGACCCTCGGTGAAGACAACATTGGTGAGGAATTGGAGGAGGATGGTGAGTTGGATGGTTTGGTAGAATTTGTGAGGATGTTGGGTGAAATTGTTAGCCTCGAGTTGCCCTTGTCCGAGAATGTGGAAAAGCATCAAGAGCCCCTAGCTAGTGAACCAAGCAATGACTTGGAGGAGATTGAAACCGCCGGTAGAAGTTTCGATCCTCTTCTCCAAGATGATATGGGGCGTAGTGATGAAGATGGGGAACCACAACTTGAGGAAAGTGTGGGGGTGTGCATTGAGGAGATGAGGCCAAAACCGCTTTTTGTGCCTTGTTTCTTGGAGATGAAGCTTGCTTGTGATTGGAGGCGATGCCTAGGGAGGAAGAGGCCGGTGAAGCTCATGGGATGGATAGACCCCGGATATGACACGAATGATGATTTTGGGTCTTGGAAATCCTACTTCTTGCCTCCACCTTGGAGGCCGTGGAGGTTGGCTAGGCTCGAGCGCTTCTTGGGCTTACATTATGATGTCGGTAGCGCGTTCGACTTGCTCCTCCATGCCCTTGAGGGCTACGGTTGAAGAAGAGTCCACCATCCTAGGTTTGACGGAGTTCCTGAAGAACCGTCATGTTGTATATTCTCCTCTCCTCTTTAGAGTACTTGTGTTTGTTTTTGTGTGTTTTATCTCTTGATTTTACAAGTTTTTCACTCTTTCTTTTTGAGGATTTATTCGGATTTAGGCGGAATCCGGGCTAGGTGACTTGATTACACCTAGCCCTCCCCTCCCATTTCCTTTTATTTCTTTCCTTTTATTTTTCTTCCCCCATCCATATCTTTTTCTTGTCTCGGCCCATGGTGACTTGACTACACCCCGGCCGGACACCTTCTACCATTTTCTTCACCTTTATTTTTGATTTTTAGCTTTATTTTCGTAGTTTCTCTTCTTTTCTTTTGTCTCTCCGCACACTACGATCGAGCATGAGGACATGGCTCGGTTTAAGTGTGGGGGGGAGCGATATTATATCGTAGTTAGCTTTATTTTCTTAGTTTATCGAAAAATCTTTAAAAACCCTAAAAATTTGAAATTTTTTCACAAAAATCAAAAAGATTTTCCTTTTGTGTGTTTTCCTTTTGTGTCTTTGTCTCGTATATTTGTTTTGTTGTGTGTTTATCCCCCTTTTCCTTATAGGTTGCTTAAACCACCGATGGCTTTGGAAAGCTTTCAAGATGTCCGGTAACATCTTCTATCCCTTTTTTCCTTCTTTGTCTCTTGCGGAATTTGGAGGAGATTGTGATGTTGTGTGCTCGGGTGGAGCTTTGTAATGCTTGAGGTTGATTTGGTTGCTCATTTGGAAGATAGGGGTGGTGTTTGTGTTTTCATTTGTGTTCGTTTTGTGTTGTTCTTGTTTTGTTGCTTTTGTTTCTTTTTCTTTCGTTTTCGTTGAGTCTTTGTTTTGTGTTTTGTTGTGTGTCTTGTGTGTAAATGGTTTTTGAAAACCCGGTTTAGAGGCTAGTGTGCAAGTGTTTACTTTCCCTTCCTAGTAGTGTAAATCGAGTCTTGGACTTTAATCTAGTAGAATGACCCTAAATCAATGATTTCGTTGGTCCTTTACCTTGATTCCACCTAGCTTACTAGGGATTTACTACGGGATTTGCATTTTGACTATTATGCCCACGGTGTGAAAATGCCTTGGTTGCCGAGTCCCGTTCCCTAGGTGACCGTGTTCGGAATTGTTTGATTAGTCCAAGTTCTCCACTTTTTGTGGGTTTGAAGAGGGATCGCGACCCCCGACTTACCCATTTACCTACCTCCCACACATATCCACACAATAAGTTGCAATTTGTTGAATTCTCCCTTTCTTGTCATACAAAGAAATGCCAAAAAGCCAAATCTTGCCAAAAAGGGCAAAGAAAAGAAAAAGAAAGAATATGAAAGAAAGAAAAGAATGAAGAAAAAGAAAAGGCACAAAAGCCAAAAAGAAAATAGAAAAGAAGAAAAAGAATGGCATGGCAAAACAAGGCAAAAATGCAAAAGAAAAGAGAAAATGCCAAAAGAA
Organism: Agrostemma githago; assembly: GCA_958450325.1. NCBI lineage: Eukaryota > Viridiplantae > Streptophyta > Magnoliopsida > Caryophyllales > Caryophyllaceae > Agrostemma > Agrostemma githago. Next base: position 63,275,448 of record OY288246.1, read on the forward strand.
AACCCGATTCACAAAAATAAACCCTACCTCTCAAAATAAGCCTTTTTCCGACTTTTGCCGTGAAGAGCCTACCAAAGGACCGAGTCCCGAGGAAGGATGATAGCGGCATTAGTCGGTCTTCCCTCATTTTGCATGTTTTCCACCTTTTTACTTGGACTAGTTAGGCGGTTTTGGACACGGGACGACCCTCTTGGCTCACGCTAAAGGGGGCAGGGTCTCACTTACCTACAGTGTCGACTAACACCGTGGTTCTTCACTTCCCACTCCGCCGATCGTCCCGTAGTACGTTTTTAGAAAGTTAGGAGGACCTAGGTAAGTTACCAACGTTTTTGTTGCTTTATCGTCATACTATTAGGGTTTAGTTCACCTTGGTTTGTATTGCTAGCTGGGGAACGTTGTCACTTACCTCGAGTCCTAAACCGGTGCTTCTTTCACCGCTTTTAGAGGGAAGCGGTATTTGTTTTTCTTTGGGTGCAACCGATTATGTGTTCGTTTGTGTGTTTGTTTGTTTTTGGTGTTTTGTGTCCAGTTGCATCCACAGTTTTGTCGCAAGACCCCACTTGCCTTGCGGATAGCACTTGTCCTCTAAGTGTTATCGCGTGAGTTGAAAGGGCGTAGGGTGTGCTAATACCCATTCGGCTGGTATAGTAGTTAGTATGTGCTTACTCGAGGGCGAGTAAGGGTTAAGTGTGGGGGAGTTGATAAGTGTGGTTTGTAGTGCCTATTTTGTAGTGTTTTGGCCCCATTTTCCATGTAGAATTGCTCCTTGGGAGCGGTTTAGGGGCTTCTTATGCTTCCTTTAGTTCGTTTCAGGTTTCCGAGACCGATTTGGAAGAGTTGGAGCGATTCCGACTCTATACATACACATTTTGGAGCCAACGGAGTAAAGGAACGATGATTCGATGCCTTGGAATCGACCCCGAGACCTTGGGACCCAATCCCGAGCCTCCGAGACCCGATCCCGAGTCCCGAGAATCGATGGGAAGCCCATGAGAAGCAAGGAGGGACAAAAAAGTTCATATTGGAGGCCTACAAGACCCATCCCGATCGGGAAGGCCTCAAACCCGATCGAGATGAAGTGCACGATTAGGGACGCCACTGTGGAGCAATCCCGATCGGGTTGGAATATTCCCGATCGGGAAAGTTGAAGCTTCCCGATCGGGATTACCCTTCCCGATCGGGAAAGTTCCAGTCCAGCCGCGTCACTTTGTTTCTTCTTCCTTCCATTTGTAACCCTATATATACCCCTCCTCTTGTAATCTTATATTATGTTCTTCACTTCCCACTAAACCCTAGACTACTTTAGGTTAGATTAGATTAGATTAGATTAGTGTAGATTAGTCGGTAATTAGTAGTTAATCTTAGTTTAATCTTGTATTAAGAGATCTCTTGAAGAATCCATTCAATCTTGACAACATTGGTGGATGAATTTGGGTTTTCTTTATATGCAAGTGTTCATCTTTTCATCCTTCTCTAGTATGGTATAATCCTTTCTTCCTTTTACTGTTTATCTTGTTTGTTTAATTCAAGTTTCAATCTTTAGTTATTGTTTATTGTTTTGTTCATCATACTTGGTAGTTTCATTATGTATGTTTTGATGTTTGTGTTGTTTCCTCTTGTTTATGTTAGAATTAGTTTGATAATGTTAGAGTAGTGTTCTTGCTAGGGTTAGTAGGGTGATAAGGGTGTTAATTGGATGATTAAGGGTTTGTTGGAGGAATTTGTGGAAGATTTGGGTTTCCTCTTGGTTGATGCCTATTACATGTTTGTTGAAATGATTGAATGACTAAGTAGGTTGGAATGCTTGTTTTTCTTGTCTTTCTTTGTCATGTGTGTCGCCGGATGGGTTCCATGAGGAACCTCTAGGTCGGTCTAAGTTGCGAGAGCCCGGACCAACCTAGATCACCCTACTACCTCCTTCACTCTAGCTCTTCCTTGACCATTCCGTTACCCCTTTGACCCCGACCTAATCCTAGCCCGTTTTCCTTGTTTGTTTTCTTTAGTCTTAGTCTAGCTCTCTCCCCGTCTATCATTCTCTAGCTTAGATCGTTGACTTAGTCTCGTTTTTAGGTGACCTTGGTCTATACGCCTCTTACCGTCCCCGTGGATTCGACCCGACTTACCCTAGCTACCCTAGTTAGGTTTTGCCGGTTATTTATTTGATCGGTGGGATTCACGACAAAATCCCTCCCGTCATCTAGCCTAACCAATCCTTACAATTAAGATACAATTTTTTTTTAATATTCTTCAATAATAACTAACGTATCGCACAATATTGTTTTGATTTTTTCTTTTCTTAAATTACACACAAACACACACACACACACACACACACACACACACACACACACACACACACACACACACACACACACACACACACACATATATATGGTGTAGCCGAATACATTCTAATTCTGAGTACAACTGTTTCATTAAAAAAAATATTACAAACAACACCAGTTTTCCTTGACAACACGTGCCACTTCTCTTCTCGCACTAGTCTTCTCTTCTCGCATGCATGTGTGGTTGAGTCTTGTCCTTTACGACCTTAAACTCTTCCTTCCGTCAACAAGTGTAATAGGGGATATCTTCAATTAAGAGAAATATTTAGCAATGAAATGCATTTTAATTCAAGTCAAGCAAACAAAAATTCGATACAAAAATCAAAATCTAGATTAAGTCGACAAAGATAAACAATAAAGTATATTGTACCTTTCAACCCACCTCTTTCCATTACTTCGACATCTCCCCTCACTATAATGATTTTTTCCCTAAGCTGTGAGAACCCTTTGTATGTTTAATTAATAGAAGTTTCAGAACTGAAATAACCAAGTTAGATCAAATAAAAAAGCAAGCCATAATGATGGTTCACAATTTAAATTAATTTGTCTTTACGCTCCAATACATTAATTTGTCCACTTTCAGGAGATACTAGAAACTCAAAGCAGCCAAAACAATCGGACAAGGACAATGAAGCATATTCTGACTTGACACTCCAATACATGCCTTGAATTTTTTAAACCCCTGTGTTTATTTGAAACTGATCAGAGATTTCTACATTACATCATGTTAAACATCTTTTATTGCCTAATCATTGTTCCATTATTGGCCTATATATGCACCTCAATTCCACTATTTTCATTAGTTATTCATCCTACATTAGACTTCTATAGTTATTCATCCTCAAATGTTAACTTTTAAGCCATATGGATTTACTATTTATTCATCATGCTAGAGAATAAACTGAACGAAACCTAAAAACCTACGGTTATGGAGATCGAACCAATATGACAAACTAACGGTTACAATTTGAGAGAATTCTTAGTTTTTTTTATATATGCTTTTGCCCCTAAAAAAGTCGGAGCAATATTTATGACCAAAGTAGAAATCATGGATTAAAATAGTCTAATAATGTATCAAATGTGTCGAATTCCTCATACAATTCCATTCAGATCAATCTCAAAATAAGAAGAAGCCAAATACCTCACGATACATAGCCTCGTGCTCTTGAATTGAGGTAAACACAATCACAGCTGAAAACAGCAAAGGAATTCGGCCAACTTAAAGCAGAACCAAATAACTCTTCATATGATCATAATCCAAATTTACCCTTTGATTCAAATAAGTTACCAAACTGGAAAGTTATTAGTGAAGACAACTCCTGCTTTACCTTAATGAAAAATAAAGCAGAACCCATCAAAGAACCCAGAACTCCTAGAAACGTCACAAACACCATCAGTATATAACCTATCAGGGTATCATCAATCAGACAATCATTCATTAGTACATTTAACAGTAATAGAATTAGAGTTACAAATATAAGAAAGTAACATTTTCCAAAAGTTTCCTCGATAAAATTAGAGTGAAAGGGGGTCTTAGAGGAAGTGGGTCCCAACTAAAAAGTCATTGAAGATGAAGAGAAAGATGGGTGAGTGGAATTAGATTCAAATTGGGGGAAACCAAAATGAGTTTACTATGACATGCCTTGATATTAAGGGTCATGTATTGGGGTCTTGTAAAATTTTGAGGAAGACATCGTATTAGGGTCATACCTTTTCCCATCCTACTCAATGCGAGCAATTAGTCATATCATGGTTTTCATAAATCCGAAGGCATAACTGTGCTAGTGACCTGTCGTAACAAATGGGACTTGACGCATTCAATGTCATTTTCATAAAAAAAAAAATCAAGAATTAAGATCTTAATCAACCATTATCAATAAATGTTTGACAGGGGTTAGTCTTATCAATAATCAAGGATACTCTAAGGTCCACTAACTAATGTAGATAGTAAAGTAGGTGTCGAACCACAAGAACACGGGACTCAAATACTTGTTCTAAGGTCTAGGCTTAAGACTACGAGTCACTGTTTTTCTGTTTGTTTTAGTAGGTTGGCAACTAATTACTATAAGGTAAATCAATAAGAAAGAAGTCTAGGGTCTCAGGTTCACAATGAATATTACTCGGGTCAGGGAGTCAACTAACAGGTCAATAATCGAACTGTCTAAGACGTAGGTCCGGTTGGTACTTCTACAAACTTTAGGACTAAACTTAACCTACGGTCGCTAGAATTAAGCTAGTTTACCCGAAATATCATAACCTAATTAGTCCTTAACCCGGTCGACAAAAAGTTCTAATTGTGATACTAATTAATTAATCCTGGTCAGTAATCAATCAATCAGAATTAAAATAATATTTAGGTGACAGTTCATACAATTAGAAACAGGTCAACTGACTACAACCCTAATAATACGCATCGATCCCCTTAAACCCTAGGTAGAATTTAGCTACTCATATTAATTATAATCAAATTAACAAAATACGAATTGGAATTAAACATGACGAAAGTGAATCGAATTACTCTACGGAAAGCAATAATAGTTTTATTCTAGAAAACAATAAACAATACGAATTACGGAAATAACAATTACTACGAATGCGAGGAATGAATTAAGACAAGAATTAAAGTAGAAAACTGAAATTCAAATTGAAATTAAGAAAATCGATACCGAAGAATTCAATATCCGAGAAGGATGAACAAGGTTCAATGTATTTCGCAAATCCTCAAAAAGTAACGTAAAACTTCTAGACTAAGTAAATGCAAAAAGTAGGAAGTGAATTAAACTGAAAATTGTAGAATGTCAAAAAGTGTCTGACAATAAAGTCAGGAAACTGATTTAAAGGAAATCTGTTGGACTTAAAACGGGCCCAAAATTCTAAGTCAAAAATTAAAACTATGCGCAGCCGGTTTGATGTACTCGATCGAGTGCACTCAGTGGTACTCGACCGAGTGGGTCAGTTAGTGCTCCAACTCTTGTTCGTTTTGGGCTAAAAGGAGGAATTGGCCCAATATTCCAATGCAGTCTAGTTGGGCGTGAACATGAGGCACTCGATCGAGTGCTATAGCACTACTCGATCGAGTGAGCCAGCTGGAACTCGCAGCTGAGTTCTTCTTTGCTTCTCGGCTTTTCGTTTTCTTTCTCGACTTCCATTCTCGTCTCGGCTATCTGGGTTATTACTCCTAAATATGCTCGCAATTGTACCTAACCTGCAAAATAGCACGAGAATCGGTAGTATCGACGTTCTAATAAAAATCGACATTAAACATATAAATTAGGAAGAAGAAAGCTCAAAAATAGGTATCGGGGGACAATAAAATACGATATAAAATGTATTGATCAAACTCCTCCAAACCAAACATTTGTCTGTCCTCAAGCAAACGACATTAATATATACATACGAGGACAAGTGATGTGAAACACGACTCAGAGCTAAATTGCAATTATTCTCCTAAAATCGAATCAAAGCGACGAGAAAACATGTAATGCTAAAAAATGCAACGAGATCAATAATCATGTCATAATCAAACAATCGCTTGCCAAACTTTCAATCTTGCAAGACCGATAATGTCGGATTTCCTTACGGTTGTCGCTCGACACTCATAAGCACGGGTAAGTATATATGTGAAGATAGGGAAGAGTAAAGACACTCACTCGACTTAATAAATATGCATGTAATCGAATATGAAATCAATCTCTCCAATCGAATACATGTTCCACCAATCAGGACCATAGTACATGCCAAGGACTTACAAATGGTTGCTTAAATGTGTGGGAGTAAATGGATGTGCTTAAAGCATGTATGGAAATGTGACGCTAAGATCAGTAGTCGCAGCTACACAATAAAAACTATCCATCAAAAATCTCGTCTATGAATTTCGGCCACCAACTAGAAGCAAAACTCAAAAGAGTATAAGAGGAAAGTTTGTCATCCTCCTAATTGTAATTCAATTCTAGTTATAGCATCTCAACTGTTCCCCGAAATATTAAGCGAAGTATATATTTTATTTTTCTTTTCTTTTCTTGGAATTTTTCTTCTTTTTCTAATTCCATTTTTCTCTTTCTCTTTCTTTTCTTTTCTTTTCATGCTTCCATATTTTTTCAATTTTGGATAAGGGGAAGGTGATGTAAAATCGCACCAATGATATTATGCACTAGGATCCAAAAGATGTGAAAATCTCAAAATATGACCTATTAGTGAAGTAATTTCCATTAAGTTCACTGCGACTGTCCTTGCAAGGTAGGCTATTATGGGTTGTAGCTAATTGATATATATAATAAAAACGAGCTTACAACAGCTGTAATGGGTTAAACAAAGGGAAATGACCTGAATCTACAAGGTAGTAAAAATGGGTCGTTTTGGCTATGTGGAGCTCATCAAAAACAGAAATGTCTTTCCTCATGTATACCTCCTCCTCAAACCAAACACGTATTCAGTATCAAGAGACGGGCATCATATTTATGCAAATTGATATTACATTTTCCATAAGGAGAAACCACTCAATTCGTAAATATAAATGAGACCAGTTATGAATGTTACTGACCTAGGAAGCTCTAAATCCTCAGAATTTTGTGGGTTGCCGACAAAATGGTCAAATTTACTCGTTTGGCAATTAACAGTTCAATATACATTCATATCAAAATCATCTCATCTCAGGTATTACATGCATTCAGGCACGGAGTCAGCTGCCAATTAGGATAAATCATGTAAAACGTAATGTCATCATCACCGTTTTGCATGTTTCACGTCAGACACAAAAATAAACAAAGCACACAATTTGTTTTTTTGGATTTTCTAAATTTTTCAAATTTTTTGGATTTTTAAAATTTTCGAAAGCAGTAAAGACACACAACGGAAAATGAAAACACACAAACTCTCCCTCAAACCTAAATGTCACAGTGTCCTCAATGTGACTACAGCAGATAAGGCAGAAAAGTCCATAGCCAATCCTAAGGACAACTCGACCTAAGGGGAAGAAAAAATCTAAGAAAACAATAAAAACAGAAATAAAAAGGAAAGAAAGTACCGTATATACAATGGTAGCTCCCCCAAACCGGCTAATCAGCCATCTCGTCCTCTCCACCGGTCCCAGATGGACCGGCGCCTGGATCGCCGTTGCCTCAGCCGTTCGTACCTCCTTGAGTACCTGGCTGTCTCAGGTCTCGCAGCCACTATGCTCCTAGGCCGCGGTAGGTGTGTCCGTAGTCCGAGCCCCAAGCAGCTGGATCTACCCCATAGTCGTGGAATATACCACTGGTGTCACCCGGACCTCGCCAGTAAATCGGGTGGTGAGGTGTCGAGATCCCAAGAGTAGTCATATACTCGAGGATTTCGCGGTTGACGATGCTCTGATTAATGCCCTCGTGTATCCACCGCTGGTGTTCGTATACCTGGTCATACATATACGGATACGAGGGCGGAAACTTGGCACCCGGAGTGTGGACCGGGAAGGTCGGAGTGGGTGTAGGTGTAGGAATAGGGGGCTTGGTCTCGTCGGGTTCGGTCTCTACGCGAACCCTCCGTCGAGGGGGTTGAACGCCCTCTTTGAAGATTAAGAGCTCCTCAGGAATGAGGTAGCTCGGTTGGTCGGGTGGGTTCTCACCCGCGGGAGTGGGTTGCAGGGCAAGGAGTGGTGGTAGGATCACTCCTTCGGCGACCGGAAGGTTCATCCAAACCTTGTTCTTGATGCGCCACTGAAAGTTCGGGGGATCGCCTCGAATCCACTTCAAAATGGATGTTAGGTAACTACGTCCTAGCAAAGGAATGTGTTCAGTGAGACTCTCGTATTTGACCGTTGTTCCAAAACCCTAAGATAGCACTTTGCTAGCGCGGTGACAATGGCTCCACAGGCGAGCGGTCCAGATCCAGTAATCCGCCGCTCAATACTAACACATATCATCCCTGCGGCACTGAATGCCTTCAGGGACTGCCAAAAGGGGTTGAGGTAGTGTCCTAAAATAAACACCTCCAACGAGTGAAGTTTACTCATGTCGGAGCGTGGAAAGACTAAGTGACTCAGAATCCGCAAAAGGAGGCAGATAGTGGGGTGTGGGATGTCATTGAGTGTCATCGCAGCGACACTGGCGATACGACCTAAAAATAACTGAAAATAAGAAGGGGCTCTGATCATACACCCTCGGGTATCTCGTATAATCCGACACGCGGGTCTGTGGTAAGCTCTAAGCATTGAGCTAAGTCACGGATCCTGATGAGTTGCTCAAGATTATTCATGCGGAAGGAAATCATACGGTTAGATCTATTAAAATTGAATGCACTAAGAAAGTATAAAGTAAGTAATCGGTATGATGACTCACGAAGGGTCCATAGTTCACCAAATCCGGTCAGAGATAGAAGCTGAGTGAGCTGCTCGTTCAGGCCTAGCTCGATTGCAACCTGCGATGAGCAACATCAGGTTGCTTCCATTGGCCTTGGTATTAAGGCAAGTAAACGAGCTCGCTGAACCTCGTTCTGACAGATAATCCTCTTGTAGCTCGGTACTGGTTAAACAGCTGGTACTGGTCGAACAGCTGGTACAACTGGGACTACGGGTTCCTCCGCGTCTTGCTCAACGTTCTGATTCCTATTACGAGTATTCCGGGGTGGATTTCTTCTTCCTGCCATGACTATAGCATAATAACAAAACAAAATCACATCATAATCCCAAAAAAAAACACAAAAATCTCGGCCAAGCTCACACTCCTCACACAAAAATCGAATTTTGGGCAAGAAAGGGTGAAATCAACATAGAATCAAGCATGCAATGGGATTAAAATGGAACTAGGGATGAAATTAAGCTATAAAATCAAGAGAATAAGCGATAAATTGAAAAACCCATAAAATACCTCAAGAGGAGGTCAAAATTCACAAAAATGGGGAAGAGAGGATGAAATTTTCTCAAAACAACACCAAGGAACACAAATAAATACTCCTAATTGCAAATTAGAAGCAAAAAAACGTGAAAATCGTTGAAGAATTGATGAATTAGAAGTGATTTGGGTGTTTTGGGGGTTAGGGTTCTTAAGAATTATGAAGATGGGGGGGAGATAGAGTGGTATGACTGAAATAATAAAAAGGAATTAGAAGCTAACAATAGCAGTAAAAAAATTGATTATGAACCCGACTCGGGGGCACTCAACCGAGTGCGTATAGGGCACTCGATCGAGTGACCCCATAAAAAACTGGCAGGGAGCTGTTCGTCAGGGCACTCGATCGAGTGCACCTGGGCCACTCGATCGAGTGACCGTTGTAGCAGTTCCTCTTTGTTTTCTTTCTTCTTTAAATGCTTCTAAATTCCTGTAATTAAATCAATTAAATCATAAAATTCCCTCGTCCTCACTCGATAATTCATACTAACTCCCAAGATTAGAGCAACCAAGCTAACTAAAAAATGAAAATAAAAATGCGGAAAGTGAAATTACAAATTTATACAAGTAGTGGTGCCGGGTTGCCTCCCGGTTAACGCTGGTTTATACGGTCCCGCTCGACCGGTTACCTTAATTGAGTTAGGTGGAATCGAGGATGTCATTGAGGTCCATGGCCTCTACGACACCGACGTATGCACCCTTGCGATAAAGCTTGAGGGGTTGACCGTTCACCTTTAATATTTCGCCCTTGTCGGTAGTCAGTGTAACCGACCCAAATTTATTAACTTCAGTCACTGTGAACGGCCCATACCATCGGGATTTGAGTTTCCCAGGAAAGAGTCGAAGTCGGGAGTTAAATAAAAGTACCTTATCACCGACATTGAACTCTCGGGGGATAATGCGCTTGTCATGCCATCTTTTGGTCCGCTCCTTATAGATTCTAGCGTAATCATAAGAATGGAAACGGAATTCGTCGAGTTCGTTGAATTGCATGACACGCTTCTCTCCGGCTAGCTTCGGGTCAAAATTGAGCTCTTTTAAGGCCCACATTACCTTAAACTCGAGCTCTACTGGTAAATGGCAAGCTTTGCCATAAAGGAGCCTATACGGGGATGTCCCGATAGGAGTCTTGAAAGCGGTCCGTTAAGCCCAAAGAGAATTGTCGAGCTTTGAACTCCAATCCTTCCTCGATGCATGGACAACCTTCTCGAGAATAGATTTGATCTCGCGATTTGAGATCTTGACTTGCCCACTAGTTTGTGGGTGATAGGCCAGCCCGGTACGGTGGTGTACACCATATTTCTTCAATAGCTTAGTGAGTTGGCGTTCATGGAAGTGTGAACCGCTGTCACTAATAACAGCCCGTGAGACCCCAAAAAGAATAAATATGTTCTTCTTAAAGAGTCGGATCACCACGGTAGCATCAGTAGTAGGTGAAGCGATGGTTACTTCGAGACATAGTCGACGACAACTAGAATATACTAATTCCCATAAGAAGAAGGGAGCGGTCCTTGATAATCAATACCCCAAACGTCAAATGTGATAAAGGCGGGGCGAATCTCAAATCTACCGGTCGTGGCCGTAGGTCTCTTCAACGGTTCCGGCAAGGAACCTTGCTCCGGCTTGGAATGGCTAGCAAGTTTGGGAGACATATCGACTAGCGGTGTCTCGGGGTCAATGGTGGAGTTATCCTCTTCGAAGGATAGTGATTCGGATACGTGCTCGTCGTCCGAAGATTCCACTGATTTTGATCTTTCCGTCTCAGCAATCTCCTTGTTGAATTTCCTAGACCTGCGGAAAGTTCTCTCTGGTTCATGATCGTATGGTGTTATGTAGCCTGAACTTTGAGGGGACCTGGGCATACGAGGAAACTACATGAAAAAGGTGAGAAAAGGTCTCAAGGAACGGAGATTCCTCGAGATAAGAGTAATCAAAAGACTAACAAACAAAACAAGCAAGTAAATAACACTGTCTCCCCGGCAACGACGCCAAAATTTGGCAGGGGTTAGTCGTATCCCCAATCAAAGATGCCATAAGATCCACAAACTAATGTAGATAGTGAAGTAGGGGTCGAACCACAAGGAGACGGGACTCAAATACTTGTTCTAAGGTCTAGACTTAAGACTACGGGTCACTGTTTTTCTGTTTGTTTTAGTAGGCTGACGACTAATTACTAGAAGGTAAATCAATAAGAAAGAAGTCTACGGTCTCAGATTCACAATGAATATTACTCGGGTCAGGGAGTCAACTAACAGGTCAATAATCGAACTGTCTAAGACGTAGGTCCGGTCGGTACTTGTAAAAACTTTAGGACTAAACTTAACCTGCGGTCGCTAGAATTAAACTAGTATACCCAAAATATCGTGACCTAGTTAGTCCTTAACCCGGTCGGCGAAAAGTCCTAATTGTGATACTAATTAATTAATCCTGGCCAGTAATCAATCAATCAGAATTAAAACAATATTTAGGTGACAGTTCATACAATAAGAAATAGGTCAACTGACTACAACCCTAATAATACCCATCGATCCTCTTAAACCCTAGGTAGAATTTAGCTACTCATAATAATTATAATCAAATTAACAAAATACGAATTGGAATTAAACATGACCAAAATGAATAGAATTACTCGGCGGAAAGCAATAATAATTTTATGCTAGAATACAGTAAACAATACGAATTACGGAAATAACAATTACTAAAAATGCGAGGAACGACTTAAGACAAGAATTAAAGTAGAAAACTGAAATTGAAATTAAGAAAATCGATACCGAAGAATTCAAGATCCGAGAAGGATGAACATGGTTCAATATATTTCGCGAATCCCCAAAAAGTAACGTAAAATTTTCAGGCTAAGTAAATGCAAAAAGTAAAAAGTGAATTAAAATGAAAATTGTAGAATGTCAAAAAGTGTCTGACAATGAAGTCAAGAAACTGGTTTAAAGGAAATCAGTTGGACTTAAAATGGGCCCAAAATTCTAATTCAAAAATTAAAACTATGCGCATCCCGGTTTGATGCACTCGATCGAGTGCACCCTGTGGTACTCGATCGAGTGGGTCAGTAAGTGCTCCAAATCTTGTTCGTTTTGGGCTAAAATGAGGAATTGGCCCAATATTTCAATGCAGTCCAGTTGGGCGTGAACATGAGGCACTCGATCGAGTGCTATAGCACTACTCGATCGAGTGAGCTTGCTGAAACTCGCAGCTGAGTTCTTCTTTGCTTCTCGGCCTTTTGTTTTCTTCCTCGACTTCCGTTCTCGTCTCGGCTATCTGGGTTATTACTCCTAAATATGCTCAAAATTGTACCTAACTTGCAAAATAGCACGAGAATCGGCAGTATCGACTTTCTAATAAAAATCGACATTAAACATATAAATTAGGAAGAAGAAAAGCTCAAAAATAGGTATTGGGGGATAATAAATAAAATACGATATAAAATGTATTGATCAATGTTTAACTAATATGAGATGTAAATTGCGGTAAATCAAATGCCATGGGCGATTTCATTAACTTTGCCGTGTACTGTGGATTCGGGCTTGTGTTTGGATCAATAATCGATTCTGGCTACCTTCATTCACCCCTAATAAAATTTAGACTTCAATTTACATCAAGAAAGTTTGATGATTAAAGGAAAATCTCGATTAAATTTGAGATTCTAGGAATTTGCTAAAAAATTGGAAATCTATCCTCTTACTACTAAGAGGATAGGAGATGAGGAGGTGTCAAAACCTCATTAAAAATTTTCCCTCCAAATACTATCATTCAAATAAGGAAACAAATAAAACATTAAACTTAAATAATTATAAACTTATAATATCTAAATTCAAGACAAAATAAATATTGATGTAAAAATCAGAAGAATTTTTTTTTCAATAAGTGAGGACATGACATAGGTCCACCCCGACGCGGCCACGCGCGGGTTTGGGGAGGCGAATGGAAATTTAAATCGAAGTGGAGTCGCTACCGAACTTTGTGGGAGTTCGGGCCCGTTCGAACCCACTCAATGTCGTAGTGGGCCGTGTATGAAATACGGCCCATTTCCGATGTCAGAGTTTATTGGGCTCGTCCCTTAGCATTTGATACCGATACCGTCACTACCGGTTATCGTGTATTGAATGACTCTCGTGCGCCAACGGTTTCGGGCATCCGGAAACCGAGGATCTGAGTAAGGGGTGAGGGTACGTGTTGGGAAGCCCACGAAGGACACCCAACCCCGCCCTCACTAGCGGTCTCTACTAGGATATCGACTGACTTTCAAATACGCGCGTTAGTAATTCGGTGAGAATGCTTATGCAAGGATTGTTTTCCCTAAGCATGTGATGAATTGAACGGGTTTCTATGTCAATTTAATGCAACTAAAATCTAACGTCAAAGTTGAACTTTAGCATGTGGGTTCATTTTAGTACAATAAAATAAACAACCAAAATTGACAAGAGAACAATAAACGCGTTAGTAACGATATAACGGTTCATGAAATATTGAATGATATAGAATGATGCAAGTGATTTAATGCATGGTTTAGAAAAAGGTGCTTCACGTGATAGATTAGGCACGTGTTGACTCAAGTCACAAAAAATGATTGACGAGCCTCGAATGCGATTTGTAAGACTCACGGTTTAACGTGATAAAGGGCCACTCGACCGAGTCAATGTGTGACTCGACCGAGTGGACCTCTGAAAAAGGTTCTGTCCGGATTTCATGACCCTACTCGACCGATTTATTGACCAACTCGACCGAGTACATCGCCACTCGACCGAGTCACTGTGAGACTCGACCAAGTGGAGGTCATAGAGACATTCTGTTTCGTGTTACGGACCCTACTCGACCGAGTTATTGACTAACTCGACCGAGTACATTGCTACTCGACCGAGTCACTGTGACACTCGACCGAGTGGAGGTCGTAAGAGACATTCTGTCTCGGTTTTGGTGATGTCACTCGATCGAGTGGCACCTGTACGAACCAGGTTCGTTTGCAATTTTAATTATCGATTTTGAAATTGCTTTTGATTTTTGATGATTTGACGAATTGGGCAAAAATATTGCGGGATTTATACTCAATTCTGAAATTGCATGCTCGTTGTATCTAATATTCGATTATTGAATCGATATGAGATAGTAGAGCGAAAACAAAAGTAAATCGTTTTAAGTCGTTTGAATTAACTATCACGATATGAGTAGATTTCCTCCGCGTTTGATAATGTCGTAATTCTAATGAATCGAATGACAATTATCTTAGCATCAATAGAAATCGCGTTAGCTAATTTGTATGACTAGATCGTTAGATTCGACGTCTAATTACGGAATTAGTATCGAATCTACGAGATTGACACTATGCTAGAATTGAAAGACTTGATTCCCTCGGCTTTTCCGACATCGAAATAAATCCCTAGGAATTGTGATGCCGGATCCGCGTCAACGGGTTTCGACCCTTAGAAAGTATGTGTTTTGAAGAAGGTTTTTAGAAAATCGATGCAATATGCGATGCAAACGAAAATAAACGAGTTATTGTTGAAATTGACCCGTTTCAATAATCAAAGGTTAGGGTGTCAGGATAAGCGACCGGCAATGCTGTGTGCAGTACACTTGTATATTCGGGTTTCCTTATCCTGACATCCTTCGCACTAGACACAAATCGACGGGTATTTTAATGTTTTATACAAATAATACTATTGATATTAGAATGCGATAAATAAAATAAGTAAAAAACAAAAAACGAAGAGAAAGAGGAAGAAGATGACGAGAGGAAGAGAAGAAGGGAAGAAAGGGTTTTGCACCGTCAACCTACATGTTCTTGTGGTCGGTACGGACTCGTAGTCGCGGCTTTAACACGGGAGTTTCGAGGCTTATGGAGGTTGAGTTGTGGTGGTTAGGGTATTTGACTCCTAAAGCTAGGTTTAGGGTTACGGTTCCTAGGCTAGGGCTAGGGTTTGCTTGGTGTAGTATTAGGTTTGTAGATTGTGTAGAGGATGATCAAAGTTTTTAGGGTTTGTAAACTTGTGAAAAAAGATGTGCATGAGGGTGTTTATATAGGCTAAGCCTAAGACCTCGGTTAGGGTTACTCGACCGAGTAACTGGCTGACTCGGTCGAGTGGCCCAGTGCGTCAGCCGTCGGGCTTGAAACAGGCCCCCTCGATCGAGTGGGTGAGGTTCTCGATCGAGTGGCCCAGCTGGGTCGCGCGGGTCCGCTGCTTTGGGCCATGACTTGGGTTTTTTGGTGATTTGTGTTTGACTTGGACTTTTGATGTTGTGAATGGTTGTTTTGTATGTCTCGGAAACGACTTTGACCAGGGTTGACCCAATCGTAAAAAAGTCGGTTTTATTTCCGGTGTCGGTTTTGGCCCAAATTAGTCTTGTTTGACTCGGGATGGTCCGCTGGGCCTGGATTTGAGGTTGATTTTGTGAGGTTTGTACTCCGTAAGTGCATTAGCCAACGACTAATGGATTTGAGCCCATATCCGAGCGTGTAGAAACACGTTAGCATCCGATCATCATCGGGTGTTTTTTGGGAAATTACCATAGACACCTGGCAGTCAAAATGCGGGTGTCTACAGAGCCCCCACTCTGACTGAGGCTTGGACAAGGCGAAAGTCAGAGTATCCACCAGGCCAATCAAGGATTGAAACCTGGCGGACTTCCGGTCGGGTCGTTTATAGTCCATTAGACTCGCGTGAAGGGCTCGCCAGCCACAAGCTAGAAGTCATACCTGAGTTGATGACGATAACTCCGTGGGGAATTGGACTTGTCGCATAAGTCCTGGGTGCGCCTGTATGTAGGCCCATCCTGTGAAATGCCACCGTTGGCTTCCGCTGGGGAGATATAGTGGGCTGCACGTCCCAGTTTGAGTCGTACCTGTATAGGTCACATAAAATGCATGCAACACGTAGGTAGTAAAATGACTCGCACCGGGGAAAATGATTTTTGAAATTTTGAAAATTTTGAAAATTTTGAAATTTTGAAATTTGCTTGGAATTTTGACTCCTAAAGAAATTAGGGAAGTTCGGGATGAATATTTTGTGCTAGTATCGGGACTAGGCTTGTGGGTTGATTCCGATTGGGATTAGGAACCCCTTGTGATATGGAAAGAGGGCCAAAGTATTGATCCTATAAATACCCCTTTGATGCTCTTGATTTTCCCACAAATTCATCACAATTCAATTCCCTTCTTAAAAAGAAAACCTTTTCATCCTTCTCAAGAAGCTAGTCATGGGAATCGATAGATTAACCGTGATGCTGCAAGAATGGTCTCGGCGCTTCAGGGACGCAGATAGGGTGGCGCTTAACCAGACGGGTATAACTCAGTTGTACCCATCCGTCAGATGATGGTTGATCGTTATTTCCTGGATGCTTGCTTGGATTACTGGGATGACATATATCATGTCTTTGCCTTTCCTCGGGGCGAAGTTTGCCCTTTACCTGAGGAGATTGCAGCTATAGGAGGATGGAACCCGATACTCCGTCCCGCTGTCCCGTACTCGATCTATGACCCGAGGAGGAAGCTTCGAGAATTTCTAGGGCTTTCTCACAACGAGGTATCCCGCATGATGGAAGGTGATAATATTTCTCTGATCGACTTGGCTGAGAAATTTATGAATCCTCTCGATGTTCGGGTCAGACCGGCTTACAGCCATAGGGTTTTTTCTTTCTGCATGCTCCACGTATATGCTTTCGAGGGTCACATGGATTTGCTATCCTGCATGGGAAACACCCGTCTTTTGACCATAGTGGACTTGGTGGAGACTGAACATAGCCCGGCTTGGCTGATCACAGGCGAGATTATCCAAGGATTGGACAACCGCAGGAGGGACTCATCAATTCGTCTTACCGGGAGCACCCGATTGCTGCAAGTATGTTACTTTGCATTTTATTTTTTCGATTTCTCGAATTTTCGATTCTTGATTTTTTTTGCGAATTTTTTTTACTGCAGGGGGTACTCGATCGAGTGCCCTCGTAGAAACCTCCTGATCTGCTCCCAGAGGTACCACTCGACCGAGTCATCATGGCACTCGATCGATTGCCCTTTCGTAAAAGCCCCCTGTTTGTGTTCAAGGGTACCACTCGATCGAGTGTCCTAGGCACTCGACCGAGTGGCCTTAGGCGGACGCCTATTTTGCCTTAAAAACTCATGATTGATCCTCATGTTTGTTTCCTTTTGCAGATTTGGCTATATGAGAGGCTATCAGTGATAGATCCTCCTCTTGATGCGAGCAACTATCGTCATAACCAGGTGGTGACGAGGAGGCGGGCCATTGACTTTTCTCGTCAGATCACGCAAAAGTATTGGGACGAGGTTTTGTCATTCCATGGTGGTCCGCTAATTCGATGGGTGGTTCCGTGGTGGCCCATCTATCTTTGGACCGGCATGGACCCGAGGGACAGAGCCCGATATCAGGTGATCTTATCATTCAGGCAGACGGTTCATCTCTACCCAGATCGCATACTAAGGCAGTATGGATGGACCAGCGAATCCCTGAAGTTGAAGCAGTTGTGAGTGACCCTACCCAACTGACTGATGTAATGTGTGATACCTGGATGCAAAGATGGTACACACGACATACTTGGCCCGTTGTCAAATCTCGCCACTCGATCTGGGTTTCAGACTCTTACACGAAGTGGACCAAAGCTGGCGATGCTAAAGCCTGAGCTGCTCTGAAGGTTGATGAAGCTTTCGACCTGCTGCGAAGGGAGCAAGCTAAGGACAACAGGGGCTTTTTTGACGAAGGAGACATTCCTGCTACCCTAGTCGGTCTTATGTCAGGACAAAAGAAGAAGACCAAGACTCAAGCTGGAGGGTCTAGTACCAAAGGTGCTTGGGGGAAGGTGAGCCCCCAGGCTGACTTGGAAAGGAGACTGGGCCCAAGACTACCCGTGCAGGACCGATTTGGCCCACGGGATAGATTACCCGAGCACGTGCGGGCTCGCATTGGACCGAAGACTGTGGTGGAAGACCCGTCGTCGAAAAAATGGGGTCGTGCTAAGGAGGTTCCACTTGTGATTCGGGAACGCTCGCCACCACCTCGAAGACCTCAGGCTCCACGCGACCCGAAGGACAAGGGGAAGGGGAAAATGCCCGGATATTAGTCTCCATTATTATTAA
This sequence comes from Agrostemma githago, assembly GCA_958450325.1. Lineage (NCBI taxonomy): Eukaryota > Viridiplantae > Streptophyta > Magnoliopsida > Caryophyllales > Caryophyllaceae > Agrostemma > Agrostemma githago. Next base: position 63,293,747 of record OY288246.1, read on the forward strand.
TTGGATATTATTATTATTTTTTGGGTGTGATTTTTTTTGTGTGTGTGTCATTTTTTTTTTTGTAATTCCCGAGTTTATCGGTTAATAAAGGCGTATTAAAGAATACCGTTCCCGTCTTTTCGTTTATTGCAATGGTTGTACCCTTTTGAGGGGTTGCCTAGGTATCCACGATTAGCGGAATCAAACCAGACGTAGTTCAAAATTGATTTGATTGATTTTTGCAATTTTTGAAATACATCAAAATTATTAATTCAAGATGTGCGACAGTAGAATAATTAATTCTAACTTATTGACTTGTCTATAATTTTTGAAAATTTATAAAAAGACAAATTTTTGTAAATTTTTGCAAATGACATTGAGATGGGGTTTATGGGTAGTAGCGCTTCAGCTGGTCCAAGTTGGTTGGGTTGACAAATTCGTTCCCGTCCAAGTCTGTTAGCATCACCGCTCCTCCTGATAGGACCTTCTTGACTAAGTATGGCCCAGCCCAATTGGGTTTGAACTTACCCCTTGGGTCAACCGGTAGTAAGGCACAAACCGATTTTAGGACCAGATCCCCCTCTTTGATGTTTCTGGGCCCAACCCTTTTGTTGAAAGCCCGTTGGATCCTCTTTTGATATATTTGGATATTGTTGAGGGCCCGTGATCGCCGTTCGTCTAGAAGGACTAGCGAATCGTATCGGGTTTGGACCCAATCTGCTTCAGGTACTTGACTTTCAAGTAAAATCCTGAGGGATGGTACTTCTAGCTCGACCGGTTGGACCGCTTCCATTCCGTATGTCAAGTAATACGGGGTTGCTCCGGTTGCGGTGCGGATCGAGGTTCGATATCCCCATAGGGCAAAGGGTATTTTGTCGGGCCAGTCCCGGTAATTCTCAGCCATCTTTTTAAGTATGGTGATAATTGTTTTATTGGCTGCTTCTACCGCTCCATTTGTTTGAGGTCGGTAAGGCGAAGATGTATGCCTTTGAATTTTATATTTTGCCAGCAATGCGGCAGTTTCAGCTTGGAAATGGGTCCCGTGATCACTGATGAACTCATGTGGGATCCCGTATCAGCATACGATCTTATTCTGGATAAACTTGGCCACGTGCTTGGCGTTCAAGACACGGTATGACTCGACTTCGACCCATTTGGTGAAGTAGTCGATGACCGCCAAAATGAAGCAATGACCTCCCTTCCCGGAAGGATGCACCTTTCCAATTATGTCTATACCCCATGTCGAAATGGCCATGGTGATGTAATGGTATATAAGAGGAAAGATGCCATATGCAGTACATTGGCAAAGATCTGACAGTTATGGCAGTGTTTGACATACAACTGACAGTCTGTTTCCAAGGTGTTCCAATAATACCCGAGCCTCATGATTTTTCGGGCTAGCATATGGGCGTTCATATGCGGACCGTTTTCACCGTCGTGTACTTCGGCCATTACCTTTTCGGCCTGTATTTTGTCGATGCATAGGAGGAGAGCCCCCTGTGCCGTCTTCTTGTACAATTGTCCATCATCCGTGCGAACAAATTGGGTTGCCAATCTCCGCAGGGCTTTCTTGGCCCGGTTTTCAGTTCCCGGGGTATACTCTCCCGCTGCCAAGTAGGTTAGGACTGGATGAAACCAAGGTTCTGAGTCGGCTAGCTCGATGTCTTGAATGGAATGGATGTAGGCCGGCTCGGACCGTCTTTCGACACAGATCGGCATGCTAGTCGGGTGATCCGGGATGTTCAGTAGAGATGCTAATTTGGAAAGTGCATCTGCAAATTGATTTTCTTCCCGGGGCAGATAAATGTATTCTACCTTTTGGAATTGTTTCTCTAGAACCCTTACCCGTGCTTGGTAAGCTACGAGATTGGCGTTCTGAGTTTTCCATTTTTGGAGAGCCTGATTGATGACCAATGATGAATCACCGTGGACCCGGAGGTTTGTTACCCCTAAATCAGTGGCGGCTTGCAACCCGTGAATGCATGCTTCGTATTTGGCTGCGTTATTAGTCACGTCAAAGTCCAATTTGATGGACAAGGGAGTGTGTTCCCCTTGTGGTGAGATTAGCAGAATCCCGACCCCGAATCCTCGAAAGTTGGATGCTCCATCGAAATACAAATCTCATGTCTCGGTATCGGTATGGAATATGTCTTCATCAGGAAAGGCCCAAGTGTCGGTGTGGTCCTCTTCAGATATCGGGCTATATATCGGCGAGGAACTCGGCTACTACCCGGCCCTTGATGGCTTTTAATGGTACAAATTTGAGGTCAAATTCAGCTAACATTAAAGTCCATCTAGACATCCTGCCGCTGAGGATGGGCTTCTCGAACAACTACTTGATAGGATCCATTTTGGATAATACATGTACCTCGTGACTCAGCATGTAATGTCGGAGCTTTTTAGTGGCCCAAACCAACGCTAGGCACGTCTTTTCGAGCATTGTGTATTTGCATTCGCATTCGAGGAACTTTTTACTAATGTAGTAAATAGCCCGTTCTTCTGAATCGACTGTCTGGGCCAGCATAGCCCCCATGGCTGTCTCGGTCGTTGTTAGGTATAACGACAAAGGCAAACCGGGTTGAGGTGGCATTAATACCGGCGGAGCAGACAGAATCTCCTTGATTTTATCGAAAGCCGCTTGACACTTGTCATCCCACAGTACCCGTTCCCCTATCTTCAGTTTCTTGAAAATGGGCTCACATACCATGGTTAATTTTGAAATGAACCGGCTTATGTATTGGACTTTCCCGAGAAACCCCCGTATTTCTTTTTCGGTTTTGGGTGGTTGCATCTCGGTGATGGCCTTGATTTTAGCTGGGTCGACCTTGATGCCGCATTGGCTAACGATATGGCCCAGTAATTTGCCCGATGTTACTCCGAAGCTGCATTTTTGAGGGTTTAGCCTCATATTGTATTTGCGCAGTCGGGTAAAGAAATTTCCTAGGGTCGCAATGTGCCCGCTTCGATCTTTGGACTTAACGATCATATCATCCGCATAGACCTCCACTTCTTTGTGCATCATGTCATGTAGTAAAGTAGTGGCGGTCCGCTGATAAGTGGCCCCAGCGTTGATAAGCCCAAATGGCATAACAGTGTAACAGTAAGTACCACAAGGTGTAATGAAGGTGGTCTTACTCATGTCCTCTTTTGCCATTTTAATCTGATTGTATCCGGCATACCCGTCCATGAATGATAGAAGGGCATGATCGGCCGTGTTATCTACTAGTATGTCAATGTGTGGTAACGGAAAATCGTCTTTTGGGCTGGCCTTGTTAAGGTCCCGGAAGTCTACACATACCCGCACCTTGTCGTTCTTCTTGGGTACCGGCACGATGTTTGAAACCTAGTCTGGAGATTCAGACACTTGTATGAAGCCTGCTTTGAATTTTTTTGTCGACTTCTTCTTTGACTTTGAGAGACCATTCGGGCTTCATCCTTCGGAGTTTTTGCTTTACCGGTTTACACCCATCTTTGATGGGTATTCGGTGTTCGGCTATTTCCCGATCTATACCCGGCATGTCGTTGTAGGACCATGCGAAAACATCTTTGAATTCCTGGAGGAGGTCTGTGAATTGTCTTCTCTCCTCTGGATCTAAGGATAGGCCCAACTTAAGCATCTGGGGCTCTAAAGTGGTTCCCACGTTGATGGACTCGGTTTCTTCGATTACCGGATCTCGGGACTCCCTTTGTTCGAGCTGCTCGATAAGATCTGGAGGTAGAGGTACCTGTTCGTCGGGTTTCTCAATGTCATTGCATATAAAATCTCTGAAATTGAGAAAATTTTGGAAATAAGACAAGTCGTAAGCGGAACGGTCTTCGTTATTATTATTAATGGTGAATTTTGTGAAAAGCTCGAAGAGAGCGGCCATCTGATCGTTGGTCAGTGGCGGGATAGGGAGAGGTCTTGGGACAGGCCCCGAGACCTCAGTGGATAAGGGAAGAGGGGTTACAGACTCGACTCTAGCACCAGACCCTCTAGACTCGGACTCAGACTCCGACTCTGGCTCTGGCTGAGACTCGGTATCCGGCGTATCTCCCTCGCCGGTGGTCAGCTTGTAGGTCCGTCCTTGGCCATCGGTCCACTTGATGGTCTTCCTCCAAGCCCTTTTTCCTGTATCTGCACCAACTTCGGTGATCAGCTTTGTTGGGTCAAATCAATTGCTGCGAAGGATCAGATTGACCAAATCATCTTTTGGAGCGGGGACAACCTTGTCTTCTCCAAATAGAAGCCCCGACACGGGCTCGGCGTTGTTTTTCCCTTCATTGGACTCGTTTTGAACGAGGGCAAATATATCATTGGGGATGAAATTGCATTCCCGAGCCGTTTTGGTGTCGGGGTATGTGATGGTGGGTTGGTAGAGGCCCACTTGAATGGCTCCGAAGACTGGAGTGACGAAGTAATATGTTAACTTTGGGCTATAAGGGCATATGTAAGTACCCTTGAGAATGTCGATGGCCTTGTGAATACCGGCCCGAACCACGTTTTCCGGGGTTATAGCATACCCCAATCCGAAATGTGACTCGCCATCGTTTAGGACCTCGATAATCTTTCCGGCTGGAAGATATGGCCTTGAGGTTGCTCCCGGTAGATAGCCTAGATTCTGTAGCATCGTGTCGATGCTAGTTGTGAAGTAGGGCCTAAAGAGATACTCTTCTACGATCATGCCCACGAAATCAAATCCTCGCGGGTCGGCCGGGCCCGTAGCATTGCAGCTTGCCACGGTAATTGGAGTAGCCTCTAGTGTGATGATGCCGTCCCGAAGCGACATTTTGACTTTTCGGTGAAGAGTGGAGGATACGACCTTGACTGCGTGGATCCAAGGCCTTCCTAATAGTAGGTTAAAGGACAAGGTGACATCAATCACCTGGAACTCCAATTCTTTCTCGATTGGGCCCGTTATTATTGTTAATTTAACGACCCCTGCCACCGGTTTTGGGCTACCGTCGAGAGCCTGGATAGTCTGTGCTGTAGGGAGGTAATCGGCATCGGTGATGCCAAAATCTTTAGCGGTTTTTAGTGGAAGGACGTTCACGGCGGATCCGTCGTCAATAAGGGTCATCGGGAGGTACTTCCCTCGGCAAATGACCGTAATGTATAGAGCCAGATTATGATTGGGCCCGAACGCTGGCAGATCTGACTCGGAGAAGGTGATGAGTGGACCTTCTTCCTTGGACTTGCCTTTGAGATAAGGCATAATAGTGGCTACCATTTCAGAAGGGATAACCTGTGAGTCGACCTTGATTTCATCGACAGCCTTAGTCAGTGCTTCCCGATGAGCTTGTGAGCTAACCAGTAATTGCCATATGGTTAGATCAGCCCGAACCCTCTTCATTTGTTGGACCAAAGCGGTGTCGTTGCTTGGTTCTTCAAGGGTAGGATCCGCCCTGGCAGGTTCAGTGACAGATGTGGGAATAGAACGCCCAGCTGCGGCGAGGTGGTTGGTGGCTAAGGCTTTAGACTTAGCCTTTCGGACCTCTTCAAGGGTGATGGGGACAGCTTCCCCTTTGGTTAGGTACACATCATCCTCGTCATCGAACCATATCCCGTTAACTTGTGGGATATAGGGGGAGATGAGGTGAGAACAGTCGATTACCTCACCGGTGAATATTGCGTGGGCACTGAATGGGTTTTCTTTGTTGCTCGGCTTGTCTCTGGGCAACGGGATTTTCCCGCTCTCGATCAGATCTTGGATCAGATGCTTCAGTTTCCAACACTTTTCAGTATCATGCCCATTTCCACGATGATATTGGCAGTAGGCTTGGGCGTTATAGCTTTTGGGCCTCTTTTCTACTGGAAGCTCGGGCATCGGGCCTATCTGTTGGATCAGACCCTTTGAAAATAGCCTTTGTAAGGCATAAGTATAGGTAGTCCCTATATCTGTGAATACCCGATTCGGTGTATTCTTTTTGGATGAGGTGTCAAGCAGGTTTACCTCATCAAAGATGGTGCGAGTTGCAGCTGCAGGTGTGGGCTTGCCCGTGGATGAACTTGCCCTTTGATAGCCCTTGGTAGAGGCCTTAGTCAGGCTCTCTAACCTTAAGTCGTCCTCGATCCTTGTACCCATTTTAGTTAGGGTAGCAAAATTGGGGATAACAGCATACCGGAGATGGACCCGGTAGGATGGGAGAAGGTTCTTGATAAAAGCTTCTATTAGGACCTTCTCACTGGGCTTGTCCACCTGTTTTACGCTTTCGGGCCGCCATCTTTGTAGATATTTAGTGAACCCTTCTTTGGGCTCTTGGGCCATCACCTCCAGAGTACGCATTGTAGTCTGGATCTCGGTATTATCAGCGTAATTCCGAGCAAATTCGGTTGCCACATCATCCCAAGTTTTATATTTCTTGGAATCGAGCCTGTAATACCAGGCCTTAGGATGCTTCTCCAGAGAGGAAGGGAAAAGGTGGGTGAACATGGTGGACTTTACCCCCTTGACCGCCATAAAGTCTTTGAAAGCCCGGATGTGATGGACTGGGTCTTCGGTACCCTCAAACATAGGAATTCCCGTAAGGTTGAGGTTAGCAGGTAGTTCGTCATTCAAGGGCGAATAGGAACGAGCAATTTCGGAGTGGAACGAGTTGCTCGTTGACAGATGAACTTGTTCCTCGAGTCTGCGAACAACGCTGATGAGCTCAGCTATGGGTCCAGTGGTCCCGGACCCGTCAACAGGGGCCGTCTTTTCTGCGGTGCTCAAACGGGTGTATAACGTTTCTTGGCTAGCCTGGATGGAGGTCAGTTGAGTCTCGATCTTGGCTAGGGCATCCTTCAACTCTTCCATTTTGCATTGATGTCTGGTCACGGGTGGCCTGTCTGTAAGAACACCGTGTAATCAGAAACTAGCCCGAATCCCGGAATAGCAAGCATATCCCGAACAAGACTAAAAAGGGAAATGACTCGAAAAAAGACACTTAGACGGGTGACTTGTGAAGTGTGGGCCTTCCTTAGGATTCGGCGAGTGGGCCTAGTCCTGTTTGAAGGAAGGTTCACGTGAGACATTCCCAGGCTTTTGACTCGATTGTGTAAACGGGCCCTCCTTTGTAGGGGTTTGTCCTACATAGGTGGGCCTTGCCTTTGTCTAATAAGGCGGATTGGGATGGGGAAGAAACCCGTGATGTAAGAATGACAGAGTTTCGACGCTAAAGACCTTGACAACTTACGACATGACCCGACACTGCTAAATACGGGAAGTCCTAAGAAGAGGAAAGTTTTTGAAAATTGATTGTTTTGGAAAGTCCGAGAGAACTCGGGGAAAGGCCCGATTTTTTCGAGAAAATCGAAAAGTGTATCGGGCCTCGGTTTCTGAAAGTTCGAAAACATGTTCCAGTTTTGAATTGGGCAGCATGCCGTCTAGAAAATAGGCTATTTTGAGTAAAATCATAAGTCCTAAATTCGGTATGTGTCCCGGGTTTTGAAATCGAATATCTTGAAAAAAGATGTATTTTTTGAAAAGTTGACGGTTTTTGAAAACGACACGGAAACCAAGTAGCACGTAGTCACAGAAGCATTATAACGACGCCATGTATGCTTTACACTAAGTCTCGGTCGGTCTAAGAGGGTCTATACTAGTGTACATAGTCTAGACGTTGATCGGGACGGAGTCTCTAAGTCGAATTGAGCTTAGAACATGCCGCAAAACCCACTCGAATCGACTATGGACACCTTTTGACATATCCATATTGGAGTATATCAATGGTATAGTGGGACGTCGGTCACCAGTACCGGTTCGGGAAAATATGGGTTATGCATGAACCGTAAAACTAAAACGCATATTGTACTAGTCAAACGATTTCTATTCGAGTCTCACCCTGAGGATGCCGATGGTAAGTCACACATCAGTTAATCCCCAGCGGAGTCGCAAAATTGTGGACATGACATAGGTCCACCCCGACGCGGCAACGCGCGGGTTTGGGGAGGCGAATGAATCTTCATATGAAAACGGATCGAATGGAAATTTAAATCGAAGTGGAGTCGCCACCAAACTTTGTGGGAGTTCGGGCCCGTTCGAAGTCACTCTATGTCGTAGTGGGCCGTGTACGAAATACGGCCCATTTCCGATGTCAGAGTTTATTGGGCTCGTCCCTTAGCATTTGATACCGATACTGTCACTACCGGTTATCGTGTATTGAATGACTCTCGTGCGCCAATGGTTTCGGGCATCCGGAAACCGAGGTTCTGAGTAAGGGGTGAGGGTACGTGTTGGGAAGCTCACGAAGGACACCCAACCCCGCCCGCACTAGCGGCCTCTACTAGGATATCGATTGACTTTCAAATACGCGCGTTAGTAATTCGGTGAGAATGCTTATGCAAGGATTGTTTTCCCTAAGTATGTGATGAATTGAACGAGTTTCTATGTCAATTTAATGTAACTAAAATCTAACGTCAAAGTTGAACTTTAGCATGTGGGTTCATTTTAGTACAATAAAATAAACAACCAAAATTGACAAGAGAGCAATAAACGCGTTAGTAACGATATAACGGTTCATGAAATATTGAATGATATGGAATGATGCAAGTGAGTTAATGCATGGTTTTGAAAAAGGTGTTTCACGTTATAGATTAGGCACGTGTTGACTCAAGTCACAAAAAACGATTGACGAGACTCGAATGCTATTTGTAGGACTCACGGTTTAACGTGATAAAGGGCCACTCGACCGAGTCAATGTGTGACTCGACCGAGTGGACCTCTGAAAAAGGTTCTGTCCGGATTTCATGACCCTACTCGACCGAGTTATTGACCAACTCAACCGCGTACATTGCCACTCGACCGAGTCACTGTGAGACTCGACCGAGTGGAGGTCATAGAGACATTCTGTTTCGTGTTACGGACCCTACTCGACCGAGTTATTGACTAACTCGACCGAGTACATTGCTACTCGACCGAGTCACTGTGACACTCGACCGAGTGGAGGTCGTAAGAGACATTCTGTCTCGGTTTTGGTGATGTCACTCGATCGAGTGGCGTAGGCACTCGGTCGAGTGGCACCTGTACGAACCAGGTTCGTTTGCAATTTTAATTATCGATTTTGAAATTGCTTTTGATTTTTGATGATTTGACGAATTGGGCATAAATATTGCGGGATTTATACTCAATTCTGAAATTGCATGCTCGTTGTATCTCATATTCGATTTTTGAATCGATATGAGATAGTAGAGCGAAAACAAAAGTAAATCGTTTTAAGTCGTTTGAATTAACTATCACGATATGAGTAGATTTCCTCGGCGTTTGATAATGTCGTAATTCTAATGAATCGAATGACAATTATCTTAGCATCAATAGAAATCGCTTTAGCTAATTTGTATGACTAGATCGTTAGATTCAACGTCTAATTACGGAATTAGTATCGAATCTACGAGATTGACACTATGCTAGAATTGAAAGACTTGATTCCCTCGGCTTTTCCGACATCGAAATAAATCCCTAGGGATTGTGATGCCGGATCCGCGTCAACGGGTTTCGACCCTTACAAAGTATGTGTTTTGAAGAAGGTTTTTAGAAAATCGATGCAATATGCGATGCAAACGAAAATAAACGAGTTATTGTTGAAATTGACCCATTTCAATAGTCAAATGTTAGGGTGTCGGGATAAGCGACCGACAACGCTGTGTGCAGTACACTTGTATATTCGGGTTTCCTTATCCTGACATCCTTTGCACTCGACACAAATCGGTGGGTATTTTAATGTTTTATACTAATAATACTATCGATATTAGAATGCGATAAATAAAATAAGTAAAAAACAAAAAACGAAGAGAAAGAGGAAGAAGATGACGAGAGGAAGAGAAGAAGGGAAGAAAGGGTTTTGCACCCTCAACCTACATGTTCTTGTGCTCGGTACGGACTAGTAGTCGCGGCTTTAACACGGGAGTTTCGAGGCATATGGAGGTTGAGTTGTGGTGGTTAGGGTGTTTGATTCCTAAAGCTAGGTTTAGGGTTACGGTTCCTAGGCTAGGGCTAGGGTTTGCTTGGTGTAGTATTAGGGTTGTAGAGTGTGTAGAGGATGATCAAAGTTTTTAGGGTTTGTAAACTTGTGAAAAAAGATGTGCATGAGGGTGTTTATATAGGCTAAGCCTAAGACCTCGGTTAGGGTTACTCGACCGAGTAACCGGCTGACTCGGTCGAGTGTCCCAGTGCGTCAGCCGTCGGGCTTGAAACAGGCCCACTCGATCGAGTGGGAGGGGCACTCGATCGAGTGGCCCAGCTGGGTCGCGCGGGTCCGCTGCTTTGGGCCACGACTTGGGTTTTTTGGTGAGTTTGTGTTTGACTTGGACTTTTGATGTTGTGAATGGTTGTTTTGTATGTCTCAGAAACGACTTTGACCAGGGTTGACCCAATCGTAAAAAAGTCGGTTTTATTTCTGGTGTCGATTTTGGCCCAAATTAGTCTTGTTTGACTCGGGACGGTCCGCTGGGCCTGGATTTGAGGTTGATTTTGTGAGGTTAGTACTCCGTAAGTGCATTAGCCAACGACTAATGGATTTGAGCCCATATCCGAGCGCGTAGAAACACGTTAGCGTCCGATCATCATCGGGTGTTTTTGGGGAAACTACCATAGACACCTGGCAGTCAAAATGCGGGTGTCTACAATAAGACAATAAATAATATTATTATGTATGGGTTATTAAAAAAAAGACATTTATGAGACATTTTTTTAGGGTTATTTAACGACAATAATACCAACTATAGGGCGTCTTCCAAAAATAATACAAATTTCAATAAATCTGAGAATAATACGTATTATTGGAGTAGTTAAACAAAAGTAGTATAAGTGACTTTATAACCTGCTACATCAGGTCACCTAATTAATATTTAACCTGTTACTTATCCTCCATCCTACTACTTAGACCCGGATAACGGGTGAACCGTGTCGGGTCAGCTTCGGGTCAGGCCACTGTCAGGTTATAATAATCGGGTTGACTTTGGGTCGGGTAGGATACTTTTGGGTTCGAGTCATTCTCGGGTTTGTTGTTTTCAACTTTTTTAGGGATATCGACTAGTTTTTTGTAATAATAGTCGGGTCAATTCGAGTTAGCTCGGGTCAATTCGGATTATGGGTCAAATCAAGTCTTCGATTCGGGTGTCGGGTCGGGTTCAGTTTAGCTTATTCGTGTCGGGTCAGTTTTGCTAGGTCTACTCCTTCTTAGTTCTCTCCTTCATCCTCTCTCTCCATTACCCTTCATCCTTTTTCATTTTTTTTCTATACGTTTCGTTTAGATCAACGTGTTGATTTTGGTGTAGGATTGTGTTATTAGCTAGATTTGGTGAGGTTGAAGACTTGAAGGAAGAGGAAGACGAAGAACATGAATGAAGTTTAATGTCCCGTACACTGAGTAAGTGAAAAGAAGTTAATTAATGTGAAATGAATTAAAGGCGAAAAAAGAAGGTGAATGGGTTCTACCGGTAACTAGTCGTCTATACTACTCTGGCTTAACTACTCCAAAAATACGTATTATTATCTGATTTATTAAAATTAGAATTATTTTCGCAAGACGCTCTATTGTTGGTATTATTGCCGTTAAATAAAATTAAGGGATTTTCTACGCGGTACCCTTATATTTTTCACTTTTCTACAAGGTACCCTGCCTTTTCAACGTTTATACATGGTACCCTTGAATTTTATTATTAATTTAACTAGCGCCTCGAATTTTTTTTTTCATCAAGTTTTGTCGTTAGATTATGTTTTTAGCTTAGGATTAAGATTTCAATATCATTTAACTTAGATAATTAACAAGTAATTGAGCTTAATTTAAGCGTTATCATTTGATTTGACAATATAACGTCAAAAATCTAATCCGTTTAGATTCGGAGTATAACTGCAAACACGTACAAAATTGTTAGTTTAAGTTCAATTATCCGTTAATTAGGTATGTTAAATGACGTTTAACTTTTAATCTTGAACCTAAAAAGGTAATTTGTTGTCAATACTTGACGGGAAAAAAGTTTAGAGGTACCAATAAAGATAATAATAAAGTTTAGGGGTATCAAAGAAACTTTTAGTAAAGTACAAGGGTACCACGTATATATGTAAAAAGTGTAGGGGTACAAGGTAGAAAAGTAAAAAGTTTAGGGGTACCACGTAGAAAATCCCTAAAATTAAAGGTGCAAAAGGAAGGTGAAAGGGTTCAACAGGTAACCGGTCACCTATACTACTCTTGTTTAAGTACTCTAATAATACGTATTATTCTCAGATTGATTAAAATTGATATTATTTTGGGAAGACGCCCTATAGTTGGTATTGTTGTTGTTAAATAATCCTTTTTTTAAAACCAAATATAAGTGTTACAAACTATATCGAGATAATATATGACATAAACAAATACTATAAAATATTTGATGATGAAAAAATATATGGAGTATAATATATTTCAATTTTTGATTTTAATATATAAATAAAATATTGTAATCTGATAATATTTGGAGTATTATGTTATCTTTAAATTTGTTGGAAAAAGTTCTAACAAATCTAAATATATAAAAAAAATGTTTTTTTATTCGAGAGACTTTGTTTCATGATAAGAAACAATACTTTTAATTAATTAATCAGGTTAAAAATTATAAAATATTATCATTAGCTTTATAACTAAAAAAACATATTTATTTAAGTATATATTAAATGAAACTACTTGACTATCTTTGAAACTTTAAATTATTTTCTAAAATTAAAAGGTAAAACATAAAAATGTGAAAAGCTAAAATGTTGCCAATTAGATACGGAATACTAAATAAATGATACAGTAACTAAATAAAAAATTCTAGATATACCGCGCATTAGTGCGTGGGATCTACACTAGTTATAATTAATCAAAAGAAAGTAAGGAAGAGATGTATGCCGGATTCTACACGACAGATGCGTGAGACTCGAGCTTGAAGCATCTTCAATGAATTCTTTTGGTATTCTTCATGCTAGAGATGAAGAGAATAATACGAGTTCGATGTACTGCTAGGTTAATTGGAGGTAGACAGTCGGGAGCTGTTTAAGGAATTAGGGAAACTGAGGGGTTTAATTTTTATTTTCTGAATGGAGTTTTTATTATTGACGCGTTAACTGGTCACAACCGAACATTAAGTTGCATGCGGGCTACAAGTAGAGCTGGCAAGCCCGACCCGGCCCAACTGACCCGAGTAAAATTGACCCGATCTGACCCAAAAATGTAGTGACATGACACGACCCGACCCGACCCGATGATGACCCGTAACCCGATACGACCCTCTTCAGGCTGACCCGGACCCGACCTGACCAGATAAATAATCTGACCCGACTCGACTCGACCCGAAAGCTGGACCCGACCCGAAAATGACCCGACCTAAAAGCTGACCTGATGTGATCCAATGAAGATATAAAAATAATGTTGAATCAAAATATTATTTAGTTTTTTTCTCCAAATATTATTAACCAAACATCGTTAAAAAACAAAAACAAAAAACTTTTTAAGTATAAAATAAAAATTGTTTTAAAATATATTAATCACACCTAAGTCAACTCGCTAATTGTTGATCGGACAAGACCCGATCCGACCCGACCCGACCCAAACTCGACCCGACCTGTTCAATTTCCACTCCAAGACATATTTTATAAAATTCATCATTTGTAGTATTTGCGGTTTTAATCTTCAATCACAAATAATTATCGTTACATATGATTTCATATAAAATTACTCCGTGTCTACTAAAACTACTGAAAAACACAATGAAAATTCGAAATAATTTGTATCAGATGATATAGTCATATACTACGTTGATAATAAACAACCAAATTCTTGTAATAAACGATAAGTAATTAAAATCGTATAATGAATTGATGGTTTAATTAAACTAGTTAGACCTAAGAAAACCTAGTCCGACCCGAACATGACCCGACCTGAAACCGATAGTGACCCGACCCGGGAATGACCCGAGTCCGACCTGAACCCGACCTAAACCCGGATGGCTCGACAACTCAACCCGAATCACCCGACCCAAAAGTGACCCGAAACCGACCTGAACCCGACACAAAAGTTGACCCGACTAACCCGACCCGTAAGCGACCCGAAATATACCCGAACCCGACCCGACGACAGCCATGACCCGTTAATGACCCAACCCGAACCCGACCCGTCTGCCCGATTGCCACATCTAGCTACAAGTCAGCTAAAATAAGCAAGAAATCGAATTAAGACCGAATTGGAAAAATAAATTATATATTTGACCAAATATAAATATTCATAAAATAATATATTCCTCGAACCTAAAATAAATATACGAGACAAAAATGAAGTTTATAAAAATAATTAATTAGATTGAAAGGGAAAAAATAAAGTGAATCTCGAGAATAAAAATAAATGTTTACGATTAAAATAACGTTTCTTGAGAAAATAACGAATGTACGACAGAAATAAATTAAATTGATTTTTTGAGGAAAATAGTAAATGTTTCGCTGAAGCTTATATAAAAGGGGCTTCGAGTCGAAAATAGAGTTTCGAGGTTATATAAAATGAATTTATAAATTAAATAGTTTATAAGAATTGAATGAATAAGTAGATCAAAACGAAAATGAAAATATATTTTTAGTATAAAAAGACTTTCATACAAATTACAATTTTAGGAGTTGAAACGACTACAAAGATAATTTCGTCATATAATTAATTTAAGAATTGTGAGTTAAATTGTAAATACAATTAAATACGAACATAAATTTAATTTTTAAGAGAGAAAATCATGTTATAAACTGGAAGAATTCTATTCACTGATACGCCTTACGACAAGACAATTTCATAGGGGTATCATTTCGGGTTTGGTAAAGTACAGGACGAGTATAATCAGGGTAAAATACGGTGTTGAGTGTACAAAAACAATAACAATAACAATATGTGAGAATAAATAATTTTAAACTTATACATTAACATTAGTGAAACGGTTAACGAAAATATTTTTTGGACCTACAAATAATTCTACGGAACATTCCGTAGTACAAAAGGTTTCCTACCACAAATCCGTTGGAATTCCGTAGGGGATATTTAAAAAAGTGACGGATTGGGAATCTGTAGGAACAATTACTTTCCGACGCTTTTCTAGATCCGTAGGAACATTTTCGTTGGAATTACAACTAATTCTAATAGTGTACCCTCCAAATCATCGTGGCTATAGGTGTCTCTAGATTACCACAGGCAAGGTCATTGTCTCGCGTCATGTCACATTCGATGAGACGGTCTTCCACTTCCTTTCCCAAATCTGTCTGCAAACATCACCAGCCCAAGCATCAACCTCCTCCCGCCACACACCCCGTCAACCACAACCCTTGCCTCACAACCTCCCAGCCTACACCTGCTCCCCCACATTCGCCGCCCACACTCCTACCTACCGTAACCCCCTACCACCCCCTCCCCCACCACCTAGCCTGCTGTAGACACCCACATTTGGCCAGTAGGTGTCTATAGTAGTTTCCGACAAACACCCGATGATGATCCGACGCAAATGTGCTTTAACGTACTCGAATGTGGGCTCGAAATCAGTGACATTTGGCTTGGGCTTTTTACGGAGTACAAAACTCACAAAACCAACCTCAAATTCAGGCCCAGTGGGTAATTTCGAGTCAAATAAGACTAATTTGGGTCAAATCCGACACCAGGGGCAAAACCGTCTTTTAGCGACCGAGTCAAAACCCGGTCAAAGATATTTTCGAGACACATGGACCAGCCGTATCACCTCACGAGTTCGGCCTAAACTCGAACACTACAAAAAATCAGCTACAAAAAAGTACTCCCTCCGTTCCAATGAATTGTTTGCCTTTCCTTTTGGTACCAAGGTTAAGGGAACCAATGAGGGAGTGCATGTAGAGCAAAACTCATGAGAATGATCAAATTGCATATAAAAAACATTCCTAAAATAGAATGACAAACAATTCATTGAGACGCCCCAATATGGAATAGGCAAACAATTCATTGGGACGGAGGGAGTATTAAACAATTCCGTTAAGGGTAGAATTCGATCTCCAATAGGAATCCTATTCGAACACCCGATCAAACACTCGACCGAGCACAAGGATACTCGGCCGAGTAGCCTTGTTTCAGCCGGATTTCGTGACTTCTTCCCCAAGGAACAGAGTTCTTGTTCCTCTCAACTTCTTACATTTCCTATCCAAACCGGTATTTCTTGTCGTTCAAGCAAAGAATACCTCTTCTAGTTTCACTCCTATAAATAGGACCCTCCCACCAACACAAAAAACACATTCAATTCCCGACATTCAAATACACATCTACATCTACGACATACACTTGAGAAACACGATTACACATATCATACATTAACATCGAGACCCATACACACACACACGCTTATACAAAAAACCCGAGATCACGCCCGAAGAAACCGGCCACCTCACCCACCACTTCACCCGTCCAAACCAAACCACCATAACTCTCCTACGTTACCTCGACGCTCCAGTGTCCAAACCACGTTCCGACGAGCCCCGTTCTGAGTAAACAAAGCATGTAGGTTGAGGGTGTAAAATCAAACTCGACTTCTCTTTTTCTCCCTTCCTTTCTCTCATTTTTTTTTTTCTGTTTTGTCGTCGTCGGTCGTTTTTTATGGGTCGTTGTCGTCGCGTCTTTTTTTAATATCGATAATACAAAAATATTTTCATATACAACAAAACGTTCTTAAAATACGATACCGATTCTCTAATCAAATAACATACTATAAAAGAACTACATTAATCTCGTTGATGCTAGAAAAAATCGTTACATGATACGACAATTTTTAACGCGGAGAGAATCAAACATCTTTTTTTTTAGTTTAATTTTGCAAAACGATTTTCAAAACTTTTTCAAAAATCATTCCGAGTATTTGATATCGATTTCATAATCGAATATTGAATACGACGAATATCGATAATATTAAGTCGAGTACGAATTATGCCATATTTGTACGCGATTTAATAAAACCATCGATTTTCTAAAAAATCAATTTCAAAACAGCCCGTCACGCGACCCGCCGGCATCCCGAGCGAGTCGCCTGGCACGGGCGAGTCGCGCCTGTCCCGGGCTAGACATGCGGCCGGCTGGAAAATGCGGCACAATTTCGTTTTTTTATTATTCTTCGAACATCGTTTTTTAGACAAAACAATTTTTTTTTTTTCAGATCTCGACATTGATTTTTTCTTTCAACACATGCTAGTCCGTCATGTGTCATAGAAAATCCTTTTTTAAACCATGCATATTATCGTAGTCATATTCCTTATCCGATTTACAAACCATTTCTAACTTGTTTGTTCGTATTTGTAGCAATTTATTTTCTTTTCGTTTGTTTTATTAGACTTAAACGAATCTCACATGGTAAAATACAACTTTGACGTTAATTTTAGTTACATTAAATCGACTTAGCAACCCATTCAATTTTCGCATATTTACGGAAAACAACGTTTGCATATCATTCATCGTATCACTAACGCGCGTATTCAAAAGTCATTCGATATCATAGTAGAGGCCGCTAATGTGCGGGCGGGGTTGGGTGTTCTTTGTGAACTTCCCAACACGTACCCTCACCCCTTACTCAGAACCATGGTTTCCGGATGTCCGAATCCATTGGCAATGAGAGTCATTCAATACACGGTATCCGATAACGTCGGTATCGGTATCAAATGCTAAGGGACAAACCCATTAAACTCTGACATCGGAAATGGGCCGTATTTTGTACACGGCCCACTACGACATAGAGTGGGTTCGAACGGGCTCGAACTCCCAAAAAGTTCGGTGGCAACTCCAACTTCGATTTAAATTTCAATTCGACCCATCTCATATGGAGATTCATTCGCCTCCCCAAACCCCGCGTGGCCGCGTCGCGGTGGACCTACGTCATGTCCACAATTTTGCGACTCCGCTGGGGATTAACTGGTGCGTGACTTACCATCGGCATCCTCAGAGTGAGACTCGAATAGAAATCGTTTGACCATTACAATACGCGTTTTAGTTTTATGGTTCATGCATAACCCCATATTTTCCCGGCCCGGTACCAGTGACCGACGTCCCACTATACCATTGATGTAGTCCAAATTGGATATGTCAAAAAGTGTTCATAGTAGATTCGTATGGGTTTTACGGCAGGTTCTAATCTCAACTCGACTTAGGAAGTCCGCCCCGATTCTCGGATAGGCTATGTACACTGGTATAGACCCTTATAGACTGACCGAGACTTAGTTTAAGAGCATACATGATGTCATTATACTGTTTCCATGACTACGTGCTACTTGATCTACATCCTTTCCAAAAACCGTCATTTTCAAAAATTGCATCCTTTTCAAAATATTCAATTTCAAAACCCCGGGCATATACCGAATTTAGGATTTACGATTTTACTCAAAATAGCCCTTGTTCTAGCCGGTATTATGCCCAATTTAAAACTCGAAATTATTTTCGAACTTACAAAATCGTCGCCCGGTTCGCCTTTCTATTTTTTTTCAAAAAAGGCCGGGCTCCCTCCCCGAATTTTTTTCGGGCTTTCAAAAATCTGTTTCAAAACCTTCCTTTTCTTAGGACTTCCCGTATTTAGCAGTGTCGGGTCGTGTCGTAAGTCATCAAGGTCTTTAGCGTCGAAACTCCATCGATCTTACGTCACGGGTTTCCTCTCTGTCCCAGTCCGCCTTATTTAACTAAGGCAAAGCCCACTTACGGAGGACATACTCCCTACAAAAGCGGGACCGTTTACACAATCGAGTCCAAAGTCTGGGGAGCATCCCACGTGAACCTCCTTTCAAACGGGACCCAGCCCATAGAGCTGAATCCTAAGGGAGGCCCACTTTTCACAAGTCATCCGTCTAGGCGTCTTTTCTGAGTCCTTTCCTTCCTAGTCTACTTTTCCCTTGCTCGGGATGTACTTTTGCTCTAGGATTCGGGCTAGTTGCTGACTGCGCGGTATTCTTACAGACGGGCCACCCTTCACTCGAACCATGACGCAACAAGCCATAGATGAATTAAGGGCCTCGTTGACCAAATTGGAGACTATGATCACAACGATGAGGGGGGATCAGATCGCCATCCTTACCCATGTAAGTGTTGTGGAACAGGGAACCCCTAGTGGTAGCATCGAAACCGATGAGCCGTTAGTTGAATAAGCCAGCGCGGTCCACAAGCTGCAGAAACAGGTCCATCTGTCGACCCAAAACTCAATCCACACGGAGAATGCTCGAACCTACACACCTCTGACCGATTAGCTGCCTGCCAATCTCAACCTGACGGGCCTGCCAATGTTTGAGGGTACTGAAGACCCGGTCCACCATATCCGGGCTTTTAAGGAATTCATGGCCCTTAAGGGAGTTAAGTCAAACATGTTCAAGCATCTGTTCGCTTCTTCCCTCGAGAAGCACCCGAGAGCCTGGTACTACAGGCTCGATTCGAAGAAGTACAAGACTTGGGACGATGTAGCCATGGAGTTCGCCCGAAACTATGCGGAATATACCGAGATCCAGACTACCATGCGTACTCTGGAAGTCATGGCCCAAGAGCCCAAAGAGGGGTTCACCAAGTATCTTCAAAGGTGGAGGGCCGAAAGCGTGAAGCTGGTTGACAAGTCCAGGGAAAAGGTGCTAGTGGAGGCCTTTGTCAATAACCTCCTTCCTTCTTAACGGGTCCATCTCCGGTATGCTGTCATACCCAATTTCGCCACCTTAACCGAAATGGGTACAAGAATCGAAGATGATCTAAGGCTAGAGAACCTTACTAAGGCCTCTGCCAAAGGATACCAAGGGGCCAGCTCGTCCACCAACAAGCCCGCAACTCCAGCTGCAACTCGCAGCATCTTTGACGACGTTAACTCACTAGACACCTCGTCCAAAAAGAATACTCCAGCTCGGGTATTTACAGACATAGGGACCACCTATACTCACGCCTTACAAAGGCTTTCCTCCAAGGGCTTGATCCAGCCGATAGGCCCAACTCCAGAAGTCCCAATCGAGAAACGATCCAAAGCCTACAACATCCAGGCCTATTGCCATTATCACCAAGGCAATGGGCACAATACCGAGAAGTGCTGGAAGCTGAATCATCTTATCCAGGACATGATCGAGAGCGGGAAAATTCAATTGCCCGGGGACAAGCCAAGCAATATAGACAACTCGTTCAGTACTCATGCCATCTTTTCCGGGGATGTGATCGACTGTTCCCATCTAATCTCGCCTTTCGTCCCACAGATTAACGGGATCTGGAACGACGACGAAGACGACGTTTACTTACCAAAAGGGGAAGCTGTCCCTATTACTCCTGAGGAGGTCCGGAAAGCCAAATGCAAAGCCTTGGCCGGCAGCCACCACGTCACCACCGGCCGCTCCGCCCTGGACGCCGCCCGCCATCCGGCCCAAGTCGAACTGATTTCTGAAGAGCCAAATACTGATACGGCTCTGGTCAAATAGCTAAAAAGGGCTCGAGTGGATCTCACCATATGGCAGCTTTTGGTCAGCTCTCAAGAGCATCGAGCAGCACTTACTAAGGCTCTCGACGAAATCAAGGTTGACTCGTTGGTTACCCCCACCGAAATGGCAAATCTAAGGAAGAAGGCCCACTGTGAGCCCATTTTTAAGAAGTTGAAGATAGGAGAACGAACACTGTGGGACAATAAATGTCAAAAGGCTTTCGATAAGATCAAGGAGATTCTATCCTCTCCACCGGTGTTAATGCCACTTCAACCAGGCTTACCTTTGTCGTTATACCTAACAATGACCGAGACAACCATGGGGGCTATGCTGGCCCAAACAATCGATTCTGAAGAACGGGCTATCTATTACATCAGTAAAAAGTTCTTAGAATACGAGTGCAAGTATACGATGCTCGAAAAGACGTGCATAGCTTTAGTCTGGGCCACTAAAAAGCTCTGACACTATATGCTTAGTCACGAGGTACATGTGCTATCCAAAATGAATCCTATTAGGTACTTATTCGAAAAACCCATCCTTAACGGCCGAATATCCAGATGGACTTTGACCCTAGCAGAGTTTGACCTCAAGTTCGTACCATTAAAGGCAATCAAAGGCAGAGTAGTAGCAGAGTTCCTTGCCGATAGTCCGATATCCGAGGAGGGGCACACCGATACTTGGGCCTTCCCAGACAAAGATATATTCCATACTGACACCGAAACATGGGATTTATATTTTGACGGGGCGTCCAACTTCCGAGGATTTGGGGTCGGGATTTTGCTGATCTCACCACAGAGGGAGCACACTCCCTTATCCGTCAAACTGGATTTCAACGTGACCAACAACGCAGCCAAATATGAAGCATGCATTCACGGGTTGCGAGCCGCCGCTTATTTAGGAGTAACAAACCTCCGGGTCCATGGTGACTCATCTTTAGTCATCAATCAAGCCCTACAAAAAGGGAAAACTCGGAACGCTAATCTCGTAGCTTACCAAGCACGAGTAAGTGTTCTCGAAAAACACTTCCAAAAGGTAGAATATATCTATCTACCCCGGGAGGAAAATCAATTTGCAGATGCACTTTCCAAATTGGCTTCCTTACTGAACATCCTGAAGCACCTGACTAGCATGCCGATTTGCGTCGAAAGACGGTCCGAGCCGGCATATATCCACTCTATCCAAGACATCGAAATAACTGATCTAGAACCTTGGTATCAGGCTATTCTAACATACCTAACATCAGGAGAATATCCTTCGGGAGCTGAAAATCGTGCCAAGAAGGCCCTACGAAGGTGGGCCATCCAATTCATCCGCACGGATGATGGACAGTTATATAAAAAGACGGCATAGGGGGCTTTACTCCTATTCATCGACAAGACACGAACCGAAAAGGTCATGGCTGAGGTACATGATGGTGAAAATGGTCCGCATATGAACGCCCATATGTTGGCCCGAAAAATCACGAGACTCGGATATTATTGGAATAGCATGTTAACAGACTGTCAGTTATATACCAAACACTGCCAGAACTGTCAGATTTTCGCCAATGTACAGCATATGCCGTCATCCCTATTATATACAATGACATCGCCATGACCATTCTCGACGTGGGGAATTGGTATAATTGGAAAGGTGAACCCTTCCGGGACAGGGGGTCACTGCTTTATTTTAGTGGTTATTGACTATTTCACCAAATGGGTCGAAGCCGACTCATACCGGATTTTGAATGCCAAACATGTGGCTAAATTCATCCAAAACAAGATCATATGCCGATACGGGATCCCATACGAGTTCATCAGTGATCACGGGACCCATTTTCAAGATGAAACCGCTACTTTATTGGAAAAATATAAAATCCAGAGGCATACATCTTCGCCTTACCGTCCCCAAACAAATGGAGCGGTAGAGGCAGCTAATAAAACAATTGTCACCATACTTAAAAAGATGGCTGAGAATTACCGGAACTGGCCGGACAAGATACCCTTCGCCTTATGGGGGTATCGGACATCAATTCGCACCGCAACCGGAGCAACTCCATATTATCTGACATATGAAATGGAGGCGGTCCAGCCAGTCGAGCTAGAAGTACCATCCCTCAGGATTCTACTCGAGAGTCAGGTACCTGAAGCAGATTGGGTCCAAGTCCGATATGACTCGCTAGTTCTCTTGGACGAACGGCGATCGCGGGCCCTGAATAATATCCAGATATATCAGAAGAGGATGCAGCGGGCTTTCAACAAAAGAGTTAGGCCCAGAAATATCAAAGAAGGGGATTTAATCCTAAAATCCGTTCAGGCCTTACTACCAGTTGACCCAAGGGGAAAATTCAAACCCAGCTAGGCTGGGCCATATTTAGTAAAGAAAATCCTTTCGGGAGGAGAAGTAATGCTGACAGACTTGGACGGGAACGAGTTCGTCAACCCAACCAACTCTAACCAGTTGAAGCTTTACTACCCTTAAACCCTATCTCAATGTCATTTGCAAAAATCTATAAAAATTTGTCTTTTTATAAGTTTTCAAAATTTTAAGCAAGTCAATAAGTTAGGATTACTTATCCTACCATCGCACATCTTGAATTAATAGTCTTGATGTATTTCGAAAATTGCAAAATCAACTCTGAACTATGGAAGGTTTGATTCCATTAATTATGGATACGTAGGCAACCCCTCAAAAGAGTACAACCACTGCAATAACGAAAAGATGGGGACGGTATTCACTAATATGTCTTTTTATTATATAAAAAAAAACATCACAAAAACAAAACAACAAACAACAAAAAATCACAGCACAAAAATAATAGTAGTACTTAAATAATAAAAATTAGGAGACTACTCGTGCATTTTTCCTTTCCCCTTATCTTTCGGGTCGCGCGGAGCCCGAGGTCGACGGGGCGAGGGCGAACGTTCCCTAATTACAAGCGGAACTTCCTTTGCTTGAACCCGTTTCTTCGACTGCGGGTCTTCTGCTATGTTCACCGGTCCAAGCCGAGCCCGTACGTGCTCGGGTAGTCTGTCTCGAGGACCAAGTCGGTCCTTAACCGCCAATCTTGGACCAAGTCTCCTTTCCAAGTCCGTCTGGAGGCTCACCTTCCCTCGTGCACCCTTAGTACTAGACCCTTCAGCTTGAGTCCTAGATTTTCCTTTCTTACCTGACATCGGCCGAACCAAGGTCGCTGGGGTATCGCCCTCGTCGAAGAAACCTCTATTATATTTGGCCTGTTCTCGGCGCAACAGGTCCAAAGCCTCCTCAGTCATCAAGGCAGCTCGGGCTTTAGCAAAATCCGCCTTCGTCCATCTCACATAAGATTCGGATACCCAGATCGAATGAGGAGTCTTGGGAACGGACCAAGTAGCTCGGGTATACCACCTCTGCATCCATGTGTCGCACATTACATCCGTCAACTGAGTAGATTCACTCACGACCGCCTCTATTTCCGGAATTCTTTGGGCCCGACCATATTGCCTAAGGATGCGATCGGGGTAAAGATGCATTGTCTGCCTAAAAGATAGGATCACCTGATATTGTGCCCTATCTCGAGATTCTAAACCGGTCCGGAAGTAAATGGGCCACCATGGTACGGTCCACGGGATCAATGGGCCTCCGTGAAAAGACAGCACTTCGTCCCTGTATTTTTCAGTGTTGAGGCGAGAAAAGTCAACGGTCCGTCTCCTCGACATCACTTGATTTGGGCAATATCGGGTCACGTCAAGTGGAGGATCCACGATCGATAATCTTTCGAATAGCCAAAGCTGAAAAAAAAAACCGCGAAAAAAATTAAAAATTGCGAAAAATCGTCAAAAAACTGCGCGCAAAAAAAAAGTGAGGTTAACTCACTAGACACCTCGTCCAAAAAGAATACTCCAGCTCGGGTATTACAGACATAGGGACCACCTATACTCACGCCTTACAAAGGCTTTCCTCCAAGGGCCTGATCCAGCCGATAGGCCCAACTCCGGAAGTCCCAATCGAGAAATGATCCAAAGCCAATAACATCCAGGCCTATTGCCATTATCACCGAGGCAATGGGCACGATACCGAGAAGTGCTGGAAGCTGAAACATCTTATCCAGAACTACTTGATCGAGAGCGGCAAAATTCCATTGCCCGGGGACAAGCCGAGCAATAAAGACAACCCGTTCAGTACTCATGCCATCTTTTCCGGGGATGTGATCGACTGTTCCCATCTAATCTCGCCTTTCGTCCCACAGATTAACGGGATCTGGAACGACGACAAAGACAACGTTTACTTACCAAAAGGGGAAGCTGTCCCTATTACTCCTGAGGAGGTCCGGAAGGCAAAATGTAAAGCCTTGGCCGGCAGCCACCAAGTCACCACCGGCGGCTCCGCCCTGGAGGCCGCCACCCAGCCAGCCCAAGTTGAACTGACTCCTGAAGAGCCAAATACTGATACGGCTCTGGTCAAACAGCTAAAAAGGGCTCGAGTGGATCTCACCATATGGCAGCTTTTGGTCAGTTCTCAAGAGCATCGAGCAGTACTTACTAAGGCTCTCGACGAAATCAAGGTTGACTCGTTGGTTACCCCCACCGAAATGGTAGCCACGATTTTGCCCCATCTTAAAAGCAAATCTAACGAAGAAGGCCCACTCATCACCTTCTCCGAATCTGACCTTCCACCGTTCGGATCGGCCCAAAACTTAGCTCTCTATTTTACAGTGATCTCTCGGGACAAATATCTCCCGATGACCCTGATTGATGACGGGTCCGCCGTAAACGTCCTTCCCTTAAGGAGTGCCATGGCCCTTGGCATCACCGAGGCCGATTATCATCCCACGGCGCAAACTATCCAGGCTTTCGACGGAAGCCTAAAATCGGTTGCTGGGGCAGTCAAGCTAGCTATTATGACCGGCCCAATTGAAAAAGAGCTGGAATTTTAGGTGATCGATGTCACTTCATCTTTCAATCTGCTGCTCGGAAGGCCGTGGATTCATGCGGTCAAAGCCGTCTCCTCTACCCTTCACAGGAAGGTTAAAATGCCTCTACAAGATGGGATCATCACTCTCGAGGTTACACCCATAGCCGTGTCAAGCTGCAACACCGCGGGCCAGACTGACCCACGAGGTTTCAATTTCGTGGGAATGATCGAGGATGAATATTTTTTCCGGCCCTTTTTCACCACTAGCATAGACACGATGCTGCAAAACTTGGGTTTCCTACCAGGGGCTACTTCGAGGCCCGACCTCTCGGCTGGCAAAATCATCGAGGTCCTAGGCAATGAAGAATCCAGATTTGGTTTGGGGTACGCTATAACCACAGAAAACGTGGTTCGGGCCGGTATTCATAAGGCCACCAACATCCTCAAGGGTACCTACTTGGGCCCTTAAAGTCCAAGACTGACTGATTACCTTGTCACTCCAGTGATCGGGGTTGTTCAAGTGGGCCTCTACCAGCCCACTATCACATATCGAGAATGCAACTATATCCCCGACGACATATTCGCCTTCATTCAAGCTAAAGAGGGCGCTGACGGTACTGAACCTATGCTGGGGCTCTTATTCGGGGAAGACAAAGTCATCCCGACTCCCAATGAGGAGCTAGTAAACCTGATCCTCCGCAACAGCAGATTCGATTCAACCAAGCTGATCTCCGAGGTTGGTGCTGACACTGGGAAGAGAGCTTGGAGGAAGACAATCAAGTGGACCGATAGCCAGGGTCGCGTCTACAGGCTAGCTACCGGTGAAGGGGATATGCCAAACACCGAATCCGAGTCCGAGTCCGAGTCCGAGTCAGAGTCAGAGTCGGAGTCTGAGTCCAAGTCTAGAGGGTCCAGTACTAGGATCGAGTCTGTAACCCCCCTTCCTTTAGTCACACCTATGGGAGTCTCGGAGGCTGTCCCGAGAGCACTCCCGATCCCACCTCTGACCAATGATCAGATGGCCGCTCTCTTCGAGCTCTTTTCAAAATTTACTATCAATAATAACGATAACCGTTCTGCTTACGACTTGTCTTATTTTCAAAACATTTTAAAAAAATTTATTTTCAATGACATTGAGAAACCCGACGAACAAGCGCCATTGCCTCCGCATCTAATCGAGCAACTCGAACAGAGGGAGTCCCGAGATCCGGTAATCGAGGAAACCGATTTCGTCAATGTAGGAACCCCTTTGGAATCTTAGATGCTTAAGTTAGGTTTATCCTTAGATCCCGAGGAAAAAAAAACGGTTCACGGATCT
This sequence comes from Agrostemma githago, assembly GCA_958450325.1. Lineage (NCBI taxonomy): Eukaryota > Viridiplantae > Streptophyta > Magnoliopsida > Caryophyllales > Caryophyllaceae > Agrostemma > Agrostemma githago. The sequence goes on from OY288246.1 coordinate 63,320,288, forward strand.
CCTCGAGGAATTCAAAGACGTCTTTGCATGGTCCTACAAGGACATGCCGGGAATAGATCGAGAGATAGCTGAACACCGAATACCCATCAAAGATGGGTGTAAGCCGGTAAAACAGAAACTCCGAAGAATGAGGCCCGAATGGTCTCTCAAAGTCAAAGAAGAAGTCGATAAGCAATTCAAAGAAGGCTTTATACAAGTATCTGAATACCCAGACTGGGTTGCGAACATCGTACTGGTGCCCAAGAAAGACAGAAAAGTTCGGGTATGCGTAGACTTCCGGGACCTTAATAAGGCCAGCCCAAAAGACGATTTCCCGTTACCACACATCGATATACTGGTGGATAACACGACCGATCATGCCCTTCTATCATTAATGGACGGGTATGCCAGATACAATCTGATCAAAATGGCAGAAGAAGACATGAGTAAGACCACTTTCATTACACCTTGGGGTACTTACCGTTACACTGTTATGCCATTTGGGCTCATCAACGCCGGGGCCACTTATCAACGGACCGCCACGACTTTATTACATGACATGATGCATAAGAAAGTGGAGGTCTACGTGGACGACATGATCGTCAAGTCCAAAGACCGAAACGGACACATTGCAGCCCTAAGAAAATTCTTTACCCGACTACGCAAATACAATATGAGGCTAAACCCTCAAAAATGCAGTTTCGGGGTAACATCGGGCAAGCTGCTGGGCCATATCGTTAGCCAACGCGGCATTGCGGTTGACCCAGCCAAAATCAAGGCCATTACCGAGATGCAGCCACCCAAGACCGAAAAAGAAAAAGGGGGTTTCTCGGGAAAGTCCAATATATCAGCCGATTTATTTCAAAACTAACCATGGTCTGTGAGCCCATTTTCAAGAAGTTGAAGATAGGAGAACGAACACTGTGGGATGATAAATGTCAAAAGGCTTTCGATAAGATCAAGGAGATTCTATCCTCTCCACCGGTGTTAATGCCACCTCAACTAGGCTTACCTTTGTCGTTATACCTAACAACGACCGAGACAGCCCTGGGGGCTATGCTGGCCCAAACAGTCGATTCTGAAGAATGGGTTATCTATTACATCAATAAAAAGTTCTTAGAATACGAGTGCAAGTATACGATGCTCGAAAAGACGTGCTTAGCTTTAGTCTGGGCCACTAAAAAGTTCCGACACTATATGCTCAGTCACGAGGTACATATGCTATCCAAAATGGATCCTATCAAGTACTTATTCGAAAAACCTATCCTTAACGGCCGAATATCCAGATGGACTTTGATGCTAGCAGATTTTGACCTCAAGTTCGTACCATTAAAGGCAATCAAAGGCCGAGTAATAGCAGAGTTCCTTGCCGATAGCCCGATATCCGAGGAGGGGCACACCGATAGTTGGGCCTTCCCAGACAAAGATATAATCCATACTGACACCGAAACATAGGATTTATATTTTGACGGGGCGTCCAACTTCCGAGGATTTGGGGTCGGGATTTTGCTGATCTCACCACAGGGGGAGCACTCTCCCTTATCCATCAAACTGGATTTCGACGTGACCAACAACGCAGCCGAATATGAAGCATGCATTCACGAGTTGCAAGCCGCCGCTGATTTAGGAGTAACAAACCTCCAGGTCTATGGTGACTCATCTTTAGTCATCAATCAAGCCCTACAAAAATGGAAAACTCGGAACGCCAATCTCGTAGCTTACCAAGCACGAGTAAGGGTTCCCGAAAAACACTTCCAAAAGGTAGAATATATCTATCTACCCCGGGAGGAAAATCAATTTGCAGATGCACTTTCCAAATTGGCTTCCTTACTGAACATCCCGGAGCACCTGACTAGCATGCCGATTTGCGTCGAAAGACAGTCCGAGCCGGCATATATCCATTCTATCCAAGAGATCGAAATAACTGATCCAGAACCTTGGTATCAGGCTATTCTAACTTACCTAACATCAGAAGAATATCCTCCGGGAGCTGAAAATCGTGCTAAGAAGGCCCTACGAAGGTGGGCCACCCAATTCATCCGCACGGATGATGGACAGTTATATAAAAAGACGGCACACGGGGCTTTACTCCTATACATCGACAAGACGCGAGCCGAAAAGGTCATGGCTGAGGTACATGATGGTGAAAATGGTCCGCATATGAACGCCCATATGTTGGCCCGGAAAATCAGGAGACTCAGATATTATTGGAATAGCATGGAAACTGACTGTCAGTTATATGTCAAACACTGCCATAACTGTCAGATTTTCGCCAATGTACAACATATGCCGTCAACCTTACTGTATACAATGACATCACCATGGCCATTCTTGACGTGGGGAATTGATATAATTGTGAAGGTGAACCCTTCCGGGACAGGGGTTCACTGCTTTATTTTAGTGGCTATTGACTATTTCACCAAATGGGTCGAAGTCGAGTCATACCGGGTTTTGAATGCCAAACATGTGGCTAAATTCATCCAAAACAAGATCATATGCCGATACGGGATCCCACACGAGTTCATCAGTGATCACGGGACCCATTTTCAAGCTGAAACAGCTACTTTATTGGAAAAATATAAAATCCAGAGGCATACATCTTCGCCTTACCGTCCCCAAACAAATGGAGCGGTATAGGCAGCTAATAAAACAATTGTCACCATACTTAAAAAGATGGCTGAGAATTCCCGGGACTGGCCGGACAAGATACCTTTCGCCTTATGGGGGTATCGGACATCAATTCGCACCGCAACCAGAGCAACTTCATATTATCTGTCATATGGAATGGAGGAGGTCCAGCCAGTCGAGCTAGAAGTACCATCCCTCAGGATTCTACTCGAGAGTTAGGTACCTGAAGCAGATTGGGTCTAAGCCCGATATGACTAGCTAGTTCTCTTGGACGAACGGCGATCCCGGGCCCTGAATAATGTCCACAATTTGGCGACTCCGCTGGGGCAGATTCTAAACCCAATCGGAAGTCTGCTAGGTCTTAATTTGACCTGGTAGCTACTCTGACTTTCCCCCTGTCCAAGCCTCAGTCAGAGTGGGGGCTCTATAGACACCCACATTTGGCCATTAGGTGTCTATAGTAGTTTCCGACAAACACCCGATGATGATCGGACGCAAACGTGCTTTAACGTACACGAATGTGGGCTCAAAATCAGTGACATTTGGCTTGCGCTTTTTACGGAGTTCAAAACTCACAAAACCAACCTCAAATTCAGGCCCAGTGGGTCATTTCGAGTCAAATAAGACTAATTTGGGTCAAATCCGACACCAGAGGCAAAACCGTCTTTTAGCGACCTAGTCAAAACCCACTCAATGATATTTTTGAGACACACGGACCAGCCGTGTCACCTCACGAGTTCGGCCTAAACTCGAACACTACAAAAAATCAGGTACAAAAAAGTATTAAACAATTCCGTTAAGAGTAGAATTCGATCTCCAATAGGAATCCTATTCGAACACCCGATCAAACACTCGACCGAGCACAAGGATACTCGGCCGAGCAGCCTTGTTTCAGCCGGATTTCGTGACTTCTTCCCCAAGGAACGGAGTTCTCGTTCCTCTCAATTTCTTACATTTCCTATCCAAACCGGTATTTCTTGTCGTTCAAGCAAAGAATACCTCTTCTAGTTTCACTCCTATAAATAGGACCCTCCCACCAACACAAAAAACACATTCAATTCCCGACATTCAAATACGCATCTACATCTACGACATACACTTGAGAAACACGATTACACATATCATAAATTAACATCGAGACCCATACACACACACAAGCTTATACAAAAAACCCGAGATCACGCCCGAAGAAACCGACCACCTCACCCACCACTTCACCCGTCCAAACCAAACCACCATAACTCTCCTACGTTACCTCGACGCTCCCGTGTCCAAACCACATTCCGACGAGCCCCGTTCCGAGTAAACAAAGCATGTAGGTTGAGGGTGTAAAATCAAACCCGAATTCTCTTTTTCTCCCTTCCTTTCTCTCGTTTTTTTTTTCTGTTTTGTCGTCGTCGATCGTTTTTTATGGGTCGTCGTCGTCGCGTCTTTTTTTAATATCGATAATACAAAAATATTTTCATATACAATGAAACGTTCTTAAAAATACGATACCGATTCTCTAATCAAATATCGTACTAGAAAAAAACTACATTAATCTCGTTGATGCTAGAAAAAATCCTTACACGATACGACAATTTTTAACGCGGAGAGAATCAAACATCGTTTTTTTTAGTTAATTTTTGCAAAACGATTTTCAAAACTTTTTCAAAAATGATTCCGAGTATTTGATATCGATTTCATAATCGAATATTGAATACGACGAATATCGAAAATATTAAGTCGAGTACGAATTATGCCATATTTGTACGCGATTTAATAAAACCATCGATTTTCTAAAAAAAACAATTTCGAAACAGCCCGTCACGCGACCCGCCGGCATCCCGGGCGAGTCGCGCCTGTTCCGGGCGAGGCGTGCGGCGGGCTGGAAAACGCGGCACAATTTCGTTTTTTTTATTATTCTTCGAACATCGTTTTTTAGACAAAACAATTTTTTTCAGATCTCGACATTGATTTTTTTCTTTCAACACATGCTAGTCCGTCATGTGTCATAAAAAATCCTTTTTTAAACCATGCATATTATCGTATTCATATTCCTTATCCGATTTACAAACCGCTACTAACTTGTTTGTTCGTATTTGTAGCAATTTCTTTTCTTTTCGTTTGTTTTATTAGACTAAAACGAATCTCACATGCTAAAATACAACTTTGACGTTAATTTTGGTTGCATTAAATCGACTTAGCAACCCATTCAATTTTCGCATATTTAGGGAAAACAACGTTTGCATATCATTCATCGTATCACTAACGCGCGTATTCAAAAGTCATTCAATATCTTAGTAGAAGCCGCTAATGTGCGGGCGGGGTTGGGTGTTCTTTGTGAACTTCCCAACACGTACCCTCACCCCTTACTCAGAACCATGGTTTCCGGATGTTCGAATCCATTGGCAACGAGAGTCATTCAATACACGGTATCTGATAACGTCGGTATCGGTATCAAATGCTAAGGGACGAACCCAATAAACTCTGACATCGGAAATGGGCCGTATTTTGTACACGGCCCACTACGACATAGAGTGGGTTCGAACGGGCCCGAACTCCCACAAAGTTCGGTGGCAACTCCAACTTCGATTTAAATTTCAATTCGACCCATCTCATATGGAGATTCATTCGCCTTCCCAAACCCGTGCGTGGCCGCGTCGGGGTGGACCTATGTCATGTCCACACCTGCCTATCCACCGCATGACTACAGACGCCTAACGAGTATTTTTAAACCCAGACAGCCCCTCAATCTCCACACCACCGCCTCTCCCACCATATCACCCATCCCCAAGTCCCACATCGATGCCCAAAATGATTCGAATTGGAATGCCGCAATGATAGATGAATTGGTACGTGGGAGCTTGTTTCGCGACCCATTAATGCTTCTATTATTCGCTGTATATGTGGCTTTTCTGCCACTAATTTCATTTTGACGGTTCTTTGCAGCGCTATAAAGCTAGGTTGGTCGCGAATGGAAAAACACAACATGTTGGTATTAACTGGGATGAAACATTTAGTCCGGTTAAACCGACAACTATTCGTACAGTATTGAGCATTGTCGTGTCCCGAAAATAGTCCATTCACCAATTAGATGTCAAAAATGTGTTCCTTCATGGTGAGTTGGCTGAAACCGTCTATATGCATCAACCTCTGAGATTTCATGATCAAAAAAAACCGGGTTACGTCTGCCAACTCCATAAATCTCTCTATGGGCTAAAGCAAGCACCTCGTGCTTGGTACCAACGCTTCACCTCATATATTGTGTCCACAGGTTTCCGTAGCAGCGTATGTGACCCGTCCTTATTTATTATGTAACACGGCTCTCAAAAGGCATACCTGCTCTTATATCTCGACGACATTATTTTAACAACCTCGAGTTCCCAGTTACTACGATCTATCATTACTATGCTCTCCAACAAATTTTCTATGACCGACCTTATCTCGCGTATTACTGTTACCCGCGACAACAATGGCCTATTTATATCTAAGAAACAGTATGCCTCGGACATTTTATCTCGCGCCTCTATGCTTAATTGCAATCCAACCACAACTCTGATCGAATTTGGCTCAAAGCTCAGTCCCACGCTCTGTCCCTCGATCATGGCGGATCCCACACTCTATCGCAGTCTTGCTGGTGCCCTTCAATACTTAACGTTTACCTGGCCAGATATTGCGTACGCTGTTCAACAAGTTTGTTTATTCATGCATGAACCCTGAGAACCACACTTCGTACGCCTTTCTTAAACGCGTCCTGCGCTTTGTGAAAGGCACCATTGATCACTGGTTACATAATGGAATTTCCAAGTATTTTAAGTTGACAGCATATTCGGATGCTGACTGGGCAGGTTGTTCTGATTTCCGACGCTCAACGTCCGGGTATTGTGTTTTTCTCGCAGATAATCTTATCTCTTGGTCGTCCAAACGACAACCTATCGTGTCTTAGTCCTCCACGGAATCTGAATATCTGGGCATCGCAACTGCGGGTTCTGAAACGAGTTGACTCTGTAATTTCACTCAAGCTCCATCTTCCTCTGCGCCATGCTACTCTAATTTACTGTGATAACATTTCTGCTGTCTATTTATCAGGCAATCTGGTTCAACACCAACGCACCAAGCATATAGAAATTGACATCCATTTCGTGCGCGAGAAAGTCCATCTTGGGAATTTTACGGTGCGTTGAGGTCTTACCTATCACGATTTTTCCTATCTTACGTTTAGTGTTGAGTTTTTTCCATATGTTTGGTGCGTCCGCTATGAAAGCGTGAATTTTCTGCAACACGTCCCCACGAGCTTCATTCATGTCAGCAAGGACGAGGGACGCTGCAACCTCGAACGACAAATAACGCCTCCCGACCTTAGTCCCAATATCAGGGTGGGTGAACGGCGCACCGTCGTACAGGGACATGTGCATCAAGCAGAAAATGCCGGATTCCGTGTCGTTCTTCTGGACGCTCTGTCATTCCAAATTTACCTGGCAATGCATAAACTTCGACAGGTGATCGCCCTTAATTAGCCTCTTGTCGTCCATGTAGTCGGCCACTGCGCACGACTGTTGCAATATTAGGTAAAAGAAAACGTCAACACTTATAGAAATAGTAGAATAATCAACTCTGTGAAATAAAGCATATGCGTGCAACTTACTATTTTGCTTGACACCTCGAACATATTCGACCCTGGGGCGTGTATCTGGTGATTGAGGATATCAATTGTTCTTTCTCTAAAGTTGACGCACACGCACGCGTAGTGCCCCCTAGTATGCACCGGGAAAAATAGCAGTTCGGCATTCAAGTCGAATGTTCCGTCGCAGTCTCGTATGAATATGTCCCACGCTGTGTACACACCGTCATAGTCTTCTTCTGCAGGGGTACTCGAGTCGGCTCGTTCCAGTATACGGGTCAGTGAGTCCTAACGGGTGGTGAATATTAGTTGCCATTAGTGACAGGGTACGACACTGGACTATATCATGTGCGTGGCTGCACACCGCAAAGTGTGTGATTGTACAAACTAAGCTGCGTGACTTTGCAGCGTACAGACTGTGACTATACATGAGAGTGTCTGATTGTAAATTCTAAGTTGTCTGACTATGCAACTTACAGCATGTGATTGTACACCTTAACATGTGCGACTGTGCAAAGTGAACTCTGTGATTATTTCTTACTATTACACAGACTTTACATCTTTTCAGTTAATGTGTATGGGGTCATTTGTACTATTTAATGTAATAGGTAAGGGGAGTGAGGCGTACCATGTGTCGAATTCCGAACCACACCATCGTTATTTCAGTGGGGGAGGATTACCCACGCTGCTTGTCGTCTGATTCCAACCAGTTCATCAGGTGTGACCAACACTCCAGCACCGCGACGCTCATGCTACCTCCAGACAAGAGTGTTTGAATGTCACGCTTCTCCAGCTGCGCACGAGCGCTGTAGGACCCCAATTGTTCACTGCGGCTTTCACTGGTTATTATGTGTAATATGCAACACGTACCAGTAATAAAAAATGGTTACGTACCTTTCTGCGTACCCATTATCATCTAGGAAGCAGTAGTCGGCGACATGCTTTTGCAGGCGGAGCATCCTACTTGTCAGCGGCCGGTTCATGCGAAACAAGTTCAACATGACAATGGCATCCGGGTCAGGTTCCCCTTGGATCAAAGAGCAACCCAAACCATCTCCAGCGCCCCGCGATCGAGACTTGATTGCTAACTGGCTTTCTTCTGGGACTGATCAGGGTGTGGGTTCAGGTGTTTGCGGTGTTTTGCTCGAACGCTTCCACTTCTGGGGGGGTTGCCTTCACATGAGTTTTTTCATTCGCACGGGCGGAAAACAACGAATCCTTGTACTTTCCGAATGCTGCTACTTTCTCCAAAACAGGTTCCCTCACCCTGTTCACGTCGCTCAGAATAAGGGTCGCCACGATCTCCACCCTGCACATATTCATGGCCGCCATTGTCCCCAAGGAGCAGTTGAACGGGGACCCGGTGTACAACATCATGTGCATCATTAGGTACACTCCACAGTCATTGGCGGAGTAGCCCACCCCCTGCCAAGATAAGGAAACGTTCACCAATTTAAATGCACGAACCCTCTCACCTTTCCCCATCCCTCGCTGTACCATGTACTCCCCCATTTTATCAGCCTACAAAACAAGTTCAACCAGGATCAGTTGTTGAACACATTCGCAGTCACAAAATTGATTTAATATTAAAGGGTCTGACCGTTATTCGAGCAATGCCACAATAAGGCAATGTCGAAAAATCATCATCGTACAACTTGTTTTCGAGGTACTCTACTTGCTCTGAATTGAAGTTTATGCAGGCGCAACTATATTGGCCCTCGTCACCCGTTAAAATTGGGACGAACACCTGCAAACAATGCGTCAGGATTTTGTGCTGATAACAACTACTAACGAACAGTATGTGCAAGATAATACCATGTCCGAGTCCAAAGCAAAGTCAGAGAAACTATTTTCTATCCACTGGTCTCACACGTAAAATATTTGTTTGTCAAGATTTATGCCCTTGCCTCTTTTCCTCCACAATTCTAGCAATGGGTCTTTCTCACATGCCCCGATGGTAACACATGTAGTTAGTGTGTGGTTGACATGCGTGACTATACATGCTTTTTCGCGTGACTGTACAGCTGTTAGTGTGTGATTATACTCCATAAAAGTGTGTGACTATACATCCTTTTGCTTGTGACTATACAACTTACAGTGTGCGATTATAGACCATAAAAGTGCGTGACTGTACAACGGAAAGTGTGTGACCATACAAACTTTTGTGTATGATTATACAGCTTATAGTGTGATTATGCAGTTTATAGTGGTGACTGGAGAACATAAAGTGTCTGACTATACAACTAAAGGTGTGTGACTATATAGCTAATAGTGTGTGACTATACAGCTAATAGTGTGTGACTATACACCCTCAACAAACATTTGGGGGGGGGGGGGGGTGAACGCACCGTATGTCCAAGAGATAAGTAACATCTACTGGTTACTCTTGGTGCGGATTTCTCGTAGATCTGCTGGTTCAGTAGCCTACACCAGCAGTCAATGATGTTATTTGTCACCTGCAGGCCAGGCTCGAGCGACTGCATGTCGTCCCTCGCTATACAGTTTTAATCTGTGTACTCGACCAATCCTTCGCTGTAGATCAAACAAAGTCCCAATTAGCACATGTATAAAAAAATGACATGAGCAACACAATAAATACGTACCCTGACGGACGCGGCGTTGATCGGTCGAAGACGTAGTCGATTACATCTTTCCGCACACTAAAAATATCCCAGAAGATGACTATATTGAAGCACATGAATCCAGAGACCACAAGCTACCCCCTCATTATAGTCCCACAGTCCAATGTGCACCCCAAATTGGCTGGAATGTTATCCATGCACTTAAATACTACGTTGGAGAGGAAAATGTACCGATGATGTAGTGCTGGAATAGTATGCGTCTCGGTCCCTGAAGTCTCGCCTATTTGATGATTATCATCCGTGACGATTTCTGCCGTCGCAGGCGTAGTGACAACAGCGTCTGCTACATCCCAGCCTGCTTTGTGCAGTTCCCTCTCAAGACTAGAACTGACTGTCTCATCGGGCGGAGCCGGTATTACATTACGCATTCCCTGGTCGGTGACTGATGCGTGCAATTTATATATGATTATTCCGTCTTTTACGCACGCATTTCCATGCATATCGAGTAGCATTGTCTACTATTTTCCCCCGAATTTGATACTTTGTGGTCTTGTTGCATCTTATGTAGGGAATGGACTCGTAGACGCATAAACAAGGCAAAAATCGTTCTTAAAGATGAAATATTATGCAAAATAAGAAAAGAGAATGATCGTTTCCAAATGGGTCTACTTAAAACGTGAATATCTTGAGTTTTACAACTCCAATTGAGCTGATTCCAGTTTCGTTAGAAAGCTCTTTCTTTTAGCTTTCCAACGGTATATTACACGCCCGATTTGAAGAAGTAACGAAGAAATGGCAAACGTTTGAAGTTGAGCGCGCAGTGCTGAGAACAATAGTCGAACGACTATTCAGAATAGTCGACCGACTATTCTCGAGACTGGACGAAGACCGGGACTTTCCTAATTTGATGTTTAGGGTTAATAAGACTTCTGGGCTTTGATTTTAGCTTTAGTATTTAAGAAATTATTAGACTAGAGTTTCAGAACCTCTTCTTGTATGCTTCTAATTCTCTTTAGACTTTTCTTTAGACTATTCTCTTTAGATTTCTCTCTACACTCAAACTTTTAGATCTAGATTTATGAATTCGTTTCTACTCTTCCTTTAAACTCGGTAATCTAATTCTTTCTTTGTTCTTTCTTATTCTCTTTGTTCTTTATTCTTTCTCTCTTAATCTTATTAATTCTTTTATTCTTAATTTCTCTTTAGATCTATTCACTATGCTTAATTTGTTTATCATCTTTATTATTGTTGTCGTAAATTTCTCCACGAGTAGCTAATTTCCCTTGCTAGGATTTAGGGGATCCATGAATTGAATATGATTGCTAATTAGTTTATAGATCTGTCTACGATATTGCGTCTGAGTTGTTAATTGTAGCATTTAATTGAAATTAATTGATTAAGTCGACGTAATTGATTAATTGAATTGGTAAACTCGAACCTAAGATCGGAAGCCTGGTAAGAGTTAGACCTGCTACAACACATTAGTTTGCCCTAATAAGATCGGAAGCCGTTAGAAGCATTCTAGGGTGAATAGCGGACCGGAAGGACCTTTTCACTACCCCTTAGACCAATATCTGCGACAGACCTGTGACCTAGACCGTGACCGTAGGAAATTCATGGTGAACCGACGATCCTAATTTTCTCTCTATATTTATTCATCTTTATTCATTCTATTTATTTTAGTTATTTCTTCTCCTTTAATTTTCTTTCCTTCACTACTTTAGTTTAGTTAACCCAATTACAAACCCCCGATTTGGTTACTTAGATAGACTTTAAACGCGAGTAGAATTTATTTGTCTCCTTGTGGATACGATCCCGACTTCCCTAGCTATATTTTTAGTTAGACCTAAGTTGGTTATCTTTGATAGGTATACGACTAGCTTATCAAATTTTGGCGCCGTTGCCGGGGAGACGGTTAATTTTACTTGTCTTTTTAGTTTATCTTTTGTCTCAGGGAACTTACGTTCCTTGAGACGGTTCTCATATTTTCCTTCTTAGTTCTGTGTATGCCCAGGTCTAACAGGTCCGAGTTTCATCCTTTTGATCCCGAACCTGAGAAGACTTTACGAGCTAGACGGAGTTTCTGGAGGGAAATTCGTCAAGCGGAAAAATCTAATCCGTTTGACCCAGTTTTCGCTAATCTGGAAGCGGAATATTCGTCCCACGAGGAGGACAACTCAAGCACCAAGTCAGACGCCGAGTCAGATATCTCAGTTCCAATCATGCCGCCGAAGCTTTCCACTCACTCCGAGTCGACTCAGGCTAACATCCCAAAAGGATGGAAGCTACCGACTCCTACCACCGGCTCTTTCGAGATTCGTCCCGCTTATATCAATTTAGTGGAGCGAAATACCTTCTCGGGCAATAAAAACGAAGACCCCGGACAACATATGGAAATATTCACTGATTATTGTTGTTCAATTCCAGTTGCTCCCGGGGTAACACAAGAACAAGTAATGGAGGCCTTATTTCCATTTTCTCTTGCAGGTCCAGCCCGTAGATGGTATCGAGATTTGGACAAAGATGCAGCCAACATCAATGACTGGAATTCATTGGCGCTCGCTTTTTATAAGCATTACTACCCTCCTCAGCGCACTAATCAGATACGGAGTCAAATAACCAGTTTTAAGCAAGGACCATTGGAAGATCTACATGAAACATGGACTAGATTTAAGGATCTAGTCCGCTCTATTCCTCACCACGGATTTGAACCATGGTTCTTATGTAATCAATTTTATAACGGTTTATTTGATGATAATCGTGCTATTCTTGATGGTGCAGCTAACGGACGTTTCCAAAACAACGTTGATGACGACAAGGGTTGGAAATTGATCGAGGAGATGGCCACGCATCGAGCCGAATATGGAAATCCGAGGGGTAGTGTTCGGGTAGCCGCGGCGGAAACTAGTGAGATTATGGCTCAATTTGATCATCTTCATGCCCGTCTCGACAAAATTCAGAATCCGCCTCATAGAAACGAGTCGAATCAGCAAACTGTCCATGCCATGATCAAACAGGAGGAAATGTGTGAGCGATGTGGTATAGAAGGCCATAGCGCGGGGGAATGTATGACCGGGATGGAACAAGTTCTAGCTTTTCAACACTTCAAGCAAGGTAATCCCTATTCTAATTACTACAATGAGAGGACTAGGGAGCATCCAAACTTCAGTTGGACGAGTCAGAATGTGTTGAACCCAGTTCCTCAGCCGAAGCAACAAGCTTATGTTCCGCCTCATCGCGGACAACAACAAGGCTTCCAAAAGCCTCTAGCTCTTCCACCGCCAACTCAACCTCTTGCTATTCTTCCTCCACCACCTGTGACTCCGGCTCCAGTTCCTAGTGAATATCAGGAATTGAAGAGTATGATGCAATCTCTCATGATCCAGATGCAGAAAAGTGACCAATCTAAAGATGCACAGATCAAGATGTTAGAGACGCAGGTGGCGCAGCTTGCCACAAATCAGTCTGCTAGGCATCTTGGGCTCGTCATAAGTAAGGCCGCTTCGAAGCTGAATCGCGTTGGCCGTATCATGCTGTTTTTCCGGCTGTGACGGTAGTGTGCCTGGTTGCCTAGCAGACTTCTACCTATCAAAATTTGATAAGCTAGTCGTATACCTATCAAAGATAACCAACATTGATCTAACTAAAAATATAGCTAGGGAAGTCGGGATCGTATCCACAAGGAGACAAATAAATTCTACTCGCGATTAAAGTCTATCTAAGTAACCAAATCGGGGGTTTGTAATTGGGTTAACTAAACTAAAGTAGTGAAGGAAAGAAAATTTAAGGAGAAGAAATAACTAAAATAAATAGAATGAATAAAGATGAATAAATATAGAGAGAAAACTAGGATCGTCGGTTCACCATGAATTTCCTACGGTCACGGTCTAGGTCACAGGTCTGTCGCAGATATTGGTCTAAGGGGTAGTGAAAAGGTCCTTCCGGTCCGCTATTCACCCTAGAATGCTTCTAACGGCTTCCGATCTTATTAGGGCAAACTAATGTGTTGTAGCAGGTCTAACTCTTACCAGGCTTCCGATCTTAGGTTCGAGTTTACCAATTCAATTAATCAATTACGTCGACTTAATCAATTAATTTCAATTAAATGCTACAATTAACAACTCAGACGCAATATCGTAGACAGATCTATAAACTAATTAGCAATCATATTCAATTCATGGATCCCCTAAATCCTAGCAAGGGAAATTAGCTACTCGTGGAGAAATTTACGACAACAATAATAAAGATGATAAACAAATTAAGCATAGTGAATAGATCTAAAGAGAAATTAAGAATAAAAGAATTAATAAGATTAAGAGAGAAAGAATAAAGAACAAAGAGAATAAGAAAGAACAAAGAAAGAATTAGATTACCGAGTTTAAAGGAAGAGTAGAAACGAATTCATAAATCTAGATCTAAAAGTTTGAGTGTAGAGAGAAATCTAAAGAGAATAGTCTAAAGAAAAGTCTAAAGAGAATTAGAAGCATACAAGAAGAGGTTCTGAAACTCTAGTCTAATAATTTCTTAAATACTAAAGCTAAAATCAAAGCCCAGAAGTCTTATTAACCCTAAACATCAAATTAGGAAAGTCTCGGTCTTCGTCCAGTCTCGAGAATAGTCGGTCGACTATTCTGAATAGTCGTTCGACTATTGTTCTCAGCACTGCGCGCTCAATTTCAAACGTTTGCCATTTCTTCGTTACTTCTTCAAATCGGGCGTGTAATATACCGTTGGAAAGCTAAAAGAAAGAGCTTTCCAACGCAACTGGAATCAGCTCAATTGAAGTTGTAAAACTCAAGATATTCACGTTTTAAGTAGACCCATTTGGAAACGATCATTCTCTTTTCTTATTTTGCATAATATTTCATCTTTAAGAACGATTTTTGCCTTGTTTATGCGTCTACGAGTCCATTCCCTACATAAGATGCAACAAGACCACAAAGTATCAAATTCGGGGGAAAATAGTAGACAATGCTACTCGATATGCATGGAAATGCGTGCGTAAAAGACGGAATAATCATATATAAATTGCACGCATCAAACTTCCCCAAACCAAACCCTTGCTTGTCCTCAAGCAAGCACAAAACTATGGACTCAAATCTAATGGAATGTATATAACTCATAGCGGAACATGCTTCAAAACTATAACCCATTCTCTACACTCAAAGTTACCCAAACCAATGCGCAACGATTAAAGTCAATGTAAACAACCACATACAACAAGCTTAACCAATGACAACAATACTGAACCTTCAACCTTGCAAGACTCGTCTATGTCGGACTCTCACGGATCGCTCATCACACATAAGGGGTGATATTGTGAGTTTATGTAAAAATGGAAAGACAAAACACTCACTTAAACTGCGACTTACAAGAACATGCATGCAATCTAACATGAAATCAATCTCTAATAACCGTACATACGCATTCTATCGGGAAAGGACACGTGCCAAGGACTTACATATGGTATAAAGTGAGGCTAATCGGGTAAGAAGGGGCAAAACGATATGGATATGTGGAGTTAAAAGTCAATCTAGTATTCCTTACACCCATCAATAATAAACATCCCGTTCTCACCAAACTCCAGTCGAAGAAATTAGGCATAGCAAAAAGCGCCTTATCAAAACCGCTTCCCACTAATAACTATGAAATTAGAGAGATCAATTCTTTTCTCATAGCAAAAACACATTCTTCTTCTAGTTTCACTTCATTCATTTTTTTCTTCTTCTTTCCTTTCTTTTCTTCTTTTTTTTCATTCAATTTTTTTCTTTCATTGAATTTTCTTCTTTCATCTTTTTTTTTTCTCAATTCATTTTTTCCAATTCCCTTTTTTTTCAATCATCATGGTACCAAAATTAACCCGAAAAAAAAACAATTCCGTCTAATTCATCTACTAGCTTGACTAGGGTAGGCAAATTATGGCATGTAGTTAATAAACGGGTCAAACAGGTCGATTTGGCTATGTGAGGCTCATGGGAATTAATTAAAAGAAAGGATTTGCCTTTTTCGCACATGTTAAAACCACGAGTCAAATGCATACAGGTACCTAAGAGACGAATGTCATGCTTATGCAGTTTGATGTTACATGTCTTATAAGGAGTACTACTCTCATCCTAAAAGAAACTGATCATGAATGTCATCAGTTTAAGGCTCTAATTCCTTACAAATCTGAGTAGTTTGCCAACAATGAGTCAAGTTTATTCGTTCAGTATCGTTAACCAAAGATGCAAGAATACCGCATGTGATTATATACAAAAATTCTAACGCACTAGGATAAGAAACTAAATGAAGACATAAAAGCAATATCATCATTGCTACATAGCATTCCGACTCAACTAAGACTCGACTAAATGCAAAAACATATTTTTGATTTTTTTTTTTTGATTTTTTATGCATGCGAAAATGCAAGAAATATGCAAATGGATGAAAACAGACAGAAGCATACCCTCCCCAAACCAAATCGCACAATGCCCTCATTGTGTACAACATACAATAAGAGGCAACAATAAAAACGGGGAAAAAATGCAAAACGATGGAAGTGCAAAAGAAAAAGAAGAACTACTTACAAGATGTATATACAAATGGAGACCTCCCCAAACCGTCCTAATCGGAGCTCTCGTCACCGCTCTCCTCCTGACTGCCACCACCGTCCTAATCGGACCTCCATCATTTCTCTCCGCATTCCCGGCATTGTTACCATAGCCTCCCTCGGGATAGGTGTAGTAAGTCGGGTGCCAAGCTGTAGGAGAGATTAGGCCGACCTGCACTCCATTGTTGTAACAATGAAAATCGGAAAGTGCCTGATTTAGTTGCACCGTGGCCATCCGGTGGCATAACTCATTAAGCATTCCCGGGACCGCCGCTTGGTCGAGTACCGCCGGTGTTACGTACGGTGGAGGAGGCACAAAGTGAGCAGGAAAAGCAGGCACATTTGAATAATCAGTATGTGGAAATGCATAAGGAGGCCGTGGTGGGCCCGAAGGTCCAGCCGCAAAAGATGGTGTATGTGAAGCACGGCTGGTCGATCGGCTACCACCTCCTCGAGATTGTCGAGAAGGTCGAGATGGTTCACCCGTCTCGGGTGCGAAGTGTCTGGGGGTCTGAAGATCCCTCCTAAGTGGTAGCAAATAGGAGGGATACGGTGGTGGGTCCCGTTCAGGACCAAAGGGGAGATATGGGAAGGGGGTAAGAGGTGGTAGATTGTAAGGGAGGATAACCGACTCATCCTTTGCTATGCGCCAACGCAAATCGGGACCTAGCCAATGAAGACCCCTAAGGACAGAAAAATTCAAAAGGCGACTATTGAGTCGCTCGGCAGATGGAAGCTCGTGTCCTATAGGTTCCTCCCCGTACGGGAAGTCCGGAAATAGCCTACGACCGATGTGGGAAACGAGGCCCCCACAATGAATGACAGAAATAAGCCCATTCCCGATATGTTGGAAATGGTGGGCAACAAGGGCGGCCACATTCATGACATATGGCCGCTCGCTATCGATGTTTAGATAGCCCGCTAGACTCTCTAACTCATCCGCATTAATATTATTCGGCTCAGTACGTCCATAAATAGTGCACCCTATCAGACGAAGCCAGTATCGGATGGCCGGGTGGTGGACTTCGTTGCCCCGCTTACGACCCGTGTTACGATCAGTAATGCAAGACCAGATTTCATTGGCTAGATGGCGAGGGGGATGAATTGAATCCCCTTCGCTAGTAACACCTAAAAGCTGACCGAACTCGCGAACGGTCCTAGAAAAACTCGTGTTAAAGAGTCTAAAAAAAATGCAAGGTGTGTCCCAGTTCAAGTCACTAAAAAAATTGAAACTACTGAAAAACTCAAGAGTAAGACCCTTATATGTGAATTCTAGCATATAAATTAGCCCACTCATACCGGTACCATTAAGTAAGTCAACAACAGGCTGATAAATGCCTAACCTGCCCAAGAGCTCACGGTCTAGAAATCGTGTCGGTGTTACCTTAAGAGCTGCCAACTGGACAAAACGCTCTCTCTGATCAGCTGAGGCAAACTGAACGTTTGGATATTCCGGTATGCACTCCTCGGGAAATGGAGCGAGGTCTTGACTTGGCATTGACTCCCGGCTAATATCGACTCGACGTCTTGTGCTTCCCTGGCGTTGTCTTTTTCTTGCATCCATATTGACCTGAAATAGCTAAAATCAGACTTGGTGTATTGCTCACACAAAAAACCCCAAATCAATTGAAATCAAAACCCTAGTTTCAAAACTGAAATTTGGGTAAAAACATTATTATGTGGATGAAATCAACAAATTTGGGTAAATAAATGAAGTAGTAGCAGAAATCCACAAAAAACCCCAAATCAATTGAACTCAAAACCCTAATTTCAAAACTGAAATTAGGATAAAAACATGATAATGTGAAACAATTAATTGATTTGGGTAAGCAAAAGAGTAATAACACAAATCTGAGAGAAGCTAAGCCAAAAATCAGAAACTCAAGCAGCCCGAAGCGTCGCGACATAAACCCAGAAATCGCGCAAAAATCGCCTGACAAAACAATGGTCGTCCGACTATCGGAATAGTCGTCCGACTATTGGAATAGTCGTCCGACTATTCGGATGGTCGAAGACTCCGGCGGACAGCAGAGGACGAAGCAGCGAAAGGTAAACGACAAGCTCTAGACGGAAAACAGAAAATGAAGCACAAGAAAACTTACTTGAATGGTTGGAAGGTAGTTGCAACTTCAATTATGACAAGAACTTAGCAAAGGATGAAAAGATTAGAGAAGAAAAAGGAATGGAGAAAAGAAGATGGGTAGGGATTTGAGGATGAAGATGGTAGTTTGAAGAAGATGGAGATTTGAAGAAGATGAAGGTAGGGATAGAAGTAGATGGGAAAAGTAAAAGAGAAAATAGGGTTTAGGAGTTAAAAAAGTAACTGAAGTAGAGTAAGGAAAGAAAAACTTATTTGACGGAATTTGTCAGCCAAGGTGCGCGATGTCGGAATTGTCGACCGACTATTGGAATAGTCGACCGACAATAGGAATAGTCGGCCGACTATGAAAATAGTCGGTCGACTATTGTTGACTCATTCCAGTTTTCCGTCAGCAGCCTGTTCTCTGCAAAACTCAATTCAAACCTTTAGACCCTCATTCTCACCCTCACAAAATCTATAATGCAGAAAAGTAAATATGCTCTAATTAACTAAATGCAGGTACAAATGTTTTACAACCCGGGTTGCCTCCCGGTTAGCGCTAGTTTAAGGTCCCGCACGACCGTAGTCACCTTGCTCAGTCAGTGACTGTTTCGAGGTACAAAACCTGGACTTCTCCTCCTGTCTCACCTTTCTCGTAATAGTGCTTTATTTGGTGACCATTGACCTTAAAGCGATTTCCCGTTGAATAATTTTCAAGCTCGACCGACCCAAATTTAGAAACCGAAATTACCGTATAGGGGCCAGACCATCTGGATTTTAATTTTCCAGGAAAAAGACGAAGACGAGAATTAAACAATAATACCTTTTCGCCCGCTTTAAACTCTCTCGGAATGATACGCTTATCGTGCCACCTTTTTGTCTTTTCTTTGTAGATACGGGCACTATTGTAGGCATTCATCCTGAACTCCTCGAGCTCGTCGAGTTGTAAAAGTCGATTTTCGCCACATAATTTTGGGTGACCGTCACATAGTTGTGGACGGTGGATGGCAAGACAGATTTTGTGGCCAGAACGGCCACGGCCGATCGTGCATCAGCGGTCTCCCACTCTGCTTGCGATAGAGCTACCACTACGGTCGGACTCATACCAACTGAACCCTGCACATCAGAGTCTCGGTTGAGTTCTTTAGCAACATCTGTCTCGGGATCTTCTCCCTCACAGAAACCTGGTGTCACGACGCCACCTTCAAAAGTGCCCTCATCATCGTAACCT
Organism: Agrostemma githago; assembly: GCA_958450325.1. NCBI lineage: Eukaryota > Viridiplantae > Streptophyta > Magnoliopsida > Caryophyllales > Caryophyllaceae > Agrostemma > Agrostemma githago. Next base: position 63,339,980 of record OY288246.1, read on the forward strand.
TCTGTACTCTCACCACCTTCAAAAGCTTTCTTAATATCTTCATCCACGTATCCAACATCATGCAAGTCATGCACAGTTTTGTGTACCTGATCGTAGATATCAGCATCGCGTTGGTCCTCGCCCTCAACGACGGGGGCGTTCTGGGTAGTCTGCCTCAACTGGTCGGCCAACGAAACGACTTCATCGATATACTGGAGGACAGCTGGATCTTCCCAGAATTGTTGAGAGGACGAGTCTTGACTTGGAACTGCCTGGTTCCTCGTCGCTATTTCCTTTACCTTGGAGGCAGCCTCCTCACAGAAATTGCAAAAGGCTAGCGCACACCTTCGGAACTTCATGAAAAAATCTCGGTCGACCTATAATTCAGTTGAAGTCAAATCATTATTGTAAAGCACAGTGGTGTTGTTTCGTTGGTTGGCAGTGTCACTACACAGCATACTGAGTGTGACTAAGTAGCATATGAGTGTGACTAAGCATCTCAGAGTGTGTGACTATACGGAATAATGAATGTGCCAAATGTGTGTGACTATACATCACAATGAGTGTGATCCTACAACATAATGACCGTGACTATTGAATTTCAACTGTATTATAAACACAGTTTTATGAATCGTAAATGCTTTTATAAACACAGGTAGGCAGTCAAATTAAATGGTTTACGAACAATTAATTGATGGTTTAAAGAGTGGCTGCGAGATAACTTATGTCAACGGCGCTGTCTTCCAGTTGATCGTCACTCTCGATCCCTGTCATTATTCTTTTGGGACTAGAGCACTTGTTGTCAGAGGGCATCGTTATAGCGGGGGTACCCTCGTTGCCTGTTACCCCACATGTACGTGGGTACGACACTTTCGAACGCAGCTGATTTCCCAGTGACCCTGTCTCTAGTTCACCAGCAAGACGATCGCTTATCCTCCGTGCATCCCAATGTTCGATAAATGGTATGTCGCATCTGCAAGACTCGCTACGGAAATCATAGTGCTAGAAGTACAAAATCATTAGAACGAGGATGCACCCCCGGAGGGAGCTGAGGACTTTTTTGGAGTCACGCGTCTCCTTACCCGCCCGCACCAGATCCTGCAGGACAAAACTACACCAGTCCTGTTCCTGAATCAATTCCACGTCCTCCACTGCGGCCAGCAGGCTAAGGTCGAGTGAGTTGTTCATAGTAGGCACGAGGAAGGATGACAATGCGAACAACACGAACCTACGGACGAAGTCGTCGTCAGCGGCATCGGTTACCATTAACTTCCTGTGCACACCCCCTAATTTTATTAGCCCGCTGGCGTCAGGTGAGTCTGCCCCTTTCTTGTTTTTTGTTGGGATTACTTTTACCGGATAAGGTCCAAAAGCTAGCTGGAAGCAATCGTGGACGTCGTACTTTGACATCTTGAATGCCTCCCGGCGTGAGGCACAAAAAATATAGGACCCGTCAGAAAACGCACGGAGGAACATAAGCGCGTGGTCAATGTGGAACGATTCGAACCTCAACTCCAATAGCCCGCCGAAGCCTACACCACGCACCCTTTCAATCTGATCAGCCGACAATTTCAAAATTACCTGGTGTAATCGCTTGGGTCTACAGTAAACATTCGGCTGACCTCCAGGCTCTCTTTTTACTACTAGTTGATCCTGTTGTTGGTCCCTTTTCCTCTTACCCCGAGACACGCACACAACAATGTTGTCATCCGGTGTATCAAATGTGACCCTATTTTTTTTCTTTGGCCTGCATTCCTCAACAATTTCTGTCCCCCCCACATCCATCTCGGCAACGATGTGGTTCCCCGATGTATCTTCCACAATCTTCTTCTTCTTACCCAATTTTTTGTCCACAACCACTTTATCACCAATTACATGGTCGCGAACCGATGTCTCTGCCACGCCCTTCTTCTTACCGGCCTTCGTTCAAACTTTTTTCTTCGCACCAGCTTTTTTGATGCTATATCAACATGCGTAATGAGTGTGACTGTACAACTGAGTATATTGCTTCAACTGTGTGATTCTACAATAAAATGTCTGTGACTGTATATTTCCAACTGTGTGTTTAAACAACGTAACGATTGTGAATACACAACCTCAAACCTGTGACTCTGCAACATAACGAGTGTGACTATACAGCTTCAAACGGGTGACTATATAACCAACTCTGTATGACTATTCAACTTTCAAACATTTTTCTTTTCAAACAGCCTATGCAACTCTGTCTGACTATACAAGCTCAAACGTGTGACTCTGCAACATAACGAGTGCGACTATATAGCTTCAAACGTGTGACTATACAACATTCTGTGACTATACAACAAAATCACTATGACTATACAATGTCACTAGTGTGACTTTACAACAAAAACCGCATCAGTTATGTCACATGCATAATTAGAAAAATGATTATGGGGACTTTAACATGAGAAAATAAGTTGACTTTAGCATAAACTTCAACAAGGAAGCATATAATTGTATGACTATACAACTACAACAGTGTGGTTATAGAACATAGTATGTATGACTATACAACTACAGCAAAAAAATTGTGCAGATGTACAGAACAACAACAAAAACTACATCATCGATGTCACATGCATAATTAGAAAGACGATTATGGGAACTTCAACATGAAAAAATAAGATGCTTGTACAGAACTTCAACATGGACTTCAACAAAGAAATAAAAACTTAATCTTTGAATCTACAACTACAACCACTGTACAACTACAACAACTTCAACTTAAACTTAGAGTTATCGGGTTGGAAAAATGCATTTCTATCACTTTTTAGGGTTTATGCATTAGCAGAGTTCAACAAAGGAATACATTGGCCAAAATGGAAGTCGAAAATCGAAAAAAAGGTTGAACAAAAGGGTTATCGGAGGTCGAAAATGGAACCTTCAACATACCTTCGTATGATCATTGGAAGTTTATGCATGATCGGAGATGTTGAATGACTGATCGAAGCTGCAGAGATAGAGATGGAGAACGCTGGGGTTTTTTTTAGAGAGAAGAAGAGTTTGTGGCTGGTGAAATGGTTGTGGCTGGTGAAATGAATTCAAAAGGGTGTGATGGGAAAGTGTAATGGGTGTTGGCGGGAGTATAGAGAGAAGCGAGAATTAATGAAAGTAGAGGAGGGTGAGGAGGGAAGGGACTAATTAGTGATGGTTGATTAGTGATGGCTGATGGCCGCAGTATGTCAGTCCTCTTTTTCTTTTTTCATCCATCATCCATCTTAAGATGAATGAAAGGTTGAGATTAAGACTAAGGGACTCTTAGGGAGTTAGTAACTCCCCTGATCCCTCTCTCTCTCTCCCTCTCTCTCTCTATATATATATATAGGGGTTCTAATGAGTCCCTCATCTATATTGAGTCTCTAAGTCCTCATCCCATCCATTGGATGAGAGATGGATGAAGGGACGAGATCAATCACAATATTAAAAAAAACAGAGAGAAGATACTGCGCCCATCAAAATAGGAAGGAATATATTTCAGTAACGTATCATTCATACTATCATTCATTCTCTCGTTCATCATTCTGTCATCCATCACTCTCTCGTTCATCATTGAATTTCTTATTTGCGCCGCTGCCATATACTTCAAAACGACACAATTAAGAGCAAATTTGGTCATTCATCGTCGTCTTCGCGCTGGTACATTTTACGTTCGATCAATACGGCTTAAACTTTTCATTCAATGGCTAATACGGAAATCGTAGAACACACAAATGGTGAGTATATGCATTGTAATTTATACTGGAAAGGCCATGGGAGTCATTAAGATGATACTCAATTATTAGTTTCTAGTTTTCTACGTTGAACTGCATATTCATCATACGAAATTTGTGCACACAAAAGATATTGAGTTATTTTAGTTCGCATACTGTGTTACTTTAGTGTTAAGCATCTGTTATTTTGATGACAATCATTTGTTACTTTTATGATTTATTACTTTAATTCGTTGCTGTTGTTACTGTAGTGCTTAACATCTGTTATTGTAGCGCATTAGAGTGTCGTAGGGATTTATGAAACCACCATATTAAAAAAATAATTAAAAAAAAGATATTGTTCCCGATAATAAATGGGACGTGATTGCCAAAAAAATAGGAAACAATATTAAAGAGTAACGCCCCAATCAAAGAAATATACTGCTTTATACTATCGTCCACGACTTTCAATCAAAATAACCTACAATCAAAGTACACGAGTTCAGTCAACACACTCTAATACACGTTCGGTCATTCATCTTCTTCCTTGTGCCGCTGCAACTTCTCCTTCTATGGCTGATATTCAACTTGTAAAAAAAAACTGTAAGTTTTTGGTTTGTAATTTATACTGTAGAAGCCATGGAAGCAATTAAAATTCTCCATATTATTAGATTTTACGTTCATGATATGGGCACTGCGTATTATCGCATTCTTTGTAAATACATGAATGAAATATAGTTGGAGTTATTTTAGTGCAGAATATTCGTTACTTTAATTCACACTATCCGTTACTTCAGTGACCGTTATCTGTTACTTTATGTCTATTTTATACGCATCTTCTGTTAATTGAGTACAAAGTTACTTCAGTGCACTTCGTTTGTTACTTTAATTCATATCAATTGTTACTTCAATGCACTTAGTTTCTTACTTTAATTACTTCAATGCACTGATTTTGTTTTTCAGTCGACGCAAAAGCACGAGAATGGTGTAGGGATGTGGGAGAGAGTTTCACTCCATACGTGGGACAAATATTCAAAGACGTGGAAGAGGCGGTAAGCTTTTATAAAATCTACGCACTGGCCTGCGGGTTCGATGTAAGGAGGTAGACAACAAAAAGATGGCGAGGTGGTGAGATTAAATCAAAGTTGCTCGTATGTAACAGACATGATTTTAACAAAAAATAGGTTGTACAGCAAAGGCGGTCCTCTAGAAATTGATATTTTTCACAATGGGCACAACCACGAGCTAATTTCACCAAAGGACAGAGAATTCCATAAGATATCGAGAAACCTCACAAAGTACCACAAGCAAATGATCCTGAACAATTCACGTGTATGTGTTGAGTAGCTTGCAGGTTCAATTATTAAAATTCTGATCAATATATGAGTTCACTGCACTACGAAAAATATGCGGTTACTCTGATGCACATGATATGTTACTGTGGTTCATAAGCTCGGTTACTTCAATGAATACCATCTGTGAATGAGCATTTTCTGGTAATTTAAACGCCGTGTTACTTTAATGCCGTTCTACTGTTACTTTAATTCTTGTCATACATTACTTTAATCCACGAATTGTTTTAGCTGAAGATCGGTGCTACGGGGACGTACAAGATGTGTAAGAAGCAGGTTGAAGGGTTTGCAAACGTAGGTGCCAGCTTGGTCGACTTCAAGAACTTTGGCAGAGATATAAAATGCTTCGTCTATGAGAGGGACGGTCAGTTATTCATCGATCGTTTCAGGGACATGGCGGACAATCGGCAGGGAATCTTTTTTGATTACGAACTGGATGACGATGGTAGTTTGAGCAGGGTCTTTTGGGCTGACGGTGTTGCTAGGAGAAACTACGGGTTGTTTGGTGACGCAGTTTCGTTCGACCCAACATACGGGACGAACAAATATAAGATGATATTCACCCCGTTCACCGGTGTTGATCACCACAAACGATCGGTGACTTTTGGTGGCGCTATCATCGGGCGCGAGGACTTTGAATCATTCAACTGGGTGTTCGAACAGTTCCTGACGGCCATGGGCGGCAAGGAGGCTGAGTACATCATCACTGATCAGGACCCCGAGATCATTTCATCATTCGCGAAGATGTTTAAATCGGCGTGGCAACGATTTTGTATCTTGCATATCATGAATAAGGTCCCCACTAAATACGGTGCCTCAAGAAGTGACTACCAGGAATTCCTGAACAAATTGAATGCAATAGTGTGGGATGATGAGATCGATGCAGCTGAATTCGACGAGTGGTGGATGGAAATAATGGAGGAGCACGATGTGCGGGATGTTCAGTGGTTCACAACTACCTTTTCGATTAGGAAGTTGTGGGTCATGGCACATTGCAAGGATCTGAAGATGGGTGGCTTAATGCGAACAACACAGAGATCGGAGAGCGAAAACAATTTCTTCAAACGGTTTGAGAACCAGCACGGAACATTGGTTGAATTCTGGATGCAGTTCGAGAGCGCTATGGATCAGCAGAGGTATACCCAAAAAAAGCTTGACAGCGAGAACATACAATCTCTGCCGAAGACAATAGCCCACCTCCTGATAGAACAGCACGCTGCCAGGATCTACACCCACGTGGTGTTTGATGAATTTCAAGAGGAGGTCAGGTGTTCAGTGGGGACGTGCAGTGTGAGAGGATTTGCTGAAAGGGATGGGGTTGAAGTAACTACAATGAGGGATGCCACCAGGGGTAAAGAATTTCCTGTCCACTATAAACAAGGTACACACTGGCCTGCTTGTTGTCTTCATTTTTATGGGATTTATGAGTTAAAGTAACATAATGCATGTATTAGAGTAACACACAGTATGAGTTAAAGTAACGCGGTTTGTAGGTTATAGATCTGATTGTCTTAATGCTTTAATAACCTCCTGCAGAAACGTCAGACGTCAGGTGCAGGTGTAAATTGTTTGAGACAAGGGGAATACTGTGTCGACACATAATTTGGATATATTCCTCGAAGGGCCTGAACATTATACCCGGTAACTACGTTGCCAGAAGGTGGTCAAGGGATGCACTGCGCAATGCTCGTATTGTTGATGACGGTATGGAAGGCGATGACATTGACATCATAGACGAAAAGCAGATAGAGATGTCTAAATTGTAGTCGGCAGTTCATGAGATGATGGGTATTCTACGGTCTGCTGGTAAAGCAGATGTGGAGAGCATGTGCGCTTTGATCCGCGAATTCAGGCAGAAGCTTAAGCCTATTGGGGGTAGCAAGACATTGAATAAAACCCAGGAACTGGAAGAGATGCTTGGATGTACGTCAACTGCAGAGATAACGATACTCCCGCCGAAGATTTCCAAGACAAAAGGAAGCGGCAAAAGGTTGTTGTCGAGCAAAGCGAAATCCGTTGCACTTGCAAAAAAACCCAAGCTCATGTGCAAGAATTGTAAGCAGATGGCGCATCATGACAAAAGGAATTGCCCCCAATCCCTTCGCAGCACGGCCGCCATCGACTGTCGAACCATCTGACGATGAATCAGAATCAGAAGAAGATGATGAGGACGAGGAGGATGAACCAGAATTCTGATTAAGGCAGTCTGTTATTAGAGTAACGTAGCTTATTCTTTACAGTAACACACTGAACGAATTACAGTAACACATATTTTTGATATTGATTGACTTACAAATATTCATTTCTTGGAGAATGTCATTTATTATTGCAGTACGATTCAGTTAAAGTAACACACATTATTCATTAGAGTAACGTGGTAGATGAGTTAGAGTAACACAGATTATGTGTAACAGGTGTTAGTCGATTGAATGAAGAACACACCATTTTTCTATTTGTTTGGGGAATACTTAATAAAAAAGACATTACTCTTTTTGTTCAATTGGACGTCCTGTGTTAAGGACACTATTATGCAGCATACAAGATATTAGAGTTAAATTAAATTGTTATACGAGTTAAAGTAACAAATTTTACGGTGTATGATGACATTGAAATATGTCAGAATGACAGTAATTGTTTGTTTGACAACCTAATTTGTCAACCATGTACAAAATGATGCTTAGTTTTTTTGTTAAACGAAAGTTACAATTAATCCAGCCATTTACGAGTTACTGTTTCTGGCTCTTTCCTCGCTTAGCCTTCGCTTCTTCAATTAATTTTGGCCTAACTGCCACAAACTTGGTTACATGTCCAATCAGCCGCTTTCGCACAATGTTCATGTCTGCTAGGAGAACAGTGGCAGCAAGCTAGACAACCAGGTATCTTCTGTTAACCTTCCTGTCAATGTCTACGTGTTCGAATTCACGGCCCTCGTACATTAGCATATGCATCAGCAGGAACAACCCCGACTCATCCTTGTTGATGACCTTGGACTGCCAATTCAGTTTAACTATGCGGAACTTGTACTTCACATTACCTTCCGCACCAACAACATGATAATGGTCAAGATAATCGCTCATTGTCGCCACCTGAAAATAAATGATGACAATATAAGATAACCTCACTAAATATAGCAAACGAGATTTGATAAAAAAACAGATGAAATGAAGAATAGAGAAGCTCACAATTATCTTGATAGCCGTAAAGAGTTCTGTCTCTCTATTGTCTGTGTAGCGATAGTGGCCGAGGAGATCGACTGTCTTCTTCTTTCGGTTGAAGACTATGCAAGAGAAGTATCCGTCCATGTTGATAGGCACAAAATTCAGATCAGCGTCTAACTGCAATGTACCGCCGCAATTATCCCTGAAAATATTCCACTGCTCCATCAAGGCGTCAGAATTCTGAGTGGATATGCAGTCCGGATCGTTGGCCATAATCCTCATTATGCAATCCTGTAAAAATGTTGGGCTTGTGTGAACATTTACAATTAATAAAAGGTAATTTGTTGGTGTCCTTTTGCTGTAGTGAAACATAAAATTCTTGTTACTGCAACACGTGGTAAGTGTTACTCCAATACAGTTGAAGTGTTACTCTAATCAATCAATTTCCAAAAACATCAGAATATTAGGCGAGCATAATGTATCCTACCACATACTGCCCCATCCCATAATTCTATCCAAAAATTCCTAAACAGTAACTCGTTAGGCATACCGTCTGTCGTAGACCAAAGAAAGCCATCTTCGAAGAATTACCCGACCCACTCCCATTTGCGACGAGGCTGTTCATCGGCATTGACATGCACTCGACGACAGATGAAGACATGTCGGTACCCGGAAGCATGGACATTACATTGTCCCGGGTGATTGCAGCCAACGGTGAATACTCCGCCACCATTTCACTGAATTCAGAACAGATCAGTTGGCATTGCGATGAACAGATAAGTGACAAAAAAATTAAACAATAATATATACGCAATATATGTAGTGTTCGTCTTATTACCTGTTGTTTTAGTTGTTGTGCTGAAGTATGCAGTAGTCCACTACATTTTTTCGCAGGACGCGGATATTGCCCAGCAGGGTCTTGTAGTTTGCAAGGAACGGGGATGCCATCGGGAGACTGGGATCTACATCGCCACAGTCGATGGAGCAGCCTAAGCCATCCTCGTCCCCTCTAGATCGACTCCTAAGGACAGATAATGATCCGGTGGTGGCAAGTGATTGATGCGTGGTTTCTGGAGCTGGTGTTTTTGAAGTGGGTGGTGGCACGCGGCTCTTCGTAGCGGGTCTTACGTCGGGAATAGGTTCTCCTGACCTCTTGTCAGACTCACTGATGGACGTGGCAACATCTGACATAGTCTTACTAATGGCAACGTTAGCTTTATCGGCTACGAAGGATACCCTCGATATCAACACATCCCTCTCCTTGTTAATGTTGCAAAGACACAGCGTTGTGGCAATTTTTGCCCTGTACAGATTGTTCGCTTCGCTCGTGCCCAGGGGACAATCGAACTCCTTCCCAGCGTACAACATCATGTGTATCATGAGGAATACGCCGCAATCATTAGCCGAGAACCCGCTGCCCTGCCATCTGAACGGGATGTTGACAATAGGGAACGAAGAAACATTGGCCCCCTTATTGATGCGTCTCTGCACCATATACTTACCCATTTCTTTGGCCTTGGTGATATAAAAAAAACCATATAAGAATGACAGATGACGAAACATCATTTGTTTGTTTATCATCCTTATATACGACGTTTTGTATATAAGAATGTTAGAATATATACCAAAATGAGTAGACTTACTGAGAGTCGTGTCATCCCAACATAAGGAAGATTTTCGAACTCCTCCTCATCGTAAGACCTATTATCAAGGTATTCAATCTGTTGTGACAAAAAATTGATACACGCGCAACTATAGTGGTCATTGTTCTCCGACAGCAATGGAACGAATACCTGTAAGTAGAGAATGAGTACGGTCTTGATGATTATAACTGATGACGAAGCTTAAAAATATGGGAACTAAATTTGAAATTACCATGTCAGAGTCTAGCTCGAGATTCCCTTCATTTTCTTCGAGCCATATGTTCCAGAAGTTGAACAATTCTGCGCTCAAATCCACCGAAACACCACCCTTTCTGCTTCTCCAAATTTTCAGACCTGTATCCTACATGATATTTGTTACTCCATGAGCAAGATTGATATTATTAGACGTCTGGTTCATCATATGAAATTTGCGCACACACAATGGACTGAATTATTGTAGTTCATATACGGTGTTACTTTAGTGTTGAGCATTTGTTATTTTAATGACTATCATCTGTTACTTTATATGATCTGCTACTTTAATATGTATGATATTTGTTGCAGTAACAGGTGACATACATTAGATTAACGCACAAAATGCATTACAGTAACACACTTGTCAAACTAATATGGTGACATTATACTAATATTACCAGGGTTTGTTGATGATATTTATACTTATCATTTTGGTCGAGCAAATGAATAAATTAGCGTACGCTCTGGCTGACACCAAAGAAGCAGCGTGATGTTTGCCGTGGTGCAGTCCGAGCAGCAGCCATGTGCAGTGGTAGAGAAGTATGCACCAGCTGTCAATCAAAGCATTTGAAAGCTTCTCTCCAGGCGCCAGCGTGGCCAGTTCGCCACGGGGTATATTGAAGAAGTCACTGAACCTTACAATCACCTCCCTACAAAATTCGAACGGATTATATAACACTCGACAAAACCGACATTAAAACCCACGAAAAAAGGTAATGTAAACCACTTACAATGTACTGTATTTTTCATTTTTGTAGAAGACGTAGTCAATTACGTTTTTCCTAACAGACAGAACAGACCTGAAAAGCCTGCTATCACTACCCAGGAACTTCGACAGCGTAAGCTGGTCAGGATTCGGGATGTCACAGTCACAAGAGCACCCAAGCCTCTCATCGACGACTTGCGTGCATCCCAACCGCTTGTCAGAATGAAAAAAATAAGGGTGGAAGACCTTCCTACCGTCTACTTCCACCCACAGGCATTCACCTACCTCCTTGTATCTGATTCTATCGTTATCCCACAGGAACAGCACCAGATGGTGGTCATTGTGTAACTGAAATTCCTCCTCAATAACTTCGTTAACCTCAGCCGTCGAGTACAGCTGAAAGTTAAGATCATCCACATTATCTTCATGTGTATGTCTGGCCTCAAATACCGGCCCCTGCGACGACAGCTACCTAGCGCATCGAAGCGCATCACAGACTTGGTCCACTATCCGGTGAAGCCCAGCTCCTCCCCAGAATGCTTGGGATGCTTGTGACGGTTTCGGGTCATCCGGTGATGGATTGCCCGATGTTATCCTCTTGATCTTGGCAGCATGTAACACCCTCCAATTGTGGAATGCAACTGCATTTCTCCCCATCATAAGATGAATCGCATAGACCTCCTGCAGGAAACAATAATTGTGTTACAAATATGCATCAGGGTAAAAATATGAATGTTCTGTCACAGAACATATTCATTAAAGTAACATATTATACATACTAAATAACAGACTATACGTATTAAAGTAAAAGTGCATGGGTGTGCACTCAATTGACAAAATGTGTAGTCAAAAGGGGTGGACATTAAAGTAACAGTTAGTATCAACTAGAGTAACAAATGATATAAATTAAAGTAACATAATATATATTGGAGAAAAATGTAGATGATTCAGGTTAAAGTAACACATATTGTTCATTAAAGTAACACATATTGTTAATTAAAGTAACGCCAGTTATGTGTTAAAGTAATAGTTGATATGTTAGAGCAGCATGCAGATTTACCGAGACATTCAAGATTGACATGGTCACAGATTTACGGTACACAAAACCATGGTTCCCAAGTCATACATATATATAGATTCATTAATGACATGATTACTTACGTCGACCACCCTGACCCTCAGTTCACTGTCGTCTTCAACCCCATGAGCAAGTTTTATAGTGATGAACTTATCGCCCTCTTGCCAGGGCAATGTAACATCATCAGTGTGACGGTACTATGTAATCTTCAACGGCGATGACGCGTCTCCCCCCTTCACCACATGTACACAACAGGGGTACTCCACATCAGATCGGGTAAGCCGGCCCAGCCCACCACCGATAAACTCGCTGGCCAACCGTTCTAGCATGCGTTGACCATCCCAGTGCTTGATCAAAGGGAGATCACACGGGCACGGGATATTGCGGTAGACAAACTGCTGGAAGTAGATACTCATCAAAAATGGCACACAACCAAGTAAATATGATGGACTACGGAAAACAAAATCCTCCCACGACTGCGCCAGTCCGTCCGGTATGAACGTGCACCAGTCAAAGCTTTTAATCTGTTGTACATCTTGCACAGCTTTCGGTAGTCTGAGATCAACCCTATGATTGGACGTCGGGTTGAAGAATATCGACATGCTGTAAACGAACATCCTACAGAACATCTCTTCACCCTTGACAAAGGGATTGCATCACTTTCATTGACAACTTGAAACAGATCCCTCCACTTTTTCTTCAGCCTCACAACAGACTCCTCTTCAGCCGACTTCGATCGACCCATCCGCAGCAGCTCAACAAGGTCCGGTCCAAGTAGAAGGAGGAAACAGTCATGTACATCATGCTTCGTTACCAGGAACTGATTGCTCCCGCATCTAAATATCAGCGTGTCGTCGCTAAATAAAGATATGAAGTCAGTCGCAAACTTTACAAGGAAACTCATAAGGTGCATTTCAAGTACGCCACCGAACCCGATCGTTGAAAGTGCCTCCCGCTGCCTCTGGTTTAATATAGATATTAAATCAACAAGAAGCTTCGGACTGCACCTGACCGACGACGAACGGTCGACGTTGGCTTCACCACCGTCTTCGGTAAATAGTTTCTTCAACTAAGAAGGCTTAACAGCCGTTTTCTTTGCCCGTTGAACTTGCTTCTGACCCTGTCCCTTCTTCACACCAGCAACGACCAACTTACCTCTTTTTGCCATCTGAAAATGTATTATTATGAGAATAATGCCAATGATACAAACTGAATAGAGGATTACATACACCTCATCCGCATTGAAGTAGTATCCAGTTTAAAGTAACAGATAATAAGCATCACAGTAATAGATCATGTGTATTAAAGTAACGTCATTAGACATTAGAAAAAAAGGATGCATATTAATCATGCATGCAACAAATACTTACTCATAGATACTATACATTACAGTAACAGACGTTATGTATAAAAGTAACAAATTAAAGGTATTAAAGGTATTAAAGTAACACTATATGTATGTTTCAGCACGAGAACGATGAAGATAGTAAGATATAACAGGATAGGCTTAGTTGTACAGGTTATTCATTAAAATAACAAATAATACGAATTAAAATAACAAATAATGTACATTAAATTAACACAAAAATTGTTTAGATCAGATATGCAGGGGAACGATTGTAAACAAAGTGTGTATAATCAATTTCGAACATACAAACAATTCAATTAGCATAACAAACAATTCAATTAGAAAGGAGTACAACGAAACCCATTACGGAATACAAACACAGACCTAATAAACACAAACTCGGTAAAATATATTAAACGAATAATACAGTAATTAAAACCCCAAAAAAAACCTAATTTACATCAAGTTTATAGATGAAGAATAGTATAGCTGCGTCGTTGGTGATTGTGATAGAATAGTACAGCTGCGTCGTTGATGACTGTGAACGAAGGGTTTGTGAATAGAATGAAACTTGAATGAAGATGATAAGGCGATAAGATGATGAAGATGAAATAATGGATTGACTTAAGAATGAATATGAGAAGACGGTGAAAGTGAATGATGTAGGCAGGAGGTTTAAGAATTGAAAAACTTCAGTAAGAAGGAAACGTGGGGTAAGAGTAGAGGTGAAAAATTGAAGTGATTGATAGTTGGCTGTGGAAATTAAAGGAGGAGAGAGAAAAAAAAATATTTTTTAAGATATTTTACTTATTTCCTTAATTATGAAAACAAATCTTAACCATTAATCTATAATTAAATCAAGGGTTAAGATGAGGACTCACGGACTCAAAATAGATAAGTGGACTCACTTGATCCCTCTTCTATATATATATATATATATATATATAAACATTTGATTGTTAATCCTGTAGTTTGTCATCGAGTGTAATATTACTTCATTTTATTACTAGTGCCTTCTAATTTGTTTAATATGCATTTAATGTGAGAAAAAGAACTAGAGAGCAATAAAACAGCAAAGCGTTGAAACATTAAAAATTGATGAAGCAATGAAGCGTCGACATGTGTGACACTGAAAATAGTGACTCTAATAAGCGTCGAGAGTAGTGACACTAATAAGTGACGAGAATAATGACGCTAATAAGCGTCGAGAATAGTGGCTAATAGAGAATAGTGTCGCTAATAAGCGTCAGAAAATCCCGACACCCAAAATTCTGACGTTTTAAATAAGCGTTGGGAATATAGTTACCGACACTTTTAAAGCATTGAGAATCATCTTAAAAAGCGACGTAAAAGTAAGGGATTTGGAGTAGTGAGTATTACCCTACGAAATTTTTGTAGGAAATTTAGACCTTTCCGACGAGGTTCCGTAGGACCAATATTTTGGTCAACAAATCCATGTGACGAACCGTTCCTACCAAAATTTCCGTGGGAAATTTAATTCCTATAAATTCTACCGTAGGAAGCAATTTATTTCCGACGAATTATACCAACGGTTTAATTCCTACGGATTTTCCGTAGGAAAGTGGTTATTCCGACGAAAATGACCATGTTTCCTACGGATAAGGTCCGTAGGAATGACACTAGTTTCTTGTAGTGGTAACCAAGAAAGACGCATCTAGTCGAACGAGGTTGGAGTTTGTGAGTGCGGTTTGCAGACAAATTTTGGAAATAGAGGCACCCGAATACACGTAGATGTGTTTAAGTCGGGTGACGGAGATAGAGAATAGACGAGGGGGATCGGAAATTTTTAGTGGGGAAGCGAGGATATTATGGAGATAGACGGAAGTCTGGAGCTCGTCAAAACAAAAGTTAGGTGGGAGAGACGCGTGACATAGGAGAGCGAGAACGCTCTACTTTAGCCGTCGAAGCATTCGTTCGGCCTGTCCATTTTGTTGACACGTTTTAGGAAACGAAAACCAAAATACGAGACCGCTTTGAGATGCATAATTATGAAACGAGGAATTATCAAATTCCCGACCCATGTTACATTGGAAACTTTTAATGTCTCGATTGAATTGGGTCTTAATGAATTTTGTAAATTGAACGATTTTTTTATGTGTCGAATTTGAATTTAAGAGAGTAAACCCACACATATTTAGTGAAATTATTAACATAAGATAGTATTTGTATCCGGATTTACTAAGTAGTGGCGAAGTCCAAAGATTGCTGTGAATTACTTCGAAGGGAGCAAAAGACACTGAATTCGAAGCAGAAAATGGGAGCCTTTTATGTTTACTAATCTGACAAGACGAGCATAAATTGTTCGACCATTTATTACAAGCAATACTTGACCGACGCTGAATAAATTCTGAAACATGTGATCCTGGATGGCCGAGCCTATCATCCCACGGGATTGACTCAGATATAAAAATAAAAGCTGTTGGACTCTGTTTTGCTGGACTTCACATGGACTGGACACTTTGTTAAGACGATATTGTGGATGACACTGGATATAGATCACCTCGATTACTGCTCTTCATAATCATATGCGCAGTCTTGAGTTCCTTCACACAAAAAAATCGGTTTCAAATTCAACGCACACATTGTTGTCCTTAGTAAATTGACGAACAAAAATTAGGTTTTTACTAATGTGAGGTGTGTACAGGACATTACGAAGTTGTAAATTTTGGTTTGGTAATTTTATGTGAGTCATGTCCAATTTATGAATCGGAATAGAATTTCCATTTCCAACGTAAACAGAATTTACCGAACTCAAATTAAGTGGGGGTGAGAGCTTACCTGCGTCAGCCATCAAATGCGATGTCCCTCCCGTGTTCATGTACCATTGACCAAATGATTTGTGTCAATAACATGGCAAAGGCAACATTCCTTGTGGATAATAAACTAACATGAGACCATCGAGTTGATGCATCAATTAGCACCATAATGTATCGAAATGGTCCTCATTGTGGGTTAATTGGTCCGCAAATATCTCCTTGAATTCTTTCTAGGAACATAGGAGATTCAGTTTTGATTTTACCTCTAGAAGGCCTGATAATCAGTTCACCAAGTGAACAAGCCGTACAAGATTGTTCCTTAAATCGTGGAACATTAACTTTAGTTAAAGGATGTCCAGTTGAGCTTTTGATAACTTTTATCATCATATTTGTTCCTGGATGACCCAACCGGTCATGCCATAAGGAATTAAGTTGTTGGTTGTATATTTTAATTGTGGTAAGATACATGTACTCCTTATCATTTGAATCATTGGTTTCTATATGATAACCAGTTTTTCTCAAGTCTTTGAAACTCAACAAGTTTCTATGACTTTTACTTGAATAAGTGCGTCATGTATTATGACGTGTGTCCCTTTTGGGAGCACTATACAAGCCCTTCCTGAGCCCTCAATTAATGTTATAACACCACCAATAGTGGTAACAGTAGCCTTAATAGGCATTAATTGAGTAAAATAGGCTTTATTGCTCAGAATGTTATGTGTTGTGACACTATCAATCAGGCATCGTTCTGCATTTTTGTGTTGATTTTACATATCTTCAATTTAAATAAATAGGAATAAATTAGAAATAAAAGATAATTCACTTTTATTATAATTACATGCGTGATATATTACATAATATATAGAAACATAAGAAAAAAATGAAGTACTATACAATGATTATTGTAACACAGTTCAGTTAACAGACTATGTTGAACGCCCACGGAGAGTATCGATGTCATCGACAAGATAATCCGATACATCAAGTTCGAGAATAGGAGAACTTTCCTCAACAAAGTTTGTCTCAATTCCCTTTCCTTTCCCCTTTTGGGAAGTTGTATACAGATCAACCAAGTGTTTCGCAGTGCGACACTCATTTGTCCAGTGTCCACTAATACCATATTTGAAACATATGGTTTGGTTTGATTTATCCTTATATGGCCCAAACTTTCCTTTTCCCCTGCGATTAGGATTCCGGGGTCCAAATTTCAGGTGTCAATTCTTCTTTCCTTTGTAAGAGGTACTTCCTTTCTGGAAATTATTTCTCCTTTGGAAATTATTTCTCTTATTAAAATTGTTTCCTCGATGAAAAATGTTTCCTTTTGAAAGGAGTTTCCCTTTCTAAAATTTCCATATGGTTTCTCATGTCTCAATGTATATGTTTCTGGGGGAGCAACTGTCCCTGCTAGCCTTTTGTTATGGTTATGAAACATAACCTTCATATTAGCCTCAGCCATTCTCCAAAAGGCTATTAGATCAGAGTATCGATTATATTGCCTTTCACGATACAGTTCTTGTAAAACTGCATTATCGGCATGCATTATTGATAGAGTTTTCTCTATCATGGCAGCGTCAATTGTTATTTGCCCGCATAACCTTAACTGTGAGGTTATACGAAGTATTGCCGAATTGTAATTACTAACCGAAGTGAAATCCTGGAACCTTAGGTTCATCCAGTCATATTGAGCCTTTGGACCAATGATTCTCTCCAGGCTTTCAAACCTTTAACAGAGATTATCCCACAACTCTTTGGGATCTTCCACAAGTAAATATTCAGATTTAAAATTGTTGTGCAAGTAATGCCTTAAGAACACAATAGCTTTTGCTTGTTCTTACGAATTAGAGTCTCCATCCGCTAAAATTGTGTGTTCTATGCCTTTAGCTTTCAGATTAGCTCTGGCATCCACCCTCCACTCGAGGTATTTTGTGTCATTGTTATCAAGGATATCAAGTCTCGTTTTGCCACAGTGCCATTTTTCTGATTAACTATTTAACATTCAGTTAATCATAAGAAATTTAAACAATATATGAATTTATTTTACATAATGAATCAAATGGAATGACAAGCCACAGTGGTTCGAGACTTCTGATCTCAAAAGGTCAGGGGTTAGATTCTTAATATAAGTTAAACAAAATTAAAGAAAATAAAATTAAGGGTTATTTCATACCAATAATACCAACTATGGGGGGTACTTCTTATATTAATACCAACTATACGTAATCTCGTTTTAATATGAATTATCCCCTCATCAATCTCTCTTTATAACCAACGCCTTTTTTACCGGTAAAACTTGTAATTGTGACCTGCTAGGTTTTGGTGCGCCTCTTCTTCTTCTTTCTTTATCAAATTAAAAGTCATCTTCCATTATCAACCTTCAAAAACCTCATTGACATAATGAGATGTGGTTATTCATCTAGATCCTCCTCTAATTTGTATCCTTCAAATGTCATATTTTTTTTGAAAACATCAGCTAAGCTCCAATATATTTACCACAATTTCAAAGTACGATGCTCCAATCTATTTACCTAATTTCAGAAAATTTAAGAAAAGCAATGGCGAGAGGAGATGTCGAGTTCAGCAATGGCGATAGGAGAGTACGTAGTAATAAGAGAGGAAGTATACAAAGGATGGTGGGAGGGGACTTTAATTCAAAAAGAAATTAAAAGGAGAAGGGAACCGGCTCATCAGGTAGCCGGTAACTTGTTATAGGGAGAGATTAATGAGGGGATAATTCATATTAAAACGATATTACGTATAGTTGGTATTAATATAAGAAGCACCCTCATAGTTGGTATTATTGTTATGAAATAATCCTAAAATTAACACTAGACGCCATATTTTTATTATTATTTTATTTTATTTTCCCTTATTTAAAATTCTAATTGATACTAATTCATATGCATACATATATCAATTAAAATGAACAATTACATTGACTTACAAAAATACATGAATACATCTACTAATAATACTACAAGAGTTTGTTAGAATTTATGATAGACTTAATAACTGATTAAGTGGTTTGATCAGTTTAGAGTTACTGAATTGTGGTCCATTTGGTGATCAACATAAACTCTACTGAATATCTATCTCTTATCTCCTATAATCCTATATTCCATTAACCACTGTACAGAATGTTTATCTTGTTGTAACTTTATCTTTGATGGAAAGATTAGTATAAATACAACGCTATTCAGGGTCACTAGATTCATCTTCTGTATTCATTTATACACCATCTAAATCTGAGAGGAAAGAGTTTAAAACCAACAATATAGTTAAGACGGTCGACGGCATTCGGGGACAATATTTTTGGGTTGTAGATAAAGCTTTTCAGGAATCCGATAAGCAATGGCTGGTGGTTATTTCTAGATCTTATTATTTAGCTTCCGCTTTTGAGTTTATCGTTATGTTCATTTTTTAATTAAGAACATGATAAATTCATATAATGAACTTACATTTGGTATCAGAGCTTCAGTTTATACCTTTGTCTTGCTTGTTTTGTCTTCATTTGATTATACCATTAATTTACAGAATCGTTGAGAATAGATTTATTCTGTATAAATTGACTATATCATGCTTTTCCTCGTACAACGCTTAATTGTTGTTTCTTCTATCTTCTTGTTTTACTTTTGTATCTCGATTGTTTCTTCTGGGTTGGGATATAGTCCGTATAAAGGAGGTGGGAATGAAACTTCTGGAAAAGTATAAAGGATTTATATATTTTCAATGATACTGTATTTTTCTGGACTGTGTTAGCTTATTTGCGGAGAAGATGATGGATTTTTTTTTGAGCTGTATATGCACAACTCATTATCTTGTCTTATTTGTGTGTCCAATTCGGCAAAGCTTTTACCTCCCTTAATTTCCCTGACATATTGTGAAATTTCTCTGACATATTATGACTACACTTTATTCTTTTCACGTGACATGTCATTAGTTATATTTTGTACTGTTCATATATATTGTTCATATGACATTTGTATATTTTTGTTAAGTCACGTAATTAGTCATGTTTTTGGGTCATATGAATATTAAGTTTCACATAATAAATCTAGAATTATTATTATGTTGGTTTTTTTTTAAAGTTGTCTATATATACCTTAATTTAAAATATATAGATTAATAAAGTAATGTTGAGTGATTCGTAAATTTTATTGGTTAGGGAGTAGCCATAACATCTCTAATTGTTTGAAATTTCGTTTTGGAATCACATGTAGTAATTAATCGTACGTAATATAATAAAATATATCCACAGGAAATTTTGTTATATTTATATGATTAATTAGGATGAATATTAAACTATATTTCTTAATCGACTCACAGGAGTTAAGAAATAAAAATTTAATAGTCTCATCATTGAGTTAATTAAAATTATTATGAGTCTAATTTGAGTAGGACTTTAGCCCACAGGCAAGTTTTATGTCACTAGATTCATATTAGCATGATTTTACATTGGTAAAGCATGATTATAGTTATGTCTCAAATTATTAATAAGCATGTTATTTATTTATTTGCAGTTATTTTGTCTGGTAGTTCTTCTGATGTCAAATTTGACATTCCTGAATTAAATGGTGAAAATTATAAGGTCTGAAAAGAGAGGGTACTACTGCAGTTAGGATGGATGGATGTTGATTATGCTATAAGGAAAGACGAACCGCCAAGTATAACGGACGCTAGTCAACCTGATGAGGTAGATCTTTATGAAAAGTGGGAGAGATCTAACCGTCTCAACATTATGTTCATAAAGACCAGGTTATGTGCTAGTATTCGTGGTTAAGTCAAAAAGTATGATAAGGTCAAAGACCCAATTAAGGCCATCGATGAGCAGTATGTAACTTCAGACAAATCTCTTGCCAGTACCTTAATTATGCAATTTTCATCCCTAAAGCTCACTCAAACTAAAGGCGTGCGTGAATATATCATGCGCATGAGGGACATTGCGGCTCAACTTAAAGGCTTGGAGGTTACTATGTCCGACTCCTTTCTGGTGCACTTCATTTTATGCACTCTACCTTCACAATATGCCCCTTTTAAGATATCCTACAACACACATAAGGATAAATGGTCTATTAATGAGCTTATGACCATGTGTGTTCAGAAGGAGGGTAGATTGCTACTGGAAGAAGGTAAAAAGGTGAACTTTACCACTTCTAAAAAGAAGGGTGATGATCACAGTAAATACAATGGAAAGGGGAAGGTTCCAGCTCAGTCAGTCATAAAGAAGCTAAGGAATCTTCGTGTTTCTTCTGTAAAAAGAAGGGACACATGAAGAAAGATTGCCCTAAATTCAAAGGCTGGCTGAAAAGAAAAGGTAATTTTCTAGCACATGTATGCTATGAATCTAATATGGTTTTGAATCATAATACATGGTGGATTGACTCAGGCACTACAATCCATGTTTCGAATACCTTGCAGGGTATGACAAACCTAAAGAAACCGGTGGGCAGTGAAGCCTCTATCTATTCAGGAAATCGGATGGGATCACATGTGGAAGCCATCGGGACATGCACTTTAATTCTTAGTAGTGGTTTTAATCTGGTTTTGCAAGAGACATTTTATGTTCCTAAATTTGCTAGGAATTTGATTTCAATTTCCAGACTTGTACGCTTTGGATTTTCTTTTAAATTTTCGGACTCCGGTTTTAATATTTTTAAGAATTCTGAAATAATTGGTTGCGGTATTTTGTCTGAAAATTTATATCGTCTCAGTTTGCAAAATGATACCACTGAAAGTACTATGCATGTCAATACTGGTTTAAAAAGATGTATTATGGATGAGAATTCTTCTATGTTGTGGCACCGAAGATTGGGACACATCTCTATTCAGAGGGTTAAGAGATTGGTGAAAGAAGGGGTACTTAGTACCTTAGACTTCACTGATTTTGAGAATTGTATTAGTTGCATTAAGGGAAAACAAACTAATACTCATAAAACTGGTGCTAAGAGGAGTTCTGAGTTATTAGAAATCATACACACGGATATTTGTTGTCCGGACATGAATGTTAATGATCCAAAATACTTTATCACCTTCATTGATGATTATTCGCGATATATGAATCTCTACTTACTTCGTTCCAAAGACGAATCTTTAGATGCCTTTAAATTGTTTAAGGTTGAGGTAGAGAACCAATGTGATAAGCGCATTAAAATCGTAAGATCAGATCGAGGTAGTGAGTAATATGGTAGATACACCGAGAACGGACAAGCACATGGTCCATTTGCTAAATTTCTTCAAGAGCATGAGATTGTTGCCTAATACACCATGCCTGGTTCTCCAGACCAGAATGGTGTAGCGGAAAGAAGAAATCGGACATTAATTAACATGGTGCGGAGTATGCGAAGTAATGTTAATCTTCCATCATTTTTGTGGGTTGATGCTCTCAAAACGGCAGTGTATATATTAAACCGGGTTCCTACCAAGGCTGTCTCTAAGACACCTTTTGAGTTATTCAAAGGTTGGAAACCGAGTTGGCAACATATACGCATTTGGGGATGTCTGTCTGAAGTGAGAATTTATAACCCACAAGAAAAGAAACTTGATCCTAGGACTATTAGTGGGTATTTCATTGGATATGCCGAGAAGTCTAAGGGTTATAGATTCTATTGTCCATCTCACAGCACTAGAATTGTGGAATCAAGAAATGTTAAATTTCTTGAGAATGACTTGATTAGGGGGAGTAATCAATTTCAGGAAATTATTCCTGAAAAAGATCACAATGAGGTTCCACCATCTGACTCAGATGTTCGGTTGGTCGTCATTCACACTCCTCAAGTCCAACCGAGTGTTAGACGACCAAATAAAGAAATTCCACATACTGCTGAACAAAATGTGGTAGAGACTGAGGAGGTTCGGCCCGAGGGTGAACAAGGTCCACCTGAGGGTGAACAAGATCCATTAATAAGATCTACCCGAGAAAGAAAAACAACTATTTCTGGTGATTTTATGGTGTATTTACAAGAATTGGATTATTGTGTTGAAGCCGATAATGATCCTTTGTCATTTTCACAAGCCGTAAGTTCTACAGATTCAAACTTATGGATGAATGCTATGAAAGATGAGATGAATTCTATGGCATCTAATGGAGTCTGGGATCTCGTCAAGTTGCCTGATGGTGCGAAAACCATTGGATGTAAGTGGGTCTTTAAGACAAAGAAAGACTCGCTAGGCAACATCGAGAGGCATAAGGCAAGACTCGTTGCTAAAGGATTCAATCAAAGGGAAGGAATCGATTACACAGAGACTTTCTCTCCTGTATCGAAGTAAGATTCTCTCCGAGTTGTCATGGCATTAGTAGCTCATTTTGATTTCGAGCTTCATCAGATGGATGTGAAAACGGCATTTCTCAATGAAGATCTATAAGAAGAGGTTTATATGAAACAACCTGAAGGATTCTTCTCTAGTGATGGTGAGCATTTGGTTTGTAAGCTGAATAAGTCTATATACGGTTTGAAACAAGCTTCCCGACAATGGTAAAAGAAGTTCCACAAAGTTATTTCTTCATTCGGTTTTGAAGAAAATATTATGGATCAGTGTATATACCTTAAGGTCAGTGGGAGTAAGATTTGTTTCCTTGTGTTGTATGTGGATGATATTCTGCTAGCAACCAATGATAAGGGGTTTCTATATGAGGTGAAACAATTTCTTTCAAGTAACTTTGATATGAAAGATATGGGTGAGGCATCTTATGTCATTGGCATTAAGATCCATAGAGATAGATCCCGAGGCATTTTAGGCTTCTCTCAGGAGGCCTATATCAACAAAGTACTCGAAAGGTTCAGAATGAAAGATTGTTCACCAAATGTAGCACCCATTGTGAAAGGTGACCGGTTCAGTTTGGACCAATGTCCTGGGAATGACATTGAGAGGGAACAAATGAAAAATATTCCCTATGCTTCAGCAGTTGGTAGCATTATGTATGCTCAGGTCTGTACCAGACCCAACATTGCATATGTTGTTGGAGTATTAGGCAGATATCAGAGTAACCCAGGAATCAATCACTGGACAACTGCAAAGAAAGTGTTGAGATACCTTCAGGGTACTAAGGCTTACATGCTTATGTATAGACGAACTGAGAGTCTTGAAGTGGTAGGGTATTCCGATTTAGACCACGGTGGCTGCATTGATTCACGAAGATCCACCTCAGGATATATGTTTATGCTAGCCGACGGGGCTATTTCTTGGAGGAGTACCAAACAGACAGTGGTAGCCACTTCTTCTACGGAGGCCGAGTTCATTTCTTGTTTTGAGGCTACCTCACATGGTGTATGGCTGAAAGGTTTCATATCCGGTCTTAGAGTTGTTGACTCTATTAGTCGGCCAATACAAATGTATTGCGATAATACAGGTGTTGTCTCTATGGCTAAGAATAATAAAAGTGGCGGTGCAAGTAAGCACATCGACATTAAGTATCGGGCCCTTAGAGAACGTGTTCAAGAGAAGAAACTGACTGTTGACCACATTAGCACTGATCTTATGATTGGCGATCCCTTGACTAAAGTCATGCAAATTAAGAATTTCAAGGGTCATGTAGTAAGTATGGGACTTGGTCCCGAAATGTGATACATTTATTGTGTTGTTTTGAACCTTTCATTCAGTTGGATATTATCTTATTTTAATTTATACACGTACGTATTTTATTACCTTTATTTATTGAGAAATATCATATTGTTTTGACCTAGAGTAAACATATGATTTATTCATTAAGTTGAGAGTGGTGAAAGACTGAGTATATTGTGATACATGGAATGTTAATTCTCGTTTTAAATAAGAGGATTAGTCGCTATGATTCGTATATGCGGTTTCTCGTTTAAATAGACCAAGTGGGAGAATGTTAGAATTTATGATAGACTTAATAACTGATTAAGTGGTTTGATCAGTTTAGAGTTACTGAATTGTGGTCCATTTGGTGATCAACATAAACTCTACTGAATATCTATCTCTTATCTCCTATAATCCTATATTCCATTAACCACTGTACAGAATGTTTATCTTGTTGTAACTTTATCTTTGATGGAAAGATTAGTATAAATACAACGCTATTCAGGGTCACTAGATTCATCTTCTATATTCATTTATACACCATCTAAATCTGAGAGGAAAGAGTTTAGAACCGACAATATAGTTAAGACGGTCGACGACATTCAGGGACAATATTTTTGGGTTGTAGATAAAGCTGTTCAGGAATCCGATAAGCAATGGTTGGAGGTTATTTCTAGATCTTATTATTTAGCTTCCGCTTTTGAGTTTATCGTTATGTTCATTTATTAATTAAGAACATGATAAATTCATATAATGAACTTACAGAGTTATAATTAAAACTATATATAACTTTAATATTGTAAAGGACTCTTCAATTGACAACAAAAGAGATAAGTGATCTCGTTCAATTGTAGTGGGATTCATATTTTTGAGAAAAATTAAGTTTGATATTTTTATTATTAGTAAGAGAAGGGTAAAGTAGAATTAAAATGGTAAAATTCAAATTCTTTTATAGTTGTCTAAATAACTGTTCATAATCGGTGTAAAATAAAGTAAAGAGTTACGTACAAGTTACAATTTACGTCTATCAGAAATTTAAGTCTTGTCATTTTAACTGAAAATTATTTTGATGAAAATTTAACTGAATAAGAGGAAAGATAATTAATGAATTTTACTTAATGTCAAAACTTACATATATATACGGAGTATATTTATACGCTAACTCAAAAGAAAGAAAACAGACTAAAAGATATACTCCTACTATTACTAACGTTCACTATTATTTATTTATTATTATATTAGATAAAGATTACTAGCCTGGGTGACAATTATTATTATTATCATTTATAAAGATTACTATTATTTATTTATTATTGTATATTATGCATGGGTGACAAGTGTCACATCCTTTTCACACATCTCCCCTCTTTTTTTATTACTCAGCCTTTAATGTGCTTCCTTGCTTCGCCCTTCCCAATTCACTAGGTTAAAACCCGTGCAAATTGCACGGTGGCATTAAAAAACGCGTGACGAAGTCATTGATAAAATAAGTAATTGAGAATGACATGTACATGAAACAAATGTAAAACTATAGTAAGAAATAACAAAAGAAAGTTGTGGACATGACATAGGTCCACCCCGACGCGGCCACGCGCGGGTTTGGGTAGGCGAATGAATCTCCATATGAAACTGATCGAATTGAAATTTAGGTCGAAGTGGAGTCGCCACCGAATTTTGTGGTTATTCGGAACCATTCGAGCCCACTCTATTTCGTAGTGGTCCGTATACAAAATACGGCCCATTTTCGATGTCAGAGTTTATTGGGCTCGTCCCTTTGCATTTGATACCAATACCGACATTATCGGATATTGTGTATTGAATGACTCTCGTACGCCAACGGTTTCGGGCATCCGGAAACCGAGGTTCTGAGTAAGGGGTGAGGGTACGTGTTGGGAAGCCCACAAAGGACACCCAACCCCACCCGCACATTAGCGACCTCTACTAATAAGAATTCGAATGACTTTCCAATACGCGCGTTAGTTAAACGGGAAAACGATATGCAAAGATTATTTTCCCTAAACATGTGAATGAAATTGACAAGAGGGTTTCTATGTCAATTTAATGCAACTAATTCTAACGTCGAAGTTAAATTTAGGATGTGAGTTCATTTTAGTACAATAAAATAAACAAAAATAAATTGACAAGAAAATAACAAACTTGTTAGTAACGGTATAACGATAATAACAGTTTGCGAATAATGTAGTATGATGCATTGTTTTGAAAAAGAATAGTAGGTCACGTGATGGATTAACACGTGTTGACCAAGGTCAAGGAAAAAAAATATCGCGATCTAAAAAGAATGTTTTGTCTAAAAAAAATGATGTTCGAAGAATAATAATAAAAAAGAACGAAATTGTTTTCTTCGGAAAATTGATGATTTTATTAAATCGCGTACAAATATTGCGTAATTTGCACTCGAATTAATATTTTGGATATTCGTCGTATTCAATATTCGATTATGAAATCGATATTAAATACTTGGAATAATTTATACTCGATTTTAATTTTGATCGATGCTCGTCATATCCCATATCCGATTATTAAATCGGTATGAAATGCTAGAGCGAAAACTTGAAAAAAATAATATAAGTCGTTTTAAATTAACTAGCACGATATAAATTTTCTCCGCGTTTATTAATGTCGTAATTAATTCAATTGAATTAGAGGACATCTATATAAGCATCAACGAAAATCGTATTAATTAATTTATTTGACTAAATCATTAGATTCGACATCCAATTATGGAATTGGTATCGAATCTAATAGATCGACACCTTAAAAAAAAACTCGCCTTGATTCCCTCCGCATCCCGACATCATAATTAATTCTTGCGAATTGTTTGATGTCGGATCCGCATCAACGGGTTTCGACCCTTATTAAATATAATGCTTGTTTTTGAAAATTAATGTAAATATATGACTCGAACAATGATGAAAACGAAAATAAAAAAATATTGTTTAAGTTAACTTATTTCAATAATCAAATAATCGGGGTATTGGAACAAGCAACCGTCAACGCTGTGTGCAGTACACTTGTATATCGTGTTTCCTTATTCCGATACCCCTCTTATTCGACACAAATCGATAAGTATTTTAGTGTTTTGTATTAGTTATTATCGATATTATAATGCAAGGAATGAAATAAAACAAAAAAAACGCGAAAAAAATGAAGATGACGAGAGGAAGAGAGGAAGGAGAGAAAGGGGTTTTGACACCCTCAACCTACATGTTCTTGTCTCGGAACGGACTCGTAACCGTGGCTTTACACAAGAGTCTTCGAGGTTTTATGGAGGTTAAGTTATGGTGGCTCGGGATTGATTCCTAAAACTAGGTTTAGGGTTTTTGCTAGTGTAGGATTGCTAGGGTTTGATTAGGGTTGCATGTGTAAGATTAGGGTTCTCGAGGTTGTGAAAAAGTTGTTTAATGTATTGCATGGGGGTTGCTTATATAGGCAAGGCTATACATCGCCTAGCTAGGGTTAGGTGCTCCGGGTAGCCCCCGGGCTTGGTTGAGTAGCACGGTCCGTCCGGTCGGGCCCATTCGATCGGGTGGGTCAGTTGTAGTGTGAAGGTCTGTCTTTTTGGATTGTACATTGGATGTTTTGTGGGTTTTGTGTTTGACTTGGACTTTTGATGGTCGTATGGCTGTTTTTGTGTGTCTCGGAAACGACTTTGACCGGGGTTGACCCAATCGCAAAAAGTCAGTTTTACTTCCGGTGTCGGTTTTGGCCCAAATTAGTCTTGTTTGACTCGGAATGATCCACTGGGCCTGTATTTGAGGTTGACTTTGTGAGATTTTTACTCTGCAAGTGTGTTAGCCGGCGATTAATGGATGTGAGCCCGTATCCGAGCGCATAGAAGCACGTTAGCGTCCGATCATCATCAGGTGTTTTTTGGAAACTGCCATAGACACCTGGCAGTCAAAATGCGGGTGTCTACAGAGCCCCAACTCTGACTGAGGCTTGGGCAAGGCGAAAGTCAGAGTAGCCACCAGGCCAATCGAGGATTGAAACCTGGCGGACTTCCGGCCGGGTCGTTTTTAGTCCATTAGACTCGCGTGAAGGGCTCGCCAGCCGTAAGCTAGAAGTCATACCTGAGCTGATGACGATAACTCCGTGGGGCATTTGGACTTGTCGCAGAAGTCCTGGGTGCGCCTGTATGTAGGCCCATCCCGTGAAATGCTGCCGTTGGCTTCCGCTGGGGAGATATCGTGGGTTGCACGTCCCTGTATAAGGCACGTAAAATGCATGCAACACGTAGGTAGTAAAATGACTCGCGCTGGGGAAAATGATTTTTTGAAATTTTGAAAATTTTGAAATTTTGAATTTTGAAATCTTGAAAATTTGAGATTTTTGAATTTTGGAAACTTTGAGATTTTTGACTCCTAACAAGGATTAGGAAAGTTCGGGATGGAGATTTTCGTGCTAGTATCGAGACTAGGCTTGCGGTTTGATTCCAATTAGGATTAGGAAATTTTCCTAAACAGTTTGCAAGGCTAATGCTATATATAGCCTTCTCTTGCTCTTGATTTCTTCATAAATCCCATCACAAATCAACCACTTCTTAAAAGTAAGTCTCTTTATTTCCCTTAAGGCAAAAAGAAAGTCTCTTTATCTTCTTAAGAAGTTTAGCCATGGGAATCGATAGGTTGAGTGTGATGTTGCAGGAGTGGTCCCGTCGCTTTAGGGACACGGATAGGGTGGCTTTGAATCAAACGGGTGTAACTCAGCTGTACCCGTTCCGTCAGATGGTGGTTGATCGTTATTTCCTGGATGAATGCTTGGCTTACTGGGACGACATATATCATTTCTTTGCCTTTCCTCGGGGCGAAGTCTGCCCTTTACCTGAGGAGATTGCAGCTATAGGAGGGTGGAACCCGGTGCTTCGTCCAGCCGTCCCGTACTCGATCTATGACCCGAGGAGGAAGCTTCGAGAATTTCTTGGGCTTTCTCACAATGAGGTATCCCGTATGATGGAGGGTGATAAAATTTCTCTGATCGACTTGGATGAGAAATTTATGAATTCTCTTGATGTTCGGGTTAGACCGGCTTACAGCCGTAGGGCTTTTTCTTTTTGCATGCTTCATGTATACGCTTTCGAGGGTCATATGGATTTGTTATCTTGTATGAGAGACACCCGTCTCCTGTCTGTAGTAGATTTGATGGAGACTGAACACAGCCCGGCTTGGTTGATCACTGGCGAGATTATCCAAGGACTGGATAGCCACAAGAGGGACTCATCAATTCGTCTTACCGGGAGCACCCGATTGCTGCAAGTATGTTACTTTGCAATTTATTTTTTCCGATTTTTAAAATTTTTTCAGATTGGCTGCTGCAGTGGCCACTCGATCGAGTCACGCACTCGATCGAGTGCCCTCGTAAAAAGCCCCCTGTTTGGGTTCAGGGGTACCACTCGACCGAGTGTCCTAGGCACTCGACCGAGTGGCCTTAGGTGGACGCCTATTTCACCTTGGGAACTCATGTTTTTTGTTTCCTTTTTGCAGATTTGGCTTTATGAGAGGCTATCATTGATAGATCCTCCCCTTGATGCGGGCAACTATCGTCATAACCAGGTGATGACGAGGAGGCGGGCCATTGATTTCTCTCGTCAGATTACGCAAAAGTGTTGGGACGAGGTTTTGTCTTTCCATGGTGGTCCGCTAATTCGATAGGTCGTTCCCTAGTGGCCCATCTACCTTTGGAGTGGCTTGGACCCGAGGGACAGAGCCCGCTATCAGGTGATTCTATCTTTCAGGCAGACGGTTCATCTCTACCCAGATCGCATACTAAGGCAGTATGGATGGACCCAGCGCATCCCTGAAGTTGAAGCAGTTGTGAATGACCCTACCCAACTGACTGATGTAATCTGTGATACCTGGATGCAAAGGTGATACACACGGCATACTTGGCCCATTGTCAAATCTCGCCACTCAATCTGGGTTTTAGATTCTTACACGAAGTGGACCAAAACAGTTGATGCTAAAGCCCGAGCTGCGCTGAAGGTTGACAAAACTTTTGACCTGCTGAGAAGGGAGCAAGCTAAAGACAACAGGGGCTTTTTCGATGATGGTGACACCCAGACTACCATGGTCTGTCTCATGTCAGAACAGAAGAAGACCAAGACTCAAGCTGGAGGGTCTAGCGCTAAAGGTGCTTGGGGGAAGGTGGGCCCCCAGACTGACTTGGGAAGGAGACTGGGCCCAAGACTACCCGTGCAGGACCGACTTGGCCCACGGGATAGACTACCCGAGCACGTGCGGGCTCGCATTGGACCGAAGACCGTGATAGAAGACCCGTCGCCGAAGAAACGGGCTCGTGCTAAAGAGGTTCCACTTGTGATTCGGGAACGCTCACCACCACCCAAAAGACCTCAGGCTCCACGCGACCCGAAGGACAAGGGGAAAGGGAAAATGCCCGGATATTAGTCTCCATTATTATTATTTGAATATTACTATTACAATTTTTTATGTGGTGTGATTTTTTGTGTGTGTATGCCAAGTCCGCCGTTTTTTTTTTTTTGTAATCGAGATAAAAGACATATTATTGAACATCGTTCCCGTCTTTCATTTATTGCAGTGGTTGTACCCTTTTGAGGGGTTGCCTACGTATCCACAAATAGCGGAATCAAACCAAACGTAGTTCAAAATTTGATTTGATTGATTTTTTTGCAATTTTCGAAATACATCAAGATTGTTAATTCAAGATGTGTGACAGTAGAATAATTAATTCTAGCTTATTGACTTGTCTATAATTTTTGAAAATTTATAAGAAGACAAATTTTTATAAATTTTTGCAAATGACATTGAGATGGGGGTTTATGGGTAGTAGCGCTTTAGCTGGTCCAAGTTGGTTGGGTTGACAAATTCATTCCCGTCCAAGTCTGTCAGCATTACCGCTTCTCCTGATAGGACTTTCTTGACTAAGTATGGCCCAGCCTAGTTGAGTTTGAACTTACCCCTTGGGTCAACCGGTAGTAAGGCACGAACCGACTTTAGGACCAAATCCCCTTCTTTGATGTTTCGGGGTCTAACCCTTTTGTTGCAAACCCGTTGGATCCTCTTTTGATATATTTGGATATTGTTGAGGGCCCGTGATCGCCGTTCGTCTAAAAGGACCAGCGAATCGTATAGGGCTTGGACCCAATCTGCTTCAGGTACTTGGCTTTCAAGTAAAATCCTGAGGGATGGCACTTCTAGCTCGACTGGTTGGACCGCTTTCGTTCCGTATGTCAAGTAATACGGGGTTGCCCCGGTCGCGGTGCGGATTGAGGTTCGATATCCCCATAGGGCAAAAGGTATTTTGTCGGGCCAGTCCCGGTAATTCTCAGCCATCTTTTTAAGTATGGTGACAATTGTTTTATTGGCCGCTTCTACCGCTCCATTTGTTTGAGGTCGGTAAGGCGAAGATGTATGTCATTGAATTTTATATTTTGCCAGCAATGTGGCAGTTTCGGCTTGAAAGTGGGTCCCGTGATCGCTGATGAACTCGTGAGGGATCCCATACCGGCATATTATTTTATTTTGGATAAATTTGGCCACGTGCTTGGCGTTCAAGACACGGTATGACTCGGCTTCGACCCATTTGGTGAAGTAGTCGATGGCCACTAGAATGAAACAATGACCTCCCGTCCCGGAAGGATGCACCTTTCCAATTATGTTAATACCCCATGTCGAAAATAGCCATGGTGATGTCATGGTATATAATAGGGAAGATGGCATAAGCTGTACATTGGCGAAGATCTGACAGTTATGGCAGTGTTTGACATACAACTGACAGTCTGTTTCCATGGTGTTCCAATAGTACCCAAGCTTCATGATTTTGCGGGCTAGCATATGGGCGTTAATATGCGGGCCGTTTTCACCATCATGGACCACGGCCATGACCTTTTCGGCCTGTATTTTGTCGATGCATAGGAGTAGAGCCCCTTGTGCCGTCTTTTTGTACAATTGCCCGTCATCAGTTCGAACAAATTGGGTTGCTAATCTTCGTAGGGCCTTTTTGGCCCGGTTTTCACCTTCCGGGGGGTACTCTCGCGTTGTCAGGTAGGTTAGGACAGCTTGATACCAAGGTTCCGGGTCAGTTATCTCGATATCCTGAATGGCGTGGATGTAGGCTGGCTCGGACCGTCTTTCGACACAGATTGGCATGCTGGTCAGGTGATCCGGGATGTTCAGTAAAGATGCTAATTTGGAAAGTGCATCTGGGAACTGATTCTCTTCCCGGGCAGATAAATGTATTCTACCTTTTGGAATTGTTTCTCTAGAACCCTTACCCGTGCTTGGTAAGCCACGAGATTGGCGTTCCGAGTTTTCCATTTTTGGAGTGCTTGATTGATGACCAATGATGAATCACCGTGGACCCGGAGGTTTGTTACCCCTAAATCAGCGGCGGCTTGCAACCCGTGAATGCATGCTTCGTATTCGGCTGCGTTGTTGGTCACGTCGAAGTCCAACTTGATGGATAAAGGAGTGTGTTCCCCTCGGGGTGAAATTAACAGGATTCCGACCCCAAATCCTCGGAAGTTGGATGCCCCATCGAAATATAAATCCCACACCTCCGTATCGGTATGGAATATGTCTTCATCAGGAAAGGCCCATGTATCAGTGTGGCCTTCTTCGAATATTGGGCTATCAGCGAGGAACTCGGCAACTACCCGGCCTTTGATGGCTTTTAATGGTACAAATTTGAGGTCGAACTCGAATAACATTAAAGTCCATCTTGACATCCTGCCGTTGAGGATGGGCTTCTCGAATAAGTACTTGATAGGACCCATTTTGGATAACACATGTACCTCGTGACTGAGCATGTAATGTCGGAGCTTTTTAGTGGCCCAAACCAATGCTAGGCACGTCTTTTCGAGCATTGTATATTTGCACTCATATTCGAGGAACTTTTTACTGATGTAGTAAATAGCCCGTTCTTCTGAATCGACTGTCTGGGCTAGCATAGCCCCCATGGCCGTCTCTGTCGTCGTTAGGTATAACGACAAAGGCAGACCGTGTTGAGGTTGCATTAGTACAGGCGGAGCAGACAGAATCTCCTTGATTTTGTCAAAAGCCGCCTGACATTTGTCGTCCCATAGCACCCGTTCTCCGATTTTTAGCTTTTTGAAAATGGGTTCGCATACCATGGTTAGTTTCGAAATGAACCGGCTGATGTATTGGACTTTCCCGAGAAACCCTCTTATTTCCTTTTCGGTCTTGGGGGGTTGCATCTTGGTGAAGGCTTTGATTTTAGCTGGGTCGACCTCGATGCCGCGTTGGCTAACGATATGGCCCAGTAATTTGCCCAACGTTACCCTAAAACTGCATTTTTGTGGGTTCAGTCTCATGTTGTATTTACGTAGCCGGGTGAAGAACTTTATTAGGGCTGAAATGTGTCCGCTTCGGTCCTTGGCTTTGACGATCATGTCGTCCACATAGACCTCCACTTCCTTATGCATCATGTCGTGGACCAAAGTAGTGGCGGTCCGTTGATAAGTGGCCCCGGCGTTGATAAGTGGCCCAAATGGCATGACGGTGTAACAGTAAGTACCCCAAGGTGTAATGAAGGTGGTCTTACCCATATCCTCTTCTGCCATTTTAATCTGATTGTACCCGGCATACCCGTCCATGAACGATAAAAGGGCATGATCGGCCGTGTTATCCACCAGTATGTCGATGTGTGGTAACGAAAAATCGTCTTTTGGGCTTGCCTTTTTAAGATCCCAGAATTCCACGCAAACCCGCACCTTGCCGTCCTTCTTGGGTACCGGCACGATGTTTGCAACCCAGTCTCGATATTCAGACACTTGTATAAAGCCTGCTTTGAATTGTTTATCGACCTCTTCCTTGACTTTAAGACACCACTCGGGCTTCATTCTTCTGAGTTTTTGCTTTACCGGCTTGCACCCATCTTTGATTGGTATTCGGTGTTCGGCTATCTCCCGGTCTATACCCGGCATGTCCTTGTAGGACCATGCAAAGACATCTTTGAATTCCTGGAGGAGGTCTGCGAATTGTTTTCTCTCCTCTGGATCTAAAGATAGACCCAACTTAAGCATCTGGGGCTCTAAAGTGGTTCCCACATTGATGGACTCGGTTTCATCGATTACCGGATCTCGGGATTCCCTTTGCTCGAGCTGCTCGACCAGATGTTGAGGTAGGGGTACCTGTTCGTCGGGCTTCTCAATGTCATTGCATATAAAATTTTTGAAATTGAAAATTTTTTGGAAATAAGACAAGTCGTAAGCAGAACGGTGTTCGTTATTATTATTGATGGTAAATTTTGAAAATAGCTCGAATAGAGCTGCCATCTGATCATTGGTCAGCGGCGGGATAGGGAGAGGTCTTGGGACAGGCCCCGAGACCTCAGTGGATACGGGAAGAGGGGTTACAGACTCGACTTTAGCACCAGACCCTCTAGACTCGGACTCCGACTCCGACTCTGACTCTGACTCTGACTCGGTATCCGACATGTCTCCCTCGCCGGTGGTCAGCTTGTAGACCCGTCCTTGACCGTCGGTCCATTTTATGGTCTTCCTCCAAGCCCTCGTCTCGGTATTGGTACCGATCTCGGTGATTAGCTTGGTTGGGTCAAACCGATCGCTGCGAAGGATCATGTTGACCAAGTCGTCCTTCGGAGCGGGGACGGCCTTGTCTTCTCCGAATAAGAGCCCCAATACGGGCTCGGAGTTGTTTTCGCCTTCCTTCGATTCGGCCTGGACGATGGTGAATATATCATCAGGGATGAAATTGCATTCCCGAGCCTTTTTGGTCTCGGGATATGTGACGGTGGGTCGGTAGAGGCCAACTTGGTTAGCTCCGAAGACTGGAGTGACAAAGTAATCCGTTAACTTCGGGCTATAAGGGATTATGTAAGTATCCTTGAAAATGTCGATGGCCTTGTGAATACCGGCCTGAACCACGTTTTCCGGGGTTATAGCATACCCCAATCCGAAATGTGATTCGCCATCATTTAGGACCTCGATAATCTTTTCAGCTGGAAGATATGGCCTTGAGGTTATTCCGGGTAGGTAACCCAGATTTTGTAGCATCGTGTCGATGCTAGTTGTGAAGTAGGGCCTAAAGAGATATTCTTCTTCGATCATGCCCACGAAATCAAATCCTCGTGGGTCGGCCCGGCCCGTAGCGTCGCAGCTTGCTACGGTAATTGGGGTCGCCTCCAGCGTGATGATACCGTCTTTAAGGGGCATCTTGACTTTTCGATGGAGGGTAGATGACACGGCCATGACTGCGTGGATCCAAGGCCTTCCTAGTAAGAGATTGAATGATGAGGTGACATCTATCACCTGAAATTCCAACTCCTTTTCGATTGGGCCTGTTATGATCTTCAATTTCACGGCCCCGGCGACAGGTTTTGGGCTTCCATCGAAAGCCTGGATAGTCTGCGCCGTCGGAAGGTAATCGGCATCGGTGATGCCGAGTGCTTTTGCGGTCCTTAGAGGAAGGACATTCACGGCTGATCCATCGTCGATAAGGGTCATCGGGAGATATTTACCTTTGCAGATGACCGTGATGTATAGGGCCAGATTGTGATTGGGCCCAAATGGTGG
The DNA here is from genome assembly GCA_958450325.1 of Agrostemma githago. Classification (NCBI taxonomy): domain Eukaryota; kingdom Viridiplantae; phylum Streptophyta; class Magnoliopsida; order Caryophyllales; family Caryophyllaceae; genus Agrostemma; species Agrostemma githago. The sequence continues at coordinate 63,376,075 of OY288246.1, forward strand.
CAGATCAGCTTCAGAGAAGCTTATGAGTGGGCCTTCTTCCTTTGACATGCCCTTCAGAAAAGGCATAATAGTGGCTACCATTTCAGAAGGGGTAGCTTGTGAATCGACCTTGATTTCATCGAGAGCCTTAGTCAGTGCTTCTCGATGAGCTTGCGAGCTAACCAATAGTTGCCATATGGGTAGATCAGCTCGGACCCTCTTCATTTGTTGGACCAGAGTTGTGTCAGCGCTCGGTTCTTCAAGGGTGGGTTCCGTCCTGGCAGGTTAAGTGACGGATATAGGAGTAGAGTGCCCGGCTGCGGCGAGGTGGTTGGTGGCTAAGGCTTTGGATTTAGCCTTTCGGACCTCTTCAAGGGTGATGGGGACAGCTTCCCCTTTGGTTAAATACACGTCGTCCTCGTCATCGAACCATATCCCATTGATTTGTGGGATAAGAGGAGAAATGAGGTGAGAATAGTCGACTACTTCCCCTGTGAATATAGCATGGGCGTTGAACGGGTTTTCTTTGTTGCTCGGCTTGTCTCCAGGCAACGGGATTTTCCCGCTCTCGATAAGATCTTGGATTAGGTGTTTTAACCTCCAACACTTTTCAGTATCATGCCCGTTACCCCGGTGATACTTACAATAGGCATGGGCATTGTAAGTTTTGGGCCTCTTTTCTACTGGAGGTTCTGCAGTTGAGCCTATCGGCTGGATCAGGCTCTTTGATGATAGCTTTTGTAAGGCGTAAGTATAGGTAGTCCCTATATCTGTGAATACCCGATTTGGTGTATTCTACTTAGATGAGGTGTCGAGCAGGTTTACCTCGTCGAAGATGCTGCGAGTTGCAACTGCATGTGTGGGCTTGATCGTAGATGAACTTGCCCCTTGATAGCCTTTGGTAGAGGCCTTAGTCAGGCTCTCTAGTCTCAAGTCATCCTCGATTCTCGTGCCCATTTCAGTAAGGACAGCGAAGTTTGGGATGATAGCATACCGGAGATGGACCCGGTAGGATGGGAGTAGATTTTTGACGAAGGCTTCCACTAGGGCCTTCTCGCCGGGCTTGTCGACCAGCTTCACACTCTCGACCCTCCATCTTTGCAAGTATTTTGTGAACCCTTCTTTGGGCTCTTGAGCCATGACCTCCAGAGTACGCATTGTAGTCTGGATTTCAGTGTTATCGGCGTAGTTCCGAGCAAATTCGGTCGCCACATCATCACAAGTCTTGTATTTCTTGGGATCGAGCCTATAGAACCAGGCCCTGGGATGCTTCTCTAAAGAGGAAGGGAATAGGTGTCTGAACATGGCGGACTTTACCCCTTTGACCGCCATGAAGTCTTTGAAAGCCCGGATATGATGGACCGGGTCCTCGGTACCCTCAAACATAGGAATTCCCGTCAAGTTGAGGTTGGCAGGTAGCTCGTTATTCAAAGGTGAATAAATGCGAGCATTTTCGGAGTGGATTGAGTTGCTTGTCGATAAGTGAACTTGCTCCTCGAGCCTGCGAACAACACTGACCAATTCGGGTATGGGCCCAGTGGGCTCAGCTCCTGCAACAGGGACCGTCTTCTCCACAGTGCTCAGGCGAGTGTCCAAAATTGCTTGGTTAGCAAGGATGGAGGTCAGTTGAGTCTCGATCTTGGTTAAGGCATCTTTCAACTCTTCCATTTTGCGTTGATGTCGGGTTGCGGGTGGCCTGTCTGTAAGAACACCGCGTAATTTGAAACTGGCCCGAATCCCGGAATAGCAAGCACATCCCGAACAAGACTAAAAGAGGAAATGACTCGAAGAAAGACACCTAGACGGGTGACTTGTGGAGTGTGGGCCTTCCTTAGGATTCAGCGGGTGGGCCTAGTCCTGTTCGAAAGATGGTTCACGTGAGACATCCCCAGACTTTTGACTCGATTGTGTTGACGGGCCTTCCTTCGTAAGAGTATGTCCTACTTAGGTGGGCCCTGCCTTAGTCTAATAAGGCGGACTGGGATAGGGAAAAAGCTCGTGATGTAAGATCGACAGAGCTTCGACGCTAGAGAAACTTGACAACTTAAGACATGACCCGACACTGCTAAATATGGGAAGTCCTAAGAGGAGGGAAGTTTTGAAAATTGATTGTTTTTTGAAAAAGTCAGAGAAAACTCGATTGAGGGCCCAATTTTCGAGAAAAAACGAAAGAGCATTGGGCCGTGGGTTTTGAAAGTAATTTTGAGTTTTGAATTGGGCAGCATACCGTCTAGAAAATAGGCCGTTTTGAGTAAAATCATAAGTCCTAAATTCAGCATGTCCCGGGTTTTGAAATCGAATGTCTTGAAAAAGTCGCAATTTTTGAAAAGTTGACATTTTTGAAAACGACTCGGAAACCAAGTAGCACGTAGTCACACAAGCATTATAACGACGTCATGTATGCTCTACACTAAGTCTCGGTCGGTCTAAGAGGGTCTATACCAGTGTACATAGTCTAGACGTTGATCGGGACGGACTCTCTAAGTCGAATTGAGCTTAGAACATGTCGCGAAACCCACTCGAATCGACTATGGACACCTTTTGACATATCCATATTGGAGTACATCAATGGTATAGTGGGACGTCGGTCACCAGTACCGGCCCGGGAGAATATAGGTTATGCATGAACCGTAAAACTAAAACGCGTATTGTACTAGTCAAACAATTTCTATTCGAGTCTCACCCTGAGGATGCCGATGGTAAGTCACGCATCAGTTGATCCCCAGTGGAGTCGCCAAATTGTGGACATGACATAGGTCCACCCCGACGCGGCCACACGCGGGTTTGGGTAGGCGAATGAATCTCCATATGAAACGGATCGAATTGAAATTTAGGTCGAAGTGGAGTCGCCACCGAATTTTGTGGTTATTCGGAACCATTCGAGCCCACTCTATTATCGGATATTGTGTATTGAATGACTCTCGTGCGCCAACGGTTTCGAGCATCCGGAAACCGAGGTTTTGAGTAAGGGGTGAGGGTACGTGTTGGGAAGCCCACAAAGGACACCCAACCCCGCCCGCACATTAGCGGCCTCTACTAAGAATTCGAATGACTTTCCAATACGCGCGTTAGTTAAACGGGAAAACGATATGCAAAGATTATTTTCCCTAAACATGTGAATGAAATTGAAAAGAGGGTTTCTATGTCAATTTAATGCAACTAATTCTAACGTCGAAGTTAAATTTAGCATGTGAGTTCATTTTAGTACAATAAAATAAACAAAAATAAATTGACAAGAAAATAACAAACTTGTTAGTAACGGTAAAACGATAATAACAGTTTGCGAATAATGTAGTATGATGCATGGTTTTGAAAAGAATAGTAGGTCACGTGATGGATTAAAACGTGTTGACCGAGGTCAAGGAAAAAAATATATCGAGATCTAAAAAGAATGTTTTGTCTAAAAAAAATGATGTTCGAAGAATAATAATAAAAAAGAGCGAAATTGTTTTCTTCGGAAAATTGATGATTTTATTAAATCGCGTACAAATATTGCGTAATTTGCACTCGACTTAATATTTTCGATATTCGTCGTATTCAATATTCGATTATGAAATCGATATTAAATACTTGGAATAATTTATACTCGATTTTAATTTTGATCGATGCTCGTCATATCCCATATCCGATTATTGAATCGGTATGAAATGGTAGAGCGAAAACTTGAAGAAAATAATATAAGTCGTTTTAAATTAACTAGCACGATATAAATTTTCTCCGCGTTTATTAATGTCGTAATTAATTCAATTGAATTAGAGGATATCTATATAAGCATCAACGAAAATCGTATTAATTAATTTATTTGACTAAATCATTAGATTCGACATCCAATTATGGAATTGGTATCGAATCTAATAGATCGACACCTTAAAAAAAACTTGCCTTGATTCCCTCCGCATCCCGACATCATAATTAATTCTTGCGAATTGTTTGATGTCGGATCCGCATCAACGGGTTTCGACCCTTATTAAATATAATGCTTGTTTTTGAAAATTAATGTAAATATATGACTCGAACAATGATGAAAACGAAAATAAAAAAAAATATTGTTTAAGTTAACTTATCTCAATAATCAAATAATCGGGGTATTAGAACAAGCGACCGTCAACGTTGTGTGCAGTACACTTGTATATTCGTGTTTCCTTATTCCGATACCCCTCTTATTCGACACAAATCGATAAGTATTTTAGTGTTTTGTATTAGTTATTATCGATATTATAATGCAAGGAATGAAATAAAACAGAAAAAAACGCGAAAAAAATGAAGATGACGAGGGGAAGAGAGGAAGGAGAGAAAGGGGTTTTGACACCCTCAACCTACATGTTCTTGTCTCGGAACGGACTCGTAACCGTGGCTTTACACAAGAGTCTTCAAGGTTTTATGGAGATTAAGTTATGGTGGCTCGGGATTGATTCCTAAAACTAGGTTTAGGGTTTTTGCTAGTGTAGGATTGCTAGGGTTTGATTAGAGTTGCATGTGTAAGATTAGGGTTCTCGAGGTTGTGAAAAAGTTGTTTAATGTATTGCATGGGGGTTGCTTATATAGGCAAGGCTATACATCCCCTAGCTAGGGTTAGGTGCTCCGGGTAGCCCCCGGGCTTGGTTGAGTAGCACGGTTCGTCCGGTCGGGCCCATTCGATCGGGTGGGTCAGTTGTAGTGTGAAGGTCTGTCTTTTTGGATTGTACATTGGATGTTTTGTGGGTTTTGTGTTTGACTTGGACTTTTGATGGTTGTATGGCTGTTTTTGTGTGTCTCGGAAACGACTTTGACCGGGGTTGACCCAATCGCCAAAAGTCGGTTTTACTTCCGGTGTCGGTTTTGGCCCAAATTAGTCTTGTTTGACTCGAAATGATCCACTGGGCCTGGATTTAAGGTTGACTTTGTGAGATTTGTACTCTGCAAGTGTGTTAGTCGGCGATTAATGGATTTGAGCCCGTATCCGAGCGCATAGAAGCACGTTAGCGTCTGATCATCATCGGGTGTTTTTTGGAAACTGCCATAGACACCTGGCAGTCAAAATGCGGGTGTCTACAAAAGTATTTACGCAAATCTACAAATATGAAATTACAAATATTGAAAAACTTCTTAATACATCACATTAGTGGAATTGTCGGAAGTGCGCTTATTGCTATCAAAAATAGGAATTTCCAATTCACTTTTGTTGGTAAACCTTGATAAAGCAATGTATAATTGACAATAGGTGAACACGGGCTTGGAGAGATAAGACCAACGTGAGACAACAATGGACTTGACTTTTGTTATTCGTCATGGCGAAGCATAAAGAAATGGGGAACTGTCGCTGAGTAAATCGAACAGGAAATTTGCTTGAGTCAGGTGAGTAAAGGGGAAAACATGGGATATAGACTTTATCACCTGTATGGCTAGCTACCCGTAAGCACCGTACATCGAATGACTCGTTTCCTTAGGTTAGTCACAATTAAGCACGTACCATTACACGACCCACGAAATTAATTAATGTTTAGAATAAGCATGATCGTAGCACCCACTTTCAAGCGTAACTCATGGTTAAGAACCCCGAAACACTTAATTGTTCAGGAATTCAGTGGAGTGCATATTAGGCTAGCATTGAACTATCTCGTCCATACATACCTCGTCGGGGCTTAGATATATCTCTTCCACAAGAAAGAAGAGATAATACATAGTCGTTAATCAATTTCAACGAATTCGTGGGTAGGAGCCAAAATTGTTGGTCGGGATATGTGTTGCGGACACAATTTATGCAATAGGATCCTTAACATTAAGGATAAGAACTTCACTCGAAAATTTCACATCAACCTCGCCGTAGTTGCGCCCACCTTCTACACAATCACCAACTCTAGGGATCCAAATTGAGAAGTCTCGCATCTCCTGTGCGCGGTTGTTTATTCAAAAATTGTATAAGTTCTTCTGTAAGACAATTATTATGAGACCATTTCATATGAGACTTTCTCTAAAAATTGTGCTACTCTACAAATAAAAAAAGGGTTATTTCATGGAAATAGTTGGCTATGTGTGTGCTTCTTAAAATAATTCAACCTCTACGTAATCTCATTTTAAAGGGTCATTAATCTCACTTTGATATGTATGAAATCATGACTTGCTATTACCGGTTATAGTGACTTGTTGTAACTTTCTAGGATTTTATTAGGTCCGTTACAGTCATCGTGAAAGTCAAAATTACAATAAAAACATTTTTTTTCATTACTTCTATAAGACTAATTGAAAAAGAAATGCAAGATGAAATTTCGGAATTTTTTATTTTTTTTATCAATGGCCGAAAAAGAACACGAAATGTGAATCAGAAGAAGAAGAAGAGTAGAGGAAGAGTTGAATAAGGGAGGTTCAACAGGTAGCCGGTCACCCATAGCAAAGTGAGATTAATGAAGGTGTAGTTCGTATTAAAATGAGATTACGTATAGTTTGGATTAATTTAAGAAGCATGCATGATTGAGATTATTCCCATGAAATAACCCTAAAAAATATCTACATATACGAACTTTTCTCACGAATTTTGAGAAAATATGAAATGGATTTTTTGTATTTGAACTTAAAATTCATTTTCAAACATTTTTAAAAAATAGTTACGGCTTAATTGTTGATATTTCAAATGACTTATAAATTAAGTTAGTCCAACGATATTTTTTCCAATTATTTTTTGGTGGTTATCTACCTTCGTAAAAGATTTGCCAAGTAAGTTATTAATAGCTACTATACCAAATAATGTGAAAATATATGAAGTGAATCTTATCTCATTCATATATAGTCACTTCATATATAGTCGTCGTGTTTATAATAATTTATTAATTCATTTTATCTCCCGACCATCGCAAAATTTTAAAATTTGTTCAGAAACACACTTACGTATATAAAAAAGTTAACTCATTTAAACATAGTATGAAAATTTATCTTTGTTTTTAGTTCGCACGTTAAGGTTTTTATAAGAAAAAATTACCTGAAAAAATACTTATTTCTCTAAGCATGTTAATTATGAGTTTAAGCATCAATTTCTCATGATATACTATTGCAAATTCTCCCTTAATTAATCTCTTAACATGTGACCCTTGAACACATTTTTGAAAAATCCTACTCTCCCACAATTAGATTTTCCCACTTATTATTTTATTCCCTCACATTTGAGAAAATCATTGTGGGGGGAGCAGTAAAGTTTATCTAAATAATTAGTTATTGTGATTATAGTGTACACAAATATTGTAAAAATTCGATCAAGAACTTCAAATAGATAAAATTTAAATTTACTCCATGTTCATCTGTCTCGATCATTAATTTACCTTTAATTAAGACACTCCTCCCAAATAATGTAAAAGGTAAACAAATAGCCGGCACCGAAAGAGTATAATATTATACAAAAGGTAACATTAAAAATATTGCATAATTTCTTTGCTAACTACAATAGGTATTAATTATTATTTTCTTATTGCAAAAAAAGCCTTACAGTGTTTATTTGTGAAAATTGCGAAAGAAAAAGATCAACGACTCAAAAAGTGGCCAAACCGTGCTCGAATGTTATTTTAGACTGAATGAGAAATTTTTATGCGAGCTCTATAGCTATCAATTAACATCACAAACTGACCCGCGCTTGATTAAGTTTGTCACCATTAAGTTTGTTTCTATGAAGCAACACTGACCACATCAACAATCAATCCTCAATTGCTCTTTACTCTAGACGAATTATTCCAGACCATCAACATTAATTGGATAAAACCGTCTTATTGTCCTTCCTTAGTAAACTTTTTCATTTTCATTTTAAAACTTTTTAATTAACAGTGTAGTTTTTTGTTTTGGTTTTTTAAACCGTCTTCATTAAACGATGTTTTTAATATACCGAGTTCATCAAATCGGTTTTGCGTAAAAAAATTAATTAAAATATCAACGATAATTTTCAACAATATCTAGTAAGATTAAAAAAAATTATTACATACCCATACGGGTTTCCGCAGGTCTTACTGTAACTGGTTTGTCTGAAAAAATACGTACCCATATTTTCCCCCGGTGGTGTGCATTTCGTGTCATTGCTCGCTGACCCGCTTCAATTTTTCTAGATGTTATCCAAGAGGGTTCAAGTGTCTGAAGAGCATGTCTCCCTAAACAAATATTATTTTCTCCATAAGATATTCCCTTCCGTCTTCCTCGATGTTGTTTGCGGATTCTGATTCTTTTTGGGTTATAGTGGAGGATTATTTTAGTAATTTCATCTCTACTACAGACTGGACGTGAGATTTAATTTTCATCTGGCTCCTCGCGAATGAAAAATTAATACTTAATTAAAAATAGATAAAATTAAGATATAATCTAGGATATTAGTGTAATTATTGTATTAGTAATTTATATTATTCGGTAGGAAACATAAAAATCAAATTTCACAAAGATACTCAACTCATGATCAACTATTAAAATTTCTAATGATTACGGTACTGTTTCATACTACATAAATGCAAATTGTGCGGTTGTTCCTTCAAAAGTTGCACAAATTTTCAGGTGAAACAATCTCACAATATAATTATTGTGACCTGTTCTAGAAATTGTGATAATCTACAAAACTGTGCTATAAAAAATTGTCTACAGAGTATTAATTTTTCTCACAAATTTTGGAGGAAATATAATATTTGAAAAAAATGTCTGAACTTTAAAAAAAATTAACACCCTTATATACAAACATTATATAAAAATAGTAATGACTAACGATTGATATTTTAAATGATTTATAAAGTTGGTCCAATGATATTTTTCTCAATTATTTTTTGATGGGCATCTACCTTCACAAAAGATCTATATATTCAAATTAATAGATTAATAGAGGTTTAAACTCGTAGACTCCTAATGATATTGCGTGACTCGATCCAACTCAAAATGTCATATATAAAAAATGACATGACTCGCCCAGAACTAATAACCTATCCCAATTTCGATCCCATCGACCGTAACAATTAACAAAAAAATCATCAAATACCTATTAGTAGACACAATCAACCATAACATGATCTACCGTATACATGTCGTCACTTGTTCAAATACACGAATAAGATAAAATGAAACATAAAAGCATGCAATACCTGACAACATGACAGAGTGACCTTAGAGCATGTACATTGTAGAGGAGGTCACCTCCTCTTATTTTTTCTCTCTCCTTCTATTTTTGTGACACCTCATCCTCTCTTTCATCCACCTCATTTTCCACTATCTCCATCCTCCTCTTCATTTCTTTTATTTTTTCTCCACATTGTAGAGGATCCTCTTCATCTTATTTTATTTATAATTTAATACTATGAATCACATATTATTATAATAATTAACAAAATAATAAATTTAATTCATAAAAAGACTACTTAATAAAATTCATAATTAAAAACATATAAATTTCATAATTTTTTTTTTTGAAGAGATATAAATTTCATAATTAATAACACAAGATACATGAGAAAAAAATACATGAAACTTATAAAATTAAAATGTGATACATATTTTTTAATTTATGTTCGAACCTTGAAACATGGTCCACATATGCTCGACCAAATCGTTCTTCAAGGACATGTGTATTTTTTTGTCATGTAACTCTTCCCTTCTAGCCATAAAAGTGTGTAAATTTCTCTCTTCATACATTCCCGGAGTAACAACAAATGAGTCAGGAACATTGGTAGATGATTCACCTTCATTCTCAAATTGCTCTTGAACAAATTCTTGTGGATCTGTATAGTTTAGATAATTATCTCGTTCATCTTCTACGATCATATTGTGCATGATAATACATGCCATCATAATTTTCCATAATATATCGACATTCCAAGCTAAAGCTGGTTGTCTTATGATAGCCCATCGAGCTTGTAAAACTCCGAAGGCTCGCTCAACATCTTTTCTAGCACTTTCTTGAAGTTTTGTGAATAACTTTTGTTTAGGGGTTTGGGGAGCGGTTATGGCATCAATGAATGATGCCCATTTTGGATAGATTTCGTCTGTTAAATAATATCCGGTATGGTAGGTATTTCCATTCACCGTGTACCTAACTTTGGGAGCTTTACCATTTAAAACATCGTCGAACACAGGGGATCGTTGGAGTACATTTATATCATTATTTGACCCGGGCGTCCCGAAAAATGCGTGCCAGATCCATAGGTCTCTAGACGCAACAGCCTCTAATATTATTGTGGCAGTTCGTGATCTTCCTTGATACATCCCCTTCCATCCAAGAGGACAATTTTTCCACTCCCAATGCATGCAATCAATACTGCCCATTAAGCCAGGAAAACCGCGACGTTCTCCTTCACACAGAAGACGTTGAACGTCTTCGGGTGTTGGCCTTCTTAAGTACTCGTCCGAAAATTGAGAAATAATTCCTTCAACAAAATGTGAAAGACACTCTCGTGCTGTAGTAGCACCCAATTTAAGATACTCGTCGACTTGATCAGCCGAGCAACCATAAGCTAACATTCTTATTGTCGCGGTGCATTTTTGCTGAGTTGAAGCACCTAGTCACCCTAGTGCATCCGGCCTCGGTTGGAAGTAATCGTCATTTGCACTTAAGACATTGAAAATTCGCAGAAAAAGATTTTGTCGCATGCGAAACCTCCGTCGGAACATATTTTCATTATAAAGTGGTTGACTACTAAAGTAATCCATCATCAATTGATCATTTGCTGCTTCGCGATCCCTTGGTATAAAAACCCTACATTTCTTATGTGAACTCTCACTCGTTTTTTGAACATTTGCTGCAATATGAGATAGAATTCCTTCTTCCATCACTTGCATACTCCGATTTTCCTCAAGATAATCCAATAACATATAGTCGTAAATGTCGTCACTTGAATTAGAAGAATTTGAATCATAGTTAACATTCATGTTGTGTTCAAACAAGTAATCACAAATAAAAGGGAATGATAAAGTAGAGAAAAAGAAATGGAATGAGAAATATAGAAAAATAATAAAAATGTCAAAGTAGAGAAGTAGAATATAGTAGGAGTGTGTATAGTCAAAAATAGACATTTCAATTTATATAGTAGCATATTGTTGTCCATATTTAATGTAGTTGGTTGGGTTGTAGTAGTATTCAACACAATAAATGGAATTTGCAATTTGGACGTGAAAGTTGCAATTGTTAACAAAATTCAAACAATTAATGTCAATGTCCAACTTGCACATTGAATGAATGTTGTTGAATGTAGAGTATTAATATCAACATTGAATGAATGTAGAGTATTAATTTGAATGAATGAATATCCAACAAAGTAACAAAATTCAAGAGCATTTAAGAAATGTTAACAAAATTAATGTGAATGTCAATGTTTTTTGTAAACAACTGAATTTCATTTCACCAAATTAATGAATACAATAAATACTCTTATTTTAATTATCTCATTCAAATTAATACTCTACTACCAACAATTTCAATGTTGCATGCATGTTGTCCAATTGTGCAAGTTGATAGCAAAATTTAATTGAATGTCATTACTTTTACAAATATAAGTGAATTCCATTGTTGCAAATTAATGAAAATAATCAATGTTTGTATTTAATTATCTCATACAAATTAGTACTCATGATTATAAGTGTCATTAAAACTTGTAAATTCAATTAAAACTTGCAAATTCTAAAACTTAGGTAAATTCAATTTTAAAACAGGAAATTCAACATTCGGGAATGCAATTAAAACTTAACCTAAAAAACAATGCGTAAATTAAAGACACAGATTACGTAGCTAGAATACTTATTTTCGTGTACCTAGTGTACCTAAAACCCGTGAGCCATACAAACTAATAACACTAAAAAAATCTATTCTTGAATTCCTTCTTCAACTTGTTATACATTTCTTGTTCATCTTCGTCGAGGACGGGTTTAGCCATCAACATACTAAAGTATCTGAATTTAGCATCCTCCTCTCTTTGTATCTTTCTTTCTTCTTTTTGTTCCTTTATTAGCTCAATCATCCGTTCTCCTAGGTTGTCTCTTTTCTCGGCAATTTCTTTAATGGACGCATGAAAAGTGTCAAGGCTCATATGAGAAGAGCATGCAGCAGCCTCCTTACCCTTTTTTTTTTGTTTTTTTGTTGCCCTCGGGTCGATCCTCATTTGATGTATCCGGTTCAGATCTTTTAGAGCTTCCGTCACTCCTCGAGGGTAGTTGATTGCTCCATGGTTGCCATTTTTTCTTATGTTTCATCAACGCCCACACATGCATTAAATTAAATTTGTTACCGTTAAGTAATTTACGGAAACTATCATGAGCATCTTTCTCAACGTCATCTTCGCTTTGTCCACTTTTTTTATTTCTTTTACATTCCATGTATATACCAGACCATTTAGACACCGTTTGGTTAATATGATCCCATCGATTTTGTAGAGATTTCAAAGACCTGTTTCTTATTTCGCCGGGATTACTTTCTCGCGCCGCTTCAAATTGTTCCATAATAGTATTCCATAGTTTTTTCAATGTTTGATTAGTCCCATTCTCAACGTCACCTCCGGCATTGATGTAGCTTGATACAAGTGCTACATCTTCGGGTATGGACCATGGCATCCTTGTTGCCCTTTGATTGACATTGACATTATTTTCTTCCGGAAATAATTGAACCGCAACCTCCTCAATTTCTTCAAGATGTCGAGCTCCCCTTATTTCTTCACTTGGAGTTGCATTACTGCTACCATCGCCCGGAGAGTGCTCAACTTGTTCGCTTATATGTTGAGAAAAAGGAAAGACAAAATTTTGTTGTGGGGGGACCAAGTTACGATTTGAAAAAAACGGTTGAGGAAATGTAGGTAAATTACCCGAAACACTATTCGAATACGGTCTTTGTTGATTGTTAAATGTTTGTAACATCAACTGAAATTGTGGGTGATTGACAAGATTTGGATCAAAATGGATACTTGGATTAATTTGAGAGTTTGAATTATTTTGATAATTTGAGTTACTATTTCCATAATTTGGATTATTGTAATTCATAATCAAGCAAATTTACTTTATTTTCAATAAGAAGGATTTTCAAACTAAAATGTGTACATAAAATGGTAAAACATTTCTTCAATTTATACTACAAAAAAGTATTGGCATGGGTAGTGATAATAAATTATGTGTATATAATTAAATATTAGTGTAGGAGTATTTATTATGAATATTTCAACAACCCTACAATCTAGATAAATTAATGTTGGGTTTGTAGTAAAATTAATTTACATGCAAATTCTATATTGATCCTACAAACAAAATTTACAAACTCTTATTTCATTTTCTCTACAAAAAACATATATGGATTATTAAAGTTTCCAATTTTTAAAGTAGAATGAATAAAAAATTGATAATAAATTATGTGTATAATTAAATATTAGTGTAGGAGTATTTATTATGAATATTTCAACAACCCTACAATCTAGATAAATTAATGTTAGGTTTGTAGTAAAATTAATTTACATGCAAACTCTAGATTGACTCTACAAACAAAATTTACAAACTCTATTTACATTTTCTCTACAAAACAAAATATGGATTTTTAATTTATAAAAGATCATTTTTATTATCAAAATTAAACAATTGCATTCGCATAATTTATTCACTAAAAAAAAAGTGGGTTTACCCAAATATGTATGAAACAAGTCAAATATGCAAAGTTGTACTATAAGTTTATTAAAGTTGAGAAGAAAAATATTGTGGACGGATTTAAGTTAAAATTATCGAATGGAAAAAAAAATTATCAAGTATTTTAAATTGGAGCACATAGTTTCCAAAATTTTAGAAGAAAAAATAACATGCATATTGTAGATATATATAACATGGAATATTAATTTTTGAATTAGAAAAATAAAATAAAATTTAATATATATAAAATACACATGACATAGAAGAATTGAGTAATGGGCACAAGGGCCTATACTCTTATTCCTCTAAAATTAGAGGATGTACTCAACATTCTCTAAATAAGAGGATTATCTATGTTGTTCCCACATTGTAGAGGACATCCTCTTATAGGAGAGAGGGTGTTAAGAGGATGGGTAATCCTCTACAATGTGGATGCTCTTATGTATAAAAAAAATTATTGGAATATCAAAGTAACCCATGGACTCCCAAGAGTGGGGATCACATGTCAATAATTTGTGCTAGGGATGAGCGAAAAAATTGACTGAATTGGAAAATAAACAAAACAAAACTAATACTCTGTTTTTTAATATAAGTCATTCTCACTTTTCGAGATAACCCTTCTCTGTTCAATATTTCTCACAATATAAGAAAAAAATACTATGAAATGTATACTCATTTGAAAGCTCTTTTCGTAAGAAATTTTATGGTACAATTTTTTAAAAAAATTGGAATAATATATTTACATAAAAATTAAAGTCAAAACCTCACCTCGAAAAAGCAAAACGTCATATAAAAAAATACGGAGGGAGCTTCTGAGAAAAACAAGTAATCCGACTACCAAAAATTACCCGCAAGCGGTGCGCCGCAGGCGCTCTACCGAAGCCCGAGCCCGGCCCGGCCCGTGCTCGGCTCGAGCTCGGCGCGCGCGCGCGCGTGTGTGGTGTACATAGTCCTCTCTTGTACACAACTAGTAGAGCATTAAAGAGGGTCATATATAAGCATAGTTTAGTAGTCATAAATGATCCATGTGGGATAATAATAACACTTAAAAGAGCTTCTTTTGAAGCATTAACTCTAACAATCCCCCACATGATTCAAAAGAAGAGAAGATGGAGAAATTATTGGCAAACGGAGTTTTAGTTTTTTAGATGTTCAGTGTCTTGTGGACTTTAACTGACACCCAGTGCGTACAAAAACCTAAAACCATCATTTAGAGGTGGATCGAAGCCTTTAACCTCCTAATGATGTTGGTAGAAGGTTAGTTGTGCACTTACCGTACTCAAATCAGGGCTAGTATTCGCACCATCCATGAACTCATCATGAACGCTAACTGTATGTAGTAAGTGTTTTACTTGGACTTCCCAAGTGCTCTCCAAATGAATCCTGGTAATTCATGAATGCCTCTAGAGATCCTAAAGCCTAAGGATCTCTTGGGGTTTAGAGCAATAATCCCCCACATTCACATAGGTAAATTCATCAGGTTTGACTGTCACAAACCATCCGTTAGGACTATGAATTTATTAAGAGCCAAAGCTCATCCTTAAATACACACGACAGTAGAAATAATAAAATAAAACATATGTCACTCAAAACAATTACAAAGGGAAATGGTTGTGACATTATTACTCAAGTTTACTGTGACTTCGTTTGACCGCATTTGACCTTAGCTGAGCTAAGTTGGGTATCAATCACAGTTTACTCCTTTACGGGCTTTAAACCCATTTCCCGTGCTGTCTCCAGCACCATCTTTCTACCAAGGCCTTTGGTGAAAGGATCCGCTATGTTCCTCTCGGATCTTACAAACTCAATTGAGATTACATTTTCTCTGATCAGATTCCTCACTATTCCATGCCTTAGGCGTATGTGTCTCCTTTTCCCATTGTATGTTTGACTGTGAGCTACCCCAATTGCAGCTTGGTTGTCACAATGCATGGAGATCGATGGAGTCGGCTTCCCCCACAATGGAATGTCAGCTAGCAGACTCCTTAACCACTCTGCTTCCTGTCCTGCCAATTCTAGAGCAATAAATTCAGATTCCATTGTCGATTTGGCGATGCAAGTTTGTTTAGACGATTTCCATGAAATGGCACCACTAGCAAGTGTAAACACATAACCACTAGTAGATAAAATATCAGGAGAATCGGCTATCCAATTAGCATCAGTGTAACCTTCTAGGACAGCAGGTGTTCTCTCATAATGTAAACCCCAATCCATAGTGCCCCTCAAGTATCTCAACAAACAAATAAGGGCCGTCCAATGGTCTTGTCCGGGGTTATGAGTGTACCTACTTAGTCTGCTTACTGCGTAGGCAATATCGGGTCTAGTATAATTCATTAGGTACATGACACTACCTATAATCTTGGCATATTCCTCTTGTCCCACACTGTTCCCGAGGTTTTTAGCCAGATCTATACTAGAGTCATAGGGTGAGGATAAGGGTAAACTATCAAATTGATTGAACTTTTTCAGAATTTTTTCCGTGTAGTGAGACTGACTCAAACATAATCCTGTTTTAGTTCTAGTTATTTTTACCCCAAGAATAACATCCGCCTCCCCTAGGTCCTTCATGTCAAAACGCGAATTAAGAAAACTTTTGGTAGCTTCTACCACATGCATGTTTGTTCCAAAAATGAGCATATCATCCACATACAAACATACTATCACACAACCAGAATCATCATGTTTAGAATACACACATGCATCAGAATCGTTTACCGTGAAACCATTGGATCTGATAGTTTTGTCAAATTTGTCATACCATTGTTTTGGTGCTTGTTTCAGGCCGTACAAGGACCTGATGAGCTTGCATACCTTGTTCTCTTGTCCAGGAGCCAAAAAACCTTCTGGTTGTTTCATGTAGATCTCTTCATCAAGATCGCCGTTTAAAAATGCAGTCTTTACATCCATCTGATGAATAACTAAATCATGTATAGGTGCAAGTGCAATTAGAGCTCTAATAGTAGACACTTTAGTAACAGGTGAGTAAGTATCAAAGAAATCCAAACCTTTCGTTTGACGATTACCACATACAACAAGTCTGGCCTTAAATTTATCAACTGAGCCATCGGGTTTGAGTTTCTTTCTAAACACCCACTTATTACTTAGGGGTTTACAACCCCTAGGTAAATCTGTTAACACCCAAGTGTTATTACTCATAATAGACTCTATTTCACTATTAATGGCTTGAAGCCAAAAAGTGGAATCAATGGAGCTCATAGCCTCTTTATAAGTTCTAGGATCTGTTTCGAGCATAAAAACATTTACAACATACTCATCAACTAAACTCATTTCGGCAAGGAAAGCGGTCACGAAATCTGGACCAAAGCTAGTTTCGGTCCTGGATCGTTTGCTCCTTCGAGGTTCCTCAGGAACCGCCGCAGGAGTAGGGGGACGCGCTGCAACAACAGGAGCCAAAGAGTTAGTTTTCATAGGAAAAATATGCTCAAAAAATTCTGCATCTCTAGATTCTTTTATGGCCCCGAAACCGGACGAATCTTTAAGAATGAAGCGGTAAGCTGCACTATTCATGGCATGCCCGATGAAAATTCCGTCTACGGTTTTCGGTCCAATTTTACTCCTTTGAAACGTTGGAATCCCGATCTTCGCCAGGCACCCCCACACTTTGAGGTATTTGAGATTGGGCTTGTATCCTCTCCATAGCTCATAAGGAGTCTTACCTGTTTTCTTATGAGGTACGCGATTCAGAACATGACATGCATAAAGGACTGCTTCACCCCACATATTAGTTGGCATTCCAGAACTTAACAACATTGCATTCATCATATTCTTTAGTGATCGGTTTTTGCGTTCGGCAACACCGTTTTGTTGGGGTGAATAGGGGGCGGTCCTTTCATGTATAATACCATGGGTCTTACAATAGTCACTAAGTGGATTACCATCGTATTCACCTCCCCGGTCAGATCTTACTCGTTTTATTTTAAGGTCTAATTGATTTTCAACCTCAGCCTTAAACTCTATGAACTTGTTTTCAGCCTCATCTTTGGTTGTTAATAAATAGACCCTAGTGTAGCGAGAATAATCATCCACAAAAGTGATATAGTAATGTTTCCCACCCCTACTTGTGGTGTTCTTAAAGTCAGCTAAGTCCGAGTGAATTAGCTCAAGAAGCGTAGTAGAACGTTCCACACATTTATTAAAGGGTGTTTTAGCATGCTTAGCTTCGACACATATTTCACACTTATCAAAATTTGTGTCGCTAAAGTCAGGAATAAGGTCATGCTTTTTCATGTTTTTAATCGAGGTCACATTAACATGTCCTAGTCTAGCATGCCATAAAGAAACAGACTCAGCAATATAAACGGAAGAGGATGAATTCTTATTAATAACTTCTATGTCTAATACAAATAGTCCACCATTACAAAAGCCTTTGCCAACAAAATTTTCATTTCTAGTAAGCACAAGTTTATCAGATTCGAAAGCTAATTTGATACCTGCTTTGTTTAATAAAGCTCCAGAGATAAGATTTCTTCGTATGTCAGGAACATGTAGCACGTTATTAAGTTCAAGAGTCTTACCAGAAGTGAGCTTCAAAATGACTTTCCCTTTACCAAGTACCTTCACGGTGCTAGAATTTCCCATAAATACGCATTCCCCACTTGGTACTTGAGAGTAATCCGTGAAGACATCCCGATTAGAGCAGATGTGCCTTGTAGCGCCGGTGTCAACAACTCATTCGGAAAAATTGCTTACTAAATTAACTTCTGATACAACAGCAGCAATGATATCGTCATCTTGTTCAGTAAGATTAACATGAGATTTATTGGGGTTCCGTTTACCAGCGGGAGAAAAGCCATCGGGACAAAATCTAGAAGAATGACCCGGTTTACCACATGTAAAACAATTTCCCTTAAATTCCCGTTTACCTTCACCTTTAGAATCCCCTTTGCCATCCCGTTTGAAGATATTCTGGTTTCTAGTCCCATGAACTTGATTAGAAGATTTGTTACCCCGTTTTTGCCCCTTGTAATGGTTCTTAGACTCGGTCAGGTTAGCCATGGAAGAAGAGTGTTCGACTTGTTTTACCAAAGTCTGTATACGGTTTTGTTCCTCAATCTTTATATGGGACACTAGTTCTAAAAGGGTAAAATCTTTTTGTTTGTGTTTCATACTACAAACATAATTTTCCCAAGAAACCGGAAGTTTATCTAAAAGACAATTAGCCTGAAAAACCTCACAAATTTTCATACCTTCTGCCATTACCTCTGCACACAGATTTTCGTACTCATGGACTTGATCTAAAATGGGTTTCTCATCGACTAGCTTGAAATTTAACCAACGACTGCAAGCATACTTTTTCGTTCCATAATCATCAGAACCATACTTGGTTTTGAGAGCATCCCAAATTTCAGTAGCCTTCTTAAACTTACTGTAAATCAAGTACAAAGAAGAAGTCATATAATGCAATAACATTCCCCTACAAGTAACATTATCCGTTTCATAATCTCTACCCGATTTTTCTGGAGCCTCAGATTTAGTAAGTGTATAAACGACCCCCAATTGAGTTAGAAAAAATTCCATTTTATCCGACCACATACGGTAATTTTTTCCATCAAAAAGTTCTAATCTGGACATGTCGGGTATAAAAGGGTTATGAACAATAGTAGCAGGAACAGAAGTGACAACAGGAGTAGGAGGAGTAGAGGGAACAGCATTAACCGGACTACCAACCATGATGTTAAAACGAAAATTAAATCAACTTTAGATTGTTATTACGGTAGTAGTAGAGGTAAGGGAAGAAATGAGATAGATCTTATCTGGACGAAGAACAGAAGCTGTGTCGCGACAAACGTCACTGTCCTAAAGTTGATTTATGTCCCGTCTGCTACACACGGCCTCAATAGCCCTCAACTCCCAGGATTCCACAACTATACCGTAACTTCAGTGTAGGTGAAGTACGGTTGAATACAGCCAAGAACGCTTGCCAATAACTTAACCGGAACAGAGATGAATATATGAAAGATGAAGAACGAGAGAATATGTGTATGTATGTTTTCTGTGTGTTCAAAACTGAAGAGAAGAGAGCATTATATAGTGGAGCAGTGGCATTGGTTCAGTGCACAGCAATAAAGAGCAAGTGGAGACTTGCAGCAATCAGTCTCGGGAATGACAATAATCAGTCTTGGAAAGGCAACAAAGACTGACTGAGAAAAAGGAAGCTTCTGGATAAAAACAAATAATCCGACTACCAAAAATTACCCGCAAGCAGTGCGCCGCATGCGCTCTACCGAAGCCCGAAGCCCGGCTCGGGCTCGGCTCGCGCGCGCGTGTGTGGTGTACATAGTCCTCTCTTGTACACAACTAGTAGAGCATTAAAGAGGGTCATATATAAGCATAGTTTAGTAGTCATAAATGATCCATGTGGGATAATAATAACACTTAAAAGAGCTTCTTTTGAAGCATTAACTCTAACATATGGTGCCTGACACATATTGCAGTAGTATTTGCACGAAGGTCAATTGGATCTCACCTTCAACAAAAAGCTTTATCTTCACCTTTCCTTGCTCCGGCCCAATATACCATTCTATTTCCTATCAAACCAAGAATTATCAAAATATAACGTAATTAGACTATTATCAATGCGCTCAATCGACAAAAAATAGTACTCCCTTCAATAATAAGCATGAGGTTCAACAAAGTGAAAAGGCCAAAGATAAAATTGTTGAAAAAAGTTTTAGAGTACAAACTTGAAAAAAATCTGTGTATAGAACCACCATGGCAAAATCATAATGCAATTCCTTATGGAGGTAGTAATTGTAGTTGGTAGTCCACCTATACACCAAACAATTGTAAGTTACACATTATTAAAATTTATAATCCGTATTATTATTAGTTATCCTAAAAATCGAGAGAAGTTGATGTATCATGAAAAAGGGTAGAAAATCGCAATAATATATCATCATCATTTGACAACGTTCATCTAATCCAAATGAAGTCACGAAAGACAAATAAGCTCTTTGAACTTTTCCATGGCCTATCGATATACAGAGGTTAGATACTCCTCATTTCTATTGCATTCACCAATACCTACAACCAAGTAAACTATAACTATCAATCGATAACAATTGAAAAGCCTATACCCTATATATAGCATCCGCATCATTGACGACTTACATTTTTTCGATGAATGATTCATGTTACCCGACCCAAAAAATTTTAGAACCTTAGGCTTGGTTGTTGTCCAGTATTTCTCAAATTTTATACTATTACCCTTTACAATACTTTTTTTTTTATCTTTATGATACATCAACAAAGACGAATTTATCAAAAGTAACCACGTTATTGCCGATCTACTAAAACACTAAGGAAATTACTTTCAAAATATACTCGATGACTTAAATTGTCTATGATAAAATACTACTACAACGCAAATTGAAGTGTTAGAGAAATGATTCAAAATCAAAACATTTGAAGTCTCTGATTTCCCATAAAATTATACTTCGTAACAAAGGTTGGTCGAAGTGGTTAAGTTATTAATGTTTCACACGTAACAAAAGATAATATTTACATGTCGACGCACCTGCAAAACCAACACCAAATTGCAATTGACGCATTGAAAATGGAGCAATCAAATAAATCCCAAAAGATATCTCCCGATAAGAGTTTAAGGCGGAAATATGAGTTTTGCTCCTCTTAAATTAAAAACATTTTTAGATTGATTTTGCTATGGATTAAACGTGACAAAAATCTATGCCAAATTTTTTTAATCAAATTGATGAAGTTAAATATGAAAAAATCCACTATTCTTTAAGGGGACCGTCAAAAACTCCATCCTAAGGTGATTAAGCTTCACTTTGGCTTAGTAATCGAACAATGAGTTTAGCAATAGAAAAAGAAATAATACTCGTATGTATTTTAAAAAGCTGTGGATGAACCTGGTTGTAGAGATGGTAAAACATTCCAACCCAGAAGAGATCATGGATGAATTTCGTTGAACCAACTTTGGCAATTGCATAATTAAACCCATGCTTAAGTAGTTGAGGACCTTCAACCTATAAATAAATAGAAATCATATTATGATGGGAACGAATCACTCAAGCCTTCAGATAAATGTGTTTGTTTCAGAAACAATTTTTTTTCATGTGCATTATACTTGCAAAATATAATCATAGCAGGTGGGAGGCAAACAAACAGAGCAATTACAGAATGTAGGCATATAGATTGCTACTATCCATGTGAGTCTGAAATATAAAGGCACAATGTTCATACAATTCATCATGTATTTACCATGGTTCACAATATTCAAAGTGCTAATTAACCCTGCTGAAAAACGTGAAGTGAGTTATAAGCAGAAGGGTCACATTGAAGTTGTTCAGAGATCGTACCTTGTGAAAATTTAAGTTTGAAAATTTCAAGTAGATATCCGGTTCAGTTCTCACATCCAACGGATCTGATTTTGGTTTGTCTCTGTTTTTCTCTGTCGGAAAGTTGTCGTTACCACTATTGTTATTCGTCTCCTTCTCTCCTCTTGTTCTAATACCTTCACCATGATCATCATCTAATATGATTTAGTACTATTCTCATCACTTATTAATTGCCTATTGAGTGTCTAAGCTTATCAACATCTTATACTTGCACTGGCTTTACCGAGAATTCCATTGCTCCTCCTTCCAAGGAGCTGCATGTAATTTCAAATATTTTACTAATCATATATATTAAAAACTTACTTCTAAAATTTAAATGATTTTTTAAACATGATTACAATGAAATAAATCAATGCAAAATTACTTGCAAATTACACACAAACAATTACACATAAAACTAAGAAGCCTAGGAATAATCAATATTAATGTGTATGATGACATAAATGATTTATTGGTTTGTTAAATTGATTCAATCTAAATCTAAAGAACTTACCTTGGAAAGATAGCAATAAAATATACCCGTGATGTCCATCTTTTATTCCTCCAGCGAGAACCACGATTTTGCTCGTGAACTGTCCAAATCCACGAATTAAGCCTGATCATTGTTTTTTTTTTTTTTGATAAAAAGTAAGTATGTATTAAAAAATGATGTTCAATGTACAAATGAAAGGCTACAGCAAATTATGCAGCCATCTCGCATCTCTAGATCGTAATGGGTATTTAATCATAGCCATAGTCCTATTCCGAACATCTAACTTAATCATCTTAACAACATGTATGGGGCGCTGAACAGCGCCATCAATTCGACACAAGTTGCGTTGCCTCCAAACATGATAGATCATGGCGTTAAACAGTGCCCGAATAATGTTGCATTGCAACTTAGAACCACGGACCTTGCACGCCCAGTGTAACGCACCCAAGGATGGGATTTGCTTCTTCGTCCACTCGCGCATGCTTTTAACAACCTTGGCACTCCACTCACAATCAAAGAAAAGGTGCTCCAAACTTTCTTCATGTGCTTCACATAGAAAACAACGGTCAAAGTCAGCAACACCAAATCTAACCAGATTAACCCTAGTGTTTAAAGCCCTCCTAAACACAAGCCACGAAATGAAGCTATGTTTAGGAATGCTCCAACCACTCCAGACGAGGCGGGCCCAAGGCATCTTCGGTTTGTGAACCCGAATACCCTCATAACCCTCCGAGATCATATAACGAGGACGCGACCCATGCCACAGATCATTCACATACATATGCTTAATTTTTTCCTTAGCCTGACAGATTTTTCTCCAGGCCCAGGTGACATCGATGTTAGGCTGATACTCTCGCCAATCACGCCCTTTCAGGTAAACGGAATTCACCCACCTAACCCATAATCGATCAGGTTGATCAAACATACAGGATGCTAACTTAGCCACCGCAGCCTAATTCCACAAAGTCAGGTCCCTAAGACCCAACCCACCTTCCAATTTAGGACAGCATAACTTCTCCCAACTCACCAGCGCCCGATTATTACCTTCCACCCTGTCATTCCAAAGAAAATTGCGACATAAAGAAATAATTCTGGACATAACATAAGTCGGGATAATAAACACCATAGCCCAATAATTGTGGAGCTGAGACAGCACAGACTGAACTAAAGTCAGTCTACCTGCATAGGAAAGTTTCCGCGCCCCAATACTTGAAATACGCGAGATGATTCGGGCAATTAGTGACTCACAATCAAGCTTGCCAATTCGGGTACATTGGATCGGAAGACCCAAATAACGAAAGGGTAACGTACCTTCAACACAGCCCGAAAATTGAAGAATAGCAGCTTTCTTACCTTCATCCACCCCCGCGAAATAGGCCTGAGATTTACCTACGCTTATAATCAGCCCCGAGGCTCTGCTAAAACTAGCAAAGGCCCTCCACAGAAACTCCATCGAAACCGTATCCCCTTTGCAGAAAAGCAGGTGATCATCCGCAAACATGAGGTGAGTTAACTTCATCGGGGCACACTTCGGATGGTACTTAAACTTCTTGTCAATTTTACCAAAGCTAAGGATACGAGAGAAATATTCCATACAAATAGTAAAGAGCAAAGGTGACATAGGATCACCCTGCCTTAACCCTCTCTTCCCCTGAAAAAAACCGAATGAATCACCATTAACACAGAGCGAGTACGAGACTGAAGTAACACACTCTATGATCAGACGACGGAAATGATCCGGGAAATCCAAGGCTCGAAGCATCTGATCAACGAAATCCCATTCCACACTATCATAGGCCTTGTGTAAATCAACCTTGAATAAGCATCTAGGAGAAACATGCCCTCTTCTGTACATCTTAACAAGGTCCTGACAGATCAAAACATTCTCAACAATACTCCGGCCCTCAATAAAACCACCCTACGTAGGCGAAATTATCTGGGGAAGAACCTTGGCCAATCTCGAGCATATTACTTTAGCGATACATTTGTACACAACATTACAGCACGCGATAGGCCTAAATTCTTTGACAGATTGAGGCCTGCTCACTTTAGGAATTAAGGTAATGATAGCACAGTTCAGTTGTTTCAGCAGCTTACCTGAAACGATGAAATCCTGAATAGCGCTAACCACATCCCCTCCAACAATCTCCCACGCATCAATAAAAAATTGGCGCGTGAATCCATCCGGACCCGGAGCCTTGTCCCGATGAATATCATGAAGGGCCTTCTTGATTTCCGCCTCAGTCACACAGGTCCAGAACGAGGTTTTATGTTCAGCTGAACAAATGTTCCCCAGCCGAACCGTATCCACACACACAGGCTCAACCGGCCTCAAATCCCATAATAGCGAGCGGTAATACCACAGGAACGCTGCTTCAATCTCGGGTTTGCTCGAACGCTCCAACCCCTCAGCATCAACCAGCTTGGAGACCGCATTGTGAGCCCGTCGGGCTCTCAAAATGCCATGGAAATACGCGGAGTTTACATCGCCTTCTTTAATCCATCTTTGTTTCGACTCTTGGGCCCAGAAATCAGCACGTGCAGCTTGGAGGACCCGCACAGCCTCGTTAGCTTCCGCCTCTTCCCTTAATAACGCAGGCGAGCGGTCAGTCCGCAGCCGCAGCTGCAGGTCCGCCAGACCTGTTTCTGCCAGGCTGCAGCGATGCTCGATGTCAGCAAAAGACGAAGCATTCAGCAACTTCAGGGGCGCTTTAAGTTTCCTCAATTTCGACACCAACCAGAACATCTTGGTACCTGCAATATGGCTATCCCAAGTTGTCCCAACACAGTTTAGAAAATCCGGAGATCGGCTCCACATGTTCATATACTTGAAGGAACGATTCTTCCTACTCGGGGGATTCCCAAGTTGGACGAGACACGGACAATGGTCAAAGGTCCCTTCCGGAAGGAAATTAGCGAAACCATCCGGAAATAACCTCACCATATCATCATTCACCAAACACCGGTCAATTCGGCTAAAAACTCTAGTCTCCACAACTTTGTGTTTATTATTCCAGGTGAACCAAGAGCCACTAGCCCGAAAATCACGAACTTCACAATTCGCGATGCAATCACGAAATTGGTTCATTTCTTCTTCCGACGAGTTTCCCCCGAGCCTCTCCCGGGCATCGATAACACAGTTGAAATCACCCATAATCATCCAAGGACCCATATGAGCATAAGATTCCAGTTTGCGCCAAAGAACACTCCGTTCCGACACCGAATTAAATGCATACACAATAGTCAACAAATAGTTCTTCCCCGAAGCCGTAGTGACCTTGACATGGATACTTTGCGCGGTATACTCCAAAATCAACAGATTAACCTTGTCATGCTTCCAAAGAAGCCAAACACGGCCACCCTCACCACAGTGATTGTTTGTAGTAATACTCTACTCAGAAAACACATTTTGATGCACTTTCGCATACGCCTTATTCTTTATTTTAGTCTCGAGTAAGCCAAACACATCTACTTGTTGCTTCCTAATAAACTCACTAATAGCACGCTGCTTATTTATATTACATATGCCGCGTACATTCCAACACCCAATATTATGTATTTCCATGGACAACTAATTCCAACCCAACCCCTTCATTCCTCATGACCACCTCTTTTCTCGGGGAACCCATTATCATGTCAGCATAAGACACCCCAGGTTCTCTCTCTCTAGTAGGCTTCGACACTTTAGGAACCGGTCCACCCAGTCTTTGTGAAGACGGCAACACTTTAGCAGTGGACGTGCTACCCTCACCATTAGCAGTTTGTGATCTGGTCGCCACAATTAGCCTCGCCGGCTGCTGTTTTGAACCAGCCCCCCTTTCGATTTTCTTCTGTTTCAAGTCTTGCCTCGCCTTTCTCAACTCATCTTTCCTACATTCCTTGCTCTCATGGCCATACCCTTTGCATTTCGTGCACCAAATAGGTTTCCACTCATATTTGACAAAAATTTCAATAACATTCTCCTTCTCATCTAGAAATTTGATTTCACTCCTAAATTTTTGGCCAACCTTTGCCATGACCATGACTCTAGCATACCCAAGCCTAGAGCGTTCTTCCGTAGCCAAGTCAGACTTGACATACGGTCCCACTAGCGAGGCAATCCTGGGCAAACATCTACCCCAAAATTTCAAAGGCAGGTCATGTAATTGAATCCAAATAGGCACTTCATGAACATCATTTTTATCTAACTTGGAATCCGGGGTCCATTCTTTCACAATCAGGGGTTTATTGTCAAACATGTAAAGGCCATGATCAAGAATTTTTACCTTAGCTTCTTTGTCCTTGAACCGGACTAAGAAGATACCATTCGGGAGAAAGGATATCTTGTCAATTCCGTGTTCTTTCCAAATCCGTCTCACAAAACCTTCCACCACTTCCCAAGGCGGATTAGCACCCATGATGAAACAGTAAACAACGGAGCTCCAAAATTCAATCTCGTCATCCACGTCGTCCTCAGAGAAACGTAAAAGTTCTTCTTATTCCTCCATGTCGACTATCCTCTTCCCTTCCCGCTGTTTCCAACCCCCTGCATCCTCTATAATCTCGGCCCCTGTTTCCGGCACAACATGCGGCACATCGTCATCCTCCAGATCAGAGACGTAATTTAGTCCCGGAATTTCAAACACCGTGCTCAGTCTAGTATTCAGAGTGTCATCCAATTTCGAGTTTTTGACAACCTTTCGCAGGAGCTCCTCTTTTGCCTTCTTTGTAACAGGCTTCATAGCCCTAGCACCTCTCGAGACAGCCGTAGCTTTCTGTCTCAACGTTACGTCGTGAGGGAGTCGGCGTTTTCCAGCCTAGTCGGAGACAGAGCCAGAAACCGCCACGAATTAAAGCCGCCGGAGTTCGCTGAAATTGCTCGCCGGAAATCTCCAGAGGAACTCAAGGGTTTTTTTTTTATTTTGAAGGCTATTGCCTGATCATTGTTGTTTGACTCTTCATCAAACACATCACCATAAACTGAATACTGATGTACCACTTCATAACTAAAAAGATATACGACAACTGAGACTAATCGTGTGATACCGGAGTTCAATCAAATGCAAATTAGAAAATAATCACAAATGCACAATCACTAAACAACAAAATAGCACTTCTAAACAAAATTAAATGCGAAATCAACCTATGGAAAGTATGAACACACCAGAAATTCAACGGGAACTAATAGTAGACACCAAATTAACAGAGGATACTAACTTATAATTTGATATCAATAAACCCTTGTTTATCAAAACTGCAACACAAAAAAAATTCAAACAAAAAAAAACACAAATCAGTTAACCAAGAATAGTATTCCAGGATTACTAAAACGACTTAACCAATTCACCCCCACAATAACACAATACACAAACAAAATATAAAGAAAAGAAACGAAATACATTTTAACATAAAACAGAATATATGAAAGACATAAAAAATAGATTGAAAAAAAGACCTCGGCATCTATTTATAGATAACATTAACCCGTAGTTCTTCAAAGATGCATTGATAAATCTTCAGAGATTGGTGATGTGCTACGATGTGTATTAACCACCGTTGATGATTTATCCGTTTTGGAGATGAGAGGAGGTGGTTCTGATTGTTAAGATATGAGGATGATCCGATTATGTGGTGAGATAGGGGAGAGAATAGAACATGAGAGAGGTGGTTTTTTAATATAAATTGTATGTCTGTATGTACACTGTATGTGGTAGTGGGATTTGGGAGTTAAAGAAAGTGGTAGCGGGGAGTTAAAAGAGAGGTAACTGTTATCACTAGTAGAAAACAACCCTTTGGAACCGGTTGTAAACTACCCTTTGGAACCTTTTTCCATAGGTTCTACTGCCACAGATTCCTTTGGTCCGGAGCTTTGGAACCGGTTGTAGGAAGGTTCCAAAGGTCACCTTTGGAACCGATTGTTGGTGGAACCGGTTCCAAAGGGTATACCATTGGAACCTAATGTAATCACAACAGGTTCAAAATGTATCCCATTGAAACCTTTTGTAATTCACAACCGGTTCCATAGGGTACACCATTGGAACCTGTTATAATTTACAACCGGTTCCAAAGGTGGTAATGTTTTTAAAAAAAAAACATATTCTAATCTACAAAGATAGTATATAAAAGATATCCAACGCATGTCAACAATTTAATCCATATATATATTTGATAAATTAGTTGATTAAAATTGAAAATACAATATTTTTATTGATATAAAACTAAAAATTACACCGTATATCATCATCCTACACATCATACATAGTGCAATCTTCATAATATTCGTGGTTATATACCGTCCACAAGCAATCCACGCCCATCTTTATAGATACGCTTAGCTTCATCTTCAATTGCAAAACTTTATCAACCTTAATAAAAAGGAGTCACCTACTCACCTCCACCATATATACACAAACTACAAACCAGAAACCGAATTTCCCTTACTTAGTGTTTTTCAAATCTAGAAAATGAAAACCCTTCAAAACAGCCCACAGCCTGTGACGAATCTTCTCAGCCAATGACACACGCTTAACTGCTGGATTGTTTGCATTCAATATCTCATCCTCGAGAGATTTTGATTTTTGAAAGGGTGGACTTCATGTTTGAGCCGAACTATGAAAGTACATATAGAGCAAGAAAGAAAAATAATAACCAATAAAGAAAGAAAATTCTCATATATGCTTGGAAAAAAAAGTTATATCTGAATAAACAATAATAACCCACAAAATTAAAGAGGACACCCCTTATATCTCATCAAATTGGAAAAAAAAAAGTTATATCTAAAGAAAAAAAATCAGTCAAATCCCAAGTGAAGTTAAACCAGTGTAGTCCATAAGCTTAAATGTAGATGTCATTTTCCATCTTATTTATAACTCTATAAGTTTAAGAAGCAATTAGGCAATGATGACTTGAGGAAACACTGCGCAACATGCACGCCTCTTAGACGGGAGACAATTATTTGCAGGTTAATGTATTAATTTCAATTTTAACTATGCCAAGAAAATTCTATTGATATTTAGGGAGTTTGTGTATATCAATAATTGTGCATTTGCTCTTAATATAGGAGTTAAGTAATGTTCAATTGGACATATGCAGAAGAGAGAAATAATACTTGTTATATTGGCTCTGCATAAAAGATCCCTATAAATTATTAACTTAGGATCTCTCTAAACGTGTATTCATCTCTAACAATGCTTTCCATCTTGAAATGTTCATCTCATGAAAGGTTTTAGCAAAAAGACATAAATTTCCTTGCTTTAAAACACATATTCTCCAAAACATAAAACTTTCTGATACCTAATCTCCCTGTCGTCGTAAATAAAAAAAGGCAATATGTGCCGTATTACAAATTTACGTTCACGTAAGCAGGGAAAACCATCCCTACACTATGTCAAACTCCCCTACATCATCATACAACAAATACGCAATTTCTCATCCACGGAGCAAAAAGCTTGATTAATTTTTCATATCACTACTAAACATGAACTCTTCAAGTTTAACACAACGCAAAGATTAAAAGAGTTACATTTAAATAATCAAATTAAGGGGGGAACACCCTTCTCCGCTGCATTTGGGAAACACAATATCTTACTAAAAAGGCTTTAACACACTACACTATATATGACACGTTCACTAACACATCTCTTCAATCTGGCCTTATCGTCATTATCTAAGTAGTTTAAAAATAGTCTTCGGACCTAAAGATGCAACAGTGCAAAACTAGCCACATTAACAAAAATGCCGAACTTCATTAATCTTTTATGCACTCAGCTGTCTTTGATTAACATTGTAATTCATGTTGAACATATATTCACAAACAAAACTGGCAATTTCATTAACAAATATACCCAAGCTTTTCTTTTGTCGTTAATTCAATCAGTTACAAAGTAGTCTTTGAGTCCTAAGGGAATAAACTAATGCCCACCAAAATATCTTACTCAACAAGAATTCTAACATCAGAGAGCATCAGAAAATGTCTGCTGCATGTAGTTGCGGAGTTGCCTCTTATCTCTAAGAAGTCCCTTTGAAACCAATGTCTAGTCTCTATATAGGCACGCCGTAATAGAGCTCTAAACAAAATTGAATATTTTTTTATCCCATTTTATTATTGAGATGTGGCAAAAAGAACAAAAGATTAAAAAAAAACGCTCTGACCTCACGAGATGGGGAGACTGGGAAACATAGTTCTTTGAGCCGAACTATGAAAGTACACTTCAAGTTTCACTCGACCAAGAAAGAAAAACAAAACCACCAATAGCAGGCACGAACAACAGTGGCATTGACAATAATAAAGTATCAAAAATAGAGGAACGAAGGTAGGGATTCGATAAACTATAGCCACAATAATGAACAGCACAACCACAAGAGCGAGATGACAACAACAAGAATAAAGGGGCAATATTTATCAACATCAGGCGACAATGCCGACGACAGAAACACACGAAAGAAGAAGGGGCTCACCGGAAGAAGCAGTGGTGGTCGAGATTGGTGTATTGATGTCGCACAGGTGTGCTAGAGGACGATTGACGCGATGCAGGTTGAAGAATAATGAAGAGGCGGGCGAGGTTTGTGTATCATCTACATTACAATTTAAGATTTCATAGAGTAAAAAAGCAATTTTTTATCATAACATAAAGATACAAGAACAACATTGTTGAAAAAATGCCACTAAATATGAAGTAGAAAGAACAGAAACCTGTCTTTTCTTTTTTGAATTAAATAACTAATCGCTCCGTTCCGCCTCGTTCATTTGTTTGTCTTTCATATTCGGAATATTTTAATCAAAGGCAAGGAATGACGAGACAAAATGTAGTAATTTAAAATCAAATGGTACCTTTGGCTATTATGAGCAACAAAGAGGATGAGGTTGGAACGTTGTAAGATATGTTAATTTGAGATCCCTGGTTCATAAAATACATCAAGACCTACACATTTGAAAGGGAAGTAAATAAATCAATAAACTTCATGCAAACAGATCTTATGCGGAAAATATGGACTATATATGTGTAAATAATCATGTATGTTCAAGCAAACCTTATTTTATATCTCAATAGCTCACCATTTCATTTATACGAATATACGATTATATGATTCAAAATGCATAAAAAACGCGAAAAAAAAATGTGAATACGAGAGATAATTTCAAGTGAATTATTGGATTCATGGCAAAATATACCTTATGTTCTGAAACCAAACTTTGATTTGCTTAGGCTCAATGTTAGAGATAATAGAGCAGTCCCGAATGAGCTATTGACGACGAAGCGAACTGGGTTTAGGGCAATCATGATAGAGCCTCTCAAGGGCTTGAACCTGCTCAGGTGTATACCTCACATACTTTCCATTATCCATGACTCCTTTACCATCCTTGCAGGGCATTGCCATCATTTATAATCACCTACTTTACCCTTCAAAAATCACCTCTTCTACCTCAACAAAACCTACAATTCAATACCCCGTTTTTTTGTTTCTCAGACACAATTCCCCAAACACTTGGTGTGCAACCCAATATCTTCACCAGAAACTATATAATTTAGGACAACCCACCAATAGAATTCAAAAGTTTCTATGTTTTTTTCCCTGAATTGCCTTCTCTAGCTTCTCAAGAATTCACATCATGGTAAAACTAAAAAAAATTACCATAAACCAACGAGCTAAAACCTCTAAAAATGCTTTAAAATCCAACCTTTTACCTTAAACTCCAAAACCCATCAACTAAAAAAACGAAGAATCGTAAATATTACAGAAATCTAAAGTAGAGCAAAGAATAAAGATGGGTAATCAAGAACTTATGGGAAAAAACATAAACTTAGAAACTTTGTTAAATACCTTAAATCGAATTCCAGAAACTTGAATCGAATTGCTTCGTGCTTTCCTCTACATCGTATATTTGAATTAGGATTAGGATTTGTTCAATTTTTTCAATTCATTCTTCTTGTGCTGGGTTCTTCACGTAGTCTTCTCTTCGTTCCTCAACTCGTGTTCAATTCCTCAATTAGGGTTCTTTGTTTGCTAGAGAGTGATTGGTTTTTTTTGTAAATAATAAAGTGATTGTGTAGGTGTCCGTGGGTCTGATTTGTTTTTTTTTTAAATTTGTTGCTGCTGTTTTTTTAGAAGTGATTGTGTATGTTTCTAATTTGCAAAGTTTTTTACTCTTTGGAACCTCTCATTGTAGAAACAAGTTCCATTGATGAGGTCTTTGAAACCGGTTTTAACTTACAACTAGGTACGTCACCCGTGAAATTCACGGGATTATCCGCTTAAAAATTGTGTGCGTTGGTTTTTGTAAACATCCACCAAGTCGTTTGGCGAATATATATACAGAGTAGTTGTCTGAAATTACATGTGGATCGATTTCGTGTTTAATGGAATTAAACATAGTTGAGATGTAGCTTCGATTGCAATAATGATGGTGCTTAAAGTTGTAATTAGAGCAGACAATAGTTACCTAGGAGAAATGAATCATCTTTGTTGTAAAGTATTTGTCATTCTTTATCAATGAATATTAAGTTTGTATTGATTGTTATAACAAATAATAAAATAAGGGCAAACGAAAAGGTTTCAATCAATTAATAATAAAATTAATAAGGAATCTAATAAAAGCATAAATTAATACCACATACTAATAACATAGTAACAAATTAGTCTTTACGGTGTATTAGATATAAGTTGTAGAAAAATATGTGATTAAAAAAATTTAAGCGATAATAAATGTAATAAAATGAATCATATTTGTCGAGAAGTCAAAAAATTAAAGTTAAAAAATGGATTTACTTAAACGCATTGAAATTTGAAATATTTCATTCTGTACGAATGAATATTAATTTTCTATTTGATTATTATAACCATTAATTAATTAAATAAGGGTAACCGAAAAGGTTTGGATTGAATGCTCTTATAATTAACTCTAAATTTAATAAATAGAATACTTAACATCACATATAATAATACAACAAATTATTAAATAAAAGTAACTCGGGTTTATTATTCGCGACACATATACGTATATAATGTGGTATATAGAGCCAAAAAAAATGCAACCTTGAACCGTGGTAGACGTACATAAATGCAAATTTCACGGGACAATTTAAAGTCGAGATGATGTTGCTAATCTCAGAAGTTATGATGGTTGCCAACAATGATGTGCTTAAAATTATAATTAGAGGAGACAATAGTTACCTAGGAGTAATGAATCATCATTGTTGTAGAGCATTTGTCATTCCTTATCAATGAATATTAAGTTTGTATTGATTGTTATAACAAATAATAAAATAAGGGCAAACGAAAAGGTTTCGATCAATTAATAATAAAATTAATAAGGAATCTAATAAAAGCATAAATTAATACTACATACTAATAGCATAACAAATTAGTCCTTACGGAGTATTAGATATAAGTTGTAGAAAACTCTGTGATAAAAAAAATTTTAAGCGATAATAAAAGGTATTACGCGTATTTGTCGAGAAATCAAAAAACAAAGGTAAGAAATGGATTAACTTAAACACAATGAAATTTGAAATCTTCCATTATTTACGGATGAATATTAATTTTCTATTTGATTATAATTAATTAATTAATTAATTAATTAATTAAATAAGGGTAACCGAAAAGGTTTTGGATCAAGTGCTCATATAACTAACTCCAAATTTAATAAATAGAATACTTAACATCACATATAATAATTAAAAATTCGGTACTATATTATTAAAAATATTTAGTACTATATTATTGCAAATTATTCAGTACTATATTATTGCAAATTATAAAAAATTCAGTACTATATATAACCAATTACCAAGGCCAACCGAGAAGTATGCGACGCTCACTAATGTGATTATCTATAAGTTTAATAATAAAGTGAAAAATTTATAACATATCTATAATTGTGAAAAAACAATACACATATATAAGCAACAAAACAAAATGCAATAAAAATAAATTAGAGTCGAATGCAAAAAATTGTAAAAACACAAACAATTGTAGCTTCTTCTTAATCATATTTTAAATTTCTTCAAGTTTGAATATAAATAAAAGTACACTCTTATGAACATAAAATCAATGATATTTAAAGTTAAATTGAAATATATTTATATAAATAATCAGTTAAAATAAAATTATTATACCTGAAAAGTGAGAAATTTCAGACTTGATCATTGGCTTCGCATAAGTTAACTAAAATTAGATGCAAAAAGATAAAATTAGCACTAAAATTAGAATCAACGGAGAATAATTATACAACTGAAGAGAGTATTTTAAAAATAGAACGGAAACATATCCATAATTATGAAATAACAATACATATATAGGCAACAAAACAAAATGCAATAAGAATAAATTAGAGCCGAATGCAAGAAATTGAAAAACAAAAACAGTTGTAACTTCTTCTTAATCATATTTTGTAAATTTCTTCAAGTTTGAATATAAATAAAAGCACACTCTTATGAACACAAAATCCAT
This sequence comes from Agrostemma githago, assembly GCA_958450325.1. Classification (NCBI taxonomy): domain Eukaryota; kingdom Viridiplantae; phylum Streptophyta; class Magnoliopsida; order Caryophyllales; family Caryophyllaceae; genus Agrostemma; species Agrostemma githago. Next base: position 63,410,914 of record OY288246.1, read on the forward strand.
AATATTTAAAGATAACTTGAAATATATCTATATAAATAATCAATTTAAATAAAATTATTATACCTGAAAAGTGAGAAATTCCAGACTTGATCATTGGCTTCACATAAGTTAACTAAAATTAGATGCAAAAAGATAAAATTAGCACTACAATTAGAATCAACGGAGAACAATTATAAAACTGAAGAGAGTATTTTAAAAATAGAACGAAAAATTTTTTAATAAGAAAAAATGTGCCATTGTATAAAGCCAAAACTTGATGACACATAAATTAAAGGATTGTTTGAGCATTTAATATCTGCCACGTGGCAGAAAATTAAATACTCAAATAACCTTTTTAACTTTATATATAGAATATAGATAGATAGATAATAATAAAATTAATAAGAAATCTAATAAAAGCATAAATTAATACAACATACTAATAACATAACAAATTAGTGCGGACGGAGAATTAGATATAAAAAAGGCGTAGAAAAATATGTAATTTAAAAATTTAAGCGATAATAAATGTATTACGGATATTACTTTTCGGATTTTGTTTTTGTTTAGTGAACTTATGCAAAGCCAATAATCAAGTCTGAAATTTCTCATTTTTCAGTTATAATACTTTCATTTTCATTGATTATTTATATAAATATATTTCAAGTTAACTTTAAATATCATGAGTTTTGTGTTCATAAGAGTGTACTTTTTTTTATTAATCGAAAATAGTAAATTGTGTAATACTACCTTTTATAACAATAAGAATTTTCATTTGTGAAGGTAAAAATCAATGCAAATCGTTTTCATTAATAAATTTACTATGACCTACATTTTCAGAAATCATTATATTTTCTAAAACTTTTATTTAATAAATTGTTGTATTATTTATTATTATATGTGATATTAAGTTTTTTTATTTATTAAATGTAATTAATTACATTAGTAATTGACCAAAACCTTTTCATTTACCCTTATTTAATTATAATTCATTGATTATTTATATGAATATATTTCAAGTTAAATTTATCTATCATGGGTTTTGTGTTCATAAGAGTGTACCTTTTTTTTTAATCGAAAATAGTAAATTGTGTAATACTACCTTTTATAACAATAAGAATTTTCATTTGTGAATGTAAAAATCAATGCAATTTGTTTTCATTAATAAATTTATTTGTTTTCATTAAAAACTTTATTATGACCTACATTTTCAGAAATCACACTTTTTTCTAAAACTTTTATTTAATAATTTGCTGTATTATTATATGTGATATTAAGTTTTTTTTCATTAAATGTAATTAATTATATTAGTAATTGACCAAAACCTTTTCATTTACCCTTATTTAATTATTATTTGTTATAATAATGAGTAGAAAATTATTATTCATTGATAAGGAATGTAGATAATAATCATGAAAAAACAATACATATATAAGCAACAAAACAAAATGCAATAAGAATAAATCAAAGCCGAATGCAAGAAACTGAAAAACAAAAACAGTTGTAACCTCTTTTTAATCATATTGTGTAATTTTTTTCAAGTTTGAATATAAATAAAAGTACATTCTTATGAATCCCAAATCCATTATATTTAAAGTTCAACTTCAAATATATCTATATAAATAATCAACTAAAATAAAACTATTATACCTGAAAAGCGAGGAATTCCAGACTTGATTAGTGGCTTCACATAAGTTCACTAAACAACAACACATGCACGAAAAAAATTAGCACTAAAATTAGAACGAACAAAGAGCGAGTATATAACTGAGGAGAATATTTTGAAAATAGAACGGGAAATCTTTTAAGAACACAAAATTTGCAACTGTGTAAAGGCAAAACTTGGTGACACATACATATATGAGGGAAAAATTCAGTAAGACTAAATTGACAAAAGGAAAGAAATTATAAATAATAATAATAATAATAATAATAATAATAATAATAATTTTCGCTATCGGCTTACTCAAGAGGATACAAAAATTTTCGATAGCACATGATGCCGGAGCACGCGCTGCTCCTTTTATTTTTACTAGACTTAGCTTTGCTATAGCTAAGGGGGTGGGGGCCCAGATTATATCTCGGCTACCCACCAATTTTTTGTAAACTGTTTTTGATTCATCAATAAAATTCTCCATTCATAAAAATAAAATAAAAATAAAAATAATAATAATAATAATAAAATTAAATGCATAAACAACCCTTTTAACTTTATTTATAGATAGGTGCAAAAGTATTTCATAGGGTCCAAATATTTTACTCAATACCTTTGGAACCTCTTGTTAGTGAATAACCGGTTTCATAAGTATATGATTTTTTTTGGGGGTTAAGGCACCTCTTGTTTTTACAACCGGTTCCTTTTAATAGGTTCCAATGACATTATTTCTACTAGTGTATCTTGTCCACCGTGTATTCCACGGGACATTGCATTCTCTCCACGTAATTGCCACGTTTGTGCCATATCATGGTCCACGTCATATGCTGACGTGGGTGAACGTGGGAAGCAATGTTTCTGCTTTAAAAGATAAAAAGATTCAATTTTTTTAAAAAAATTCTCTCTCATAATTCAATCTCACGCAATCTTGATAGAGGATACCTTACGGTATCATGATACAGATAGTAAAGATTAGGAATAATATGTTAGGAAGATTACGGTATATTGTAATATATATACCGTAATCAGAATAATATCGAAAATTAGAGAATATGTTATATCATCTACCATATTAGAAAATACGGTGATATCTTCGTAGCCCTATATTATATTAGTTTTCCAGTTGGGGGATTTCAAGTCGCCAGGTCGTGATGGTATTCCGGCCGAGTTCTGTAAAAAATGTTGGTTTTTCATAAAGGATGATATAACTGAAGCTGTTTGTGCATGTCTTAATTCTAGATTTGTGCTTAAGGAAATGAACAGAACTTTTATCACCCTGATCCCAAAAGTTAATTGTCCCGAGAAAGTGGAGCAATTTAGACCAATAAGCCTTTGTAATGTGATTATGAAGATTATTATGAAATGCATCGAAAATCGAATGAAGATTTTGATGCCAAGACTTATTGGTGAATTTCAAAATATTTTTGTTCCAAAAAGAGCTATTCAGGATAATATCTTAATAGCGAATGAATGCATGCACAAACTGAATTCTAGCAAGAACGGAAGAGTTGGAGATATAGCTTTCAAAGCTGACATGAGTAAGGCGTACGACAGAATTGATTGGAATTTTCTTCGTAGTGTGCTGAAAGGTATGGGGTTCCCCGACAAATTTATTCTTCTTATTATGAACTGTGTTACTTCAGTTTCATACAGTATTCTTATTAATGGAGCTCCATTGGAATCCTTTATTAAGCCCTCATGTGGATTAAGACAGGGGAATCCGCTTTCTCCCTACTTGTTTGTTTTGTGTACGGAAATTCTTTCAAGGCACTTGACACTAAGGGAGAGGGCTAACCAAATTAGAGGAATCAAGGTAGCTAAGAAAGCGCCATCTATTTTCCACCTCTTTTTTGCGGATGATTCCATTTTCTTTTGAAAGGAAGCCTTGATAATTTAAAGAATCTCCATGGAACTCCTGAGCAATATTGTAGACTTTTAGGAGAATTCATTAATGAAGAGAAATCAGCTATGGTTTTTAGTCCGAATTGCAAACTTAGTGTTGTTCAAGATGGGCTTAGGCTCTTCCATCTCAAACCTTGTGCAACTCTAGGTAAATACTTGGGGATACCTGATTTCAGTGAGTCCAGGGCTAAGAACTTTGCTGACTTGATCTATGGAGCCGTTTTGAAAATAATGGGGTCGTAGAATGGTTCTTTTTTATCCTCAACCGGAAGGTTAACCTTGATCAACTCGGTGCTTGCTAGTCTTTCATGTTACTTTCTATCGGTTTTTAAATTACCGATAAGTGTTGCTAATAAGTGGACGCTTTATTAGCGCATTTTTGGTGGGCTGGCAATAAATCAGGTAAAACATTGCATTGGAGGTCGGGCAAGTACATAGCCTCGCCAACAAGGATGGGTGGACTTGGTATTAGAAGTACTATGCTTATGAATAAGGCCTTATTAGCAAAGAATTCTTGGAGGATAATTCAGAATGAAGACTCAATTTTCAGTAGGGTATTTATTGGGAAATATGGGGACATCAGAAACCGAGAGGAGTTTATGAAGAGTAAACAGAAGGGTAATAGATCTAGAGCATGGGCGGGAATATTAAGTGGGAGGGAGATGCTTGAAGATGGATTGGGGTAGAAGGTGGGAAGCAAAAGAAATAACAGGTGGCGATTTAGCATTTTTTCAGGACAAATGGGTTAACAGGGGAATTCCTGTTGTTAAAAGTGGTGTTAACATTGGTGATCCTGAAAATAAAAGCTGGGGATTGGAGTGTTGAGGACCTCATGACGAGAGAAGGGGAGTGGAATCAGGAAAAATTAGATCAAATTTTCTGTGATGAATGGGAGAAAAAGATTATGGCTATTCCCCTTCTTAGCAGTGGTCGAGAGAACAGATGTATTTGGTTCAAAACGGGAACTGGTGAATATACGGTCAAGAGTGGGTACTATAGTCTCCTCCTAAAGGACATTAGGGAGAATAAATGTGCTTGGAAAGCTGCACAAATGACGGCGAGATTCCCTCGATTCTACAACAAAGTTCTTTGGAGGCTCCCGGGACCAGCTACCTGGAGAGTTTTCTATTGGAAGATTATTTCAAATGCTTTACCAATAGGAGTGGAAAGGCAAAACAGGCAGCTAGCAGGATCCACACACTGTGTACTGTGTTACAAAGAAGATGAAGGAAGACAGTCTCCTACGGCTTATATGGTGGTGGAAACATTAGAACATCTCTTCAGAGACTGTAGTACCAGTAGAACTCTGTGGAATTCAACTGAATTTACGTAGTGGATTTAGGACAGGAAAGAGACTTCATTCCAGGATTGGATTATGGAATACACCATACACCTTTTCGAAGATGATGATGACTGGAAAGGTCTGTTTCAATTCATTAATGTTATTTATAACATTTGGCTGTTCAGGAATAGTATCATTTTTAATGGAGGTCAGAATGAAGTTTCTGGGCTGCTTAGAAGACACAGAGAATCCCTGCCATTCCTAAATGATGTTTGGGAAGAAACGAAGAAGAAAAAGGAAACAAGCACCAACTTCAGAAACATTGAAGGAAAGACAGATAAGGAACTTATTAGAGAGAGGATAGGGAACTCACAGGATTTCAGGTTAATTACGGGACCCAGAGGAAATCCTGTATGTTCAACAGTTACCCTCAATATTGATGCAGGATGGAAGGAATCGGGAGAAGCATCTACGGGATGGATTATTAAGGATCCAGTTCCTGGTATGCCTTTGAGTGGCTATGAGAAATTCCTTGCAGAATCTGCTCTTCAGGCTGAAACTCTAGGTATGTTAAAGTCGATCAGGTGGGCAAAGAAACAAGGGATTCTGCATATGACCCTTCAAACAGATTGCTTACGGATGGTGAATCAATTAGCTGCAGCCGAGGAAATTCACCACAGTATTAGGGATGCGTTAGTGATTATTCATGAAGTGGTCATCTCTTTTCTTTGCTTTTCTATAAAATATGTACCACGAAACCTTAACACAAGGGCTCATAATCTGACTAAAGCTGTTATGAGCACGTGGTAAGGTGGGCTTTTCCCTGATGGCAATATATATATATATATATATATATATATATATTGTTACTATCACACTAATCCACTATCCCAGAGTACACAAGTAACTACACAAAAATTATTGCATACTCGGTACATTTATGTGTTCATCAACCGACGACGTACATATTCATTCAAAAAAAAGTTAGCTCGACGATAGAGTAGTACACTATATCGATCTATACTATACGGCAATAAAAACAGTGTAGGTCGTGCAAATTGAAAAACTTGCTTGTACTAAAATAATACTATCTCATCGATGGTCTTAATTTTTATCCCGACCCTACGGGTGCATCAATGAGTAGACTATACAACCAGTTGTATATAGCTTTATGTACAACTGGTTTATGATTTTAAGCTTTATCACAAAATTTTCGAGTTTTGCTGTAAACTGTCTGAACTTTATTGTAAAGTTGTCGAACTAAATCACATAAATGTTTTAGCTCAAAAACTTACAAAAGCTAAGTAAATATATATACAAAAGCGCAGGGGTATAATCTTATTTTCCCGGATGCATGGAGTTGCCTTGACGAAACCTTCGTGTCACCATCTACATGTACAACCGATTTCAAAGTTGTCGGGGCTAATATTTCAAGGATAGTTCCAATTATACTCTATATTTAATAACCACGAAGAAAGACTGCTTTTTTTTTCTAAAAGAAAATGTTATTTATGTATACATACTCCCTTCACAAGTCCACGTGTTTTGTTCATTTCATTTCGTTTAAGCACAATTCTCAAGGATAAAGTGAATTTAGACTAACAAATAAACACTTTAGACCTCTACTTGTGAGTTGTGAAGAACGGCATGCTTCTTGTATCTCGAAAAACCATTATACTTACAAGTTACAACATCACTAAAGTTTGAAAGGAGAGCTCATGCATAAGAATTGAAGTCCAACATTTATAATATGGCCATTTTTGAGAAGCATCAACTAACTCAGGCACGTTCTCCCCCTCTCTAACTTTCTCTCTCTAACTTTACCTTTCCTAAAAATTCCCAAAAAACCCACCAGAAACCCTAACTCTCCGCCGCCGCTTCAACCTCACTCCTCTTCATCCCATCCACCCCTAGGCCGGTGATATGGCCTTTTGGCCTATCACCGGCCAACTTGTCTCACCCTCGCCTCTAGTTGCCGATTCTTTATTTCCACTCTTAGGTTATCAGTTTGTCTCGGTGATGTCCTTTCCGTTTCTATTGTCTTCTTCCTTTCTCCGTCGTTGATCTAGAAGGCTGAGTCCTTCTATGGCTCCCTTTATTAGTTTTCAATAATCAAAATTTATGGTTCTATCAATCATGAAAAGTCACGACTAACCTGCTTCTTTCATTTCTGTGGACATGACGTAGGTCCACCCCGACGCGACCAAGCGCGGGTTTGGGTAGGCGAATGAATCTCGTGGTGAGATTGTTCTCGGGTTCGAAATTTATGTCAAAATTGGAGTCGCCACCGAATTTTGAGGTAATTCGGAACCGTTCGAGCCCACTCTATGTCGTCATAGCCTATACACAAAGTACGGCCCATTTCGATTTCAGAGTTTATGGGGCTCGTCCCTTTGCATTGCGGTACCGATATCATCTACACCGGTATCGTGTAAAGAATGACTCTCGTGCGCCAACGGTTTCGGACATCCGGAAACCGAGGTTCTGAGTAAGGGGTGAGGGTACGTGTTGGTAAGCCCACTAAGGACACCCAACCCCGCCCACACAATGGCGGCCTCTACTAAGACATCGTTCGTGTTCGTGTACGCGCACTAGTAAAACGACTAAATGATATGCAAACAGCGTTTTCGGGCTAAACATGCGAATTGTAGGTTAACTACGTCATTTAATGCATCTAATTATGGTCGAAATGATTTAGCATGCGAGGTTCATTTATAAGGCGATAAACATCAAAATAAATAAAGCTCGTCAATAAATACAATATACACGGGCGGAAATACAACCCGGCCAATACAAAATGACGAACAAAAAATAAATAAATAAATAACGATATAAATGACATAAATGTAAACAAACAATAAATAAAGACGAGAAACGGACCCGTATGCAACAAATACGAATTAAACCGTAAGTCGTGTAACCGGACAAACTTCAATTAATTACGCATTATATTGCATATTAATCAAAGAACGGAGGTATGGGACCTAGGCGTGGTGCTAGCCCGATCCCGAACCTCGATGCCTTGTCCCGACCTATCATCTCGAAATGTTGGCGTCTAAACTAGTCATGTGTCGGATACGACTAAAGAGTCGTCGACACACAACTAATAGTGAAGGACAATCGATCAAAGTCGTTTTAAGTGTAGTGATGTGCATGGGTTTTGAAAATTAGAATTACGTGATCGACTTTGCACGTTACAACTAAGTCGTAAAAAAGACGAGGCTCGAATGTTGCATTAAAGCTCTCGGATTTCTGGGCTACAGGACCCACTCAATCGAGTCATGGCATGGACTCGGTCGAGTGCGTCTTCGAAGCAGCTACTGCCCAGTTTTTGGGGTGCTACCCGATCGAGTGGCCTATGGCACTCGGTCGAGTTTCCCCTGTACGAGGCATGGCTCGTTTTGTTTTTACGTTTTAAATCGATGGTTGACCGAGTTGGATGAAAATATTGCACGATTTAAATACAACTCGGTTTTTTTTGGTGCCATAATTGTGTACTATACGATTATGAGACCGTCATCGGGATTTTATGGAAAGTGTTATTGTGTGATTGAAAGGTTTGATTAATGACGAAATTATAGTCCTCCGCGTCACGACATCGGTACTAATCCTAACGGATTATGTGATGTCGGTTGCATCAACGGATCTCGCATTAATCTTAAAAATGGAGTCCTACGCGTTCAACTATGAACGACCAAGATCTCGTTACGCCCTTGAGTACATTGGGGCGGCGCTCCTCGAAAGGGTGTCACCTCTGTCGTTGCTCGTAAAGGGATTAAACGGATTTTGGATGGTCGTCATAGTCAAACGGGTTAGGATTCGTATTTTAGAACTATTATATATATACACGGTATTAATTGTTAGAACGCGAAATTTAAAATGTTAGTAAACGATAATAAAAATGTTAGTGTTAAAGTTAGCATTACTAGTATAATTATAAAACAAAATGCGGAAATGTAAATAAAATATTAGAGATCATAAAGGTTGAGACGAGGTTTATAACACCCTCAACATACATGCTTAGCGTGGCCTCGGCAATGGACTCGTGATAGCGACGGGAACGCGGGAGTATCGAGGATGTAGTCAAGTTATGGTGTGTGTGTGTATCGGTTTTACGAGGGATGTAGACTCGGTTTTTTGGCTTGTGTTGTGTAGGGTTGTTGTATGGGGAGAGTGTAGAGCACAAGAGTGTAAATGTAGGGTTGATGACATCGAACAAAGCTGAAAATGCAAAGGATTTGAGGGGGTATTTATAGAGAATATCCCACGACCTAGGATCACTCGATCGAGTGGCCCTACTGCACTCGATCAAGTGCCTTTGAAAATGAGTATGTTCCGGTTTATGAGGATCTACTCGACCGAGTGGGTCAATCCACTCGATCGAGTGGATCAAGGGAATCGAGTCAATTTAGGAAATAGTTGACTCTTTGATTTTTTTGCATTTTGAGCTTGGGCGCCAGCTTCTAGAAGCTCTCTAGGCTGGTTTTGAGGACGGATTCGTCTTTGACCGGGTTTTGACCCGGTCGCCAAAAGACAGGTTTTATTTTCGGTCTCGGTTTTGGCCCAAATTAGTCTTAATTTACTCGAAACGACCCACTAGACCCGAATTTGAGGTTGGTTTTGAGAGATTTGTACTCCGCTAAATGTCCACGTCGGATATTACTGATTCCGAGCCCATATTCGAGTATACTAAGTCACGTTTGCGTTCGATCATCATCAGGTGTTTTGTCGGGAACTGCTATAGACACTAGCAGGCAAAATGCGGGTGTCTACAGAGCCCCCACTCTGACTGAGGCTTGGACAAGGCAAAAGTCAGAGTAGCTACCAGGCCAATCGCAGATTACGACCTGGCAGCCTTCCGGTCGGGTCGCTTATAGTCCATTAGACTCGCGTGAAGGGCTCGCCAGCCACAAGAAAAGGGTCATACCTGTCTTGATGATGGTAGCTCGGTGGGGAGCCAAACTTGCTTCTGAAGATGTAGGTGTACCCGTATGCCGATACATCACTGCTCGGATGTAAAATTCTGGGAGGAACATTGTCTTACGCTGGGGAGTGAAATAGCTGCGTGGGGACTTGCCTCTGAAGTCCGGGGTGTACCTGTATGCTGACACATAATAACTTGCATGTAACACATAGGCAAAACACCGACTCATGCTGGGGAAATAAGAATATTGATTTTTTGAAAGGCCAAAAATTTTGAAAGATTTTTTTTATCACAATTTTTGAAAGGTCACTCGATCGAGTGACATTCTTAGCGAGTTACTGCCTGTTTTTAGAGGACTTACTCGATCGAGTCGAGTGAGCTATAGCGGACCACTCTGTTGCTTACGGAATTTGTGTACATTTTTCAGATTTGGTTGTCGGAATGTCTATCGATCATAGAGTCCCCTCCGAGCATTCCCAACTACCGCAACAGTCAAATTAGTTCGAGGAGGCGTCGGATAAGCTCATGTCACCATATAAACCGAGCTTACTGGGATGAGGAGCTGGTATTCCATGGTGGTCCCTTAATCAGGTGGACTGTCGCTTGGTGGTTCCTTTCCAAGCCGACGGGACTGGCCAAGAGGGACCAAGCCCGTTACTTGGTGATCCAGTCCCTTGACTGGACAGTTCACATTTACCCGGACCGCATTCTGAGGCAGTTCGGTTCGTCTCAGCGCATTCCTGAGACTGAAGTCATTATCAGCGTCTCGCTCCAATTGACAGACGCTATGTGCGACACCTGGTTGCAGAGATGGTTCACCCGTCCTACATGGACTATTCCCAATCCTTGCCAATCCGCTTGGGTTTCACGGGCTTACGAGAAATGGACTTCCGAGGAATCCGAGGAAGCTCGTAAAGCTCTGAAGGTCGATGAGGCCTTTGAACTGGTCCATCTGGAGACGGTAAAGGACAATAGGGGCTTCTTCGATGAGGGAGACACTCCTGCTACTTTAGTCCGTCTGGAATCGGGTCTTAAGTCACATACTAAGACTCGAGCTAAGGATGCCGGTGCTAGCAGCACGCGGGGGTAGCTAAACCCCCAGACTGATTTGGAGAGACGACTTGGGCCAAGATTGGCGGCTAGGGACCGACTTGGTCCACGGGAACGGCTGCCAGAGCCCGTGAGGGCCCGACTTGGGCCAGCAGATGTGATTGAGGACTCTAGCTCAAAGAAGCGAGTCCGGGCTAAGGAGGTTCCTGTGGTGATTCGGGAACGCTCTCCTCCACGTCGTCGTTAGTGGACGGCCAAGGAGGCCAAGGACAAGGGGAAGGGCAAGATGCCCTAAATACCGAGTCCTTAGTTTTTTATTATTGAATATTATTATTATTTATTTTGAAGTGTCGTGTGTTTTTGTTTTTGTAATTTTTTTGATTTCCTGCATTTTGTAATTTTCCCGAGTTTATCGGGGTTTCTTTTGTGATAATTAATAAAAGAAGTTTATTATTAAACCGTTCCTGTCTTTTCTCGATTGCACTGGTTGTGCCCTTTTGAGGGGCTGCCTACGTATCCGCAATTAGCAGAATCAAACCAAACGTAGTTCAAGCTTAGTAAATTTGCAATCTTGAATTACACCAAGACTATTGGCTCAAGGTGCTTGCGACAGTAGAATGAATAATTCTAGCTTATTGACTTGTTTTTCGTAAGATAATTTTAAAAATTTGCTAATGACATTGAGAAAAGGTTTAAGGGTGGTAACGCTTCAGCTGATCCACGTTGGTTGGGTTGACGAACTCATTCCCGTCCAGGTCCGTCAGCATCACTGCTCCTCCTGATAGGATCTTCTTTACCAAGTATGGCCCAGCCCAATTAGGTTTGAATTTTCCCCTTGGGTCAACCGGTAGTAAGGCTCGGACAGACTTAAGAACCAGATCCCCTTCCTTAATGTTCCTAGGCCTTACCCTTTTGTTGAAGGCCCGTTGGATCCTCTTCTGATAGATTTGAATATTGTTGAGAGCACGAGACCGTCGTTCGTCTAGTAGAACCAACGAGTCATATCGTGCTCGAACCCAGTCAGCTTTGGGTACTTTACTTTCTAACAGAATTCTGAGGGACGGTACCTCTAATTCAACTGGTTGGACTACCTCCATCCCATAAGTTAGGTAATATGGCGTTGCCCCGGTTGCGGTGCGAATTGACGTCCGGTATCCCCACAAGGCAAAAGGTATTTTATTGGGCCAGTCCCGGTAATTATCAGCCATCTTTTTTAGTATGGTGACAATTGTTTTATTGACCGCCTCTACTACTCCATTCGTCTGGGGGCGATAGGGCGAGGACGTGTGCCTTTGAATTTTATATTTGGTCAGCAGGGCTGCGGTCTCAGCTTGAAAATGAGTCCTGTGATCACTGATAAATTCATGTGAGATTCCATACCGACATATTATCTTGTTCTGGATAAACTTGGCGACATGTTTAGCGTTGAGAATGCGATATGATTCAGCTTCGACCCATTTGGTGAAGTAGTCGATAGCTACTAAGATGAAACAGTGCCTGCCAGTACCCGAGGGATATATTTTCCCGATTATGTCGATACCTCATGTCGAGAACGGCCAAGGTGACGTCATAGTATAAAGCAGAGATGACGGCAGATGTTGCACATTGGCGAAAATTTGACAGTTGTGACAATGTTTGACATATAACTGGCAGTCGGCTCCTCAGGGGCGACTTCCATCCCGAGTGGATCAGTGACGGTTGTCAGAATGGGGATGTCCCTAGAGCTAGTGGCTTGATAGGGACGACCAAGGTGGTTACTGGCTAAGACTCGGGATTTGGCCTCGCGAATCTGCTCAGGGGTAATGGGGACGGTTTCCCTGATAGTGGGGATTTGTCGTCAATCCTACCATCAAACAAACCAACTAACCTAAACTAAAATAGCACGGGCAAGTCGGGTCGAATCCTCAGAGAGATCGAGAATGAGTACTAGTTCGGTCTCGGATTACAAATTAGCTACGCGAATTAATTATCAATGGTGGAATTAGACTAATTAAGCTAACTAAGAAATGCAAAAGTAAACTAAAAATCAAACAAGTAATAAGAATGATGATCTAATGATAATTAAAAGCCTAGGGTCCGACTTAACCACCGACATATCATAATCATGAGTAAAGAACACCGATAATGGGTTGCTAGGGATATTAAGATGAGTGGAACGCCTCTAAGGGTCGACTACCTCCCTCCCGGGTTCGTAGTCCAACTAAGTAAAACCCGATCACCTCCCTCCCGGGCTCGTAAGTCGGATTCCTAGGTCGATAGAGTGAGCCCACTCCCGTGGTACCCAATCCAAGGTCCTAGGTCACTAAGCACGCGTCTAAATCCCGTTCCTTTCTCTTCCCTCTCCCAAGGTGAAGAGTCTAGACCGATAGTTAGGGTACCCTACCTAATTCTCACTCCCGTGTTCAACTAGGCGGGGCAAGGCAAGTCAACGAACGAGTTTTACTACCTAGACCTAACCGACTCCCGTCGGTGGACAAGGGTCAAGGGTTCAAACACAACCCAAAAGACGAGTCGATTCCCGAATCCCAAACTAACCTCCTCCGTATATCCCAAACAACTCAATTACGGAACTCAAACACAAAATTAAGACATGTCGGAGCCAAATCGTCCCCTAGTAAAAGACTACTCACTAATCATGATAATTATACTAATCATAACACAAATTATTACTCTAAACACAAGATTTAACATAATAAGATGATAAAGATGAAAACTTTAATTAATCCTAACATTAACTACACATAAACAAACATGAAGATTACTAAATAACAATCCTAAGCACAAATTATTATAAAGATAAGAACTTTGACTAAATAACCATAAACTTAACATAAACTATAAATAAGAAAAGAGATGAGAATTATACCAAAAAGGATGGAATTACTAGAAGCTTGAATGTTGAGGAAAGGAGTATTAAATAAACTATTAAAATTAATTAAATCCAAGAACAAAAATTAAGAAGAATAAAAAAGGGTAATGGGCTGCTGTTGCGTTTCTACTACCACTAAAACCCTTTGTTTTATTCTCTCCTTCTAACAGCCTCCTTAAACAATGAGGGTTTAATCCTTTTAAATATCCCAAAATACAAGTGAAATGACTAAAATGCCCCCAACTTAAATGATATCAAAAGAGTGAAAAGGAGGGCTCTATTGTCATTTGTCTTCAAAATTAAAACTCCAAATTCAATCAGCAGAAACCGAATCAATTGATTGAGGGACGGAGGTGCTGCTCGCCGTCGATTCGCCGGAGCTTGGCTGCTGGTGCAGGGACGGAGCAAAGGCGGTGGAGCGAGTCGTGGTGGCTTCTCGGTGGTGGTTGAACGGCATCGGAATCCGGTCGGAGATGGAGACTCGCGGTGGTCATGATGGTGGATGGTGAATTGGTTACTGCGGTGGTGAGCTGCTTCGCCGGAGAGGAACGCAGAGTCGGCGAGATGGTGTAGTGGTTGCCGGTGGTGGCGCGCCTGCTGGTGCTCGAGTCGCGGTGGTTGAAAATGGTGAGTGAATGAAGATGGTAATTAGGGATGAGATTAGAGGAATGGTGAATTGAATTTTGGTGAAGATGATTGTTTGAAGGTGATAATAATGATGGGAAATGAAATTGGAAATGGGGAAGATGGAAATGGTAAAGTGGTAGGAAATTGATGATGATTGATTGGATTTTGATGGTGGAGAATTGAATTGGAGTGGTGACAGGGGAATAGACGAGAAGGAAGAGCTTGGATATGGAATTGGGTCAAGGTCAACTTGACCCGTCTTCTTCTCTTTAAGTTTGAGATCCCGTCTTTCTCGTCTCGATTCTTCTCGGGTTGATACCTACAAGATCAAATATCGAACGCAGTACCAAATATCGAGAAATAACATAATTTGACACTAATTATATAAGACTCGACTAATAAGCTAATTAAAGACAAAACGACTCAATAATAACAAAACGTGTTATAAAACCGACTAAATAAGAGTAAATACGTGGGACAAAAATAGGTAAAATCACGAGTTATCATTCCCCTTTAGCGAGGTAGACATCATCCTCGTCGTCAAACCAGATCCCGTTCACTTGCGGGATAAATGGAGAGATAAGGTGAGAGCAATCAATCACCTCCCCGGCAAAGATGGCATGGGAGATGAAAGGGTTTTCTTTGTTACTCGACTTATCTCTGGGTAGCGGGATTTTACCGCTCTTAATCAGGTCCTGGATCAAGTGCTTCAGTTTCTAGCACTTTTCGGTGTCATGCCCATTGCCTCGCTGGTACTGGCAGTAAGCTTGGACATTGTAGTTCTTGGAGCGTCGCTCGACCGGAACTTCAGGGGTAGGGCCTATCGGTTGGATTAGGCCCTTCGAGGATAGCCTTTGTAAGGCATAAGTATAGGTGGTACCTATATCAGTGAAAACCCGAGGTGGGGTGTTCTTCTTGGACGGGGCATCTAGTAGATTAACCGCGTCGAAAATGCTGCAGGTTGCAGCTTGGGGTTTGGTAGTGGAAGAGGAAGCCCCGGTATCCCTTGCTAGAGGCCTTGTTGAGGCCCTCCAGCCTTAGGTCATCTTCAATTCTCATACCCATTTCAGTAAGGGTGGTGAAATTGGGTATGACAGCGTAGCGGAGATGAACCCGATAGGAGGGGGGAGGTTCTTGACAAAAGCCTCCATCAAAGTCTTCTCACTGGGCTTATCGACCAGTTTCACACTCTCGGCCCTCCAGCGTTGAAGGTACTAAGTAAAACCTTCTTTTGGCTCTTGGGCCATGACCTCCAACGACCGCATTGTGGTTTGGATCTCGGTGTTATCAGCATAGTTTCGAGCAAACTCCGTAGCCACATCATCCCAAGTAGGGTATTCTTTTGGGTCTAGCCTATAGTACCAGGCCCGTGGGTGCTTTTCAAGGGACGCAGCAAAAAGATTCTTGAACAATGAAGAATCTACCTCTTTGATAGACATGAATTCTTTGAAGGCCCGTACATGTAGTAACGGGTCCTTGGTTCCCTCAAACATGGGTAAGCCCGTGAGATTCAGGTTCGCGGGCAACTTGTCACTCACCGGGGAGTACTCTCGGCTATTCTCCCGATGAATATTGTTACTCCCAGCCAAATGGACTTGTTCTTCTAGTCGGCGTACCGCACTGACTAGTTCAGCTAGAGGCCCAGTAGTCTCGGTATTAGGAGCCCTTTGCTCCACTGTAGCCATACGAGCAATGATGGCCACTTGACCAGCCCTCATTTCAGTCAGTTGGGCATCAATGTCGGTTTGTTTGGCGGCCATGGTTGTTCAGTGCTGCTTCCATTTTGCGGCTGTGTCTGGTGGACGGTGGCCTGTCTGTAAGAACACCGCGTAATCAGAAACCGAACCCAGATCTCGGAATCATAAAAAAAGCACATCCCGAGCGGCACAAGGAAAAAGACTAAAGACTCGAGAAAGACACCTAGACGTATGACTTGTGGGTGGTATAACTTCCTTAGAACTTTGGCTTTGTGGGCCTAATCCTGTTCGAAGGAAGGTCCACGTGAGACTTTTCCCCACACATTTGACTCGAGTGTACAGACGGACTTTCCTTTGTAGGGGTATGCCCTACGCGGGTTGGTCGTGCCTTGACAAATAAGGCGGACTCGGGAAAGGGAGAAAACTCGTGATGTAAGATCGACAGAGTTTCGACGCTACAAACCTTCGACATACTATGCAAAGATCCGACACACGGATAAACGGTAGGTCCTATAATAAGGAAGAATTTTGGAAAAGTTGAATGTTTTGAAGTTTTGAAATTTGAATATAAAATGAGCGAATTTCCGAAAGTTTGAAAATTGAAAACGGAATTTCGAAAACCAAGATTAGAATTTGAAAATTCAGAAAATCGGAATGGTGTCGGAAATTCGAGAATTAAAACGGGCAGCATGCCGGCTAGAGAAAAAGGATATTTTGAGTCAAATCGTTGATCCTAAATTTCGGCGGCATTCCGAATTTTGAAAGTTGGATATGGTTTTTTGAAAAGACGGGTCCCGAAACGGACAACATTTCGGGTTTTTCAAAATCTGGTATTTTTGGAAAGATGCATTTTTGAAATGACGATTTTTTGGAAAAAAATGATGACACGGACACCAATTAGCACGTAGTCAAACAAGCATTATAACGACGCTTATGTATGCATTAAGCTAAGTCTTGGTCGGTCAAAATAGGGTCTATACCAACAACGATGGCGTTCTCGTAAATCATGAAAGACTCCCTAAGCCGAGTTGGTCTTAGGACATGCCGCAAAACCCATACGAGTTCTGCCATCGAAGTCTTTAGCGCACCCATGTAGGAATGCACCGTGGTATAGTGGGACGTCGGTCACAAGTAACCGGCCCGGGCAAAATTTGGGTTATGCATGAATCATTAAACTAATGCGCGCACACTAATATACGAACGATTTCTCTTCGAGTCTCACCCTAGGAACCCCGATAACATGTGGTACATCAGGTATCCCCAGCGGAGTCGCCAAATTGTGGACATGACGTAGGTCCACCCCGACGCGGCCACGCGCGGGTTTGGGTAGGCGAATGAATCTCGTGGTGAGATTGTTCTCGGGTTCGAAATTTAAGTCAAAGTTGGAGTCGCCACCGAATTTTGTGGTTATTCGGAACCGTTCGAGCCCACTCTATGTCGTCATGGGCTATACACAAAGTACGGCCCATTTCGATTTCAGAGTTTATGGGGCTCGTCCCTTTGCATTGCGATACCGATACCATCTACACCGGTATCGTGTAAAGAATGACTCTCGTGTGCCAACGGTTTTGGACATCCGGAAACCGAGGTTCTGAGTAAGGGGTGAGGGTACGTGTTGGGAAGCCCACTAAGGACACCCAACCCCGCCCGCACAATGGTGGCCTCTACTAAGACATCGTTCGTGTTCGTGTACGCGCGCTAGTAAAACGACTAAATGATATGCAAACAGCGTTTTCGGGCTAAACATGCGAATTGTAGGTTAACTACGTCATTTAATGCATCTAATTATGGTCGAAATGATTTAGCATGCGAGGTACATTTATAAGGCGATAAACATCGAAATAAATAAACCTCGTAAATAAATACAATATACACGGGCGAAAATACAACCCGGCCAATACAAAATGACGAACAAAAAATAAATAAATAAAAAACGAAATAAATGACATAAATGTAAACAAACAATAAATAAAGACTAGAAACGGACCTGTATGCAACAAATACGAATTAAACCGTAAGTCGTGTAACCGGACAAATTTCAATTAATTACGCATTATATTGCATATTAATCAAAGGACGGAGGTATGGGACCTAGGCATGGTGCTAGCCCGATCCCGAACCTCGATGCCTTGTCCCGACCTATCATCTCGAAATGTTGGCGTCTAAACTAGTCATGTGTCGGATACGACTAAAGAGTCGTCGACACACAACTAATAGTGAAGGACAATCGATCAAAGTCGTTTTAAGTGTAGTGATGTGCATGGGTTTTGAAAATTAGAATTACGTGATCGACTATGCACGTTACGACTAAGTCGTAAAAAAGACGAGGCTCGAATGTTGCATTGAAGCTCTCGGATTTCTGGGCTACAGGACCCACTCGATCGAGTCATGGCATGGACTCGGTCGAGTGCGTCTTCGAAGCAGCTACTGCCCAGTTTTTGGGGTGCTACTCGATCGAGTGGCCTATGGCACTCGGTCGAGTGCCCTCTGTACGAGGCATGGCTCGTTTTGTTTTTACGTTTTAAATCAATGGTTGACCGAGTTGGATGAAAATATTGCACGATTTAAATACAACTCGGTTTTTTTTGGGTGCCGTAATCGTGTACTATACGATTATGAGACCGTCATCGGGATTTTATGGAAAGTGTTATTGTGTGATTGAAAGGTTTGATTAATGACGAAATTATAGTCCTCCGCGTCACGACATCGATACTAATCATAACGGATTATGTGATGTCGGTTTTTGCATCAACTAATTTCGCATTAATCTTAAAAATGGAGTCCTACGCGTTCAACAATGAACGACCACGATCTCGTTACGCCCTTGAGTACATTGGGGCGGCGCTCCTTGAAAGGGTGTCACCTACGTCGTTGCTCGTAAAGGGATTAAACGGATTTTGGATGGTCGTCATAGTCAAACGGGTTAGGATCCGTATTTTAGTACTATTATATATATATATACACGGTATTAATTGTTAGAACCTGAAATTTAAAATGTTAGTAAACGATAATAAAAATGTTAGTGTTAAAGTTAGCATTACTAGTACAATTATAAAACAAAATGCGGAAATGTAAATAAAAGATTAGAGATCATAAAGGTTGAGACGGGGTTTATAAGACCCTCAACATACATGCTTAGCGTGGCCTCGACAATGGACTCGTGATAGCGACGGGAACGCGGGAGTATCAAGGATGTAGTCAAGTTATGGTGTGTGTGTGTATCGGTTTTACGAGGGATGTAGACTCGTTTTTTTGGCTTGTGTTGTGTAGGGTTGTTGTATGGGGAGAGTGTAGAGCACAAGAGTGTAAATGTAGGTTTGATGGCATCGAACAAAGCTGAAAATGCAAAGGGTTTGAGGGGGATTTATAGAGAATATCTCACGACCTAGGGTCACTCGATCGAGTGGCCCTAGTGCACTCGATCGAGTGCCTTTGAAAATGGGTCTGTTCCGGTTTATAAGGATCCACTCGACCGAGTGGGTGAATCCACTCGATCGAGTGGATCAAGGGAATCGAGTCAATTTAGGAAATAGTTGACTCTTTGATTTTTTTGAATTTTGAGCTTGGGCGCCAGCTTCTAGAAGCTCTCTATGCTGGTTTTGAGGACGGATTCGCCTTTGACCGGGTTTTGACCTGGTCGACAAAACACGGGTTTTATTTTCGGTCTCGGTTTTGGCCTAAATTAGTCTTATTTTACTCGAAACGACCCACTAGACCCGAATTTGAGGTTTGTTTTGAGAGATTTGTACTCCGCTAAATGTCCACGTCGGATATTACTGATTCCGAGCCCATATTCGAGTATACTAAGTCACGTTTGCGTCCGATCATCATCGGGTGTTTTGTCGGGAACTGCTATAGACACTAGCAGGCAAAATGCGGGTGTCTACAATTTTCTTTTGCTTAATGTTTGGTTTTTTTCAATCTTAAATGTTTAATGTTTGTTTCGTCGATCGGCTTCGTCGGTCTCCTTGGGTGTTCCCCCTCCCCTCGCCCCAACCCCACCCTCGGTTTCTGTTTCCATTCCCGGTCGCTTCCCTCTCGGTGCGGGTTTCATCGACCCCTTCTCTTTCGTCGTCGGCTGAGGGTGTTCCCCTTCCCCTCGCCCCCTTCCCCCACCCTCTGACGCCGTCGATTTGTTCGGATTGGCTGATTTCTTCTGATCGTTTGGGTTCACTTTCTTTGTCGTTGATGTTGGGTTTCTATCTTTTTTGTCATTTTCTTTCTTTGTTAGTCGTGCTTTTCGCAAGTTTCAATTTGATCATTTTAATAAGAGCCTTCTTTGATCATAGTTACGGTTTTAGTCGTTCTTTTAATAAGTGCTTCTTCTTTTCACCGTTACAGACTTGGTAGCCAAGTGTGGATTTATTTGGTTGGTATGGGTGGTTTGTGGTCGGGACAAGTGTATGGGGTGGGTTATGGTGTTTGAAGAGCAGTCGGGTCCTTGGCGGTTTTCCTCTTTGAAACTCCCTCATGTATCTCCTCTTCCTTTTAAGTTTCCTGATCTCATTAGTAATAAATCTCGTTTTCGAGATATTTAATCGATTTGTACGTCTATCCGATCATTCGTCATTTTATGCTCCTGCAAGTAGCAATAATGACCTTAATAAAGTTCCTAAGTATGAGTATCATTTGTCTCGGGTGTGGGTTGGAATTGTCACTTGTTTGACTACTTTGGTTAGGAATTTCGTTGGGAGGCGATCTTTGTTCTTTCTCAGCTACTTGTTGGATTTCTCAAGCTGTTGAACCTATGATCAAAAGGTTAGAGTTACCAAGTGGAGGGGTTTTTTCCCCATTGATAACAGGCCTCGTTGTCTTGTTTATCTTCTTTGTCTTCTACGTTCTTTTCGTAAGAATGTAAGTTCTCTTGGTTCCTGTTACTCTGTGGCTCGTTTGCTCCGCTGGCTTTCAGAGGTTAGCATCGCTGATGTTTCAACAAATACTCGTATCCAATCTTCCGCAAGCCACCATCCTACTTTTGTGACCCCAAGACGCAACTTCTCTATGTTTATTATCTCAGTAATTTCCACTATTAAGTTTAATAAAGGATGTAAATTGGGTTCTATGAATCCAAACATTAAGTGTACTTACGGGTTAGCCGTTAGTGCACGTCATCATTGTTAAAACTCGATTTTCCAACTGGCAAAATAAAATAAAATTGAATTCCGTACAATATTACATAAGGAAAGATGATGGGCTAATAATACCAAATTTAATTTGGAAATGTTCACTGATAGGTTGTAATTGGTCGTTGTAATAACGACGGGTTAGGCATAGTGCTGTTTTTGGTCGTCGGCATTTCAGTCAGGTAGTCGACGCTTTTTAATGTAAAAGACAATCTTGTCATTCCCTTAATTACATTAGGTAACTAATTTAATATAATTTTAGAAATGAAACTCGTTAATGAAGCGGTTTTCAGTTTTTCAAACCGTTCCGTGAGAGCTGTTTTAGGTCGTCGGCATTTCAGCCAGGTCGTTGGCCCTTTTGAATTTAAAAAGTTTAATCGTGTTAATGAAACTCGATAATGAAACGATTTTTTTTAAAACCGTCATTTTATTATGTTACAGATTTTGTTATATTATATATCCTTCCCCACCCACCACAACACTAATATTATTAATAATATTAAAATTGTACTAATAGACGATTTTAGGGAGTTTTAGAATCAAATATAGATAATATTTTAGTACAAATTGTCAATAATATTCAATTGGTTTAGTGGTAAAGACGCTTATTTGTGTTCAAAAGGTTGTGTGTTTAAGCCTTGATTGCAACATATTTTTGTAATTTTTGACGCCTATGGGTCTGTTGGGCGTCAGTTTTGGACGACCGACATGTTTTTCGTGTTCTTTTTTAATAAATTTTCGTACGGAAATCAACGATAGGAACATATAAAATCGAATAAGTCAAACCGTAATAACTAAAATCGAATACTTCATTGATTAACTACGGGATGAAACTAATCGACCTAAATAAAATCATTTACAAAATATAAAGATTCTCGAGCTTTATTGAGACACGAGTCTCAAAAACCGTCAAAAATTATCAAAACCGTAATCTTAAAGTAGTCGGGAAATATTAATTAGATTAATTAAGTAAAAAAATTAATATCATTAATCATAATTAAAGAAGGTCAAAAGAGTAAAATCACGTATGTTCCGGTTACGGAAACAATTTACCCGGCTCAGAATCCGGGTAGTGTAATTGAATTGATGATGGGTAATTAATCGCTTGATTCCTTCGATCTCCCCTTCCTCTCACTCTTGGAATCGGACTTCCCCGGCGGAAAGCGGCCTGCTCCCTGCACAAAGAGCGCACAGGGCCTCGGAGGTTGTCCGAGAAAACCCTCTCCGATGCCTAAGTCAGTCCGTGAAATGCCTTTACGAACCTAGCTCGTGAGGAACTAGGTGGCGTTTTAAGAGTAAGAATCTAGAGAGAGAAAATCCAACCCCCCTCATGTGGGAAATGGGGAGGTATTTATACCTTCCCACAAGAGAGAGACGAGAAAGGGGGAATGGTTGGATGGGAAAGTGACAAGTGGCGGCTTCTCATCCATCCATTCCCAATTACCTTAGGCGAAATGACGAGAGGGCCCCCAGGGGTTCTGACCTTGTTGGCCAGGGATTTTCCAGGGCAGACAGTCTCCAGGCAGGGGGCTGCCAAGCTCCGACAGGCTGAAATGGCCCGTGCTCTCGGCGGCTGACGGCCAACCTTCAGCGTTTCATGCTTTATTCTAGGTCCCTGCTGGGGGCTAGTCTTTTGACTCCCAAGCAGGAACCGTCTCGGGGCCTGCATGGCAGGCAGATGATTGTCAGGCGGCCCACCCCCAATCAATTGGCCCTCGTCAGTAGGAGGGAAGTGAGACTTCTCCTCTGCTGGCGGCTCTTGCTTGGAGGGGGGTTGACTTCCATGTCTGTCGCAGCATTTAATGCTTCGCGCCTTCCCAATGGAACTTCGTACTGCTCTTGTCAGGAATGCAAAGAGGCGAGAGCACTTTCGTAATGATTGCCCTTTTCTTCTGGGCGGATTTTGGGGAACCGTGAGGAGTTCCTGATTGGTGGCTCTCCTCCCAGGGTGGTTGGAGCGCTCATTAATGCGGAGTTTTCCCTTGGTATAAAATCTTTAGCTTCCTTGATCACTTGTGCTTCATTCCACCTTCAATCTTTCCATTTTCTTCATTTTAAACATGGCTTGGCTCAAGAAAAGTGTAGTTCGCCGCGGAGTCAAACATGTTTCCTTCATCTTCAGAGGGTTTTGGCGACTTAGATATGCACGGGCCGCTTACTTAGCTGCTCGCCGGAGCCGTTGTTCACGACTTCGCCTTCGCCGGAGGGGTCGGAAGTCCTCTGTTAGGATGGGCAAACGCCCTAGGAGGTCCTCTCCTCCTGCTGCGCCTAGATTTAGGCGTTGCTCCCAGGGAGGGGGCTGCT